>CM052899.1:42553464-42570163 GCA_028534135.1 Potos flavus
TAAGAGACTCTTAAATATAGAGAACAAACTGAGGGTTGCTGAAGGGGAGGTGGGCAGGGGATAGGTTAAGTGGATGATGAGTATTAAGGAGGGCACTTGTAGTGATGAGCATCGGGTATTATATGTAACTGATAAATTACTAAATTATACCAAAACCAATATTACACTATATGTTAACAAAAATTTAAATAAAAACTTGAAACAAAATATATATATATATCAAGTTACAATCAATCTTTTTAAATTTGACTTTAGTGAGTCAACTGGATTGGCAGATTTCTAAGATTCAGTGTTCCTTTTTCTAAAAAATTTCCCTCAAGAGACTTCTAGTCAGTATAATAAATCATTAGTAGTTCTCGAAAAAAAATCAAAAAGAAAAGAAAAAAAAAGTCAAGGAAATGGGTGAGCCTCTGGGAGGCCTGGAAATAAGGCCCCCAACTGCTAGAACCATTTCTTTGAATATCTCCCCTGTCTCTCTCTGTCAGCTTCATTTCCTCCAACAGACTCTCCTTCCACCCCTCAGACGTGGCCTCTGGAAGCTCTCTGGCTTTCATTTTCTGCTTCATTATCAGAGTAGTGGTTCCAATCTAATGAAACCTCAAGGAAGAAGTTCCTTTAGCAAGGCCTGGGTCATGTTCCTGCCCCTGCCATTACGAAGCTAGTATGATTGACAGCCCAACTAAGGGACAAAGGAGAAGCACATGTTTGGACAGTCCCCCCCCGCCCAAAAAAAGTTGTTCTACTATCGAAAGCCAATTTTTAAGTTTTTAAAAAACTTATATTTATTTTTAGCAGATGATGAATTCAGAAAATTTAAGCAATAGACATAAAATCTGGAGACATATGGAAATAATGATAAAAAGCAAACACTTTGGGGCACCTGGATGGCTCAGTCGGTTGAACATCCGACCCTTGGTTTCACCTCAGGTCATAATCTCAGGTCATGAGATCAAACCCCAGGTCAGGCTCCAGGCTCAGCAGGGAGTCTCCTTAGGATTCTCTCTCCCTCTCCCTCTGCCCCTTCCCCCCTCAGGCTCGGGTGCATGTGCATGCTCTCTCTCTCTCTCTCAAATAAATAAATAAATAAATAAATAAATAAATAAATAAATAAAATCTTTTTTATAAAACCAAACAATTTGCCTCTCATGCACTTTCTAAGCTATAAAATGATGAGTTAAGGGAGATGAGGGGTTATGTCCTCAGCCATAATATTTTTCCTAAAAAGCACTTTTAAGATGTTCAAATTTGTTCTTTCTTCCCCAAGACTTAATATTTTGAATAAAACAATAAGTGATGTATCTGGGTTTTTTGTTCCAGTCCCCACCCTAATCACTGTTTTTAAGACTACTAAGTGTTACTGCAAAATATGAACACCGCACCTTCAAAGCAATGATCTGAACAAGGTACCCCTGAAGCCCTGCTATCCCTTCCCAGACCACTTAAAAGCTCATTAAGTGAAAGATAGTTTGGGTACAATCTTTTCTTATACTGACATAACAGAGCATTTCTTACTTTGAAAAAAAGCCTAAGCAGATGGTTCAAGAAACGAGAGCTTTTCTCCTGAGATGAGAAAGTACCATGCCCTCATTAAAGACTGTAGATACATTTTCCAATTTCTGCTTTTATTATATTCTGATCAACAAATAGAAAACGGGGGTCAAAAAAGGTCAAAATAAGTTGTTCTTTTTTTCTCCTGATCTCTAAGAACAACCCCAGCAGCCAAGTTTCTAAGAATAAAGCAAAGCAATGGTGTGTATGGGTATATTTCCCTTAGATTCAGTCAAACCAAAGGTGCAATTTTTATTCCATCTGGCCCGTAAGAATAGTTTGATGATAGACATAACTGTTTTCAATAACTATGCACCAAAGATTTTTAGGTTAACAATTAATATCTTAATTTCTAGAGAGATGGTAAAGTGGTCGATTATCTAATCTTAAGAAGTTTTTCAAATTTATACACCCCAGATATACCATACAATTAGAAAATTATTTTCCAGTCCCAGAAATGTAATTACTTATTTATAGATAATGTGTTATTTTTTAACATTAACCATTTCTTTATGTTATTATAATCCAGATATGAATGAAAATAAACTCAGGATAGCTTATTACCTTGAAATTTGTATTTGTATATACTAGAGATCACAGCTTTTATTTTTAATGGCACCTACATGGTGGGTTATCATTAAGTAACTCAGTTGTCTGGAATTAACCTCATTTTATATCAATAAACCAATAGTTTATTCGATAAATACAGAGTACCAACTCTGTGTCAGGCATTATCTGAGGTGCTTAGGATACATCATTCAATAAAAGACACAAGGACCTTCATCTTTGTTGGGGAGAGAGACAGACAAGTAATAGCATAGTAAGTCTGTGAGGTTATCTCTTGAGTGAGAAGGTAATAAGTGCTTTGAGAACAGAAGGAGGAGAGAGTGATGAGTGCAGGATGGGAGAGTGTTTGGGGCAAGAGAATTTGGAGCTAAGACTTGAGAGAGATGAGGGATTTATCCATGCACAGATATGGAAGACAATTTCAGACAAAGGGAACAGCCAGTACAAAGGCCCTAAGGTGGGAGGGTATCTGGCATGTTGGAGGAACAGAAAGGAAGCCAAAATAGCTTCAGCAGAGAGAGAGATGGAAAGAAGAGTAGGAAATAAGATCAGAGAGATAGCAGGTTTTGGAGTAAATAATAAAAATTTTTTGAGAATTTAGATCACTGTTTCCATATAGTATATTTCATCTTCTACCTGATAATAACATTCCCTTAACTATCCTCTGACAATCAATTTCTTACTGAAACTAATTTCATATTCCATATGACTGGTATAATTGTGTGATTCCATTTAATTTAACATTCTCTATGTCTAAATTCCAGTTTGTAGCTAATATTGAAAAGTGATTTTAAAAAATAAGGCAAGCATTCAATTATGCAGTCAATTTGAACTACATTATGAAAAAAAATGCTCTGTGCTCATTCATGAGTAAAATAACATTGCTTTAAAATATTTATGTTGTCAAAGGAAGACACAGTATTTGTAAATTTAAAACATTTCTCCAAGAATTAGATTCTTAAGCATGACAATGCCATAGTTTTGGTGTATTTTTTAAGAAATCATCAAATGATATTACCAGGAAATGTCTTTTAAAAATGTAAGCCACATGTTTCAGAACAGATAAAGAATTCGATAAATGTCACAACAGCTGCACTTTCCTAAAGAACCATGTTGTTTCACTGTCACGTAAACACATCTCTCTAGCGTGTTGGGATATTCATGCTTCTACTGAAATGGACATTGTTATTGGAAGACTGAACAAAATAAAGAAGTGTTTGGTGATGTCCATAGTATAGAAGCAAAAAAACAACTTCATTTAAGTCATAAACAGTGGATCTGAAATCGTATCAAACCAAAACAAGACAGGTACCAAGGTTACATTGTAGGAGGAGTATGTGCAATGGGAGATATTATGGTGTCCAGTTTTGGATAATACAACATCCCACATATATTATCTTAGAATCACTGAATTTCAGCATTTGAAAGGACTTTGTAACTTACAGAATGGTGGCCATTTCCCCTGTTTTATTGAAATATAGCTAGCTGTGCTAGAGTTGCTTTTGCAGAGAGACCATATGACCTGAAAAGTCCAAAGTATTTATTATGACATTTACAGACAAAGTTTGCTGACTATAGACAGTATATTGATTAAACATATGGGCACTGGAGTTAGACTACTAGGATTCAAATCTCCATTCTGCAGGTGGTCAGTTATAGGGCTTTGGGCAAGTTACAGTCTCCGGACTGCCACTTGCCCACCTACATAATTGGGGGAAATAGTAAAGTCTGTCATTGAGTTGTGATCATTAAATGGAAAAGGGCACAGTACACACTCATAAATGCTAACTCTTATTAGTAGAATTACCTTCAAATATCAGCTAGGTCAACTGTCCACTCAAAGTTATATACTTGTCTCCAAAGTGTCATCTACTACAGATTTTAGCACAACTAGTGATTCAGGAAGCCCATTTTATTTTTAATCATTCTATTAGAAAGTTCTTCCTTCTACTGAGTTGAAATCTGTCTTTTTATAGCTCTATCCTATTAATCCCATCTCCTTGAGGTTCTACAGAACATCTCTTCCAAATACTAGGATCTTCAAATATTTAAAAAGGGTTTCTCTAAATTTTACCAAGACTTCATATCTCTAGTTTTTTTCCATCACTTCTCCTAAAACACAGTTTGCTTCCCTTTCTCACTTTGGTCATTCTTTTTAGAAGGGAATATAAAGTATTTACCCAGGAATTAGCATAAGACTTCAGACCAATAGATTCAGACCCTTACTCCTCAAACACTCCATATTATGCTGGTCATGTGTGTTTTATGCTACTCGGTCTTTTTCCACCCCACCCTGTTCTGGAAGAGTTGATATTTTTAGACACAAAGACCTTATGTTTACCCTTTTTATGTTTAATCTACTATAGCTCCAGTCTCGTAAGATCTTTCCAGATGTTGGTATTATTGTTTAGAATTTTCACTGCCCCCACCAGCTTCATATCACCCACGCAGACTTCTGATATCTTGATTCAAAAGATCAATAAATTTCCCATTAAGTTGAAATTAATACCATGAGTAGTCCTGAACTTATTTAGAGCAACTAATATTGTTTTAGTAATCAAATTGCTTTCCCCTTGGATTTCTGTCACCCTAATCACTATTTAGTGGTCTCACTTGGGGTGTCATTCATCTTATTGAAAGAAGTTGGAAGCAAATATAAGTTAAGACATAAATATCTTTCTTTCTGTCTTTCAATATTATACTTTAAAACAAGCTGTATGTCTGTATTAGTCAGGGTTCTCCAGAGAAACAACCAACGGTATATGTATATATTAAGAGAGAAAGATTTGTATTAAGGAACTGGTTCACATGATTGAGGAGGCTTGGTAAGTCCAAAATCTGCAGGGAACGCTGGCAGACTGAAGACCCAGGGAAGAGCTGCAGTTCAAGTCCACAGGCAATTGGCTGGCAGAATTACTTCTTGTTGGGAGAAGTCAGTCTTTGTTCCAGTAATGTCTTCAACTGATTGGCTGGGGTTCACCCACAATACAGAGGATGTAGTGTTTTACTCAAAGTCCAATTTAAATGTTAATCTCATCCAAAAAAACACTTCCATAGAAACATCCAGAACAATGTTTGACCAAATATCTGGACACTGTGGTGCAGCCAAGTGATGTAAAAACTAACCATTATAGTATCTAACTCTTTTTAAACTTTTTCTTAAAATGAAAATAGCTAAAAATCTAGTATATAGGATGCCTGGATTTTGTTTCCATAGTTTTTCCTTTGATAGCTAAGTACTCTGTTATGTAAAACCATGATTAAGTGTGTGTCTAAGTGGATAGTCATGATAAAAAATAACCAGTTAATCTTTGTTACCATATGTAAATATAGCATTTTAACACATACCTTGAGTTTAATATTTCCTGAGTCCACATCAATAATGAATTTTTTTCTGTATCTAAGAAAAGATTAAGGGTAGGAGAAATTAGAAAATGACAATGATTCTTAAGGTGAGCTCTATTCAAAGTTTCAGAATCTAGATGTCACTTAAAGTATGGATATGTCAGCATTCCTTAATTCATTCACCTATTTTTAAAATTCCACTTTTTATATTTTAAAATTTTGAATTGACACTTAAATTCCAATGCTATTTCTATAAATGATTTTGCAAGATTGTCAAAACAAATAGCCATATAAATATGAAGATGTCTAAGCATTAAATGTCACAGCAATGCAATATTTGTGAACAAATTCTACCAGAATAAAAAAATGCCAATGTGCTGTTTATGGAAATTAAGCTTTACTGAATTTTGGGTCTATACTGTTATGAATCTAGGTTTTGAAAAATGTGAGGTTTTTTTCTTGGTTAACCTTTTATGATCAATAGAAATTATTTATTTAGAGACTTCGAGTGATTCACAGATTTTTTTTATGAACCTTACTAATAATTCCTCTTTTTTTTATCTGAAATGTACTGTTCTCTTTCGTTATACTTTTAAATTTCCTCTCTTTAGGTTTGGATGTGTGGAGGAGAAATGTTTGATGTCCCATGTTCTAGAGTTGGTCATATCTACAGGAAGTACGTCCCTTATAAAGTTCCTTCTGGGACCAGCCTGGCAAGAGTGAGTAACGGGATCAGAATAAGTTGGGCTCGATATGGCTTCCTGTAGGCAAACTAAGCAGCCTCATACATGGTATAATTTGCGACACAGACAGAGAGGCACCATCTGATAGAAAAAATTGACCAAAATAAAAACTCCACCACTTGTCATTCCATTTGACAGGCTTTAGTATATAAACCGTTTCTGTGTTCCTCAGAGTTTTATTTCCATTCCTTAAGGAAGTATTAACTATTAATGCAAAACAGGAATTATTGTTTATAATTGTTTCAAGGCACTTTCACATACATTATATTTAATCTTTATGTGTACCTTCTGAGATCAATATTCTTATCCTTTTTCGTAGATGAAAACTGGGGCTCGCCAAGGTGGCTTGTCCATGCTCAAATGAATGATAAATAGCAGAGGAGGGGTTTAAGCCCAGGTTTTCAGAACAAATGTCCAGTACTTTTCCTTCTCCCCTTCATGGAGTATAACAGGATACATAAAAAGTCAGATGGAGAAAAAGTCAGATGGGAGAACTGCTTGCCCAAATTTTGGCTTCTCATTTGCAACTAGGGCCAGCTCTGCCTAAAATTTTACCCCATCCTCAAAATCCCAAATTTGGCCAGTCGCAAGATGTTTTTTCAGATACTGTTTCAAATAAACATAGGCTAAATATTCATAGGCTAAATGAAAGGATGCCTTTTTTCTTCTACATTTTAGAATGTTTTCATACATCTTTGGGAGAAAATCACGATACCTTCTTGAAATAATCCTGATAATTTCTGTGTTTTCCATATGACTGTCTCTAGAGCTGGGTTAGTTGTATTCACCACAGTATGTACCTGCCACTGCAAAGATGAAGAATCTGGGGAAAAAGGTGGTTTTGCCACATCCCTTCGCATAGTGTTCTCCTAGGAATCTAATCTTGAATTATTCATTTTTGTTCTTTTACTAGTAAGGCTGCAACATATAACTATTTGAGTCTTTTATATGAAGCTCAATAAGTTCACAAGCTTCTTTAAAATATAAAGTAGTTCATCGGGTTTCATTAGAATATCAATCCCACAAAGGCAGAGTGTTTCTCTGCTTTATTTGCTACTACTTTCCCAACACCTAGAACAAGGTTTGGTAAGCACTCAACAAATATTTGTTGAAAGGATTAATTAATCAGGAAAAATTAAGACTAGAAAATGCTACAGGTTTTTCTTACTAAAACTTGAACATTTCAGGGAAGTATAAAAAATATTTCATTTCTAGCGAGTCTTTTTGGGAAAAGAAGATTCTTTCTTATTCCCTTTCTGAGATTGTCAATACAGTCCATTTCCTTAAGCTACATCCATAATCTTTTTTATAACAGTTTGAGTTAATAGTCATGAAGTTACCTCACATACACCTTGAAGGGAAATAGTCACATTATTATGCCCTCTTCAAAAGATTAATAGTGTATTCCATTGAGTAGCTGTAAAAATATACTCTTTGAAAAAAAAATCACAAAATCATAAGGCAATTAAAAAGCAGCAGCTTGGGCAAGGACATATGATTTAATTTTGTTATAAAACTAAACACACACGAATCTCCAAGCTCATTCAGGAAAACAGCAAGAATTCACTGAAAGGTCCAGTTTTGAGCACATATCACAAATCAGCCATGTAGATATCATAAATCGCAGCAGGTTTAACCACCCCAAAGATAATGCCATTGTCACTTGTCACTTTCACCCACTCAGCTGCGCCCAGTTTGTGCCCCATCATTCATTTGCCAGATAGATGGAGTGTTCACTTGATTTGTAGTCAAAATTAGTGTGTACGTACTGGAGGGGAAAGTTGTGCTGGTCCAGAGGGTATATTTTCAAAATATAAAACTGTTCATATATTTTCAAGAAGGAAATTAAATACTTTTTCAAGGACTGTCAAATATAGGAAAACTAGGGCTGGCACATAAAATTTCCATAAAAAGGGAAAGCTCATTCAAATGGAAAAAAAAAGTCCATAATTCTGAATTTTAATCTTTTCCACTTAAATTTTACCTGAAGGCTCATTTTTAGTTTTTTTCTAAACTGCTAGAGCAATCAGGAAGTCATAAATATTGAAACTCCACTGTCAGTCTAAGGAATGTTTTATGATATGTTAAATGAAAAACAATTCTGATTTTTGTGGGAGAGACTCAACTACCTGCTACCCTCTATGTCATTACTAAATCATCAAAAATGATGAGAGACTTTAAAGGTGCTTCAGATGCAGGGCTATGTCTATTCAATAGGTAATCTCTCCAGTCTCATTGGGAAATGTAGAAGATGGAGATTTTAACTTAAAGGTTTGTTTTCTTATTTTATAAACTTACTTAATTTTTCAAAAACTTGCCTCTTTTATTTATGTACCTGTGTAAACTGAGGATTTTAGCCAACTTCCAAACACACACACACACACACACACACACACACACACACATTATGTGAATAGCCTGCAGTCCTCTAAACAGTGCACCAGTGTGTATTATAGAAACAAATTCAAATAATTAGTACCTTCTATGTACCTAGCATTACAGTCTGGTTGCAAGAAACAAAATAGCCATATATGAAACCATCAGAGGACACTACAGGACAACAAGTAATTGTTCAAATGTATTGTAAAGATATGTATAGGTAGAGGGAGGAAGAGGGAGGAGGAGGGTGGGGGGTGCCATAGCTGTTGAACTGAAAGAGGACCTTCAAGGATACCTCAGTTAAATGAACAAATTTAACAGAATAATGGTTCCCAAACTCAGGACCAGTGACCCAGAGCCAGTTCCTGGACCAGTCTCAGTGAACTGAGAAAAATAAGAATCACAAAGCTACATATACTCAATTTAATAATATCTTTTTATGCAGCAATCAGAGACTTTTTTCTTTTTCATGATGGAATACAAGATAGATTATTATTAATGCCCTTATTTGGCAAAAATAAAAATTAGCATCCCTCTGTCGATCCCCATAAAATACAAAACTCCAGGATATAGTGACTTACAATCCACCTTCATCTGGGAATCAGAGTATTCACTCATCACGAATCGAATTAGATATTTTGCTGAGTCAGCATCCTGTCCAATGTTTGTATGCTGGGCATTGTTGTGGTATCTTTTCACCAGGAACAAACTGCCAGTCCATGAGGGAAGGGATGCTAATCCTTACTGTTGTAGGGAGACTAGACAGTCCCCAGAGCTGTAGTGACAGTTGTCCCTTCCTGGAGATGACACTATCCTTGTCACAGAAGAGTGAGCAGCTCCTCAGTGAAAGGCCACACAGCGGAAGTGGCTGAGTGGCCAGTGGGTGGAAGACTCCAAAGAGAGTCTCTGCCGAAGGAGCAGCCATATTGGCACCTCCCAGACCTCTCTGCGAATGCTAGTTATGTTTGGGGACAGTCAAAACCACTGGACCTGAGATCAGTGGCTCTGTGAGCAGGACCCGACAGAGGGGCAGAGCCATTACCCCATGGATAAACATACTATCTGACTACAGCACAAGGGTCATCCCACAGATGCAACTTTACCCAAAGGATTTTCCCCAGGAGGATCCCAAGCCAGTGAATGGGAGCCCTACAGACTGTGAGGGGGGCTGTCCTGGAGGTTCACACAGCTGTCCTTCCTAGCTCCAAAGGACCACGGCATGGGACACAAAGTTGGAAGCGACCCTCACTCTCTAAGTTTGCAAGGGATGTGACAGAATGCAAATCAAGGGACTGTATACTTCTGTGGTTTGCCACTGACATCGTATTAATAATACTCTCTTTTCTAAAATTGCATCTTGCATTTTATGGCAACCATCATCCAAGTTGCAAGATAAAGCTATAAAACAAAAGAAGTTAAACCCCATAAAAATCCGATTGCACAGGATGGCCTAGAGAACTTGAAAATGTAACTCATATTAGAAGGGATAAGGTTACAGGTCCAGTGAGCAGAGCTGGGATGCTGAACTAAGACCTGTCTGCCCAAGGCTTAACCCTCCTACCATACTGCTCCTCATAGAGAGGCTTGGAGCAAACAGGGGCAGCGGGAGCAGAAGGGCAGGGGCTCCAGCCTGAGCGCCCATCTGTAGGAAGGAGCAGGCACAGACAGTGAGAAAGGATTGTGTTTGGGACCTATGGAGCCAAACTGGGAATGTACATTGGAGACAGACTCTGGAGGACCCCAGGTGCAGAGCAGGCTGTATTTTTCTTATAGATTGTGGGAGGCGGCGGGTACTCATAGTTTTTGAGCAGGAAATGCCAGGATAAAAATAAAAGGGGCAAAAACAGGTCAACCAACAAGTAAATATTAAGTGGGAGAAAGTCTAAGGATAATAACTTTTGAATGAAGAAACACTTGTAAAGAAAATCTCCTATAAAGTTTTTCTTGGTCGGCCATGCTGTGTAGTGAGAGAGAGGCCAAATGTGGCGATGAGGTCTTCATCATGGCTTCTAAGAAAAAAATCGTATCAGTACAAAAATGGGGACACGAGGAAGGGGAAGGGGGAAAAAATGCTCAGATTGGTTTTAGATAAGGGGGGTGAGAAGCGACTGCCTTACACGAGTTCAGGGACAGCCAGATCTCTGACGGCTTGCACAGATTTCCCATCTAGAACTCTGAGAGCCCACAAAAATCAGATTTTCTATATCAATAAATGTTCGTTTCTGAAAAAAAAAAGTATTTATCATGCCAGGCACTATGCTAGATCCTGGAAGTATAAATGATGAACAAGATAAACATAAACTTTAACTTTTTTTTAAAGATTTTATGTATTTATTTGAGAGAGAGAGAGAACGTGTGCTCACAAGCAGGAGCATGAGGGGTGGGGAGGGCCAGAACGAGAGGGAGAAGCGGACTCCCCACTGAGCAGGGAGCCTGATATTGGGCTCAGTCTCAGAATTCTGGGATCATGACCTGAGCCAAAGGCAGACACTTCATCAAATGAGCCCCCCAAACCCCCAAAACTTTTCCTTCTCATAACTAGTGGCCTTGATTATGACAGGTGGCGTCCACGCAGCCCAGTAATCTATACATAACAATCCAAATACCATGAGGGTGAGCAAAGGGTTAAATAAATGTAACTAAACTCACTGTGGAATGAGATCTGTATCTTGTATACTTATTTATTAACTATTTTGTGGAGATCATAATGTTATCGTTGTGATTATGATTTTAGAGAACAGGAGTTATATCTCATATACCACATCTAGCATTATTTAACACATAGCGATATATGTTCTGTATTAATAGATAATATTTAATGATCCTACAGGCTACACTGTGATCCACATCCAAGTTACAAATGTTTTTCACCTTATGTAGTTACTTAGGGTTTCTTGGAAGAATGCAATGAACTTTGAGGATGTCCTATGGTTATTATACTTTTTGGGCGTGGATGTTAAACCTGAGGTCTGAGGGAGAATGGTGGTTTTTGCCTGTGTCGGCTATGAAGTGACCCCTTAACCTATTTCCCAAGTTGTCATTTGTCCGGTGTCATATCCCTGGTAACATCTGCTTCTGCGGACTCCATAGATCATCTCAGATTGTTGAAATTGGTCAGAGTGGAAGGAGGTACAGAGGAGGAGGGGTGGAGGAGGAGAGTGTCAGAGTCAAAGCCAGATCACCCCGAGTCGATTAGTGAGTGGCCCCTCATCCTTCACCCTGGTGTCGGCTATCCTGGTCTGAAGCAGCCGAGATGGAAAAACACAAGATCTGACGTATGCAGCTCTCCCTCGTTTATGTCAGAAGAATATATCAGTCGAGGAAAAGCTTTAGCAAGACCAAAATGACTACTTTGATATCAGAAAATAAAATCACCAACAAGGCTATAAAGTATGATGATGAATGGGAAAACTGCTCCCACAAACTGACCTTTCTCCCCCTGATGATTGTAAATCAGTTTACTCTCATAAAACTGCTCAGCAAATAGGAGCTGTAGCATAACAACCTTAGCCATCAACGGCAGCCAGCCCTTCTTCCTGTTGCTCTGAAAACTATAGAGTTCACGTGTGTCATCTGAAACTATCATTGAGTTCAGGGACATGGTGGCCTCTCATGGGTTTTCTCCCAAAAAGCAGGAAAATGATGAATTCTTTCCAAAAGACTCAGCCTGCATAAATGGCTAGGACTTCTGTGCAGAAGCAATTCCTCTGAAAACAATAACTACCTCTAATTCTTCCTTACAATATAACAAAAAAGGCAATAAGACTGTCCGGTACTTAAGGCCACAACTAAAGATGATTCACATACCACAATCATGTGTTTGTTTCTCTCCCCTTCTTGGTCACATTTTAGAATATAATATCCTCTCTTTAGATGAGGCTCTTTATTTAAATATTTAAATAATGTTTCATTATTCTTCATGAGAGTCTCCCTAAAGAAAACAACCACAAGTTTATTATGTGTTGATCATGATTCAATAAATCATTAAGATACAATGAGTCAATTGCATGTTATAAGGATAAGGGTCATCCCTAGAGCCTCGACAGAGGCTCAGGCTGGAGAAGTTTTTCAGCAAATATTTATCGATTGCCTACTGTCGAGGTGCATAAAGCATGCTACATGTCCTAAGCCAATAGCATTGGACCATCCCTTTGTAATGGAATGTCATATCACCCAAGGATGTCACCCCAGCCTGGGGATAAGTTTCTGGCACACAATACTAATAGAGCACTCATATTCACCCTTTAATGATGGCCCTTGTTTGAACCCTGGACATTTTATGCTTGTTTTGCATAAAAAGAAAACAAGACAAAGTAAAACTACTCTATCCGCCGAGGACCTAGAGAGAGGAGTTGGGAAAACATGAAACACACTTATTTCCCACTGCTTGACCCTCACTTGTTCCCTTAACTCCTAAACCAGTGGTATCAGCATTTTTTTTAAGTATCCACATGTTTTTGTCTGTTTAACAAATAACAACAGAATCACACATTGTCCTTAACATTTTTTGAAAATATGGATGTAAAACATGGAATTTGCATACCAAACATAGAGACACTAAACAGAAAGTGAAGTATCATGAGAACAACATGTGAGGTAAAAACAACCACATTATTTCAAAACTCAGAACCTTTCCACAAAGCTTCTCAAAATGAACTTTTACTTTGATTTTCTTCCTATTCAATTTGCTCTATGTATTCCCCGCCCCCCGCCACGAACTCCCACAGATGCTATCATCTTCCAAACATTAAAGCATTTTGCTCAGTTTCATTGTTTCAAGTATTCCGCAGTGCTTTCCCAAATTTAGCTCAGCTATGACTTGTGAATCAAGTAGCTAATGCTTTCTAATGTGCAAAACGGGGCTTGGCATTGAGACAAGCAATCTCTAAGCCACATAAGGACAAAATTCAGCATTTCTTGAGCTATCTAATGAGGCCCAATATATCCCATGTGTTTTTTGGAAGCCTATTGGAAGACTTTTTTTGGCAGGAGTGGTGGTGGTGTGCAGGTGGGGAAGTATGTGTGAGTGGAGTGTGGGGATCTCAGGACCCCAAGATCATGACCTGAACTACCCAGGTGCCCCGAGCCTATTGGAAGATTTTATAGGATAAATATAATATTTAAATGGGGGATCCTAGGCATCTACATGACAATTAGCCCTCATGATTAATCATACTCTTACTTTGTCATTCTTAACAAAATTAAAATGGAAATGATTTTCTCTTTCCTACGGTACCTTTTCCAGTTTGCTTTTGGCTACTCCTTGCCCTACCTAAAGCACCTTGGCACTTTATGGTGTTAGTTAGCATTTATACAGCTTTCTTTTTTCAAAGCACTTGAGAAACTACATGGTGAGCCCATTTGTGGGCTGGGGAGAATTATAATTGCGTTTTTATCATTATCCCCATTAGAACCGAACATTTTCCTGCATTCACTACTCCACTGGAGCCTCGGAAAGGAGAAAGCTTGCTTAGATAAAATAGGTCCCTGCTGCTACAAAATTAAGCTACTGAAATTTAAGCAAATTTAAATATTTTAGCATGCCATAATCCTAATAACAAAAAATGCAACTCATGCAAGAGGGAGCCTGGCTGGCTGCTTTATAACTCCACCTTTTGGGACCCCAATGGGATGATGAAGCCACAGGAGCACCTGAATGGGAAGCACTCATTTTGTGGAATTAGCTTCTTAACGTAAGATGTGTAAATGCACGGTGACACTGTGCTTGAGGCTGTAGTATTTCATTTCCGATCTGATCACCCTTGTTTCTAAGAGTTTATTAGTTCGTGGTGAGAATTCCATTTCCAGGGGTATAATGTACATGGTGGCCATAGTCAGTAGTATTATAATGTGTATTTGAAAGTTGCCAACAGGGGAAATCTTAAAAGTTCTCATCACAAGGGAAAAAACTGTAACTTTGTATGGCGAATGACGATAACTAGACTTAGTATGGTGATCGCTTTCCAGTGTATACAAATGTCGAATCAATATGTTATAAACTTGAAACTAGTATGTTACATGTCAATTTTATACACACACACACACACACACACACACACACAAAAGAATTCCATTTCCAACTTCAATTCCAGCGCAAGTATATCTCCTTTTGGTGTGACATTTGAAGTGAAGAAAATAGTTTCATTTGATATTCTATAGACTGAAAAACAGTCAAAACCGATTGGCAGCTCTGTGGTGCCTGGATGCTTTTAGAGTTCTAATTCTGAAAACAGCTTATAAAAACAAAATTTCACAGATTACCTAAATTTTGAACAAATATGAATTCCAACCTAAGGACCCTACATGAGCTATTAAAAACATATAGATTTTTTTGGCCTATTTCGACAGTATGAAAAATAAAACAGGTTGTACTAATAACAAACAGAATGAATACTGTAGCAACATTTAGTCTAACCACGGTTTGCTTGTGGTAGATGTTCACTATTATGGAACAAAACACTTGATACTCTCTTTGGTCAACAGTTAGAAGTGCTGGTTGTGATTTATTTAAAAAAAAATAGCAATCGTGGGGTGTCTGGGTGGCTCAGTCGGTTGACCATCAGGCTCCTGATTTCAGCTCAGGTCATGATCTTAGGGTCCTGGGCTCAAGCCCTGCATCAGGCTTGCATTCGGCAGGGAGTCTGCTTGAGATTCTTTCTCTCCTTCTGCTCCTACCCCTGCTGTCTCTCTCTCTCTCTCTCTCTCTCTCTCTTTCTCTCAAAAATAAATAATAAAAAATTAAAAATAGTATTTGTATTAATAATTATCTACAAATAAGATTATACCGCCTCTTATACTCAAGTTGTGATAGTGTGAGACACCATTGGCTTGAATGCCAGAAATGATTATCCCCCTGGTGTCTCTAGACCTCCCCAAAAGGCCTCCTCCCACGTGCTTACATACCTGTTTGTCAGATGCGGTACCTACTCTGCCTCACCCGTGACTTGCTGCTTCTTTGTGCTCCCACTTCCCTGTATCTTGCCTGGGAAACCAATGGAGAAGGCACACCACCTCCACCATTCGAAAGAGCATCAACTCCTAGCTCATGGTGCTGTCTCCGGAGAAACCAACACTTCAGTTCTCAGAGTGCCAAAACTTCTCTGGGTCCCCAATAGACTCAGGATGGTTGTCTTTAGCTGTGGGCCAACTAAATGATACAGAAACCATACTTTCACTTTTGTCCTATCATTCCACATTTTGCTTCTGAGGCAAGGTCATAAAGGCATCGCAGCTTCCACCTTGATCTCTTGGATGACTTGATTTGGGGGCAGCCAACCACCACATCATGATGACACTCCAGCAGACCTGTAGAGAGGCCCATAGGGAGGAAAACTGAGTCCTCCTACCAATAGCCAGCACCACTCTATCAAACATGTAAGCCCCCTTGGAAGAAGATCTTCCAGCCCCACTCAAGGCTTAAGATAACTGCTCCCTTAGCCAAAATCTGACTGAAACTGATGAAAATCCAAGCCAGATTGCCTAGCTAAACCACTCCCAGTTTCCTGACCCACAGAAACTGTAAAAGATTTTTAAATTATTTATTATTAAGCCACTCCATTGGAGGGTAATTTGTTATGTATTGCTAGATAACTAATACAGCTCTTTCTGTTTAATAGTTCTTCAGCAGCAGCAATCAGTCCAACTTTAAGGGACATGATTACCTCAGGTGGCCCACTTGAAGCTTAAACATTAGGCAAGGTTATGCCTCAAGGCTACTATCAACAGGTATCAATAGAGTGAAAAGGCAACTCGCTGAATGGCAGAAAATATTTGCAAATCATATATCTGATAAGGGCTTAATATTCAGAATATTTGAAGAATTTCTACAACTCAACAACAGCAAACAAACAAGCAACCTGATTCAAGAATGGGCAAAGGAGGGGCACCTGGGTGGCTCAGTCATTAAGTGCCTGCTCTTGGCTAAGGTCATGATCCTGGGGTCCTGGGATGGAGTCCTGCAACAGGCTCCCTGCTCGGCGGGAAGCCTGCTTCTCCCTCTCCCACTCCACCTACTTGTATTGCCTCTCTCACTGTCTCTCTCTCTCTGTCAAATAAATAAAATTAAAAAAAAAAAAAAAAAGAACGGGCAAAGGACTTGAATAGACATGTCTCCGAAG
>CM052899.1:42570263-42585819 GCA_028534135.1 Potos flavus
AAAAAAAAAATGATGGCTACTATTGAAAAAAAACAAAAAACAAAAACAGTGAATGTTGGAAAGGATGTATAGGAATTAGAATGCTTGTACATGGCAGAAATGTTAAATGTTGCAGCCATGGTGGAAAACAGTTTGGAGGTTCTTCAAAAAATTAAAAATATAATAACCATATGATCCAGTGATTCCACTTCTGAGTACATACACAAAAGAATTAAAAGCAAAGACTCAAACAGATATTTGTACACACATATTCATAGTAGCAGTCAAAACATAGAAGCAACCCAATATTTGCTTAACAATAAATGAACAAGCAAAATGTGGTATATGTGTATATACATATATGTATATATACATATATACACACAATGGAATATAATACAATGGGTTATTATTCAGCCATAAAAATGAAGAAAATTCATACACTACGGAATGGCTGAAACTTGAAGACATATGCTAAGTGAAATATGCCATCACAAAATAACAAATACTGCATGATTCCCTTTATATGAAATATTTTACATAGTCAAATTCATGTGAAATAGAAAATAGAACGTTGGTTGCTAGAGACTGAGAAAAGAGGAAATGGGGAATTATTGTTTAATGGGTTTAGAGTTTCAGTTTAGGAAGATGACAAAAGTTATGGAAATGGATGATGGTGATGGTTGCATAACCATGTGAATGTTTTTTGCTTTGGGGGGCGGAAATTAAGGTATTTCATTGGTTTGTAAAAAACTCATCAGAAGTAGCTAGAACATTCATTCAAGCTGTATTTCACATAATTTATGCTAAAGAGGGAGCATTTTTTCCATGTCTTGGCAAATTGTAATATTCCTTTTTTTAAGTTGGAGTCACTTTCCAATGTGATTTATGCTTTCAATGCTATGAAATATCTACCATAGTTCCTGTGATGTGAAGTTTTTGATGGTATCACTTTCTCTGGAACCCCTTATCCTCTTCATCACAAGTATTTTCCTCATTTATGACAAGAAATACACTCTTGCTAAATTCCCTGTCTTTATATCGAGAGTCTCTCAAATGGCATCAGTGTTAACATTTCCATGGCCAGTCATTTCTCCTAGAAATTCTATTTGAATTTCACTTTCAGCATTTTCTCTTTTTGGTTTTTTGCTGCTCTTTCATCATTGTTAGACAAGTCTCTCATTTTGATTATCCATTTTTGTAAAATGTCATGTCATATTTATCTATAGGAAACAAGGATGAAACAGAATTATGTTTCCAGCTATGTGTGAACAGAATAGCAGATGTGCAATGATCAATCACCAACAGGCTTTGAAAGAAGTGACGTAATTGGTCATTGATCATAATATACATTTATTATTATGTAGTGATTTGTGGTTTGAAGAGCTAACAGCAACATGTGTTCCTCATACAATCACAGTTAACATACCATGGCAACTGAAATCTAAACAGTGTTGTTGGGAGCATGTGAATGTTTTTAGTGCCACCAAACTGCACATTTAATAGTGATCAAAAGGCAAATTTTATGTTATATATGTTTTACCATAAAAAAAGTAAGCAAGATGATTCTAAAATTTATCTAGAAATGCAAAGGACCTAAGATACTTGATAAAGAACAAAGTTGGAGGGCTTACATTACCTGACTTCAAGACATTAAAAAGCTACAGTAATCATGACAGTACTACTGGCAACAAAAGGATAAATGAAAGAAAATAGAGTTGAAATAGATTCTTGCATATGGTCAAACATTTCTAAAAAAAAAAAAAGAGGAAAAATTGTGAGGTGGGGCAGATATGATACTCTAAGCACTTACACCTAGAAGATGAGATTGATAAATTGGACTCCATTGAAACTAAGGTCTCCTGCTCTTTAAAAGGCGCTGTAAAGAGAATAAAAAGACAAGCTACACACTGGGAGAAAATATTTACAAATCACATGTCTTCGTAATATAGTTTGAAATCAGGGAGCATGATACCTTCAGCATTGTTCTTCTTTCTCAACGTTATTTTGGGTTTTGGTTTTGGTCTCTTTTGTGGTTCCATACAAACTTTAGAATTGTTTGTTCTATTTCCATGAAAAATGCCATTGGAATTTCGATAGGGATTGCATTGAATCTATATATTGCTCTGGATAGTATGGACAATTTAATAATATTAATTCTTCCAACGCATGAGTATTAGTGTACCTTTCCATTTAATTGTGTCTTCTTCAATTTCTTTCATTAATGTCTTGTGGTTGTCAACATACAGATTTTTCAACTCCTTAGTTAAATTTATTCCTAGGTATTTTATTCTTTTCAATTACATTGTAAATGTGACTGTTTTCTTAATTTCTCTTTCTGACAGATTGTATTTGTTATAGAAATGCAACATATTTTTGTGTATTGACTTTGTATCCTGAGGCTTTATTGAATTCATTTATTGATTCAAACAGTTTTTTGATGAAGTCTTTACAGTTTTCTATATATAATATCATGTCATCTGCAAATAGCAACAGTTTTACTTCTTCCTTTCCAATTTGAATGTCTTTACTTATTTTTTTTTATTTTTATTTTTTTGCATAATTGCTCTGGCTAGTATTTCTAATACTGTGTTGCATAAAAGTGGCGAGAGTTGGCATCCTCGTTTTGATCCTGATCTTAGAAGAAAAGCTTTCAGTTTTTACCACTGACTATGATCTTAGCTGTGGGTTTATTATATATGGCCTTTATTTTGTTGAGGTAAGTTCCTCTATATTCACTTTGTTCAGAGTTTTTATCATAAATGAATGTTGGATTTTGTCAAATGCCTTTTCTGCATCTATTGAGGTGATCATATAAATTTTAGCTTTCATTTTCTTAATGTGGTATATCACATTGACTGATTTGTGAATGTTGAACCATCCTTGCATCCCTAGATTAATTCCAATTAATCATGGTGTATGATTGTTTTAATGTATTGTCAAATTCAATTTGCTATTTTGTTGAAGATTTTTACATCTATGTTCATCAGAGATACTGGCATCCTTGTAGCATCCTTGTCTGGTTTTGGTATCAGCCTTATACTGGCCTCATAAAATGAATTTGGAAGAGTTTCCTCCTCTTCTATCTTTTGGAAGTGTTTGAGGATTGGTATTAATTCTTCTTTGAATAGAGTTCACCAGTGAAGCTGTCTGATCTTGTACTTTTTTGGGAGGTTTTTGATTACTGTTGAAACTCCTTACTAGTAATCAATCTGTTCAGATTTTCTATTTCATCATGATTCAGTCTTTGTAGGTCGTATCCATCTATCCATTCCTTCTAGGTTGTCTAATTTGTTGGCCTATTATTGCTCATAGTAGTCTCTTATGATCCTTTGTATTTACGTGGTATCAGTTGTAATGTCTCTTTATTTCTGATTTTATTCATTTGAGTCCTCTTTTTTTTTTCTTAGTGTGTCTAGATAAAGGTTTGCCAATTTTATTTATCTTTTCAAAGAAACAACTCTTAGTTTCATTGATCTATCTCTTTAGTTTCTATTTCATTTATTTTGCTCTAGATTTTTACTATTCCCTTCCTTCTACTAATTTGGACTTTGTTTTTCTTTTTCTAGTTCCTTGGGATGTAGAGTTATGTTGTTTATTTGAGACTTCTTGTTCCTCGAGGAAAGCATTTGTTGCTATTAACTTACCTTTTAGAACTGCTTTTGTTGCATCCCATAAATTTTGGTATGTTACATTTCTAATTTTGTCTGTCTCGAGATATTTTTTTCTCTTTTGACTTCTTTGACCCATTGGTTGTTCAGTAGCACATTGTTTAGTCTTCAAATATTTTCAAATTTTCCAGTTTTCTTTGTATAATTAATTGTTAGCTTTATACCACTGTGGTCGGAGAATGTGCTTGATATGATTTTAATCCTCTAAATTTATTAAGACTTGTTTCGTGGCTTAACATACGATCTAGCTTAGAACTTGTTCCTTATACACTTGAAAATGTGTATTTTGCTACTTTTGGGTGGGATGTTCTATAAATATCTTGTAAGTCCATCTAATATCATTTAAGGCTAATGTTTCTTTATTAATTTTCTATCTGGGTTATCTATCTGTTGATGTAAGTGGAGTATTAAAGTCCCCTACTATTATTGTATTGTTATCTATCTCTCCCTTTAGGTCTGTTAACATTTACTTTATATATTTAGGTGCTTTTATATTGGATGCATAAATATTTACAAGTGTTTTATTCTCTTGTTGGACTGACCCCTTTATCATTATATAATACCCTTCTTTGTCTCATATTGTAGTTATTGTAATAGAACAAAATCTCTTTTGTCTGATGTAAGTATAGCTATTCCAGCTTTCTTTTGGTTTTCATTTCCATGGAATATCTTTTTACATCTCTTCACTTTCAGTCTGTATGTGTCCTATATCTAAAGTCTGTCTCTTGTAGGCAGCACATGGATGAGTCTTTTGTTTGTTTGCTTGGCTTTTTGTTTGTTTTTTAATCTATTCAACCACTCTATGTTTTTAACTGACGAGTTTAGTCCATTTACATTTAAAGTAGTTATTGATAGGTATGTACTTATTACCATTTTGTTAATTGTTTTTTTGACTGTTTTTGTATTTCCTCTCTGTTCCTTTCTTCTTCTCCTTTTCCTTTGTGGTTTGATGACTTCCTTTAGTAGTATGCTTATATTCCTTTCTCTTTGCCTTTTCTGCACTTACTATAGGTTTTGTTTTGTGCCTACCATGAGGCTTACATATAACAACTTATATCTATAACAGTCTATTTTAAGTTGATAACCCTTAAGTTTGATCCCGTTCTAAAGCTCATAAACATATGTTGTGCTTTTAGTATCACATTTTACAACTTTTTATCTTGTGTAACCCTTAGCTAGCTATTATAATCATAGTTATCTTTACTACTTTTGTTTTTTGACCTTTATACTAGCTTTATAAGTGAGTAACCCACTACCTCTACTATATATCTAGCTTTCTAGTGACATTTATTCTTTCATATGTATTCTTGTCACTAAAAGTGCCCTTTCTTTTCAGTATAAAGAAGTCCCTTTAAGATTTCTGTAAGGCCAGTTTAGTGGTGATAAACTTCTTTAGCTTTTGCTTGTCTATGAACTCCTTATCTCTCCTTCAATTCTGAATGGTAATTTTGCCAGGTAAAGTATTCTGGGCTGGAAGTATTTTTTCTTTCAGCACTTCGAATATATCATACTATTCCCTTCTGGCCTGCAAAGTTTCTGTTGAGAGAAGGAAATGAAAATTCAAAAAGATATATACACCCCCATGTTAATTTCAGCATTATTTATAATAACCAAGACATGGAAGTAACTTAAGTGTCCATTGATGTATGATCGTGGTACAAATATACAATGGAATGTCACTCAGCCCTAAAAAAAGAATAAGTCTTGCCATTTGCAACAGCATAGATGGAACTCAAAGGCACTATGCTAAGTGAAATAATCAGACAGAGAAAGATAAATACATGATCTCTTTTATATGTGTATTAAAAAGAAAATAAAAGCTCATAGATACAGAGAACAGATAGATTATTGCCAGAGGTAAAGGATGAGGGATGGGAGGAATGGCAAACTTTTTTTTTTTTAAGTTTAAATAAATTTTTATCACATTGCTAACAAAAAACTTGTATCCAGAATATATAAAGAATTCTCAGAATTCAATAATAAGAACACAAAAAACCCAATTTTTTAAATGGGCAAAAGATTTAAATAGTTCACCAAGATATACAGATATACAGATGATAAATAAGTGCATGAAAAGATGCTTCACATTATTAGACATTAAGGAAATGTAAATTAAAACCATACTTTTATAATGGAAAAAATAAAGACTGACCATATTGAATGATGAAGTTTTGGTTTAACTGGAATGCTCACACAATGCTAATGGGAATGTAAAATGGAACAACCACTTTGGAAAATAGTTTAGCAGTTTCATTAAAAGTTAGACTATTTAGCATATGACCCAGACATTCCACTTCAAAATATTTACCCAGTAGAAATTAAAGCAAATGTTCACACAAACACTGTTCATAGCAGCTTTATTTGTAACATCCGCAAACTGGAAAAATCCAAATGTCCATCAATAGGTAAATAGAGAAATGAATGCATATCTACATACTGCAATATAATAAAAAGAAATGCATGAAACTACACAGATAAACTTAATAACTATGCTTAGTTTAAAAAGACAGACAAAAAAACACATACTTTATGATTCTATTTGTTTAAAATTCTTGAAAATAGAAAGAAAGAAAGAAAGAAAGAGAAAGAAAGAAAGAAAATCCGTCTAGAAAATACAAACTAAATTATGGTGCCAAAAAATAGATCGGTGTACAACAACAAGAGTGAGCCCTATGACTCACCACCCAAAACTGTGGGCTTTGGGTGATGGTATGTCAATGTGGGGTCATCTATTGTAATAAATGAACCACCCCGGTGGGAGATGTTGATAATGGGAGAAGCTATGCACTTGTGGGGGCAGGGACTAAATGGGAAATCTCTGTATCTACCACTAATTTTGCTGTGATCTTAGAACTGCTCTAAAAAAAATTAGCTCTTAATAATTAGGAAAAAAATAGATCAGTGGTTGCCTGGGGGTGATGGTAGAGGTGCTTAAGAAAGGAAACAGAGAGAGGTATATGGAAACATTTGAAGGTGATGCATATGTTAATTATCTTGATGGTGATGATGGTTTCACCAATACAGACATATATCAAAATGTGCCAAATTGAACACTTTAAGCATCAGCAGTTTGTTGTATATCAATTTTTCCTCAGTAAAGCTGTTTTAAAGTCAGACTTACATGCATTTTCTAATAAGATATGTTGCTAAATAATTTGGGGAGTTGTTCTTCATTTGTCCTATATCCAAAGGCTGCATTAAACGTTATCGGGAACACTACCATAAAGATCTAAAATATCTGGCCAAAAAACAGAATCGAGATATAGTTAAATTATGTCAAAAAGCTCAGAGCAGGTAACCAGTTGCAGACAGCTCACATAGTCTTGGGGAAGAAGAGAGGAAACTGCCTGTCAGAGAAGCCTCCCTTTTTAGTACTGGATTAGCCATCCTCTCCTTATGGGGAAGGATTCCCACTGACTTCAAAGCAGTCTTTAGATCAGAGAGAAAGCAGTGCTAGGCTGAATAATTGTATGAGGTTGAGGCTCTCTTAAAGAGATTCTCTTTAGAGCTGTATCCTTGATGACATTATCACTTTATCAATGATAAGAGGGCTGTGGGGTGGGACTCCGGAGCTGCTAAAGTACTCTTAAGCATCAAAGAGGAGAAAAGAAATGCATTTAAATCAAGGCAGAATTTTTTAAAGTCATGGGATAGTGATGCAATTCCTTGCTGGAGGAGTGTCTGGGACAAATAAGAAACTATTTCTGTGTGAGATTGGCTTGGCTTTGCTAGCTCCCAGCCGTTGCTGGGGGGAAAAGCACCAAAAAAAAAAAAAAAAAAAAAAGAGCTGAAGAAAGAGAAATCTATTATAATAGTATAATAGATTATTATATTATCTATATAATATAGATTATATTATGATCTATATATAATACATCATAATACAATAGCTTAATTGTATTATAATAAATGCATACATAATAATAATAATACATACATACATATGTATAATAATACATACATAATATACATAATACATATGTACATACATAATAATACATACATATTATGTATTATAATACAATAGCTTAATATTGTATTATAATATTATAATCATAATACAATAGCTTAATATTGACCCAAGCACAGCGTGTGCACTGGGGTCAGGCCGGTGCCCATGTAAGGATTGCATCCTGCACAAAGAAATGGAGGCACACCAGGAGGTGAGGGGGCCCAGATAATACATGCATGGGACAGCCTTGTGGCCAGACCATCGACCGCCAAATAATCTGCTGAGAATCTGAATAGGGATTGTATTTTTAGGATAATTAAACAGCAGGGTCTAAAATGTTGCTGGCAAGAAGAAATAATTAGTGGAGAGATTTCTGCAGTGTCATGAATCAGCAGGTATAATGGAACTATCTATTTTCTTCATGTTGCACAATAAAGATGATCAGTCAGAGCCAGAAATCTGTTCTTATAAACTGAGCTAGAATGTGATTTAATGTCCCTGGTAAAATATCAATTCAAAGACCTGATGAGTGTTAGAATTAAGGAAAGATTTAGTGTCAGACAGTGCAAAGAAAACAAGCCTTGAATTCTAAAGATCACTAATATAAGGCTGAATGTGTTAAGTGTGTTAATAAATATTTGGGCAACCCTGAGAAAGGAGAGATTAATCCCAGTTTGAGTTGAAAGGAGGAACATGTGGTAACACACAAGAAAGCACTGAGTTTGGCATAAAAAAGAGAGGATGTTATCAATGTCATGTATGGAGAAGGTGTTCAGAATAAGAGTTTTTATATCATTTATCACTCAGGAATTATGAAGGTCTGCAGCTTTTAAAAATAGAGAACTAGAGACATTTTCATTTGCTTTCTGCACGGAAAAATGAATGTATTCGTCAGCTCTAGTAGCCCTCCTTCTCAAACTGTTACATGACTTCCGTGCTGGATGAAAAACCAGCAGTCGAAAACCTCTTGGATTCACCTTGAGTAGGATTGGGCCCTCTCCCCTGGTGTCCCTTGTCCTCACTTTGAGTCTGGCTGGGACCCAGCCCAGATGTGAAGAGACAGAAGGCCTTCACCTACTTATTTGCAGATTAAGGTTAACAGTAAACCCTAAATTGTCCATTCCAGCCATGCTGAGCCCTCACCTCCAGCTTCCAGTTAGCACTGCTGTTATCTTAAATGATGTGGCTGCTTCCCTGCTTGCTTCCCAGATAGAGGGCCAGCGGGATCCCACCTGTTAGAAACAGAAAAGCAGTGGGATTGGGAAGCGTATTTAGATCAACTGTGTGTTATAGCAGGCTTCTCTGCAGAGAGCCTGAAACTTCTCCGGAATAATTTCCACAAAAGCAAAACATTCACTATGTATTGGCAATAGCATCAAGATATGCCAGATTCTGAATAGATAGTCACTTAATGAATTTAAAAAAACCTTCACGGAGCACATATTACATGCATATTATATATACTGGCAGTAAGGTTGCCAGATTTGGCAGATAAAAATTCAGGACACCCACATCACCCACTTAAAACTGAATTTCAGACAAATAACTTTTTTAGTATAATTATGGCCTGTGTGTTAAAAGATAAACTGAAGCATATTAAAAATATTAAGGGTTTATTTGAGCAGAAGTCTATTTGAATTGGGCCATGTCAAACTAGAAGTGATTAAGGGCAAAGACTTACCTAGAGAAAAATACAAAAGCAAAGAAAGGAAATCATTTGAATGGCTATAGCTTAGAGCCTAGTTGTCTATTTGTAATTGGTTGTGCTTAGTGTTTTGATTTCATAACCTTGAGACATTTACGGGCTTGGATTTTGGTTTGCATAGGTAGACCACTATAGCTCTGAAGCCACCTCAAGTCTAGTGGCCTCCTTGTTTAATTTAATTTAATTCGATTCAATTCAATTTAACACATGTAATATTGATCATGCAAGCATTGTAAAACTATTCATTGCACTCATAGTTTTAAGGTATTTGTTCTTTACCTGAAATGCAAATTTGACTACGTGTCCCACATTTTATCTGGCATCTCTAATTGGAAGGAATAGGAAAAGAGTTTCCGAATGGGTGAGATCAGACAAATAAGGGGGAAGGCGGACATTGAAGCAGGAGAAACTGTATGGACAAAGCCAGGAAATAACTGCATTTTTTAAGTGGCGATGAACAGAGCAGATCCCACAAGCAGAGGTCTCTTGGAGGAGAATAAAATTCAACAGGACCGTTAGGGACTCTCTGGAGAATGTCTTGAACAGTAGGCCACCCTTCTACCACAAAATGTTCGGTGAGGAGTAACTCAAGAGCTAGCTGTCGAATTTGGGGGAATCATCTTTGCCTAGTAAAACACCTGGAAAAGACATTCTGACTATGGAAGGGTAGGCTTTAGGGTTTGGCCAGGATAAGCAGGGACAGACAACGAGAAAGCTGAATCCCTCTGCATGAAAAGGGAGAGGAAATGATGACATTCTTGTGCAGTCCTACTGAGGAGACATAAGGGGAAATTTTGAGGACAGCAGGATGGTAGGGAGTCAAAAGACAGAGAGAGGAAATTCTGGCCAAAGAGAAGTTCTCTATGGCAGCCAAAGAATATGAAAGAAGTCAAGTATTCCACTTTACATCATCTGCTGTGCCTTGTCATCTGAGGCTCTGCTACGGCCCTCAAATCTGCCATCACAGTCCACACCTTAGTGATCTACCTGGGGAGTGTTTGAGAGGTGAAGAGAAGCACACAAGTGCCCTGTTCAATGCTCTACAAGACAGAGAAGAGAAAGCAAGCCTGGGGCAAGGCGGCGGTAGGAAGGAAAGATCCCCCAACAGGAAATCGGAGCGAAGGATGAATGTGTGAACACAAAGCCCGGGGAATCCATGCAGATCTTGAGGAAGACAAGAATGTATAATTTGTCCTTGAAGCAATTCTATTTAAATCTCAAATAACAGGAATCCCAGCTAATACCCGGCTCCGCGTGTACAAGACGACCTTGATAGATCCAACTTCAGATATTTTGGGAGTAAATGATTGCATATATAGATCTGCCAGAGTCCATTCTTTACTCTTTCTTTTGTCTTGATGACTAATTTTTGGACCCTTTAGCATCTTCACCAGTGTTCATTCAATCAATCCTAGGGAGAGATGGGCCAACTCAGGTTGATTTATTTTTCTCTTTGTTACTATTTCTGACAAGAGATGAGATTGGATGTCTCAACTGCACGATCATGTGTACACAGCTGTGAATGTTTCCGTGAGAACGCTGCTTTGCTCCTTTCCCGTTATCTCCACGTATTTGGATGTGTGTATGTAGGCTCCTATAGAAATACCTCCATGAACTCAAATGTGTATATGATTATTTCATTCCTGCACTGGGTTAATTTATTCTACAATCTAGAAAAGGCCAATGAAACTTTTGCAACTGCTTGTAATATTTCTCAGCTGTGGTTCCAATGTTTTCCCCAAAACCAAGTCCTCATTACAGTGGCAAATGAACACAGAGTATTGTTACTTCCAGAATAATGACTTCGGAATGATATTATTTGGCCAGTCACCTGCACTGTTTGGGAGTGAGGACTATTTCTTGCCTATAATAATCGACTCTTTAGAAAGTTTCCTTCTGGTAGGAAATTCAATTCAGAGAACAGAGCGTCTATATTGGAGGATGTCTAATGAGTCATTGGGAACATTAGAGAATGGGCAAGATGTTGTATTTATGTTTAAATGTTTATGTAATGCTTATTGCTGGAGGGAAACTAGCTATTACAGTTTTTGCAATTATCGTGCTGTCTTTTCTTTTCCCATCTCCTGGAAAGCTACAAAAAAGGATGATTTGACATTATCCCTGGAATGCATTCATGATCCTGCTGCTTCCTTTAGAGTGTCTGGGAAATCAGCAAACCTAACCTGCAACCAAGTTTATTTCGATTTGAAAAGGACATGATAATGCAAAAGCTACCAGGCTGGTTCCCCAGTTAACCATCCTGATTAGCTTCCCTAACGTCGTTGAGAATTTATCAGCGTGCTGTCTCCTGCCCCATTTACCTATCGATGATGCTTATTCTGGCTAACATTTATCATGACACCTCGAGTCATTTCCAATTGAATGCATCTGAGCTAATCATCTGAGTTCCTCTTTGAATTGTATAATAATTCCTATTTCTACTTCAAAAATTCAAAGCAACAGGGGCACCTGGGTGATTCAGTCCATTAACTGTCTGACTTCTGGTTTTGACTCAGGTTGTGATCTCCGGGTTGTGGGATCAAGCCCCACGTCAGGCTCTGTACTCAGTGCAGAGTCTGCTTGTCCCTCTCCCTCTGCTCTTCCCTCCCACCCCGCTCAAATAAATAAATGCATAAAATATTTCTTAAAAAATCCAAGACAACAAATACCTACTCTTTGGCACCAGCACTTTTTAAAAATTTGTTCCTATTTCAGCACCTTTACCATTGGATATATGCACACACTATAAATTTGTTCACATTCATTTTATAATATATTTTTTAATTCGACAATTAGCATGCCCAGATGAGCACACACTTGTGCCTGGAATCATTCAAGATGCTGGGTTTTTTAATTAAAAAACAGATCTATACCTAACTTTGTGGAATGTACAGTCTAAAAGTGCTTATGTACACAAGTCAAAATAGGTAGCTTAGTGACAAAGCTATCAGAATTTTTAAGGCATGTCTCTACCTAATAAAGTCATTTTCTCATTACTCCTGGGAAATTTACCTCTTTGCCTCTGCTTTTTTATATTCCCCTGCCTTTTTTCACTTTCATTTATCAGAGAAGCATAAAGTAGTGGAAATTAAATATTTCTGTTTTATATAGTAATTGGATTTTAGGATAAAGGTAGGAACCTCAGCCTAAAATCTAATTTGAATATAAATAAAGTTTTAATATTATTGACTAATTTTTTTCCATTCTATCTTTGAATCTTCTTGCTAATCATAAAAATTGTCTGTCCAAGGACAGATAAAAATACCAAGCATTTCATCCAGAACGTTTACCAGAATGAAAGGTAAATGGCGAGATGATGGGGAAGACTCAGAGGTAAATGTTACAGGTGTGTGTAGCACATGACGTCATCACAAAGCAGGAGCCTCCACCATTATCTCTTTCCTTATCTTTTTCCGAACAAATCAGGCAGTTCAGAATGTGTGGCAAGGCCTTCACTATTACAAAACAAAAAAAACATTGATTCCGACTCTGATCATCTGTCGAGGTAAACTGGAGTCAGGGGCATGGAAAGTGTTATGGGCAAGGAAATGATGTTGGGACGTCAGGCAGCACAGCGCTGGCAAATAATAGACCCTCAGAAAAAATTCTTACACTCTAAATGTCAAGAGTCTTGGAAAGGAAGGAACACAGAGGCAACCAAGAAATCAGAGTAATCTTTGTAGAACTCTTTCTTTTCCGCATCTTGCTGTATTAACTGAGCCCTTCCTCATGCTTACCAGCGACCAAGAGTAACCAAGGAGCTCATGGAAGCAAGTTGGGTGGGATGTGGGGCATGGAGAGAAGCTTAGATGAAAGAGAGGCCCATTGGGACACTGGAGGTGGAGGTGGTGGGACAGAACAAGAAAAGGGTACAATCTTACTAGCACTAAGATATTTGGAGACTCTGACTCCCAGCAGACCTCTGGGCATAGTTCCAGGCCTTAATTAGGATTCTGTAATAATTTTTAAGAGAAAATGATTTTCCTAAACATCACTAGTTTTTCCTTTAGTCACTTATGCCTTGATCTTATTAAAGTTTCCAGCCATTCTGCTCACTTTATCTTCTAAGTACAAATGAGAAACTGAAAGGGTCCATGTCACAGCAACTGGGCACTTGAAATAAAAAATTCGAACACAAAACAAGAACCAAAGCCTACAGGACAACGGCTACGAAGCTATGCGACAAGCTGGGAACATCAGAACTCAGACCCTCTAGACAACTCAGCTGTTCTCATCAACGCTTAATGTAATAGAGCTTGGGGGCACCTGGGTGGTTCAGTTGGTTAAGCGTCTACCTTCAGCTCAGGTCATGATCCCAAGGTCCTGGGATCGAGTCCCACATCGGGCTACCGGCTCAGCAAGGAGCCTGCTTTTTCCTCTGCCTCTGCCTGTCGCTCCCCCTGCTTGTGCTCTCTCGCTGTCTCTCTGTTAAATAAATAAAGTCTTTAAATATATATATACTTAAATATGTATAAATATATATATTTATATACTTATACATATAAAATAGAGCCCAAAGGAGTATCGGAGCACATCTCATCTCAGCTAAAGACCACGGGAAAAATTCAGTTCATCTGTGGCCAAGCCCAACACTAGACCTCCAATTACTTTCTGCTAATAATAGTAATATCCATAATACCTAGTGTGTGCCAGGTACTAGCCCAACCACGTTATAGGTTACTTCACTCAATCCCGCAACCACTCCCATGATGTAGGTACATATTACTACCTGTATCTTTTCAGGTGAGGAATCTGAGGCGGGGAGTGGATGAGTTATTTGCTCAATCTCAAAACTTGTGAAAGAGCTGAGCTTCCTCCCCAGGGTCCGCACAGTCTCCCCCCCCCCCCCCAAGGAGCATGCTTATTTCCCTATCATCAGCCTCCTGCTTCCTTCACCCATGGAAACATCTGCAGAGAAGACGGGCTAGTTGGTGCTTCCCTTAGCTTCATTACACTTCATTGTGCAGTAAATTACTGAATTCTGCTTAGCGGAATTGTACATAGAAAATATCATCAGAACACAAGGTCTTGAATTTAGTAATGCTGGGTTGTCTCTGTAATTGGGAGAGAAGAGTAACAGCTTGTTTATCCTCATTCTTTCCAAGATCCTAACTGTTCCTTGAAATGGTTTAAGCAATTTGATGCCTGAGAAGGACTTCATTATCTCCAGTTTCAACTCCTTTAGTTCTGCGTGAGAAATAAAGAATGCATAATCATGAAATAACAGGAGGGATGAGAAAGTTGATGTAATCGTAAACTGAAATTTGACTGACTCTGATAAACTCTGAAAGTTGAACCCTATGCCAAAAGCAGAAATGTGTGCAAGGCCTCAGACTAACCCTATCACACCCCCTCGTAGTCATGAAAGCTCCCATTTATTAAAAAGCCACCAACCAGCGCTGCCTGCGGTTGTGCAGTTGTCAAATTTCTTGTACTTTTTCTAGTTCTAGGGCAACGAAAACCACCCTTTGAGTGCCTAGGTCAATAAATGACGTTCTTTTCTGCCGCACAGAACCTGAAGCGGGTGGCCGAGACCTGGATGGATGAATTCGCCGAGTACATTTACCAGCGGCGCCCAGAGTACAGGCACCTCTCCACCGGGGACATCTCCGCCCAGAAGGAGCTGCGCAAACAGCTCAAGTGCAAGGACTTCAAATGGTTCATGGCTGCGGTGGCCTGGGATGTGCCTAAGTACTACCCTCCAGTGGAGCCCCCACCGGCTGCCTGGGGGGAGGTGAGAGGCTGCATGAAACCTGCTCTTACCTCAGCGCGTCCATCTCTCCTGGGCTCGGGTGGCGGGAGGGACTGCCAAAGCCTCCGGCTCCTCTGACCCAAGGCCGAGTAAGATTAGCTTAAGTCACCTCTGATAAATCAATGGCCAACATTTTTTTAGAAATTGCCAGGGGGAAGTGCCTTCTTAGGGCAGTAGGCAGCGCGTCAGTCTCATAATATAGAAATTGCCGCGGGGGGTGGGGTCCGGGGGAGGGGGGCGCCTGGGTGGCTCAATCGGTGAAGTGTCTGCCTTCCGCTTGGGGGTCGTGATCTCGGGGTCTTCGGATAGAGTCCCGTGTGGGGCTCCCTGCTCAGCGGGGAGCCTGCTTCTCCCTCTCCCTCTGCTCCTCCCGCCCCCACCCCGCCCTGTTGGGCTCTCTCAAATGAATAAAATCTTTAGGAAGGAAGGAAGGAAGGAAGGAAGGAAGGAAGGAAGGAAGGAAGGAAGGAAGGAAGGAAGGAAGGAAGGAAGAGAGA
>CM052899.1:42586319-42656341 GCA_028534135.1 Potos flavus
ATACCCACAGCTGTGGCACATGGAGGAGTCACATCGGTTGCTTCAATAGGCACTACCCTTTCCACCTCGGAATGCTTCTTTTTGATTTCACTTCATGACTTAAAACGGAAAAAACTGAAGAGCCCCAGTTCCCAAATTTAAAATATCTATCTTTTGGCATAGAAAGGACTATTGTGCTGGGTGCAGTTCCATTCTATCCTGTTACTATAGCTTTCTCCTCATAGAAAAGCATATGCTAAAGCAAGGACTAAAATTGGATAAGCTGGATTTATCCTAGCAATTTAATCTGCTTTTAACAGGAGGCTATGAGGGGAAAATTGCAGGCTGGGCAGGATGCTTACCGCTGTCCTCGTTCTCAAGGCTTTCAGAAGCCAGAACGTGACTATGGTGCCTTGAGGGGGAGCCTTTTCATCATTGTCCTTGGTTTTGTGGCGTGGGGGAGAACATGCCTTAGTGTGGCTGATGTCTGGTCTGTGGCTTGGCAGAGCTCTGAACACAGGTTGCCCCAGGGCGTCACAGGAGCGGCCAGGGGACTGAGGCAGCGCGCTTGGGTGAGCAGTCCCAGCTCCCCTTGGAAAATGTTTCGTGTGCACTGCCTGTTTTGCCAAAAGGGTCCAAAAAGATGTTCTCTACCTGGGCCTGGGATACCTGAGGCACGTAGGAGAGAGTCAAGGTCAAGAGCATCACCACACGTTCCATTGCCGAATGTTTTTGAACATGCCCGCGGTCCTAATGTTGGCTGCTCAAGCCGGTTAGTAATCTGATCTGATACTTTGCGTCTTGAACATTTCATTAAAGCTTCCCTGGAATATTAGTCATATTAGTCTGCTCCTCTTCATTTTAGGTATCTGCAGTGGACTTCATTGCTAGTGGTGGAAATGTAAAGTAGACCCCAAGAAGAGCTTTCCTAGTCTAACGCATGGTATGCACAGGAATTTGTTGTTCAATAAGCAGGAGAGTGCCTTTGTGAGGTGTTTTTGGTTCAGGTCCTATCTACCACCTATGGTCATTTAAATGCAGTCCTGCCTTAGTGACTCAGAAATATTCTCAAAGACCTCACAGCATCCTTGCGTGAGCCGCAGCTGGTTAAAAATCTCATCAACCTTTTCTCCATCTTATGTGGAAACATATCTTTTGGTTCCTACATGGTTACTACTTCCAACTGCAACAGGTCACATTTGCCCTTCGAACCTGACTAACCCATAACCTGTATTTATAAAGCACCTAGCTTGGAAACAGACTCTAAGCTTCCACCGACTTTCTAAAAAAAAGACACGACGGCCCCAGAAAAGTCAAAATAACCATCTGACGGCCAGGTTGGCTATGCCAGAAGGTTGTTATTCAGTACTTTTGACTGCCTTACACCTTTACGTAGCTTGCCTGGCCCGTGGGAACATTTGCATTCATCATTTCTGGTCTACGCAATTAGACATTGAGGTCAGATTTTTTTTTTTTTAACACAATGGCAAATTTCTTTTCCCAAAGCTTCAGCACAGCAAGCAAAAAAAGGTCATATCTAGGTTTCAGGAAAGAAGAAAATGGGCTACAGTTCGAAGGCCAGTGGCACTCAATTGCATTTGTTCAATGTAGGTGTGGTCCACGGCAAACATGAAAACTTGGTAGGTGAGAGGAAGGCAAAAAGAAAGGAAAACCACAAGTGACGAGGGTTTGGACTGGTAAATAGCTTTGAAAAAGCCTTATTTTCTAAGCAGAGTAGATCCCTGAGAGTAGAAATAGTGCCCGTACATTTAACCCAGGAGGCAAGAGAGTGTTCAAATGCAGCTTGATCTAAAGGAAATCATGAAAAAGAGAACTATTTCCAACCAGGTATGAGGTAATAGCAACCTACTTCTTAACAGTGGGGAAAAATGACTAAATGTGCCGAATATATCTATGGATCATTTTATCTCTGAAAACAGCTCTTTTGAAGGGGTCACTCTAATGTTTTTCTTTTCCCTTTGAGAGGGCCTTTTTTAAAATTTTTTTTTATTTTGGAATAATTTTAAATTTGCAGAAGAGTTGCAAAGATGGTACCCAAAGTTCACAGGTAGTCTTCACCCTAGTTCTTCCAGTGTTAACCTGGAATGTCTGCCGCATTAACCGCAGCTCATTTAAACTAAGTAATTAACACTGGTACCCTACTATTAACTAAACTACAGATTTTCTCCAGATTTCACCAGTTTTTTTCACTCATGTCCCTTTTCTGTTCCAGGATCCAATCCAGTATATGGGAGGCTTGTTTAAATTTCCTAGAAACTTTACATTAATTGTTAGAATGGGCAAAGCTCCTAAATAAACGTAAAAGGTCAATTGCTGTTTTTGTAAGAAAGGGAAAAGGGAAAAGCAGACGGTGTGGCTCTTTGAAAGCGGTTCTAGAAAGGAACCACAAACCTCCAGCAATGTAAACACAAGAATCCTTTATGGGAGATCTGTGCCCAAAGCAGGGTAACTGGCTGTTTTATACACTTGTACTTGGAACGGTTTCCACCTGCTGTCGTGCGCCAGCCTGATTCTGGGTAAACAATGAAGTGCTTAGGCAATTTTTGGCACTTGTTGTTAGAACCTACCTTGTAAAGGATACATTACAGGCCATAAATAGCCTATAAACTGCTACTCATTTCCCTGACAAGTTTGGCTGGATTATTGCATTTGTCTCCTAACTCGTCTCTCCGCGTCTGCCCGCCCTCCCTCCCTTTAGCTTGTTCTCAAAGGAGTCCACTAAAAATGGGAGATCAGTCCTCTCCTCTATGGTAGAGATGGCTACCATCTTAATTGGGGTAAAATTCGAAGTCCTTCTCCATGCCCTGAATGACCTGACCCTTGTCGCGTCCCCTCCAACCTTGTCTCTTACTACTCGCCCCCTGGGCTCCTCTTCTCTAGACACGCTGGCCTCGTCACCGTTCCTCAAACAGGCCAGGCACAATCCCACCCCAGGGCTTTTGCACTTGTTCCTTCTACTTAGAATTCTCCAGCCCCTGGAATCCTATGGCTCTTTCTCTCACTTTCTTCTGATCCTTCCTCAAAAAAATTATCTTCTCAGTAAAGCCTTCACTGATCATCCCACTGGGGACAACAATCCACACACACGTGCACTTAGATTTGTACATTCCCAATCCCCCTTCCCTGCTTTATTCTTCTTCTCGGCATCCATCACTCTATTACAAGTTATATAATGCATTTATTTATCATGTTTCTCATCTATTTCTCACACTAGAAAGAAAGATTCATGACACAGAGATTTTGTTGAATTGTGGAGTTACTACTGCTCTTCAGCTGCTCTTTAGCAGCTAAAAAAAGTGTTTGGCATAGAGTATGCGTGTAATAAATATTCATTGATTGAATGAATGATGAGTGAATGGAGGCTTTGGGCTCCCTGTTGTCCCGCTTGCCACTCACTGCTCTGCCCAGAATGTCCACGGAGCGTGCTGAGCCCTTACTCTGCTCCACCACATGGGAGAAGAGTCCTGTACCTTCCCTTGTTGGCCGTTCATCACCCGCCACTTTGGAAAGCTTGGCCAGGAAGTTTGAGGTCGAATCTCAGGTAACCGATCCTGATGGACTCTCAGGTCTATGGTCCCCATGATAGTCAAGCAAGATACTCAATATTCTCTTCTGATACCCTCAGGAGAAGAAGGGAAAAATCCAAAAGTGAGAATCCTCTGTTCTGGCAATTTCCAAACTCTCCCTGCCAGCTTCCTACTTAAAGGCAAGAGGAGATTAAAGTCACATCTGATAGAGAAGTGCTCTCCAGGGAAGAAATCATCACTCCGTCCTGCCAGTGGCGGGTACTGGGAGGATCACCCTCTGGGAGTGGGCAGTGTGTGGCATGGGGCCCCCGGGGGAAAGAAATAGGATTCTGAGCCCTGTCCTAAGTCGAACATCCTTTTGTGTGATTCAAATAGAAGCAGTGTGCTTTTCCACGCTGCTGTGTTGGATAGGGTAAGAACAAGTTTAAAGCGGAAAACTATTCTTAAACCAGGCACATATGGAGTGCCTTTTTTTGTGTCAAGATACTAAATGAAAAAAGCAGAATTTCCTATTATTTTTCTCCTCCTTACCCCTTTCCCTCCTTAGAATTCATGAATTTGCTAAAGACATTTATAGTATTCCTTTAGAGTCCAAAAAGAAGAGTTCTGCAGAATCCCAAATATCATGTGTAAGAGGGAATAAAAGATGTAAAACAGACAAACGTGCCTTTCCCAACCGGCGCCAGAGATTCTTTTGAGATGTGCCTGCTTTCTGTCCTCAATGTGCCAATCTGGGCGCATCCGTCTGTCTTCTTGCAGTGGTGCAAAACTTTTTTTAAACCTTTATTTTAAAAATTCATCTCAGTGCCGAACTCCTTCGGCTGCTATTTAAATTCCTTCCTCGACATTAATGTCACCGGGAATTGTGGAACTTCGCAGAGACAGGCGCCCTCGACAATTCCAGTTCTCCTCCTCTGCTTGGCTGCACTTGACTTCTTTTAACTTGCTTTCTTCCTCTTCCTTCTAAAGTTCCCACCGTGTACAGGCTTTCAGATTTCTCCCTCTCAGCTTACATGAAAGGAAGTTTGGCCCTAGGCGGGGTGTTATCTGAAAGACCATCTGAGGATGTGATGGTGTCTCTTTCAAACCAATTCTGTGTAAATACTGCCACATATAATGCAGAGGTCAAAGCCAGCACTTCCCGCACAATGAGGGAGGCTCTCTTGCATCCCCTTGGGAGAGCTGTGGCCGGTTTCCCCACCTCTCTCTGCGACCCAGTCTTGGCAACTAGGAAAGCTGCAAAGAGGGGTTGTCCTGCCACTCCCTTGGCAACTATGCGGGGACCGGCCCTGCCATTCAGCTGCTATCTGCCGAAACCAGATCATTAAATTAAGCAGTCGTTCAGAGATGATTTGTCATTCTCTGAGTGTATTAGAGTTGACTTGATCTGTCATTTATTTTCCCAGGCAGAGGCAATGCCGGTACACTATGCTAATTCATCTCTCTGGAGCTCAACAACGAGGTTGAGAAAAATGTAAGAACACATAAAGAATCCCATTATCTTTTCAGATTTTACTGTGTGTTTTCTGAGTTCTCAACGGTTGAGACAGTTGAAGGCAAACTTAAAGTGTCTTATGATAAAATTGATTTTAGGGGCACCTGGGAGGCTCAGTGGTTAAGCGTCTGCCTTTGGCTCAGGCCATGATCCCAGGGTCCTGAGATCAAGCCCTCAGCAGGAAGCCTGCTTCTCCTTCTCTCACTCCCCCTGCTTGTGTTCCCTCTCTCGCTGTCTCTCTCTGTCAAATAAATAAATTTTTAAAAAATCTTTAAAAAAAATTGATTTTAGATCCAGTAAATTGAGTAAATTGGACATCTTAGTGGAACACCTGGGTGGCTCAGTCGGGTAAAATGTCTGCATTTGGCTCACGTCATGATCCCAGCATCCTGGGACCAAGTCCCATATCGGCTCCCTGCTCATTGCGGGAACCTGCTTCTCCCTCTGCCTGCTGCTCCCCCTGCTTGTGCTCTCTCTCTCTCACTCTCTCTCACTCTCTCTGACAAATAAATAAAGAAAATATTTGAAGAGGAAAAAAAATCACACATCTTAGTGTCGTAGCAGTGACAATTTGGCCCAAGTCTGATGCAATCAGAGGTGTTTCAGAGCCAACGGATTTTTTTTCTTCTCACATAAATATACCAAGCAAAACGTTCTGTCTTTTCTATTTTGTTCTTCCTTAAAATATATGTATTCATACTGATACATGTTTTACACACATAAATATATACCTTTGGGGGTTTGACAAGAGCAAATGAAACTTTAAGCGTATGTTAGCCTAATTATTAATTCCTCTTAGTTAATCTCCAATGATGATTGGTACCTTTTTAATTCCAAGAATGACATAAAATTAATAGAATTTGAGGCTCACTCAGTATCATAGCAGGATTTCCAATACAGGCCTCAGGAACTGGCATAACTAGAAAAAATTCACTCTCATCTTTCTAGTCATGGACAAAGGCAGAGCTCCATCCTACCCATTCTTTAACCAAGTGCACAGCTGGCTTAGAGCTGAGTGGTCTCTGCAGTAGCAACAGCCTTAAAAATCCAGTGACCACCCACAGGCTGGTGGGGGAGCAAGAATGAGCACCAAAAATGGGGATGATTTGTGAGGTCTTGGAATTAAAGTGGGAAAATACTGGAGGTCAATTCTAAGTGATCCAGACTGATGCCAGAATGCATTCTGGAGTTCGGAATTTGGTTTTATTCATTTGCAGATAGGCAATAGTTAAGAACAAGAGCCAATATTCCCCCAGGTGTCCTGACAATGTGCTGTTAGCTGTAGGTCTTGGCTGGCCGGGTCCCAGACTCTGAGAGGTATAGTGAGCGCACTGCTTAAAGGTAAGTAGTCCCTTACATTCACAACAGAAATATTTTTAGCTGCCTAAATGACATCAGTCAGTCTTCAATTTTGTGAGCAGCCTCTCTTGGTTTGGGTGATCGAAAGATAAAGGCTCCTGTGCTTTCCTCTTGCCTCTGTAGCTGAATATTTTCTCCATGTTTTATTTTCTCACAATTATCTCGTTACGTTTTTTGATCTACTTGAGTTATCTTTCGTCCTATTAATTTTGAGATTCAGGAATTGACTTTGACCAGCTTAGTTTTCCAAAATCTGTTTTTATCTAATCAACAACCCTGTAATATTTGGATAAACCACCTCTCATCTCAAATATTTCTCTTCTTGTGTCAGTGTAAGTAACTTTTCCTGTTGAGCCTCTATTGTCCATGATGCTTACTCGATCAATTTCTGGATAAGATGTCCTATTCTTTAGGTCCCTTAGGAAGAGAGACTACCATAAAAAGATAATTTCATAAGGAGCTTAACTTTCTAGCTCAATCCCTAAAACAGGAAGGACAAATCAGTTTTTTCCAGTCTTGTTTTAGACCCAAGTCATTCAGAACTAATTACACATATCCGGGCTCTTTGCCTATGCTTTTTTGCCAGAATTGCCTACAAGTTTGCAGCAAACAGTTTTGTTCCAGATCCTAACATTCAAATACCGCCATTCTATTGGAAATAATGAAAACTCACAAGGTGTGATGCCAAAAATAAAAAGCTAAATTTTCTACAATATTCTTGCTTTAAGATATACTGAGATTTCCAATGCTAAACACACAGCAGCAGCATGGTTTTATTTAATCACAAAAACCAGACAGAACATTTTGGATGGCAAGGAAAAAACATACAACACGGCTATCACCTTACATAAAACTGGGAACAAGGAACTGCAGAAAATGGGTTAGTATATCCTAAGCACCAGACAGCAGCAGGTCTTGTGTGGGATTGGCAAAGGTATGGAGTTGGTAATAAAGAAAAAAGGCAGTACTGACAGTTCTAGAAGCTGCAAACTAGAAATCAACAAATATTCACTCCCAGAAAAAGACGATCTTTTATAGGACAGGAACTAAAGCAATCAACTCTGCAAATTATAGTAAAATTCCAAGACATTCTCACAGGTTCCAAGTTGATGACAAGCACAAAAAGATGATACGAAACCAGAAAGGGGCCATGGGAATGTCAACTATGCTGAAGCTCGCACCTATCCAGAAACCCTCCCAAAATACTCTCTTTTTGGAAAGATAGAGACTCATTCTTTTCCTTTCTGTTGCCCACACCTGCGCTCATGGGAAAAAAAAAAGATAAAATGTGCTGATGATCTAATCCAAAATGAAACACTGAAGATGCCGGAGACACAAAAGCTTCTAACAGGAGAGAAGGAAGTGTCTGAGGTAGATCTCAGAAAGCACTGAACAGCAAACACATTTGAAGGGGACGAGACTGCTTTGCAAGGAAAGGCCCTTGAAACGCTAGACAACACAGAGGCAGAGTCAGGAGGCTGTTGTAAATCTGACTTAGCTCTGAGAGACAGAGAGGCTATAGTTTGTAATACATCACAGTAACAAAGAGGAAAGAGCCCTACAGAGGAGCTTTCTTCTACTGGCCCAAGAAAACAAGTTTATTTATAGATAGAAAATAAAAGCAGATTACAATAAAACCCCACACAGAGATATTCGACAGGGATAAAGATAAAAATGAACCCAATAAAGTTCCAACAGAGAATGAAAACATACTACAAATGTAGCCACAAAGATGAGGAAAAATGCAACATAAGATTTCAAAATAGACTGCAGGAATCTTAAAAACAATCAAAGCTTGAAGGAACCATTCATGTCAGAATTAGAACAGCTCAGAAAGGATATGGCCAGAAGGATAGGAAGCATGATGATGTGAAAAGAGAGTTGAAAACTCAGGAGTGAAAGAAAAGAGAAGGGAAGACAGAGGATTTCAGAAATGAAGGCTAAATTGGGAAGAACAGAGCAGCAAGTAGAGACCATGGAAAACACAGTAAGAGAAACTGAGGCTAGAAGAGAGAAGAATGAATTAACAAAGTAGAAGGAGAGAAAAGAAACAAAAGGACTCTACCAAAGACCTGGAACAACAAAGATGCAAAGGAGATTTAACATGAATTCACAAAAAGAAATCTCCTCCCAGAGTGAAAGATGGCAAATACATAAAACTGTAACTCAAGAAAATCTTCATAAAATAAAATATTTGAACCTATATATTAAAAGCTATAGTTGACAAATTCAATTTCTCAATACTGAAACATTTCTAGTAAAGTCATTGTATCTATTATATTAAAAAAGCAATTTTATGCATCAAAGCAAAAAAAAACCTAAATAAAACCTTGAAGCACAAACATTTTGTACCAGAAAACAATGAACGACATTGTAAAGATGCTCCAGAAAATAAAATATGAACCAAAGATTTTTTTTTTAGATTTTATTTATTTATTTGAGGGAGAGAAAGAGAAAAAAAGCATGAACAGGTAGGGGTGGGTAGAGGGAGAGGGAAAAGCAGACTCCTCGCTGAACACAGAGCTCCCATGGGACTTGATCCCAGGACCCTGAGATCATGACTTGAGCCAAAGGCAGATGCTTAACCAACTGAGCCAGCCAGGTGTCCCAGAGCCAAAGATTTTATATCCAAATAAGCTATGCCTCAAGTATGGAGGCCATCAAAAAATAGTTATAAACATTAAAGAACTCATGGATTATTTTTCCCAAGAGTCTTTCTGAGAAATATACTAGAGAATGAGGATCAGAAAAGCAAGGGATCCTGGGTGGCTCAGTCTGTTAAGTGACCAAATCTTGATTTCAGCTCAGGTCATGATCTCAGGGTCTCTCTCTCCTTCTCCCTCTGCTCCCCCCCCTCCCCAATATGCATGCCTTCTCTCTCTCTCAAAAAAAAATAAAAAAAGGTATTAAAGAAAGAAACCCAAGACATGTCAAGAGAAGGTTGGCCTAAGGTCTGGTAGAGACTGACTATAAGGATAGAAGAATATGCAAATTTTATAAGCTCTGACAATGCAGAAATAATACAACTAACAGAGAAAGTAAGTGGAAGCAGAATGAGTTCACTGATTGTCCCAAAGGCATTAACTAGATTTAAAAGAATATCACTGAAGAAGAGAGAAGAAAAGGAAAAAAGATTATAAATAAGCAGTATTGTTTAGGAAAAAATTAGGCATTATCTTAAAAAAGGAATCATCAAATATTATATATAATATTAGTGTAAATAGTAGAATAAAAAATACAGATCATATTAAATACCAAAGATTACAAAGAGGAAAGAAAATGGATCACATAGTGATTATGCAGATATAGTAAATACATAATAAATCAGTATGTCAGAGCTTCACAAATATATAATTAGTACAAAGAAATACACTAAAAGAAAAAAATCTATACTGACCATTAAAGCAAATCTGTCTGCTGAGACATACCTAAACCAAAATTATACAGAATGATTAGAGATCAAAGAATACAATAGAAATACCAGACAAATTCAAGTTATAAGAAAGCAGAAGTTGGAATTTTAATATGAAACAAGGTAGGATAGGGGAGTAAAAAGTTAGAAAGTTAAGAGGCCAAAAAAGATATTATAATACCAGAGACTACAATCTATAGAAAAACAACTTTTATAAGGGTAGAAACTGCTGGAAATACGAGAAGAAACAGACAGAAACATACCAATAATAGAACAGCATAACTCTGTAATAGGTGAGCCAAAATTAAAAAGGATCTATATAATCTAAACCATGTAATTAGTTATATAAATCTATAGATCTGTTTAACTCTGAGCCATTTTTAATTTACCTTCTTTTCAAGTACATAACTTTAAAACTATGTTAGTGTTATAAAAAAAGGTTTGGTTTTTTTTTTACAATTTATTTATTTATTTTAGAGAGAGTGTGAGCAGGGGAAGGATATAGGGAAAGGGAGAGAGAGAATCTCAACCAGACTCCCCGCTGAGCATGGAGCCCATCATGGGGCTCAATCCCAGGACCCAGAGATCATGACCTGAGCCTAAATCAAGAGCCAGCCTCTTAACTGACTGAGCCACCCAGGAACCCCCAAAAAACACAACGTTCGCAGCAGAGATCCAGATAGAAGAAGAGACCCAAATATAAAAATCAACAAAATAAACCTGCTAAGCTCTCAAATTTGAATTGGAAATGTCAAAGTGAATTCATGACTTTTTTTCCCCTCACTTTTTAAAAATACAAATTTTCGGGGGTCCTGGGTGGCTCAGTGGTTAAGCGTTTGCCTTCGGCTCAGGTCATGATCCCAGGGTCCTGGGATCAAGCCCCGCATCAGGCTCCCTGCTCAGTGGGAGGTCTGCTTCTCCCTCTTCCGCTCCCCCTATTTGTGTTTCCTCTCTCTTCATGTCTCTCTCTGTCAAACAAATAAATAAAATCTTTAAAAAAATTTTTTTTCTAGTTCTATCCACTGAAAAGGCCTAGAAACAATTCAAATCCCATCTCAATGAGCACATCTAAGTCTCACTGTGGTCTCTATATAAGATTCTCCACTAAATGGAACTAAGGATACTTGAAGAAATGGCTGATTCCAGTTGTGGGGCAGGACATGAGAAAAATGTGCTGAGATATTCGTTGCTCCAGAAAGCAAGGCGAGTAAGGAAGCTATCAAAAGCTGATATAGTCACATCAATAGGACACAGGAGTTAGCTAAAAGAGGTTCCACTTCCTATAGATGGAACAATGTGAACATCAAAAAAAAAAAAAAACCCAATTAGTTAAATTATACTAAATATTTTAAAAGCTATAAATTAATAATGATGCTTTATTTTTTTTTATTTTTTATTTTTTGAAAGAGAGAGTGAGTTGGGGCAGGGGTGGGGGGCTAGAAGGAGGGGCAGAGAGAATCTTAAGCAGGCTCTCAGCACAGAGCCCAATGTGGAACTCGATCTCACAACCCTGAGATCAGGACATGAGTCGAAATCAAGAGTTAGATGCTTAACTGACTGAACTACCCAGGCGCTCCCATAATGATGCTTTAAAAGCTGGGGAGAAGAGAGAAGGAGCAACAAAATAAAAACCACTAGTCACCATTAGCAGTTGCTAGGACACCAAATCAATATTTTGAAAATTGACATTTTAAAAGGCAATAATTATCTTTCATGTGTTTCTGGTATAATATATATTTCAGGTTCCAAAGAACCCCAGTGGCTCCGGTTTTTTTTTTCCTATAGATAATAAACTTAAACAGAAAAAATTAGAAAAATCAACATTTTGCAATCCCTAATGCAATAACTGATTCAGACAATAGTCATCATTGGACAGCAAAATTATCAGAGGAAAAGGGATAAAAAACAATAAAATCATCAAGTTACTGCCATCTGAACCCACTGATCAATCATAACATCACTGAAAGTGGATCATACACATATTCTGGTATGATGCAATGTGAAGACATTTTAGACAAGCTAGAAAATCAAGAACCAGCCCTGAAATGATTTTTTTTTTAAACAACAACAAAACTGAATCCAAACTTAATCAAGCCTTTAAATCTAACTTTGGTCAACAGTAAATCCAGAGAGTAGAGGAAAAAGTTAAACAATATGTCTAGCCAAACCCAGAATTTAAGAACCTAATTTCTTCAATCAGTATATGGCAGGGAGAGAACAGGAGGAGGGGACCTATTCTAGATCACAAGGTAATCACAAGTCTTTATGAAGTTCACAACCACACTCAATGAGATGAAGCTTGTTTGGATCCTGAATAGAATAAACTATCTGAAAAGAGACATTTTTAGATAATCAGAAGAATCTGAATATGGGCTAGGTATTAGCTGCTAAGTAATTCATGTTAATTTATGGATATGTGAGAAAATTCTCTCCCCTCCCCCCAACCCCGCGCTCTCTTCCTCTCCCTCTCCAGCTTTTTCTCTAGATCCCTTGCTTTCTTTCTCCGTCTGTCTCTCTCTCTCTCTCCCTCCCTCCTGGAAAAACTTACTAAAGTACTTAGGGGTGAAATGACAGGATGTGTGGGATTTCCTTTAAAATTATCCAGCAAAAAAAGAAGTCGATTGGGAAGTGAATAGATGAACAAGCATGGCAAAATGCTGATGGTTTTCAAAGATCGGGTGCATAGAAATCTTCATAATAAAGAGTATTTTCTACGCTGGCTTTGGAAGGTATGTGGGAACACAACAACAATAGGGAAAGAGAAAGCAGAAGCATGCACTTTGGCGGATGTTGTAGGCATAGCTAGACATCAGCATTTTTATTTTACTTTGTACCCTAGAGCTAAAATCATTTTATAGAAACACATCATCATATCCTATCATGTTTGAATGGCATAATGCCTCAATAATATAATATTTTGCTCAAATTTTATACTTAGAATATTTATTAGCTCTATCTTAGAGCCAATGTGGAATAACATGAGACAAAATGCTGTATAAAATATGAGCAGATGGCACCATTTTGTCTGCCAGAATGCCTCTCTCTCTCTCTCTCTCTCTCTCTCTCTCTCCCTCTCCTTTCTCTGTTTCATTTCTAAAGGTTAGAGCCCTGGTTATTAATTCTCTAGAGGGCTTTCTTCTTTCTCACCAGCAAAATAAAATGAACTGTTGAAATCATACTCTGATTAGTAAAATTTATAGAATAGTTTATGTTTTTGAAATGCTTACTCTAATTGGTTGAATCCTCCAAACGTACATGAAATGTATAGTCCAATTATTCATCTAACTGGACAGCAATAGAGACCACACTGGTATTTTTTTAAAAAAGAGAACGGAACAGAGACACCATTAAACCATGGTCACAGGAGATGCTAGTTACCACAACCAAAATTGCTATGTAGCAATCTGGGTCAAAAGCTCAGTTCAATTTCTGGCATAAAGAAATAATCCTATTTAGAGGAAGTAAAATAGCCAAAGATGATAGAACTAAAAAGTCTTGAGCCACAGAAGCCACAGAATTGCAAATGTTAAGCAGGTGTTCAAGGCAGGGCTTCTCAAAGGTACAAAGCATCCCCTGAGGGAGCACTCAGCCTGAGTCCCGGAGCACCGGAAGCCACGAATACTCCTGCCTCTCTTCCCAAGAGCATCCATTTTACTTAAAGGTCCATAGGAAGATAACAATGAAATGAAATGGGTACGTTACAGAAGAGAATGCACAGTATAAGACATTTTTTAAAAATAGAGTACTTCAAGAAAATGTACTTCAACCCAAGATGGCTGCCTTTCCAGACACACATTCCCTCATTGTCAGCCTGGTCTGTGTGGAAAGGTATGAGAGGCGCCAGCCTGAGGAAAGGGCTGGGTGAATGAAACTGACGCTCCTCTTTGAAGATCCAGAAACTGACTCTTCTTTGGTGCTCACAGTGATCAGATCCCCAGAGACTGACTCCCCCCAGCTAAAATGCACAGGGGCTGAGGACAATACCGGGATGTCCATTATTAATTGTCCATGAAAACTACCACTGTCACAAACTCAGAAATCCACGTGTGAATAAAACCATACTTTGGGCCTCAGACTGCTATGTATGCACCCAGTGTTCATTGGGAATCTCTCTATTGATTCTGCACAATAAATCGCTGTCCAGGGGAACAGAAAAATGCAAAATCCATATTGTCAGCACATTCTCTCCATGTAAGCAGACTACGTAGGAGTCAGAAATTTGTTTGATGAGCGTGCAATCACAACACAGACAAAGAGACTGTTTAAGGGCATCAGAGATGCCAGTGGGCTTGGTTTGCCAGAAAAAACAACCCTTGAAGTCTGTTGGCTACAAACTCCCACCTTCAGTTCCATCCTAAGGACACCTCCATCATTGAGACGGAGAGTTTTACTCGTACATGGGTGGTTACTCTGGGCAGCATTTGGATGGCATGTCCCACACTCATTTCTTAGTTGCCTTTTTCTGTCCTTCCATTACTGACAACCCCTTCTAATCAGCACATCTTTCTTTCTTTTAATGCTGCTCCATGGAGTGGGTCATGTAGAGTTTTGCTGCCCATCCTGTCTCCTTCAGGTGACCTTACATAGCTGTCCTCTGACACGTCAAATGTTCATTCTTAGTCACCTTTTCTCATTCAGCAAACATTAATGGGCCGGGCACTGTACTTGTCACAGTGGATGAACAGTGAGTACGTGAGACATAGTTTCTGCTCTCATGTGGCTTAGGGACTAGCAAGCTATAATGAGAGCAGCCTGCTTTCATTATTTCGAAGGAGAGACACCTCACTCACAACAGACCTATGAAATCCTAGAGTTCTTGCAAGCCCCTTCCGTAGTACAGTGGCTTCTGCTGATGAGCCCATGTCTGCATAACCACAGCAGGGCAGGCCATGGTGTTCTTCCATACTCCCGGGGACTAGCCTGAGCATCTCCCAAAAAGAGCAAATCCACACTTCCTCTGTTATATGAATAGGCTACCTGATATAAGTGCATAAAGAGGGTTTTGGAGGGGAGGGGGGTGGAGGGTTGGTTGAGCCTGGTGGTGGGTATTGAGGAGGGCACGTATTGCATGAAGCACTGGGTGTGGTGCATGAACAATGAATCTTGGAAAATCGAAAAAATAAAATAAAATTAATTTAAAAAAATAGTAAGTGCATGAAGAGGAGCATAAAAGATGTCTCATTGCAACAACATCCAAATTAAAATTTGAGATAATGAATAAAGTACTAAAATCCACAGATGCAAGCTGAGTTCACCCTGCTGCATGGAAAACCTAACGGGCAAAGTTGAGGCAAGCACGAGGCCAAATTGGAAGCTATGACTGTTGCCAGTCCCTTAAAGGCTAGCGCACGTCCTAAATTCTTCTAAATTCCCAGCCACCCCTGTTCAAACTCCAGCTCCACTATTTACTGGGTATGTCCTCAGTAAAATGAGGGTAATAGGGCCTACGTTATAGAGTTTGTTGGGAACTCGCTATCGTGATTCATGTAAAGCTCTTACCTCAATGTCTGGTACACGGCAAGTAGTAAACAGAAGTCACCTGTTCATACCACAGGGGGTTACTCCTAAGAGTGGTGGTAGGAGTACCAGCAGCAACTTGCACATTTAAATCAATGGCTAACAGTAACTGGAGGTTTTGTTGTTGTTGTTAACAGTCTCTGGACATCTCAAAGCCAGATGAAGGCAGAATTGCCCGAAGACATAATTCTGTGTCTGCTATAGTAATTGATAATTAAAATTTAAAGTACTCCATATCGAGGGGTGCCTGGGTGGTTCAGTTGGTTAAGCAGCCAACTCTTGATTTCCACTCAGGTCATGATCTCGGGGTCCTGGGATTGAGCCTGGGTGGGGCTCCTTTCTCAGCAGGAAGTCATCTTGAAGATTCTCTCTTATGCCCCTCCCCCTGCTTGGGTGAATGTATTCTCTCTCTCTCTCTCAAGTAAATATATAAATCTTTAAAAAATAAATAAATAAGGTACTCCGTACCGAAAAGAGAAACTACATTTAATTCCCTTTCATGACAAAGTGAAAGCGAGCAAATATTCTTTCCCAAAGAAAATTGTTCTTGCCTCCTCTAAGAGATTCAATTCTCTAGAAAATGTTTTGGATAGAAGATAAAAATTAAATAAAACAAGGAAATGAATATATGGAAAAAGAATTTTTTTTTCCAATAGTGTCATACTCAATCGTGACGTTCTGAGTGAGCAGTTTCATTGGGGAGGGGACTGAAGAGTTCAAGTTCTTATGTGTGTTGCCTATACTGGGTTACGGTGAGCAGAGGAAGGCAAAGGTATCCTATCTTTCAAGTATTCCTTTCTTTCTTCTATCGATTGCTACCTCTCCAAATGAATTCTAAAATTGCTTGCTAATTTAAAAGCAGACTTTGCCTCTTCCAGCTTATTAAAATATTCTTTCTCATTTTACAAACCTTTTGAGCTGCCCTGCTTGGTTACAGAACACGGGTGACACAGCTGGAAAGCTTAGCTACGACTACTTGAGCTGCAGGTTAAGAAAACAGTCTTGGTTAATTTCTAAGGACGATAGTATGGGTTGGCAGGGAGTTAATCTCAGATACAGCAGGATTAGAGAGGGGAAAATAAAAATAAAAAGGCTTACCACTTGCAACTATATACAGCTGGTCTTAATGTCTTCCCTGTAACTGGAAATAATCCCAGTCCTTTGGGGAAATTTCCAGACAGTTCTCTCCCCTAAGACAATTATGCACCATCGCAGAGGAACAGATAATTATATATATACAGATAATTATATATATAATAAATAACATTTTAAAATTATATATATGTTTATATAAATATATTATATTATGTATATTATATGTAACATATATAAAGTTATATATAAATATATATACAAATATACTATATATATATATATATATATATATTTGTAACTTTTCCCTTATGTGTAAAGTGGGTGTCAGATACCTCACTGGTGTGAAATACAATAATTCTCAAATACAGTGAGAAAACTGTATTCCCTCAGAGGCATGTTGAGCACAAGTTTCTTCTAACATCCACCCCAAAGCAAGAAATTAGCTGCTGCCTTATATGACCTGCCACTCTCCCACAGCTTGGCTTCCTCTCTTTTATGGATTTACAGAAAACTGCTCCAATCATCATCAAATAAGCACTGCATCTTTTTATGACAGTAAAATATGCATTTACCTTTTTAACCATTTTTAAGTGCACAATTCTAGTAGCATTAAGTACATTCACATTGTTGTGTAACCATCACCACTGTCCCTTTTCAAAACTTTTTCATTATCCCAACTGAAACTCAGTACCCATTAAGGATCTCCCCATTCCCTCCTTCCCACAGCCCCTAGTCACCTCTATTCTACTTCCTGTCTCTATAGATTTGACTGTTTTAAGTACCTCATGTAAGTAGAATCATATAATGTTTGTCCTTTAAGACCTGGCTTATTTCACTCAGCCTAATGTCCTCAAGGTTCATCTATGTGGTAGCCTGTGTCAGGTTTTCATCCCTTTATAAGGGTGAATAATATTATACTATGTGTATATATCACATATTATTTATCCATTTATATGTAATGGACACCGGGTTGTTTCCACATTTTGGCTATTGTGAATAATATTGCCAATGAACATGGGTGTACAAATACCTATTCAAGTCTTTTCTGTCAATTATTTTATGTATATACCCAAAAGTATATACATACTTGCTAGAGCATATGATAATTCTATGTTTTAATTTTTTTGAGAAGCCACTGTACTGTTTTCTATAGCAGTTGCACCATTTTATATTCCCACCAGCAATGCATGAGTGTTCTAATTTATTCCACACCTTTACCAAGACTTGCAGTTTTCTGGTTTGGCTCTGTTTCATTTATAATAATTCTAATGCGTGTGAAGGCATGTCTCAATGTGGTTTCAATTTGCATTTCCCTAACAATTAGTGTCGGTGAACATCATTCCACATGCTATGGTTCATTTGTGTATCTTCTTTGGCGATATGTCTATTCAGGTCTTTGGCCCATTTTTGAATTGGATTGTTTGCTTTTTTGTTGCTGACTTTTAGGAATTCTTTATATATTCTGTGTATTAACCCCTTATGAGATACATGATTTATAAATATTTTCTCCCACTATGCATCTTTATGCTCTTTTAATAGTGTCTTCTGATACACAGAAGGTTTTAATTTTGATGAGTCCTAATTTATCTATTTTTTTCTTTTGCAACCTTCACTTTTGGTGTCATATCCAAGAATCATTACAAAATCCAAAGCTGAGAAGCTTTTCTATGTTTTCTTCTGAGATTTGTATAGTTTCAGCTTTTACATTGCTGTCTCCGATCTATTTTGAGTTAAATGGTGAAGGTTAGGGTTTAACTTCATTTTTTTGCATGTAGATATCCAGTTTTCCCAAGGCCATTTGTTGAAGACTCTTTTCCCCTCACTGAATGATCTTGAACCTTTGTGAGGAATCATTTAACCATATATAGTGGTGTTTTTTACTGGGCTCTTCATTCTATTCCACCAGTCTATTTCTGTCTTTATCCCAATACCAACTGTTTTTGTTTACTGTAGCATTATAGTCAGATTTGAAATTAGGAAGTGTTAATCTCCCAACTTTGCTCTTCTTTTTCAAGATTGTGTTGAGTACTTAAGGCCTCCTGAGATTTCATATTAATTTAAGGATTGATTTTTTTGTTTGTTTTTGCCATATATATCACTGAGATGTTAATAGGAATTGCAGACTCTGTAGGTCACATTAGTTAATATTGATATCTTAACAATATTGTTTTCCAGTCATTGAACATGGGATATCTTTCCATTTATTAATGTCTTTTTTAATTTCTTTCAGCATGCATAATATTTTAGCCAAATATTTCTGGAAGAGCACTGCCCTTCTTCCCAGGCAGGTCCCAGCCACAGCTTAGTAGGCTTCTCTGGCTCCCTGAGCCCTCTTTCTTCTGTTCCCATGTCATCGTCTTTATGGGGTATTTTACCCCAGAATGCAGGGAAGGAAATTTGAGGTCAACACTCTGCTTCTGAAGTGATATTTGGCTCTGTTGTCCTGGCCTCACCTCTTTTTCTTTATGTAAGTCAGCTTCATGGTTCTACTAGAACTGAGACTGCTACCAAACTGAGCCCTGACCTCTCAGCCAGTGGCTAGCCAGCACATGGTATCACTGCAACTCTGACTGAGAGGAAGCCAAGAGGAGACATTGAAGTCTACAATTAGTAAGTGTGGGGCTTTCTTGAAGCCCTAACATGAGAGTTGGAATCCTAGGTCTACCACTGACTTATTGCAATGTATCAATTCCTTGTATAGCAGGTTGAGGGATGGCCCACAAAAAGGTATGCCCACATTTTAATTTCCAGAGCTTATGAATGTGATTTCATTTGGAAAAAGAGTCTTGGCAGTGAAATTAAGCTAAGCATCTTAAGATCATCCTGAACTATCTAGGTGGATCCTAAATCCAATGACAAGTGTCCTTAGAACAGACACACAGAGAAGCGACACATAGAGAAGAAGGCCATGTGAGGACAGTGGCAGACATTGGAGTGAGTAGCCACAAGCCAAAGAATGCCAGCCTCTACCAGAAGCTGGAGGTAGCATGGACAAAATCTCCCCTAGAGCTTCTGGAGGGAGCACAGGTCAACCAACAGCCTGATTTTGGTCTTCCGGCCTCCACAACTAGGAGAAAAATACATTTCTATTGTTTTAAGTTACCAGGCTTGTGGTCATTTGTTATAGCAGCTACAGGAAACTCATATCTTTTGGTTTCCTCATTGCAAGATAGAAGTAATAATAGTACCTATCTCATTGAGTTGCTGTGGTGATCAAATGAAATAATCTATAGAAAGCACATTGCATAAGGTTTAAGATAGCAAGCTCTCAATAAAAGTTTAGTTACTATTATTTACAGTCATTGAAACCCTGATTTGCATTACATATGGATGGAGGAGGCAACACATACCTCAATCATACATGAGAATGATTGAAAATAATTGTTTTGTGCATGAGATATCTCTCAGTTGTATTTTGGTCTTTTGTTTTGTTTTTTAAAGCAAAAACTACAGCCATTTTCTTGTCTACTAATGCTCATGGGTACAGGGAAAGTATCTCACATACACTCCAAAAAGCAAGTTCTAAGCTCTTGTGTGTCTCTTTGTTGGAGGTGGAAAGAAATCAATAAATGTGATAAACATGTAAGACGGACTTTACAGGCCACCAGATATATAAAGCAAGGATACTTTGTATGTCAAGCTTTGTATCTGTATATGTATACACTTTTCTGGAAAGTCCATAGCTTTCATCAGATTTTCAAGGAGAGACTGTGACTCAGAAAAAAGCTTAATATCACTGACATAAAATGACACTGACAGCCTTGAATGAAAAGAGGCTCAAAATATAAATGAGGCAAGTACCACATTCAGCTGGAGGACCACTTGTGGCTCAAAAATTCACTGCTGGAGCTTTGCCCATGACCTAATTCCAGGGATAAAAAGAGATGAGTCAGGATTTTGGTAAGGATTTGAGAGATGAATGCAAGCAAGTGGCTCTGAGAGTCTAGCAATCTCTCACTAGGCCTAGCATATAGTGGTATGGAAAGTGGATATGAAACATAGCCTACAAAAATTTCTAGCAATAAATTCCTTCTAAGTCATCTGAAAAATACAATCTTTGGAGAGAAGCCTTTTTGCAATACAATAAGATCAATTGCAAAAATAATAATAAAGAGCTGTCATTGTGACCCTTCATATTCATCAGCAGAGAAACTAGCAAGAAAAGTAATTAACTGTCTTCTTTATTTAAAAGGAGGTTATTGCGGGGCCCCTGGGTGGCTCAGTCGTTAGGTGTCTGCCTTCGACTCAGGTCATGATCCCAGGGTCCTGGGATCGAGTCCCTCATCGGGCTCCTTGCTCTGCAGGGAGCCTGCTTCTCCCTCTGCCTCTGCCTACTGCTCTGGCTGCTTGTGCTCTCTCTCTCTCTCTCTCTGACAAATAAATAAATAAAAATCTTTAAAAAAAAAATGAAGTCTAAAATAAAAGAAAGGAGGTTATTGCATAAGTACTGTATGTTAAGGACAGAATTGTGCCCCACTAAATTCATATATTGAAGCCCTAACCCTTCCGCAATATAACTATATTTGGACATAGAGGAGGTAATCAAGGTTAAATGAGGTCATAAGCACGGGGCCCTAGCCCAATAGGACTGGTGTTCTTAAAAGAGGAGACACCAGGAGTGCTGACAGATAGAGAAAAGGCCATGTGAGGATATAATAAGAAGGCAGCCATCTTCAAGCCTTGAAGCCTGAGAGGCCTCAGAAGAAATGAACCCTGCCAACACCTTGATCTTGGATCTCCAGCTTCTAGAACTGAGAAATAAATTTCTGTTGTTGAAGTTCCCCAAGTCTGTGGTATATTGCTATAGCAGCCCTAGCTGACTAATACATTATACACCAAAAACTATGCCAGGTGCTGGGGTTACAGAAACAATGGAGGCACAGCCTCTCCCCAAGAGAGCTTCATAGGTTTGGGGTAACACTGCAGGCCCCTGCCAGAGACCAGAAGCCAGCCCTCGCTGGCCTCCCAAAGGCCCCTACACAATGTAGGGCTTCCCTGACTTTCGCTTGGAACTGCCTCACTGGCTGTTTAGGTTGTTGATGTAGCCACACTCACTAGACTGGAGCTAGACTGATGTTGAGTTTTTCTGAGAACTCGGTTGCTTTGTTTTGCATTGTTTTGTTGTGGTCTTGTTCTGCTTTATTTTCAGGGAGAAATATAGTCTCACTCTCTCCCAGAGAAAGGATAACTCTTGGCTTTGAACACCCACCACTCATATCACAATCTTATCAAACCTCAACCTGTTGATTCTCAGAACTATCCACCCATTAAATCTGATTAACTGCACTGACGGTTAATTTGAGAAGAGGGACATTATATAAAATGCTTAGATTAAAAGTAGATGTAAGGTTATTGTTCAGAAAGCTGGCTGGACGATCCAAGCATCTTGAGATCATTACATTACCTCTTACATAAGATGGTGCCCCAGGGTGGACTATCTGATGTCCCTGGTTTAAGGTAGTGCATTTGCTTTTTTATAGGAACTGTTAATCAGTAGTCTTTATTAAATAGTTTTGCATGAATTTGTCTTACTACAGGACACAGTGATGGAATGCTCATCAGTATGACTCTAAAATTTCAGGCTAGGCTGTCAAATCTCACTATTTCAGTTCCCCATTGTTTGATTTTGCAGCAGGAGGTAAGAAAGAGAGTGGAAATATTTTTACGACTCCTCAGTTGTGTCTTCTACAAAATGGAAAGGATATGGCTTCATAATATAAGGTCCACAGAGAAACATTGCAGGGAAGTAATTATACCATGAAACATTTTATAAATATTACATTATAGTTTAGTATCCCAAATGCAATTTGACATTTCCACCTTTTTTTCCCTTAAAGACCCAAGTCACCTCTTTTAATATGCTGACTGTGTTTAAGTGATGAAATTTACAATAGAAAACTCAGACCCTGAATTATCTTACTTGAAAATAAGGACAATTTGCTGACCTTCCTTAGAGGGATGGCTATTAAACTCAAGAATGAGTTCAAGAGAATCTACCTCTCCAAAGAACTTTAAAAGCCCATAGATTATCATGTGTCTCAGGGATTTTGCTGCAATCCTGTCCAGGGTCAAAGGGTCACATGCTTCTCAGAATCAACCCATAATTTTGATTGCAGATCTTCATTAACTAACGGTTCTAAATTTTACACAAGAGCTTAATATCTCTATATTAGACAAGTTTTTAAACTTGTCCACATTTCAACAATCTGACCTGAATTTGCAGGAAGTTATTTTTATCTAGACTCTGTGTCGTGTGAGTTGCTTTTCAAGTACTAAGAAGTTGCTTTATTTTTAATGCCCTTAGCTTTGGGGATAACACTGAAAGTGGCTTTTCATGATTATACTGGAACTGGAGCAAATCTTAGATTTTTTGGCAATTCATAGATGAATCTAACCATTAGGAGAAGTGTTTATATTCACAAAATAGCACTCCAGAAAAAAAAAAAAATGAAAGGAACATTAAATGTCAAGACGTTCGTTAAAAGATGAGGTGCTTGGCTCAGTCTGAGGATATGGCTCTGTGTCATTTTCTGAGTGACGGTGGAGGATCTATGATGACTGACACTTTCTGGCTCCAGTCCATTCTGGGGTTTCTTCCTATACTCTGGGGCTGAAGTAGGACCACGCTGCCTTCACAGCCCCCAAGCCAGCTCCTCCTGTGGTTTGCATTTGCCTTCAAAGCAGTATTTCCTGCTTTGACACTTGACACAGGTGCTATTAGTGTTATTAGCAGTGTGGGAATAACTTCCTGGATATTCCTTCCCTCCACAGAACACAGGAAAGTTCATATTAACTCCTGACTTAAAATGCCTTTCCTGATTTTCAGATATCCCTTTGACAAGTTTTCCTGTAGATAATCTCAAACTCTCACTACAAGATTTTTCTTTAGATCTTATTTTCCCTCCTACTGTCTGCCTTTAATTTACTCCCTTGGGTCTTATAAATTGTAGGGAGAAAAGGAGGACCCAAATAAATCTGTTCATCTCCTAAACTACTTCTTACAACTCTTTTTTTAAGATTTTTTTAAATCTATTTATTTGAGAGAAAGAGAGAGAATGAGAGAGAAAGAGAGAGAGGGCACATGAGCAGGGGCAGAGGGGGAAGCAGGCTTCCCTCGCCGCACGCGCTGAGCAGAGAGCCCGATGCAGGATTCAATCAGCACCCTGGGATCATGACCTGAGCCAAAGGCAGAAGCTTAACCAAGCCACCCAGGCACCCCTCCTTACAACTTTTTAAAAATGTCTTCTTTCATGTTTCTGACAGGTAATATGTTTTTTATCTCATTACACGTGTGTGTGTAATTCATACCAAAACATGAATAATTATCACCTGAGCTTTCAAAACTCTTTGTTTGGCCAAAGCAGTTATTGGTCATTCCCTCATCAGGCAATGTCTCAATGCCAAAACATTTCTTTCCTTGACTTTATGAAATTCCAACATCAGAACTTAAGGAAAGAAATCCAGACTAAAAAAATTCATAGTTTCTAAGCCTTCAAACTTACATGTGTGTGGGTTCAAAAGAACAAAATTGGTCCATATTCTCTGCTTAACAAAGGATATAACTGGTTGTTGGACACAAAAGGAGGTATTTTCTAGTCAACTGTATGGGTCAGAATAAAGTCGTCAATATTCTTCCATTTTCTGACTTTTGGGAAAACGGATTTTTAAGAAATTCAAATCCAAAACCTAGAGTCTCATTTGAAGTTCAAGAAATGATTTCTTCTCCTAATCCCCCACGGTTCCTTCTCTCATACCACTGCAGCCTCCCTAGAGTCCAGTCACTATGGGGAACCACCTATTTCCATTTAGTCATGGGCCTTGATGACTTGTTACTTCTTCATCCATTGGCTTGGCCAAGGGCTTTACCAAAGTTTCCTGAGTGTTTTTATTTCTAACCCTGCTTCAGCCCCTCTATCTAGTAGATCAGACACTCTATCTAGATCTAGACTCCAACTCAGTTTTGGACTAGGATCACTTCTTTTCTAAACCCAAGGATTCATAGCCTTCTGTAATCTTCATATATTCCTTTGAGCTCAGTAAAGCATTTGCCATGGACTTAACACCCAAAATTACACTGATCTGGTGAATTAATTATAACCGTTACCACAATATAGGATAAAGATCATGGGTCTAGGAATGAGATATAAGAATACAAATCCTGCCCTCTATCTACTGGTTTTATAATCTTAGACAAACCACTCACTATCTCAGAGCCTCAACTGCAAATGGGTATGAATGCACAGCATGGTGGTGGTACAGATTTAGAAGCAAAATAATGGTTGTGAAAGCACTCTTGAGTATGAAATAAGTACTATATATTTTTTTCCCTTCTATTGGGGAAGAGTTGCTTATCTTAAGCCCAACAAAAAGTGGCTTATTTATAAAAATCTTCCTCTTTATCTGTTTGTGAAAATCAAATTGTTGTTGGTAAATAACACTTACCCTAAAGTTCTATTCTGACGCTGGATATGTTTCACAAACAATACTCACAATACTTCAAGTTGTGGGACATAGTTTTAGAAAAAGACTGTTTAGAGCAGAACACATACAAATCTGAAGGCCCTGTGGTAATATTTCTGCCACAGGCTCAGCTTTTTCTTGCATAATGTAAGCCGGGCTTCCGAAATGAGTAGTTCTAGCAAGTCCCAGGGCAAGAGAGAGATGCCAAAACAATTACATTTATGGTAAATTCAGAAGAGGAAAATGTACATAAGCTAGGAAGAAAATCTCTGTGGGCATAATTTCAAGGAAAGGCAGTAGTTGGTCTCTGCCAGCAGTCATTGTATGCCAGGAGGATGGAGCAATTAGAGATGGAATGGGTCCATTCAAGCAAAAATGGTGTGATGGCCATGAGACCAAACCTTAAAAAGTAAAAGGTCCTACAAAGATAATGAAAGCACTTCTAATGTTTTCTATTTATATATTTATGTTTTTAATTTCTAAAAACACTTCAAAAAATTTTTTTGGTCTCAAATGAATTAGAACAGGGTTTATATGCAATTTTATTCTCAAGTCTCCCCATCCCCAAAATGTTAGGCTTTTTATTCTATTTTTTCCCTGTATCGACCTTTCCCTTCACTGTCAAGCTTCTTAAAAAAGAAGCTTCCAGGGGCGCCTTGGTGGCTCAGTTGGTTGAGCGTCTGACTCTTGATTTTGGCTCAGATCATGATCTCAGAGTCCCAGGACTGAACCCAACCCTGGGTAGCGAGGAGCCTGCATAGTTAGGACTCTTTCTCTCCTTCTCCTTTTGCCCCTCCCCCTCTCTCCCCACTCTTTAAAAAAAGGGGGAAGCTTCCATTTATGACTTGAACTTTCACCTCCCAATTTTCCTCAACCCACTGGGCAATCTGTCTCCTGCTTTGTTACCACACCACAGAACTTGTCCTTGGAAAGGACCACCAGCAACTTCCTAACTGTCAAATCCAGCAGCCTCTTCCAGTCCTCCTCCTACTTGACCACTCTAAGGGATTTGATGCTACTGACTCGCCCACCCACTTCTTGAAACTCTTTTTGCTGCCTTCATTCTAGTCCTTCTTTTACTTTCCCTTTCTTTTTCCTCACTACTCTTTCTTTGTCCTCTTCCCAAAGAAAGCATTCCCCAGAATTCCATCCTCAGTCTTCTTCATATGTTTTATTTATGTGCTGTCATATCCTTGTATGACTTCAATTATTACTCATATGTTGCTGCATCAGTCAGGGTCCGGTCAGGAGCCAGAAATCATACCAGTAATTACAACAAGGAAATTTTAATATAAAGAAAATTGAAAACTAGTAAAGGGGTAAAATAGACTTTAAAGAGTACAGAAACAGCAACTCTTAAAGCAGTAACTACCTTCAGAGCAGAGGGGATGTGGGCAAGGCAGGAACTCAGAAACTTAGAAGAGCCCTACCCTTCTTCCCCCATCAAGGTTGAGGCTCAAGTTTCATTTGATTCCATTTGGTTTGTGGTGGTAAAGGAACCGCGGGCAGTAGCCTCTACTAATCTATGAGGGCCACTCAGTTGAAGGCTACTTTCTTCCATCCCACTCTACATACCAATTTACTGACTATGACATAGAAAACCAGCACCTACACAATGGAAAGAATGAGGCTTTTTCCTGCCCTGCCCTTTAGTGTCTCTCCAGCAACCTCTATGAGTAAATCCTAAAACTGTAGCTGCTGGCAAGGAAAAACATCCACAGGGTCCATCTTATGTATCACAAAGCAAGACAAAGAGGAATGGATTTGGAGATGAGAGGCAATATATTAATAGTTGGCATAGTAGATAATTTCCAAATCTGTATTTCTTACCCTGACCTCTCTTCTAAACTCCAGATTTCTGGATGTCTATGTGTAGATGCCACAAAGACACCTCAAACTTGGCATGTCTTCTTCATTATCCACATGCAGTTGTCAAGACCAGTGAATGCTACCTGAACAGTGTGTCTGGAATACATCTCTTTTTTTAATACATACATATATTTTATCACTATCACTACATAGTACAGAGTCTCATCAATTAGAACTAGTGCCCATATTTACAACGACATAACTCTCCATCTGTCTTTCCCACTAACAAGTTTTTAGGTTAAAACTAAAACAAATTTTCCTTCTCAAGATCTAATAATTCAGTTTGCCAACAGAACAAGGTCTACATCCCTTATTTTGATATTCATGGCCCTTCATAATAATTCTACCTCTCCAGTCTCATTGCTCATTACATCCCAATACTACTACTACTACCAGTAGTACTATAAAGCTAATGTTATTGAGCACTTAATATGGGTCAGACACTAATGTAAGCATCTTACACTTAATCCTCACATCAGATTTACCAGGTAAGTATTGTTATTACCTTCATTTTATTGAAGAGGAAACTAAGACAAAAAGAAGTTAAGTAACTTGGCTAAAATCACACAGCTAGTAAATGTGGAGATTAAAATCTAAACTTGGGCAATACAATTCCACAATCTGTGCTCTTACATACATTATATTTCTCTATAAAAAATTAATGTAAGAGTACATTTAACTAATGGGAAAAGATTTGTACACTGAAGAAAATTTTAAAACATTGAGATAAGTGGAAAGACATCCTATGTTCATGGATTAGAAAACAATATTGTTAATACTACCCAAAGATAGTATGTCAGTACTACTCAAAGAAATCTATGGACTCATCGTGATCTCTATCAAAACTCCAATGGTGTTTTTTGCAGCAACAGAAAAACTCATTCTAAAATTCACATGGAATCTGAAGGAAACTTGAAGAGCCAAAACAATATTGAAAAAGAAGAACAAAGTTGAAGAACCCACATCACACTTCCTGATTTTGAAACTTAACACAAAGCTACAGTAATCAAAAAAAGTGTGATATTCGTACAATCCGGCAATCCTGCTTTTGGGTGTATACCCAAAGCAAATGAAATCACTATCTCAAAGAGATATCTGCAAAAAAAAAAAAAAAAAAGAGGTATCTGCATCCCATGTTCATTGCAGCATTATTCACAATAGCCAAGACACAGAAACAACCTAAATGCCCATTGATGGACAAAAGGATAAAGAAAATGCGGTGTGTGTGTGTGTATATATATATATATATATATATACACATGCAGACATATACCATATATATAGATATATATCAATATCTATATATATGTATATATAGATATATCTACATATACATATATACATATATATGTGCCTATATATCTATATATATATCTATATATATGTATATATAGATATATCTACATATACATATATACATATATATGTGTCTGTATCTATATATATATGTGTGTGTGTCTGATATAAGTCAGACAGAGAAAGACAAATGCTGTATGCTGTCACTTTTGTGTGGAATCTAAAAAAACTTACCTTATAAAAATAGAGAATAGAATGGTGGTTGCCAGGGGCTGGGCTGTAGGAGAAATAGGAAATGTTGATCAAAAGGCACAAACCTCCAACTAGAGGGGTAAGTTCTAGGGCTCTAATGTATAGCATAGTGGCTATAATTAGCGATACTGTATTATATCTTGAAAGTTGTTAAGAGAGTAAATCTTAAATGTTATCAGCACCCCCAAAAAGATAACTATGTGAGGGGATAGAAGTGTTACTAACCTTATTGTAGTAATCATTCCACATATGGTATATTAATAACATATATTGATATATTAATAACATACGTCGATGTTATATAACATATATTAATATATGAATAATATCTCAATAAAGCTGGTGAGGGAGAGTGTAGTAATGGCTAAGGACAGATACATCAACAAATGGAAGAAAGTAGAGGACCCAAAAATAAACCCTCATTTATGTGGTCGATTATTTTCTTGAGAAGGGCACCAAGATCACTCAATGGGAAAGGAACAAATTGTGCTGGGAAGACTGGATATCCACTGTTAGCGAGTCATGTTCCCCAAAACTCATATATTGAAATCCTAATCCCGAGTACCTCAGAATGTAACCTTATCTGGAAAGAGGGTTGTTGCAGTTGTAATTAATAAAGATGATGTCATACTAGACTAGAGTAGGCTTCTAATCCAATATGACTAGTGTCCTTATAAAAATAGAAAACTTGGGCCCAGACAAGCATAAAAGGAGAATGCCATGTAAACATGAAGGTGGAAACCAGAGTGATGCCTCTACGAGACAAAAAGTGTCAAAGATTGCCATAAACTAGAAGCTAGGAGAGAGGCATAGAACATATTCTGCCTCACAGCCCTCAGAGTGAATCAAGCCTGCCAACACCTTGAGCTCACAATTCTAGCCTCTAGAACTGCGATACAATAAACTGATGTTGTTTAAGCCACCTAGTTGATAGTACTTTGTTACAGCAGCCCTAGCAAACTAATACATCCACATGCAAAAGAATGAGTTTGGAACTTTATTTTATACCTAAATTTTAACACCAAGTGGATCAGACCTAAACACAAGGGCACAAAATTCTTAAAATAAAACTTAGGGGGAAATCTTCAAGGCATTGGATTTGGCAATGGTTTCTTAAACATGACACCAAAAAGAAGCAACAAAAATAAAAATAGATAAATTGAATTTGATTAAAAATAAAAATATTTGTGCACCAAAAGACACTATCAACAGAAGGAAAGGCAACTCTGCAAAATAGGAGAAAACGTTTGCAAACCATATATCTGATGAGATTAATGTCCTGAATGTTTCTTAAAACTCCTACAATTCAACAACAACAATAACCCAGTTCAAAAAAAGGTGGAGGACTTAAATAGACATTTTTCTATACAGGACATACAAATACTAGATAAACCCATGGAAAGGCATTCCATATCATTAGCCATTAAGGAAATGTAATCAAAACTACAATGAGATACCACTTTGGACCCACTAGAATGGTTATTATCAAAACCAGAAAACAACAAGCATTGGCAAGGATATGAAGAAATTGGAATCATTGTACATTGCCGGTAGGAATGTAAAATGCTGCAGCCACTATGGAAAATAGTATGGTGGTTTCTCAAAATGATAAACATAGAATTACCATATGACTCAGTCAATTCCATTCATAGGCATATACCCAAAAGAACTGAAAACAAGTAAGCCAACAGACATTTGTATGCCAGTGGTCACAGCATCATTTTTTATGATAGCCAAAAGGTGGAAACAAGCCCAGTGTCTATCAATGGGTGAAGAGATAGCAAACTGTGATATATATGTATATTAATATTAATATGTATATTACATACAATGCAATATCATTCAACCTTAAAAAGAAACAAAGTTCTAACATAGGCTATAATATGGATAAACCTTGAAAACATTATGCTAAGTGAAATAAGCATGACACAAAAGGACAAACATGGTGTGATTCCACTTATCTGAGGTATCTAAAATAGGCAAATTCAGCGGCACCAACTAAGGCACCAACTTCAGTTGGTTAAGCGTCCGACTCCAGATTTTGGCTCAGGCCATGATCTCAGGGTTGTGAGATCGAGCCCCATGGAGGGCTCCTGCACACAACAGGGAGTCGGCTGGAGATTCTCTCTCTCTCTCTCCTTCTGCCCCTCTCCCCGACTCTCTCTCTAAAATAATAAATGAGCAGATCTTAAAAAAATAAAATAAAATAAAATGGGAAAATTCATAGAGTCAGTAGAATAGAGACTACCAGAGGTGGGAGAAGTGGGGAAGTTATTGCTTAATGGTTACAGAGTTGCTATTTTGGGGGATGAAAACAGTCTTGGATGTAGTGGTGATGGTTACACAGAATTTTGAATGTACTAATGTTATTGAATTTTATATTTAAAAATGATGAAAATGGCAAACTTCATATTATGTATATTTTACTACAATTTTTTTTTAAGCCCACAAGAAGATGTTGAAGGCGTGGGAGACTGGAAAGGAGAAAAAAAGAGTAGGGAGTTCAGTATTAAGGGTCAGAATCAACAACTAATTAGGGGTGGAGGCAAGATATGAGGTGTCTAAGGTGACATCCAAGTTGCCAGACAGAGATCTTGGATGTCTGCTTCTAACATCAAGATGAACAGGTGATCAGGACTAAAGAATAGGTCTGGAGTGATGGGCCACAGCTTGATCAGTTGTAGTCTCCGTATTTGAAGTTCCTGTGAGACATCTCATGGTCTTAATAGAAATGGGATCTGACCGTGGCATCAACACATTGACCATCATAGGGTAAGACAGCTGAGAAAATAAATAAGCAAATAAATAGTAGCTAACACCGTGCTAAGCACTTTGCATGTATCAGCTCAATCTTCGCTACCACCCTCTGAGGCTCTACTGTCCTCATTTTACAGACCTCATGCTAATCCATGATTCTGCGCCATTTCATTGCACCATCAAACCTCGATATATATGGGTTCATTTCTGATCCCTGAGACTAGAGTGTCCATCTGTCATTTCACTCTCAAGATTCAATTCCACGCATCCTCTTGAGGCCCTTTCCAATGTCATCAGTTCTAAGTGCCCAAAGCTGTCTTGCTCAGAACTGACCATTTCCTCTTCAGTCCTCACTTAGCATTTAGTCATCTAACAAAACGCCTTCGGAGTGCTGTCTCCCCACTAAGATTGTAGGCGACTTGGGAACAGGAGCTGTATTTCTTTTGTCCTGGGATCTCCTTCAGTACTTCTCAAAGCACCTTTCATTCAGAAGCACTCCTTAAAAGCTGACTTTTTAGAAATGGATGAATTGAACTTTTAAAAGTAATACAGGGCTAAGGTTAGAGGAAACCTGTTTTTGTGACTGGTGAGCAGAACCCAGACCTGCTCGGTCTCCACTCAGTTCTCTCTCCATACTACCCTACCATCTTCTTTCTTTCTAGCTTAGCACACGAATTTGCATTCTAAAACCAACCACAGTCCAGAAAAAGGAGCGTCTTGATTCCTTTTGCCATGGTAAAATTCACAGCCAGAAATATTGGGAGCCTCAAGCCTTTCTTCCACTCAGGTGCTCTCTGATGTCCTCACTAGACCTCAAATTGCACAGAGGAGGAGACCGATTTTATTGTGGTGGTGATTGTTAAATCCAAATTTATTTTTATCAAATGTTTTTATCGAGATATAATTGACATAAAACATTATATTAATTTCAGCTGTACAACATAATGATTCGGGTATTTGTATAGATTATGAAATGATCACCACGGTAAGTCTAGGTAACATCCATCACCATACATTGTTACAATTCTTTCCTTATGAGAACTTTTAAGATCTACTCTCTTAGCAACTTTCAAACATACAACACAGTATTCTTAACTAGAGTCGCCTGTGCTGTACATTATATTCCCAGGACTTAATTATTTTATAACTGGAAGTTTGTACCTTTTGACCCTCTTTGCCCATTTCGCATACCCCACCCCACCCCACCCCCAGAAGTGATTCATTATTATTTTTCACTGTGGACCCAGCATGTGGTAGAGCGCCTAGGATAGCAGGTACTTGATAAAAATTTGTTGAATGAATCATGAACCCACTACTTCTTACTTCAAAGTCCCTGATAAGGGGGAAATTAGCAAACCATGCTCTCTCATTTGTTAAACTGAGCCTAGTCTCTCTTTAACAACCAACGCAATTAGCAATCCCACACCTACTAGCTAACCTGACATTTATACCACACTCCTCTTCTGTGGGACCTCCTTTTAAAAACTTCCTGTGTTGGGGAGGGGGCAAAAAATGCTCATGCTGAGACTGACTTCTCTTGTATATCTAAGACATTCTTTACTCTCTGCCAGACCTTTCCCTAAGCCTTGCCAAAAGGAGATTATCTCTGTAATCCTGCCATACATAATGATTCCCTTTGCCCCCATTTTTCATCAGCTTCCCACCCATTCCAAGTCAAGCACTACCTAACTTTCTAATCCTGTTCAGTGTCTCTCAGGATTTCTTGACACAATTTCAATGATGCCAAGCCCTGAAGCTGGACATCAGAGGAATAAAGCATGAATAGGATCTATTCTGTCATAGATTTATTCAGTGTTCTGTGTCCTAGATTTGGGTCTGTGCACGTGTGTGAACTGCTTTACTTTCAGCCAGATACAGGGCCCATGCTGAAAAAGCATAAATAATTTATAAATTTTCTTATCTCCATTTTTTAATTTTATTCCAACAAATAAACAGAATTTGTTCAATTGGAATTTTATTCACCTGTTTATTTTATTTTATTTCATTCCATTTCATTTCATTTGCATATAGTTGACACACAATGTTACATCAGTTTCAGGTGTACAACATAGTGATTTGACAAGTTTATATATTCCGCTGTGTTCTCCGCAAGTGTCGCTGCCATCTGTCCCAATACATCGCTATTACTGTATCATGGTCTATATCCCTTAGGCTCTGCCTTTTATTCCCATGACTTGTTCATTCCAAAACTGGAGGCCTGTATCTCCCACTCCTCTTCACCCTTTTTCCCCAATCCCACAGCCCTCTCCCCTCTGGCAGCCATCAGTTTGTTCTCTGTATGGTGTTGATGGACTTGTGTTTGTGAGCAGGAGGAGAGGACAGGAGGATGTGCCGAAGAGGTGAGGATAAAATGAAAGGGAAGAGAGAAGCAAGTGCGAATGGCTTGATAGCAGGCTTGACTCCAGGCGCTACCTTACCCTACATTCTCTAACATTTCTTCTCTGGCACAACTACGTGCTGGAATTTACACAGATGTAGACAATTATGCCCTTGAAACTTGGAAGGTGGCTTCCAAAGCAGTTTATCCCATTGTCTACGCAGATGCCATTCGAGTGAGAATGTAGAAAATTCAAGAGTTTAGAAAATGATCTCCTCCAGCCCTGCCAGAGCCCTTCAGGCTCATAGCATTTAGAAACCAAAACGAGGCTCTCTGATGGGCTTTGGTGTGTATCCGCAGGCAGATTTGGCAGATTTGCCACTTGGCGTCCCTGGCTTGTGTATATTCTTTTCTTCCCGATGTCCTCCTTTTCCAAGAGCAGACAGGGCCCTTCGGTGAGCGAGCGCCACGCCAGCTGACGGAGAAGGGCGCACTTCTCCCTCGGCGGCCGAGTGGCCAATGAAGCACCAGCGGCTGCTATTCTCCTAAATGTGGTTCAGAGCTCCCAGACTCAAGTAGAGGGAACGATAGTGCCCTGAAGGTGTCTTTGGCTCACACCGACACTGCTTCTCTAAGAAGAGCGTGCCTCTGAGTTACGCGGTCCAACAGTGGAAAGAGAGTCCTGCCCAGAGTTCAGTGAGGCAGCTCCCGGGTCGGCGACAGCTTTAGAAAACCGATACCCTGGGTTCAGAGAAGGAGATCAAAGGGGAGCTTTGCAGAGTGTGCCAGACTCAAGTCAGGGACAGAAAAAGCCAACTTTTGACCTTCTGGGTGTTTCTGGTTCACCAAAGAAACTCAATCATACACCAAGGAATTGATTTTACAAAAGACTGATTTGAAGCTTGACTCCCCGGATTCCACACTGAAATTCTTCCCTGGTGCTTGTTTCAGGAAGGCAGAGAAAAGTTAAGAGAAGTGAGAGCGAATCCGGGGCACGTTGACAGCTGCTGAGTTCATTCCCTGGCTTTTGGGATTTTCCACCCTACTAGGAAGGGTACAAGTTTTCAAGGAGTTGGTGGAAAGCATTTTCCCTAATTCAGGGTTCAAACGTGGAGTCTGTAGGTTCCAGGAAAATGAACACAAAAGTGCTGGTGTGTATCCACTTATAGTTTCGTTGTTTAGTTTGTTTTTATTTAGTTTGTTTCCTTGGATTCCCAGACAGGTCTGTAGACCGAATCAGGTTAAGAACTGTTAGCCTGGGTCCTACATTATTTCACATTCCCCTGGCACTGGGGACAGAGAGCCTGAACGTCGAGGTCCAGTAGTGCGTGATGAACCCCCATTGTTGCCAAATTCCCTGAATAAAGACACTGATATCTACCACTTTGGCTCCCTCCTGAATGACATTATACCAACTTCTACTCTTACAGTAAGTGCAACAAGAAATCACTCTCTCCTCCACAATCCCATTCTGACATCATTTGTTCCTTTCATGACACTCACTATATTTCATGACAACCTTCTCTCTGCCTCTTGCCCCCAACCCAGAAGTAATAGGCCTGCTTCGGCCATCCTTCTGCCCTGGACAGATTCCTCACCTTATCTGCTCGTTCTTAGCAAAAGAGCCTTGACTAAAATTATCACCTGAGTACATCCTGTTCTTGTTTCCATTCTTAACAATACCTAAAGGGATTATTATAATCCCGGACTATATAAAGGCATAAAAAGGATTGAGATTGCTGAGTTTAGGAAACGTTGACTCCTAAGTAACAAACCATAAACACCATCAATCTCTATGACAGGACAGGGTTCCGAGGTCAGCGGAATCGGAGAAATCCTCAGGCAGGCAGACTTGACAAAGGGACACGTGCCCATGGCCTCAACTCCTTCTCTTGCCATTTCTGCTCTTGATACTTTTCATAGTCCACTCTTTGCCCACCCTTAACTACTCAGTTCCTTATATCAATATTAATAGGATCACTGCAAAAAACTATCGGTCATCTTTTTTCTCATTCTGCAACTTGTCCAAGTTCAGACTTTACGTAGAGAATCCTCATCCAGCATAGCATTGCACCGGTAGTACCATCTTTCCTATTTTGCTAATACTCTAGGGGGCCCCAGGAGACATGCTACACCGTGACCACGGCTGTAGACCCGACCGTCCAGGCAAGCCGGGTCATGTCCCCACATCCTGCACAGAACCTCGCGGTGCTCAGCGATTCGTTCTCTTCCGTCACACACAACGTGCATCACCTGCTTCCTATTGGACCTCTCTCCCAGCTGAGACGGAAATGGCAGAAGATGCTCTGGAGCAAGAAGATAACAAATTCCAAGCTAAGAACTCCCTGAAGAAAGAAATCGACACTTTGTGGGAGTCCCGAGTGAGGCTGCTCCCCATGTTGCATTATCACGTAGTCCTTTGCTGGGCAGCCACCAGCTGCAGTCTCGCTCTTCAACCATCTCACATTCCTTGGCGTGCCCACTAGGCCTTGTTATATTTAACTCCCTGATTTTGCTTCACGAATTGCATATAAATTTAAAACATCGTTCAGGAATCATGTAATCAAAAAGACAGCTACCGAGGGGTGCCTGGGGGGCTCAGTCGGTTAAGTGTCTGCCTTCCACTCAGGTCATGATCTCAGGGTCCTGGGATGGAGTCCTGCATCCGGCTCCCTGCTCAGTGGGGAGCCTGCTTCCCCCCTTTCTGCTGCCCCTCCCCCCCGCTTGTGCACCTCTCTCTCTCTCTTTCTCAAATAGATTAAAAAGATAACTATTAAATCTATACCAGGATTGCCGGGAGCTAGGGGGGTGCAAGAAAAACTAGCCCCATGCTCATTCTTTCTTCTCTCCACAGATTCGAAACGTGGCAGCAAATCTCTGCGTGGACAGCAAGCACGGGGCCACAGGCACTGAACTGAGGCTGGACATCTGTGTCAAGGATGGTTCTGAAAGGACGTGGTCTCACGAACAGGTAGGTCAGCAACCAGAAGTGACAGGAGCAAGTGGGGCTGAGATAGGCATGGGGGCAGACGATGAGGACAGATGTGTAACCGGGCCGTGTAGGACTTGCAGGGAGATCCTCTCTCCACCACCAACCAGCTCTGTTCAGCCAATTACTTACGTCCTTGGTTTCTGCTTCATCTCAGAGCAACTGCGATAATCAACTGAGATCGTGTACAAAAATGTGCTTCAAATAGTAGGAAGGATGGTAGAAACGTCCTCGGCTTATATTTCCTTTCCCAGAATGGCAGTCTTCAAACCACGAAAAGCCTCTAAAGTGCCATGTAAACTTCCAACTAAATTTCACAGTTTTATTGAAAGACTCTTTGTTATTTTGTAAGTTTTTTGCGACTTTATCTAATCTTATTTTCCCCTCTGGCGATATTTTGAAAAGGATACTTTACATAAGCGTCTTGTTGCTGTAGCAGTCTGTAATCCTACACACGAAGGATGATTTGGAGGCAGTAACAGCCCAACATGGACTTCCTGGAATCCTTTAGAACTATTTGTTGCCTGTGATTGAAAGCGTTTCAGTGCAATTCTGTTTATTAAGTGACTTGCAACTCCTGACCCTCTTTGAAAACTGATGGTCCTAAGGGACTTTCTTCATACTGTGTCACTTGCAAAAGAGACAAGATAGTGGGTAGAATTGTGTCTGCCCCTTTTTATTGTCTTAATTTTTAGTAATGAAAAATCAAATAGGGGGACGCCTGGGTGGCTTAGTCGGTTAAGCGTCTGCCTTCAGCTCAGGTCATGATCCCGGGGTCCTGGAATTGAGCCCCACACTTCCTCTGCTGCTCTACCGCTCTCTGTCAAAAAAATAATAAAATCTTAAAAAAATAAAAATAGTCTCTCATGGTTCGTCTCCCCCTCCGGTTTCCCCCAATTCACTTTTCCTTTCCTTCTCCTAATGTCCTCTGTGTTATTCCTCATGTTCCACAAGTAAGTGAAAAGATATGATAAGGAGGGCATGTATTGCATGGAGCGCTGGGTGTTGTACATAAACAATGAATCTTGGAACGCTGCATCAAAAACTAATGATGTGTTTTATGGTAACTAACATAACACATTAAAACATAAATAAATAAATGAATAAATGAATAAATGAATGAATAAATAAATAAATAAATAAATAAATAAATAAATAAATAAAAATAAAAATGAAAAAGGCTCTGCAACTCCAGGATTTACGGATGGGAATGAAATATCAGCAAAAGCTGCCTTGCCCCTCCTTCCCCCATCTCCTTTGGTAAGCACCACAGGGCTGTTCCCAGGAATGTGAGGAAGAGTTGGCCTGTCACCTCTAAGAAGCAATTCTGACTTTAGCCTGGGAGCAAGAGAGAAGGCTTCAGAGGCCTATCAGGAGGAACCACATTTAGAGTGGAAAAGGATTCTTTTTTAAAGAAAAAAGAAAAAGAAGCATGCCAGATGGAAAATCTATGTCTGTTGGGCTGATTTCTTCTCTACCACCCCTGTGCAGCCCAACCATGAAAGACGCATGGCCAGCCAGCTGATGAGAAGTATGCGTTGCCTGAATGCCTGAATCAGGTTTCATAGTTCTGTCTTCTGGATTATTCTAGAATTAAATATGCCCTGGATCACAGATTTTATTTGACAGCTGAAAAATAAATATAAATAAAACCAACTATATTGCATACACTTAATAAAAATGGTTGGTTTATTTTTCCCCTTCAGGCTGAACTGCTAAAATCTACTTCATGTAATTCAAGAAATAGTCACCAGAGGGCAGCACCAGACAAGCAGAAACTATATAAGGCACAACAAGACCAGTTAATATAGCTCTTTAAAAAGACTCCTGGTCTCCAGAGATTCTGAAAACAGAGCTGCAGAGAGATTAAACAAAGTTGACAGGAGGTAAAAAATGAGTCATCTTTGAAATACATATCACCATATGTATTCACTTGGTGATTAAAACATTACAAGCTGCTTTGTTTTTTCAATAATTAGCCGTAAGCTTTATTCACTGTATTACTCAATGACTTATATGAATTAAGACTTATTCTCCTCCATTTAAATTAAAATGCCTGGGTGAAAAAAGAAGTATATCAGAGAAGGAAAATTATAGGCATTCTTTTTTATTCAAAAGCATTCAAAGAATCCACAAGGGGCACTTATTAGAGTTGAAATGATCCTTTTTAACAAATGGCAAAAATAAAACACAAATGAATAAACAAAATAGTTACATGGGAAATAAAGGATTGTCTACTGAAGCACCTTTATAAGAAAATGCCTCTTGTTGCAGAACACCAGTGATGTCTAATTTGGCTTCTGTGAAGGAAGCAATTTGTGTGATTCATTTTTTCCAGGGCCCTCTATTTAGCTGTTTGAAATCACTGTAGCATTGTGTGCTGGCTTTCAGCTTCCTTTAGGGACTGAGAAAGAAATAGCAAAGAGAACTTAAGACTGTAAGGTCTGGAAAGGAGACCCTCCAAATGCCATTAGGAGTCCAAGTGAGAGGGGAAGGAAGGAAAGAGAGCCTTCAGTGGCCTACAGTTCGGATAGGGCAACAGGCTCTCATCTCATGCTGGGGGAGTAGCACTGTGGCCCAGCAGGACTTCCTCTTGCTGAGGAAGCCAACCGAATGCTCCCTTCGCAAGACCTGGAGAGGTGATATGCACACAGAGATGGGAGCAAGTCGGTGCACGTGGTAAAGGATGGGTTCTGGGATCTACAGCCTCACTCACAGAACAGAGTTGGGTACCGACTGCAACGTGCACTAGGTCAGATCTCTGCCAACAACACAACAAGGAAATAAAATAGAACCACCCACGGAGAGAAAAATATTCTCAATCTTCTCAAATCAGGTAGCAAAATCGAGGTGCTAAGTGTATTTGCCATACTGAGTCTAGTTGAGCTTATTCATACGATATGGTATAAACCCAGGCAACATTACACACACCACACTGGTAGTAAAGCGAAGAAGTACGAGTTCTGTGTCAATCTGGATCTATATTTAAAAGTATCACTTAAAAGCAGCAAGTGGAGAGATTAACATCGATTTACTCTAAAACTGAGGATTTGAGGTTGAAAAAAATCAAGTTATTATACAGGAAACCCGAATGAAATCTAAATCCTTCCATCAGTAAGGACCAGCCCAAGGGTAAGAGACAAACTATAAATGTCACAATAACATCATGAAATACAGACGATGAAAATACATTCATAACGTCTGCTTGTGTCTGGTTCGACAAAATTGCTCGGGAGAAAGTGTGCCTAATGAATGAAAGGCTTGGTGCCTGAGTGGATTGACATGGCCATCAGGATAAGATAAATGGCAATAGAAAGCACTTCGAAGGCATAAGAGAGACAGATTTTAGCTAATGGTAGGTGCAAAAGAATAAAGCAGTGGGTATAATCTGGAAATGTCACTTGGGGTGCAGGAAAGTAATCACCACGTAATCAGGATGATGGTGATGGTGATACAGCATAAAACTCTGTGGAGATCCCCAGCTAACAGCCAACTCACAAATCCAAAAATGATTATCGCACTATAGACAAACCTAGAAACGAGAAATACAAGTCACCTAAGGAGCCCTGGAACATAATTGGGACAATAGATGAATAAGTCTATCAAGAGAATTTGTTGATGTCTGCTTTAACCCAGGAATTCTTTTGTACTTCACTCATCCATTTAATAAAAAATTAGAAAAGTAAAAATCAAGAAAGCAAAAAGTAAAAAAAAAAAAAAAAAAAAAGACTGTATCTAAAAGAAGACATAAGCCAGCCGAACGTCTGGGTGGCTCAGTCAGTTAAGCATCCGACCTGGTTTCGGCTCAGGTATTGGTCTCAAGGGTGGTGGGATGGAGCCCTGCATCCGGCTCTCTCCTTAAGCAAGGGAGACTACTTAGAGTCTCTCCTCTGCCCCTCCCCCCACTCACTTACTCCTCTTGCTCTCTCTCTCTCCAATAAATATATAAATCTTTGAGCAAGGAAGGAAGGAAGGAAGGAAGAAGGGAGGGAGGAAGAAAGAAGGGAGAGAGGGAGGGAGGGAGGAAGGAAGGATACATAAGCCGGGAGCCTGGGTGGTTCAGTCGGTTGTGCCTGGTACTTGATTTCGTCTCAAGTCAGGATCTCAGTGTTACAAGATCGAGCCCTGCATGAGATTCTCTTCCTCTCTCTCTCCCTCTGCCCCTTCCCCCGCACCTGGCACCTGGACTGAATCTCAATGAACTGATGAGCATGAACTAGGTTGGCTGAATGTTGGCCTCCCGACCACAACAAGTCTCATGAACAAAGTCACAGAAGGGAAAATACAGCCTTATTAGTGCAAGGAACTACAAATGTTTTTGAATTGAGATATCGTTGGCATACGACATTATATTAGCTTCAGTCATACAACATAATGACTCGGTATTTGTACGTATTGCAAGGTGATCACTAGAGCAAATCTAGCTAACATAGATTCATAGTCACAGGATTTGTTTTTCTGGTGATGAGAACTGTTAAGATCCACTCTCTTAGCAACTTCCAAATGTTTTGTTGTTGCTGGAACATAAACTAAGGGGAAAAGGATGCAGCTGGGGAAAAATGGCAAAGGCCAGATTGTGGGAAATGCTTTATATGTTAAATGATGTAGGAAAGACATTAGGTCGAACCCAACAGCCAAGAAAGAATTCTTGAGACATCTTTGGCGCAAAAAGTGGTTTTATTAAAGCATGGAGACAGGACCCATGGGCAGCAAGAGCGGCACTGGGGTCATGAGGAGTGGCTGATTATATACTTTCAAGTTAGGAGGGGGTTAGGGATAGTGGAAGTCTCTAAGAAATTTTGGAAGCAAGGTTTCCAGGACCTTGAGCGGGCTAACTATTGTTGGGAAAAGGTCGTTTATTACCGTCTAATAAAACCTTAGTCATGAGACCCTTCAGATGTATATCGGTGGGCCATATGCTTGGGGGTGATTGCCAACATGTATCTTGGAGGGTTTGGAGATAAAGGAAGTGTCCAAAGGAATTTTTATATGTTAAAGTACACTTATAGGATCCAGGATCTGGGTTGGGGGCACCGGGGGCGCGGTCGGGCTAGGATTCCTTTTGCCTTTAGCAAACAGTCAGCACGGAGGCAGCTGAGTCCCTGGAGAAATGTCACTCTGCCTATTTCAAAGACTTGTCAGTGGGCTGTAGGTAGTAAGGAAATTTAAAAATTTCTCTTCTGCCTTTGTTTCCTACATCATTAAAGAGTTTGTATTGTGTCCTCTAAGGGTTATGTGGAAACACGGTGAGATTTCAGGCCAAGAGGTAACGTAGTCAAAAGGTTGTGAAGGAAGGTGGGAAAGACACCAATCGAGGAGTCATTTCAGTAGTCCAGACAAGAAATATTGAGAGGAGAGGTAGTGCAGATAGAGAGCAAGGGACTACTTTTAGCAATATTCGGAGACAAAAACGGTAAGACTGGCTAAGTGATTAAATAATGAGGGTGAGGGAGACAAAGGGGTTAAAAGAGGACAGACTCCCAGGTTGGCAAGTGAATACTATGACCACCAACTAAAACAAAACAAAGGAGTAGGCACAGGCTTAGAAGGAAAGAAAATCAATTGACTTTAGGATATTTCGAATTTGAGATGTCCATGGGGCATGCAGGTGGGAAATTCTAGTAGGAGTTGGACACAGCACAGATGATAAGTTATCAATGTACTGGCGAGAGTTGGACTGAGCATACCTACAGAGGGGGTAGAGGCCAAGTTCAAGGGAGTTCAAGGGAGAACCCTGGGCAGCACCTGTGTCAAAGACAGATACAAGAGCGACGTGAGCAAACTAGAGGAATAGGATAACAGGAACCTAGGATTTCAGAAGCTGAGGGGCTAGTGAGTTCTGATTTGAAGAGAGTGATGAAATCAGAAATACCTAGCTGATCGACACTTTTCCTGGATAAGTCACTGTCCCGCATGGGATTTAAATTTAAATGAATCTAAAAAACGTCTCAGTCCACCATCATACGGCGGCAGGGGGGAACTGTAGGAAAAAGGACTACACGATGTCTCTTCATGAATCTATTTCCCATGCTCACTTAAAACCCTTGTCCTTCTAGTTAAAGCATTCTCTTGCATCCTGTCTTCCCGGGAAACAGAATAATCACTCACCATCACGCAGGCAATTCACTTTCCTATGTCTGATTTGCAGCATGTCTTTCCGATTTTCTTCCCACCCCTTAGCCCAGTGTTCTCAGGTTGTCTGCGGTCTGCCCCCCACGTCACTGTTTTTGGTAGGCATTCCTGGTATTTTGCCAGAGTCTCTACATTTTCTCCCCCAGGCAGGAGGGAAAACTGAAATATTCTGAGGACCTGGTCGGGCCCAAGTGTATCGTCCACGCACAGCTCAGCATCGCGTTGGCTTTTGTGTCAAAGGACAGCCCTTTATCTTGCAGTTCACAGCCTGGCTTTACAAAGGCCGCCTTAAGTCCGTCCTATTGTAACAATTACATAACCTCATTGAAATTTTAGAACTGGAAGAAAGCAGAGGGCTCGTTTAGTCTATTTCTCCACTTCCTTGAGGATTTCTCCTACCGAATTCCTCAGATGATAGACCAGCTCAAACTCAAGAAAACACCCTTCCCTTACAGAAGTGGTTTTTTTTTCCCCTCAATTCAATATATTCTAAAATCCACTCAGTGTCTCCAAAGTAGCATTTTTCAAATAATCGAATGGGATGGATAGAATGGACTAAAAGAGGAAAAGATAAAAAATAAAAATAAAAATAAAAATAAATAAATAAAAGAGGAAAAGATTATAGCAGAGTCCATTACATGTAGTAAGGATAAATATCCTTTCGTGAAGCTTCTGTTTTCCTCTGAGGAGGAGGAATTTGTGTATGTGTGTAGACTGTATCTCTTCCTTTGTGTTTCGAGTCCAAAACTTCCTACGTTGCCCTGCCGAATTACTCATACCAACCCCAGAAAATTAATTTGTCTCTTCTTGACTTTATTAAGCTTAGCTTCCATTTAAATCAAATTTTTCAAACTGCTAGCATCCATCCAGCTCAATTCGGCTCCGGTCTTTTTACAGTTAATCTGCTTATTTGGGCTAACTGCGTAGCATTTGATCCAGTAACATTTTATCTAAATGAAGAATTTGTAAAGAGCTTCATTAAAGAGCTTGTTTCCCTCCCTCACCTCCCTCTCCATCTTCCCCCTTCCCACTCCCCCCTCCCTCCCTCCCTCCCTCTCTCTCTCTTTCTTTCCATGCCACCGCTCTGTTATTTTTCCTGGTACCTAATTGGAAACTCTTCATTTGTATTTTTTGGCAGCCCAGACCAAAGGCGCCGCCGTTGCTGCTATAGGGCTCTATGATAGGTGCCTTTTTCAACACCTCCATTATGCCTAGATAGAGTTATTTTCTGGTAAATCACAAAGCACGAAATCCACATTGCTAAAAAGACCTCTCCCCCTGCTCACCAGACTCTCCAAATTAAGCTCACTGTAGCTCTTCTGCTATTGTTGTTTTCTCTAGCTCTTTACTTTTGGATGGAGAGAAGATATTCGACCCGGTGAGCCACTGCACACCCGGAAATTCTGCTTCGATGCAATCTCACACAGCAGCGCGGTCACTCTCTACGACTGTCATGGCATGAAAGGGAACCAGCTCTGGGGCTATAGAAAGGTAAGACTCAGTTCACTGCAGGCATTCTCGAACCGCTGGGCTTAAGGTTTTCCAACTCAAAAGTTTGTTAGCACACTGTTTTAATTTCAGTTATTACCTAGACACAAGTATACACAATTGACTCAGACGTTTGGAGACCACCAGCAAAGATTAAGGGAAAGATAGGGTTTGCTGGAAGGGGCATCGCTTTTGGCTTTGCCTGCTGTGTGCACATCTATCACAATCACTTATGATTGAAAAATGGCTTTGAGGGCACCTGGGTGGCTCAGTCAGTTAAGCGTCTGCCTTGGGCTCAGGTCATGATCCTGGGGTCATGGGATCGAGTCCCATATCAGGCTCCCTGCTCAGTGGGCAGTGTGTTTCTCCCTCTCCTTCCACCTCTCCCTTCTGCTTGTGCTTTCTCTCTCTCTCTCGTGCTCTCAAATAAACAAATAAAATCTTTTGGAAGAAAGGAAGGAAGGAAGGAAGGAAGGAAGGAAGGAAGGAAGGAAGGAGGGAAGGAAGGGAGGAAGGAAGGGAGGGAGGAAGGAAAATGGCTTTTAGCCAGCACATGCACTGCAAGTGAAGGGACTAGTCTTAGCCCAGACAACTACCAAATGGAGAGATCATGTACCCAATAAACAAATGTACACATGTGTAATTTTTAAGAACCTCAAGTCATACACACACACACACACGCACACACACACACACACACACACACATATGCTTAAGACATCCATTTATTTATATCTGTCTCATTTGCTTGGGAGCTGTTTGTGTTAAGACAATTAGATTTACATAAATCCACACTCATGTAGGAATAACTGTTGTGACCTTTCTACAAATGACCCATTTGTAATTTGGCCAAACCTGCCCAAGGATAACTAAGGAGAACTTATTTGGGGAATTTAAGTTTAAAAAATTATAAAGTTAACATTTAATGGTAGAAAAAATAGTTCAAAAGCAAATATAAAAATCACATTTTATTGAGTTGATAAAGAGCAATTAAATTTTTATTTTAAAATATCTTCGTCAAGTTGTCTTTTGATAACTTTTCAAGATACTACACAAATTTCTTTTCAGCCTTTTTTGGTTTTTAGGGCAGGACTTCCTAAACTATACAGAAAATCTCATACCCACCACTTTAATTACGAGTTTTGGCTCTCCTGTGGCTAAGGTAAAACTTAGTATCTCCTTTTTAATTTTTAAGATTTTATTTATTTATTTGAGACAGAGAGTGCACGAGAGGAGGGAGGGTCGAAGGGAGAAGCAGACTCCCCACTGAGCAGAGAACCCAACTAAACAGGATCATGACATGAGCCAAAGGCAGTCACTTAATGAACTGAGCCATCCAGGTGCCCCCAAACTTAGCATCTCCTGACTACAGAAAGCTAAAGGAAAGAATCTGCAGGGAATCAATATGGGAGAACACTGGTTTTCATACTTGTTCCCCCACTTAATAAGCTTTCTGGTATTCACTTTTCAGGGGCGGGTACTTAAAACTATACTCAAAGGCAGACTCCGCATACCACCATCCCCCACAGCCTCTGAGATTGTGTCTCTGTGTCCAGAAAAAGTATAAAACATCAGTTGTATCCTTCTGTTTTCCTTACGAACTGCATTATAAATTATTAATCTTGGCAAACCCTTTTTGTTATTCGATATGATACAATCTATGTGGGACACACTAAGAAAGTTGTTTTGTTTTGTTTTGTTTTGTTTTGTTTTGTTTTTATGGTTATATTCTGACCTTTAAGAAGTTTTTCTTTCTGGGCACATCAATAAAATACCTGATTCACCATTCGCCTAGTATGCTGGTTGTCCCTGATGAACACACTATTTCTCATTATTGCACATTTACAGCGTGAGAGAACACTCAATAATGTACAATTAAGCCAAGAAAATACAGTTGTTTTCATCAGGGAGCTTACAAAAGCTTACAGATGGATAAAACCAACTACTACACGTGCACACAGAGCTCCTGGAGAAGAAAAAAGTGACTCTGGTGATTTCAAGAGGAAACTCTTACAGCTTTAACATTCTAACCCTTCCCAGGACCCTAAGGGACTTGGGAAAGAGACCCACTGGATACGGTTACGCTGTGGCTCCTTTCTCAGATTCTTTTGTAGCTGTTGGCCTTGCATTACTTAGCAAAAGGTTGCATTCACTGTGTATTTATATAACAAGCAAGGTATTTATACATCATCGGGAACATGCCGAAGGCTCAAAATGGAAAGTTTCTGAAATATCTCATTCTGGTCGATGACTCAGTCTTATCCAAATGCACCTGTTTTTTGAAAGCGCTTGTTTACTTCATGGGCTATTCCCAAGGCATAAAGAGAGAAAGCACAGAGAAGTCTCTCTGGGGTGTTACCTTGTCTATTCAGATGCGCTACCTGGCCCTGGGGACTTCCAGAGAGTTCAGCATCTTTCGAGTCAGCTTTGGAGCTCCCTCTTTTTATTAGCATATCATGAATAAACAGGATCCCTAAGACTCTCCTAATTGCCTAACGGACCGCAGTGGGCCATCTCCTAAGCTCCGAAGGTAATCATCGTCATCATCTCTGACTGTTAAGGAGGCACTGAGTTAGTGCTTTACACATATTACCTCAAGCCTCACCACCACCTAGGTACTATTATGTATAATTCACAGAGGAAGAAACCGATACTAGCATGTTTGCGCTAGAGCCAACATTCAGATTCCGGTGCATCTGGCTTTAAAGCCTCTACTCTTTCCTCTGCTATGCTCTTAAGAAATCAGATCAGTATTCCCTTTTGGATTCAGCACCACTGATAGCAACCAACTCCTTCTCTGAGCTACATGGCAATTTCTTGGAGGGGGAAGGTGGCCAGAAGCTGCTTTGCTTAAGTGAGTGAAGGTTGTTGTTAGACCCATTGGCAGCCGTTGGCTCTCAGATGTACTTTTTTTTTTAAGGAAGATTTTTGGGTCATTTCCCAGCTTTACTGAGATATAATTGACATATATAACATTGCGTACGTTTAAGGTGTACAATGTAATAATTTGACACATGTGTATATTGCAAAGTGACCACGACAAGGTTTGGTTAATACATTCACCACCTCACATAGTTACAATCTTTCGTGTGATGAAAACTTTTAAGATCTACTCTCGCAGCAACTTTCAAATATACAACAGAGTATTATTAACTATGATTACCATGCTGTGCTTTACATCCCCAGAACTTACTCCTCTTGTAACTGGAGGTTTGTACCTTTTGACCACCTATACACATTGCCCCCAACCCCACCACCCAGCTTTCAATTATTCTTAGATGTGAGTCATTGCCACCACAAAAAAAGGCGGGGAATCCCTATTTTATAGCCTTGTAACTATGTTCAGTAATACAATTATGTCCCACAATAGCAAGTACCAAGAATAAAGAATCCCATTCTTGGTGTCCTTTTACCACTAGGGGGACCCCTCTTACAAAAACAATGACTTGTTGGGAAAGTGAAAATATTTAAATTATCAACTGATACAAAACAAAAAACTTTCTTACCTCTTCTTCTACCCTTACATCTAATTAGTCACTAAGACTTGTCAACACCCCCTACCCCAGCCCATATCTCGAAAATCTATCCTCTCTGCCATGTCCATAGCCCGGGCCCTGTTGGCTGCCTTTCTTATCTTACCCTTGGAAGACTCTCAGAGCTACCTCAAGGGTCATCCTGCCTCCTGCCCCTTCCCTCACTAACCCATCTTCCATCCTGAAGTCAGAGGGCGTTTCTACAAAATCTGGTCATTGCATTCCTCTGTTTTATAACTTTACTTGGTTTCCCACTAAGTAGCAGATAAAGTGCCTTCTTTCAATTCTTATCCTAGACCCTTCACAATCTGCTCATCATAATGATTTCCTAGCAAGCCTAACACATTCTAATTCATCCTGAAACTGTAATGTGATCTTGAATAAATTATTTCACATCTATGATTTTCAACTTCTTTATCAACATAAGAGGGATAATAATTGAGTGAGCTAAACCATAAAAATAAGCTGTTTCTGACCACATGATCAAATCTATATTCATGGGGGTGATAAGTGCAGTTTTTACATGGAAAATAGTGGTACAGTGCACCCTGCTAGACCACATCACTCCAGCAATGTATCCTCAGCAATATTAACTATTGTTACCTACCCCTCCCCCCAAAAATTAAGAACTATCTTCCATGCCCCTTTCCTTTGAACTAAAGTTTTATTGGAGTATAATATATATCTTGGTTTGGGTTTCTCTAGTTGTATACATGAAGTGAGAATTTGAGGGTCTTTTATTTGGGAGATGGCCCACCAAAATTTTGGTAGGAAGTGGGTCAGTGAATGAGGAAGGGATGGGAGTCAATAAAAGGTGAATTAAAAGCAAGCACCACTGTGGGCAATTAGAACTCAAGCCTACGAAAGATGTCCGGAAATGTATAGAGCATGTATCAGAGAGCAAGGGAGTCGGGATATTTATACACCACTCTAGTCCACCTGTGGTTAAGATTACTCCTAAGAGGTTTCTTCTCTGACTTCTCCGGGCTGTTGCTGGTACAGACAAAACTGTTCTTGAGACCAGAGAAAGCCCTTAGGGAGGGAGACACAGTGGCCAACGGCTGGGGTTGGGCCAGCACGCGCTGAATTGAGGAGGTCTGAAGAGCTATGGGCAGGGTACAGTTGCTACACGAGAATCCAGTTGCTTCACATTTTTGTCAACTCTTGGCATTCTGTTTCTTTTTCTTTTCCTCTTTTCATTTTGTGGTTGTAGAGTGATAGCACATGCTTGTTAGCTGTTTTGGATATCTTCTTTGGGAAGGACCTAGTAAGTCTTTTGACCATTTTTTAACCTGCATTGTCTAGTTTTTTCTTACAGATTTTTGGATGGATGGATAGATAGATAGATAGATAGATAGACAGATAGAAGTGTTTTGTTAGACATACATATTGTAAGTATCTTATTCTAGTTGACGTCTTTCCTTTTTTCTCTACGGAATATCTTGAGGAAGAGCTCTTCTTATGATTAGTGTCTTTTGTGTCCTGTTTAGGAGATCTTTGCCCATACCAAAGTCAAGAAGATAGTCTTCTAAGTCATCTTTGGAAGAGTTATTGTTTGATCCTCTACCTTTTGGTATAGAATTCCATGAAATATTTTATGTATGCAATGTAATATGGGGTTGATTCCTTTTTCATATTTATATCCAATCGATAAATCACCATTTATAAAAAAGACATTTTTTTCCTGCTGCATGGAGATAGCAACAGAAATGTGAAAGCTTTCCTCCAGGGAATAATAATAACATATAATGTCTGCTATCATCACTTCTATTTTATATAGTACAGGATAGCCTACCCAGAGTAATCAGGCAAGATTAAGAAATTAAAAGGTATGAGAATTGGAAAGGAACAAATAAAACAGCCAATTCACAGATGAAATATTATATAGAAAATCCAAAAGATTATACATTCACACTATTAAAATTAATAAGTACCTTTAGAGTAGTCCTGGATACAAGGTAAATATAAGATAAATGTCTATAAACCAGCAACCAAAAAATAGAAAATGAAATTCAAAAATAATTTCATTTGATCACCATGAAAAGCAAAATAAAGCTCACAACAGAGATGAAAATAAATCTCACCACAGAAGTGAAAGACCTTCACACAGAAAGCTACAGAACATCACTAAGCAGAATTGAAAGCTATATAGAGGGATCTATCATGTTCAAGGATAAGACTCAATATTGTGAAGATAATGTCCTCGAAAGGGTATATACATTTAACGCAAAATTAGTCCAAACCCCAGCAAGTTTATTTGTGGAAACTGATAATCTGGTTCTGAAATTTATATGGCAAGGAAAGGGCCAAGAATAGCCACAAAAATTTGACCAAGGGAAAGAACAAATATCAAACATTATAAAAGCACAGTTTCCAGGATATTGTAAAGGTACATTTAAGGCAGTGTGCTATTGACATAAGGTGAGCCTGACTGAGGCTCTCTAGAAGGCGAGCCCTGGGTATTGGGATTTTTTGAAGACTCCTAAAACATTCTCATTGGCAGCCAGATGGAGAATCCCTTTTCTAGCTCCAATGTTTACCTACTTTCTTTACCCCACTTCTCCCTCCTGCTTTAGTTGGAATTTGCCCCCTATTTGTATTCTGATACCATTTTGTTTCTTCTTTTGTACCAGAAACATTATATTCTACATAGTTAGTCTCTCTTTATAGATGTTAACTACCTGAGAGCAGGAACTTTTTCTTTTATTTCTGTATGGCCTGCTTAATGTCTAATATATAGAAGTTCCTAAATAAGCATCTTTTTTAAATGGCTTAAAGAACTACTGGGTTTGGGTGGCTCAGTCGTTAAGTGCTTGCCTTCAGCTCAGGTCATGATCCCAGTGTCCCGGGATCAAGTCCCACATCGGGCTCCTGCTCAGCAGAAAGCCTGCTTCTCCCTCTCCCACTCCCACTGCTTGTGTTCCCTCTCTCACTGTGTCTTTCTCTGTCAAATAAAAATAAAATAAAATAAAAAGAACTACTGGGTTCAGTTATTGATATGATCTTCTCCTTCATGAACCCCAAGTTATGCTGGATAAAATTTAACATATCTCATGGAAGCAACCTAAATGTCCATTAATAGATGAGTGAATAAAAAAAGATGTCATACATATATAATCTAATATGTAATGGAATATTACTTGGCTATAAAAAAGGATGAAATCTTGCCATTTGCAACAACAGACATGGGCCTGGAGGGTATAATGCTAAGTGAAATAAGTCAGCCGGTGAAAGACACATACCATGTGATTTAACTTGTATGTGGAATCTAAAAACAAACGAACAAAAAAAAAAAAAAAAGCAGAAACAGACCATAAATACAGAGAAGAAACTGATGATTGCCAGAGAGGAGGGGGTGAGGGATGGGCAAAATGGGTGAAAGGAAGTGGGAGATAAGATTTCCCGTTATGGAATGAATAAGTCACGGGGACGAAAGTTACAGTATAGGGAAAACAGTCAATGGTATTGTAATAGCTTTGTATGGTGACAGATGGGAGCTACACCGTAGTGAGCATAGTGCAAAGTATAGAGTTGTGATTCAACAACTTGTTGAATTCAACAAGTTGAATCACTATGTTGTAACCTGAAACCAATATAAATTGTGTGTCAACTCTACTTCAATTAGAAAGAAAGAAGGATAAAAAACACTTAACACATTTGGGGGAGGGGGGGCGGGTCTCAGAACCACACACACAGCCTTCCCAAAGACCGAAAGTGAAAGGTTTAAATTACTATTCTTAGTTGCTCCCTGGGGTGTTCTTGTAGTTTAACTGCTATAAGAAAGGACTTAAAAATAACATCGAACAGGAAATACAGATAAGAAGTTTCCTTTCAGGCTAAATTGATAACATTGCAACAGTCACATTAGTTTAAAAAGTGAGTGGGTGGAATTCTTGGCATGTGCCTACATTCGGCTATCTTTTGTGACTTGTGATATATGCCAGGGCTTTGGCCTCCCAGCTCATAAAATCCTGCTGGTCCACAAAGATGCCAGATGGAAGGCCACAACATTCTTATTTTTAACGTGTTCTGGTTAGTTATTGATTTAGGAACAAAAATGAGGAAAGTGCATACAAAGAGCTGAATAAAAAGGCATGTATTTCAACTTGGGTTATGATATACAAAGCCCACTACAAAATCCTGGACTTGTGGTTCATACTTAGGCAGTCACGGTATCCCAGTTCAGCCCATTCATTTCTGGACAGTCCCAAGTGTTAGAAAGTTCTTCCCTGCCCTTTGAGACCACACAGATTAAATTTAATCCATTTCGCTGAATACAGATCCCAAATATTTGAACAATGCTTGCCCTATCTTTACTCTTTATTTCTGGTTAAGTGGTCCAATTTTCTGTCACTACTCTTCATATGACTTAATTTGCATCTACCTCAACTTCCTGGACACTTACTCTTAATATACTCCAAATAGTTTTAAAGTGTCATGATACTCAGAACATAACACAATATTCTAGGTGTGTTCTGATCAAAGGAAGTAGAATCTGTTTCTAGTATTCTTTGTCATGACTGAGTTGATTGATTTTCTACCTTACCTTTACATACTTTGCTTTTTAATGAATTTTCAGTATAAAAACTCAGTCTTTTTCTCGTTTTGCTACACAAGTACATCTCCAGTCTTCTACCTGTATAATTCATCTTTTATACTTGTATAGCTATCCATTTGTTTCTATTAAATTCTATCTTACCAGATTTACCTCAACCTGGGTTTTGACCCTTTGATCTAACTTATGGGCCATCGAATGAGTTTTGTTCCATCCATAAATGGGATCCACATGCATTCAAGACTTCATCTAAGTTGTGGATCCCAATCCACGAGGCCAAGAACTGAGTCCTCTGTCATATAACAGAGATGACACTGATCCATTAACAAGCATCATTTGGATGAAGTTATTCAACCAGATACAAATTTACCTAATAGTTATTTCCTCTAGCCCACATTTCTCCAGCTCGCCCAAAAGGAACAAAGAGGGGCTTTTCAAATACCTTGCTGAAAACAATATGCACAATGTCTACATCCTACTCTCATTTGATATAGGAGACTTAAGTCCTTGTACCTAAGAAGTTATGATCTTCACTTCAAATGAAAGATTCAATGAAGAAGGAGGTCAACACCCAGGACGGAAATACATTCAGCATTGCAATGTCACTACCTTTTCCATAGTGTTAGCTTCCCATTCTGTTTTTATTTGTATGTCTCACTTAGTTGTCATGACCTTTTAATGACCTTTAAGTTTCTGAGTAACTGAGCAATATTCCTACCTGTTAAGACTATCCTAACAAACCTAACTGCCATTCTCTGGTCACTCAGAACAAGAAAGCCTCCATCGCAGGCTATCCCAGGCTCTAACATAAGGATAAAGGCTTCCTGAGTTAAACACCTGCCAAGATTTAGACTAACAGAAAAGAATCTTGGTAATAAGAACTGTAAACAATTTCAGTTAGTATTTAAATTTAAATTAATAGTTGCTAATGAGCAGGGATAGAGGTGGAATAGGATGGCTGGTTGATTCAGCCAAGAAGGTCTAGAAAGCATAACTTAGAGGTCAAGAGCAGAGGCTCCAGGTCCTGTGGGATCAGAGATTGGAGTTCTGGCTCCCGTGTGGGTCCTGGCTCTGGGATCTTGGAAAACTTCCTTACTAAGCACTTTGGTTTCCTCATTCATAAAGTGAGGATAACAATAGTATCTATCTTAGAGGATTGTTGTAATGCTTAAATAAAATTTAAATGTACCTAGCACATGGCACTTCAGAGTTCAATTACAGTTAATTATTGCCAACTATATGTTCAACAAACTATCTTCTGATTTGATCTTAGCTCTTCAAGCAAGTTTATGTATAGGAAAAGACAGGCTAATTAGTTATATTTCTAGATTGTACATTTTTGTACCATTTTAGTTACTTAGCTATAGCTAGATATGAGACCGTAAATTCTATGAGAGCAGAGGTTTTTCTCTGCTTTCTTTCTTTCATTCGATACCTAAAACACCGGTTGGCATACAATTGGTGCTTAATTAATATTTGTTGAATAAATAAATAAATGAACTTAGCTTCCTATTTGTCCACATTCACTATCCCTTCAGATTGCTTATGTGGTTTACATAGATAAAATGGGAAAATCTACATAGAATACTTAGCACTGCCAGACACATAGATTCATACTCAGTAAATAACAGTTATTATTATGTTCCTATGACTCCCAAAAGGTTTACTGCAGGGAGATGAAGAGCTATGGACAGATGGAAACAAGATATGGAGCAGATGGGTTTTCTCTACTCTTAGAGCTTTCAGTCTAGTGGGGAGGCAGGCAAAAATAATTAAATAAATTAAGTTGCAGGATAATATGAGAACACAAAACACTGGGCTCTGCCCAGGTCAGAGAAGTAGGCAAGGCTTCTCTGATAAGCTAACATTTAAATGGAGATCTAAGAGATGAATAGGAATTAGGTAAGTGAAGGAAGTAACAGAGAAAAAGACCCCAAATAAAATATCAGCTTGTGCAAAGGCCCTGAGGTAGGCGAGATCTTAGTTTTCTTGGAAAAACAGAGAGAAGCCAGTTGGAAGGTGTGAGTGTGAGGGAAAATGATGAACTGTAAGACCAGACATCTGGCCGGGAGAGGACTATACAAGACCTTGCCGGCCATGCTAACAATTTAGCTAAGAGACCAGGAAGACTTTGAATGGTTTGAAGAGCAGGGATCTAGTCAGATTAGATTTTTTAATCATTCTGGCTACTGTCAGGAGAATTAAGGATACACTTGTGGACATCACTTGCCTGTAGCCCAGAAAAGCCAGTGAGGAGAGCAAGGAGTAGGGGCTGAAGGCCTGCTGCGCCCGGCACCGTCTCAGCACACACACCGAGGGACTCTGTCAGGACATTAAGAAACATTATTTCTGATTGGCCAAATTAGCCACTGATGCAAGAAGACCAATTTTCTCCTCCTGTGAGAAATTCTACCTGTCAAAGAAAAAATGGAAAAGGGAGACAGTAAGACTGCTTTGTCCCTGTTATGCCTATCAAGGTATTTTTGCATTCTCCCAGATGCCAACAGTAAAAATAGGCAGGAAAAAACTACCTAATTTGTCTTTCTTCCAGGATACAAAGGACATTCATATATCAACCTTGTTCTTCTCCACAACACTCAGGTGGAAAGGCAGATATGCTAAATCTCATCTCGTCTCACTCTTCTCCACTCTGCTCCATCCGTTCTGTAGCTGGGACACCTGTATCACTGACAAACGAAGTGACCATCAGAGATTATTGTCAGGAATAAAACTGGGATTAAAAACTAGCAATAATTTGGGGTGCTGGGTGGCTCCGTCGGTTAAGCGCCTGACTCTTGGTCTCAGCTCAGGTCCTGATCTCAGGGTTGTGAGTTTGAGCCCTGCATTAAAAAAAAACAACAAACAAACCTAGAAATATCCATATTAGACACCAACAGCATTGGACAGGAAGGAGCTCTCTCTCACAATAGGATTTTCTTTCAATGCATGTTACCCAGAAATGTATTGTCAGTGGAAGGGAATAACTCCGTTCCCCCCGCTGTGCACACAGGAACTATCCTCCAGTCCAGTCTATTTCCAGCTGCCTACTGGGCATCTGAACCTGAGTGGTTCATCCCTGCCTCCAACTCCTTATACCAGAAACAGAAATCACTATCCTCCCCTGCTGCCTGATCCTGTTCCTCTCCCTCTATTTCCTGCCTCAACACAGCTTTTCCTCCTCTTCTTCCCCCACCTTAATCCCCACATGCCAGTCATCAGAATGTTCTCTACATTTACTTCTCAAATAGCTCTCAGATCATTTCTCGTGTCACCCCCAACTCACTCCCATGGCTTTGGGTTTTGCTTTTGCTTTTGCCAGCTTCATTCTGGTTGGGTTGCAGTGGCCTCGCCTTATGCCCTTGGCCAGAGTCCAATGCCTCCCCACCCCCACTCCATTCTTCTCTCTGCTACTGGCATCCTCCACCCAAAATATGGATTCTGTGTCTCCCTTTTCTAAATCATTCAGTGGCCACCTCCCAAACGCAGGAAAAATCAAGCTTTAGCAATGTAACCCAGTCCCTGCATGATATCTCTTGGCCATCATGGTCTGGAATTCACCTTGCTTGTTGTGATCCAGTCACACCAAATGACTTGCTGGTCCCCAGCACATGAGCTAGCTCTCCATTACCTCTGACATATCTCCTCCCGCTCTCTACCCTGACCCAGTCCCCCTGCCATTCCTCTAACCCCCCAGGGTGTGTTCCTGCTTAATGCCTTTGCACTGGCTAGTCTGTCTGGAACTCTCTTCCCCCAGATATTGGCATGGTTAATTCTTTCACCTTCTTCAAGACTACCCATATGCACCCTTGCTGCCCCATGTAAATTTGCATAACCTATTATGCCCATTGTTTATTGTCTGTGCCCCACTGCCTCACTCCTACTCCGCCTTTAGCATGTAAATTCCAGGGGGGGGGGGGCAGAGGATGGTCTTGTGACGTTCACTGAAATATCCTAGCTACCTAAAACAGTGCCTAGTAAACAGTAAGTCCCAAATAAATTTTTGCTGAATACATTGAATGCATAAATGCACACGCTATCACGTCTCTCCTTTCCCATGTTCCTCTCTACATCTGAAATACCCTCACACATTTTATTCTCCCTCATCCACAGTCTCATTGGCACTTTTTTACTTCATACGTTTCTTGTTTACCTCTTGGTGTCCCCTACTTCCTGGGTCAGGAGATGCATCTCAGCTTGTCTTTCTAGGCCAATCTTCTAATACATACCAGAAAATAAAGGGCATTCAATGAATATTTATTCTCTCTATTTATAACTCTGACCTGAATCGTGTTGTATTTCAGGCAAAGGACTGAAACACACGAATCATATACAAACTCTGACCGTAATTACATAGAAGAGCTCATTCCCGAGCCATACATCACCTTTGTTCCATAAATCCTTTTGCTTAAAATGGAAGGTACGGGTATATCAATTTGGATAATGGGCTGAGGCAGGAGCTAATTTTTGCAAATTCTATTTTGCCAGGATTTCAGAGAATGCAATTTGCTCTTGAATAGCTGGTCTCGGACCAGATGGTTTGTACGTTCTGATTTTTAGAATTGGGGATGCTCCCTGACTAAAAATAAATTAAGGGAAGATACAGAGTGGAAGCACTTATTATATGTAGGACATTGTGCCAGCGATTTTACATATATTAACTCATTTCATCCTCCCAACGAACTCGTGCAGGATGTATTATATTATTATCTATATTTTACAGATGAAGAAGCTGGAGTTCAGAGAATTAAGTACTGCCCAAGGTCACACAGCAAGGACGTGGCATGACTGGAATTTGATCCAGAGCCCGTGCAGAACAAAACCCCAGCCCTTGACCCAGCACAGGCTGCCTTCCCTCCCACCGTGTGCCAGTTCTATTCTCAGAGTCCTCTTTCTACACATTGTGAACTCACACACTTACTTTATTGTCTTTGCATCTCAGGTGTTTTGTTCTTTTATTACCTTGCGCACGGTGTGGAATGCTTTCTACAACTTACTCAGGCCTTTAAAGCTCAGATGCTGTAGAAGTATGGAATGTAATCAGATTTAGTGCCGGCCGAGTGTTGCACAGATGCCAGTCAAATCACAGGCTGGCTTTGGGAAGGTGTCCCTTTCAATGAGGTGCCTGAAAAGTCTCGCCCATGCCTTTCACAGCCTGGACTGACTGGCCAGAACTGGGCACGGAGTCTGACCCGATTGGATTAGGAAAGGCAGTTCCCCGATGCTGGATCTGAACTTTTCCATTTCCTGCTCAAGGGTTTCTCATTTTCTGAAGCAAAACCAAAACAGGAACGACAAGAGAGGAAGCAGGCAGGGAAGGTGGGAGAGGTGGAGGAGATGGGGAGAGGTGGTGGAGACAGGAGAGGCACGGTTTGCCATATTACACTGTGAACAGCCGGGGCACACACTCTGCTTTCCTCTCAGGACTGAACAGGGAACAATCAAAAGGACTCTTTAAGGAGGACCGTTATGGAACAGCGGACTTGCCAAAACACCCAGAAGTCTATTCCAAAGGTGGGGGAAAACCGTATTCGATTCCGTTATAGCCATCTCTTGTCGTGAGATGGAAGGCAGGGGAGCAAAGGGCTGTGTTAGAACGAGAGACCATATTGATAAACGATTACTCGGTCTGCTGACTTAATTCCAGCCAGGAAAGCCATCAGTAAAGACACAGTAATTCAAAGGTTAGCTGAGTAGAAAGTATAAAGATAGCAATGTACGCAGCCCTCAAGGTCAAAAGTGGAGAACGCATGCTCTGGGGAGGCTGACAGAGCTTCCAGAAGCTTCACCTGTAGGACCTGGTGGACACCCCCCAAGACAAGGGTGAACAGAGCTCAGTCTATAACCAGAGAATGATCAATGTGTCAATCTCCTGAGTATTATTGATAGTCTCTAATTGGATGCCCTGTCATTTGTCTCTGTCAGTCAGCAGTGAACTTTGGAATAAAAGTTCGTTCAATTTTATGGCCAGGAGAGGCCTTACAGATTAATCTTAACCACCCTCTCATTTTACTGGTGAAGCTTCTCAACCATAGACAGATTAAGGGAATTTAACTTTTCATCTTCTATGAGAGCACAAAGTATAGTAACAGAAAACATATTCTGGATTTTTCAGGGCGGTGCTGAATTTGCATGTCCTGTCTGATTGTCCTCTTGCATTCACCTGTGTTTGTCAGAGCCCGTGTTCCAACTTGAGACTGGGAGAAATATGATCACCTTATAGCTCAGAAGATACTGTTCAGAAAATCCGGTTTGGCTTTTGCATCTGTACTAAAGTACACAAGGTGGTGAAGGGAAGAGAATAGAAACATGTTCTACTCCTTTCTTTTCTCATTTTTTTTTTTTTTTAGCTTTCATAGAAATCTGTGCTCTAGGGGAGAAACTGTGAGCATTTAAAGGTTCCCACTTGAGCTACTGACAAAGGGAACAATAGAAGGAAATACAGATAAGTAAGGGGTAAAAAGAAGGAGACGTAGGTGGAACAAAGTGAATTAGCATTTAGTAGGTCACACAGAATTTTCAGGAATCAAATAGCTTAGGAATGCTCTTTGAAAAACTGATTTAAATATACCATGTAGCTAACTGGGTAGAAGTTAGGGGCAGGGGACTGAGCATGAAAGATGCTGGGAAGCAAGAGGGTGGGCACGAAAGAGACCGCAGCCCAAGGGACCACCACAGCTGTGAGGAGGGGGTCTGTGTGCGAGTTTCACCCGAGAGAGAAGGATGCGTGGGGTGAGCTGCCGAGTAGGCTAGCCTCTCTCCCAGACTCTGCTCGCTGCACCCAGTGGAGGAGGGAGTTCCTCAGGGCTGCCCCTGGGGTCAAACAGCAGCCAAGGTAGCAAAGCCGCAGGTGAAGAAAAGAGGAAGGACACCTCTTTGTGGAAAGAAAAGAAAATCCACAATAAACCCAGGAAACAAGAAAACAAAAGAGAAAAGTGAGCCTTTGTATGAGGCAGAGGTCTCTGTTTACACTGAACAGAAACAAGCACTAAATTGCAGGCACTGCCTTTCTCCTTCCTTATTCTTCCTTCACACACTGCCTAACTGTGCAAACATCCGGATCCTAAAAGGACATTAAATATTGGTTGATGGAGTCCTAACATCCAAGAACAACCCAGAAATATTTACACTGGCTGCCTGAGAAACTCTGTCATTCTAAAAGCATTGTGAGTCAAGTATTCCTCAGTTAAAGAAAACAATCAGAACCTCTGAACATTTCCTAAAAAATAGTATTCGGCCCCGAAATTCAAGCAGTGATTTGAGAACGCTTTTTACGTGTTCTTGGTAAAAATTTTTTTTTTTTTTTTTTTTTTTGTTGTTGCATAGACGCTGTAAGAAACAAAAGGTTTTGTTACCAGTTAAGGAAAGATATTTTTTTTCTTTACGTTAACTTTCTTTTCTCCACTCGAATAATAAAAAGAGGTGTGTGTTGGGGCCCCTGGTTGGCTCAGTTGGAAGAGTGTGCACCTCTCAATCTCAGGTCATGAGTTTGAAACCCACACTGGGCAAAGAGATTACTTTAAAAAAAAGAGGTGTGTGTTCTAGCCAATTCAGATAGTGAGCTCCCTCACCACTTAAACTTTGTGCCCTGATAGTACCTTTCTCTCACAGAGCTTTTATTTTATTTTTTTAAATTTTTTTTAGCATTTTTTTTATTTAAAAAAAAAATGAATGCTGCCTCCTCCCTTTTACAGAAAACAATGAGAATTGCACCACAGGAAGAGCTGTAATGGCAGAAAGGGAGGTTGGAGAAGATCCTAAAGTGTCAGAGCTAAGAAATTTGAGTTTGTACATGGAGAAAGGTCCTGTGCCTCAGCTATCTCTTTCCCCATAACTTCTGAAGAGGGCAACTGAGCACTTAGCTCGTTTCTGTTTCTTTTTGTATTTTTTTTCCATTAGAGGCTCGATACAAGGGGAGGGAAAAAAATTTTTTTTTAAATTTTTTTGCAAGATTTTATTCATTTGACAGAGAGAGCACAAGCAGGGGGAGCAGCAGGCAGAGGGAGAGTGAGAAGCAGGCTCTCCACTGAGCAGGGAGCGTAATGTGGGGCTCAATCCCAGGACCCCAGGATCATGACCAGAGCCAAAGGCAGCCGCTTAACGACTAAGCCATCCAGGTGCCCCCAGGGGGAGGGAAAATTACGACTCCTTTTCTTCTAATCCAATTGGGTCAGACTCAATGCCCAGTTCTGGCCAGTCAGTCCAGGCTGTGAAAGGCATGGGTGGGTTCTGCTGTGTGTGCGTGTGTGTGTGCGCGCGCGCACGCCTGTGCACCCACCTGTTGTTGTTGTCTGCTATGGACAGAATTACCATCTTTGTATATGTGCCTCTCTTCAAATAGCTACATTATTAGCTTGGCCAGCAGCCTCCTATACTTGTAGTATCTTTAAAACCCAAGCATGTAGCAAAATGCTTACTACAGAGTAGGAAATGGATGGATTGCTTTTTTAAAAGGCCGCTGAAGGAAAGAATTCTTTGTTTCTGATTGAACCTGCTTGGAGTCCTTACATCAGCCTGTGAGCCTGTGGGACACTGTTCTCCACGTGGTTATCCAAACCGCTATTGTTTAATTTGGGAGATGGTCTCCTTTTCACGCTCTGGGTATATACTGTAATATAAACAGGGATATTTTACTTCCTCTGTATATTTTGGGTCCTAACCGTTCACCATATATCATGTCAGCCCTTTCTTTTCTTTCTGATCCCTCCAGGACAGAACATTATTCCATCCTGTGAGCAGCAGCTGCATGGACTGCAACCCCGCAGAGAAGAAGATTTTCATGGCCAGATGTGACCCTCTATCTGAGACTCAGCAGTGGATTTTTGAACATATTAATATGACTGTTTTAGAAAAACTTAACCACCATGCCAGCTCCTAGGAAGAAGGAAGGAGGGGAAAATGAGCGATTACCTACAGATTATAAAAACTAAATTTCAGCCAGCATCTGGGTCGAAGGAGTCAGGAATAACATTTCCTAGATCCAGGAAGCCTGGTTTAAGGATTTGTAAATGCCACGTCAAAGTAGGTTGTCCTGCAGAAATTCCTGCATCTGAAGAACTTGGCCGAGAACCTCACCAGCTGCATCTGAGAACTTGAGACTAGCAGTGCCCTTGCTGGCCAAGGGCAAAGATTATTTAAGGACTTTTCCGAACAACTGCTGAGTTAATAAATCCTAGCATTTCTCAGGTCAAATCCTGCAGTAGTGAGTAGCTATGAATGGATCCTATTAACTGGGTGGGAGGGGGGCGAAAATAGAGTGCATGACTGCTCCGACAACCCGAGGAAACCACAGGTTTAGAACTAGCCACGCTTAAGGGGTGAGCTGTCCTCTCTGGTGCCATTCTCTGACTAAGAATGGGTTAAGCAGGTTTAACCCTTAAAAGTGCTGCAGATGATTTTAGAGTGCTCATACCGTTCTGTTCTCTTGTTTTCTTTTCAAACGAGGGTGCGCTGTCTGATGTCACGACTCAAGTTACATAATGAAATGTACTTCCAATGTTCACATTCTTTCATTCACATTTCCTTTTAGAGCAGAAGTAACTTCTTCTTCATCAAGGCTCGTACTCCATACATCAGCTGAAGTTCTAATTCAGTGCCCTTGGATGAATCCAGTTCAAAAACGAAACAAAAACTATGCTACCAAGTTACTCCAAAGAGAAAGATTTCACAGAAGCAGCGAAACCATTTAAGGTTTAGGAGAGGGATTTCCCTAGGAAATCGATTTTTACTTTTCTATTACTTTTAGAATTTTAAAAGTCTGATGTTTGTCCAGTCATACTTTTTATTAAGGAAGGAAATGGAGTGAGGTTGATGTAATTCGTTTAGGAGATTCTGAAATCCAAATAAATCTACACTCCAAGTGATGTGCGAAAACGGCTTGGTTGGCTTCAATTCTGTGTGATCGGTGCTGGGGACAGAGACGCCGTTTCATTTGTTTTGTTTTGGGGTTTTTTAATTTGTTTGTCTTATATTGCTGATATTAATGATGTTTTTGTTTTACTTGGAAGCTCACAGAAGGAATTTCCATTAATAAAGTGCTTCTGACACCATTTCCGTTAATGAGACAATACTTTAGGGGTGACAAAAAGAATGATTACAAAACTAAATGGAACATTTAATCCTTAAAGACCTTTTTTTTTTTAATTTTTCAATAATTACAGGGGTGGGGGAAGAATATACAGGGATCGGGATGGGTCTTTAGACAAAAGGGTCATGTGTGTTATACATTTCTCAAGGTTTTTCAAATGGAAAAAGGTTTTATTTTGCTTTTGTTGTTCCTGTTTAGTTTAGTTTTTCTGTTAATCAGCATGTTTCTGTTGTCCTGGATAGAGAAGCATTGGATATTAGAACTGGGAAGACTCTTAGAATGCAACCCCTTTGTTTTTCCAAATGAATAACGAAAGGCCAAAGAGGGGAGTCCTGATTCCTGGTGAAGCAGATGGCCCTTCTGATCAGCACTTTTCCTCCTGTGTGCCGTCTTGCTTGCTCTGTTACCCAAAGTGTTTCCGGTTCTGACTAGGACGTCGCGAGATGAGAATATCATGCCTCCCCGGGGATGTTTCTGAGAGTAGTATTCATGTTCAGAAACTTTAATATATGAAACATCTTCTTGTAAACGTTCATGATTTTGTTCTCTCCTCAAAATCGAATCAAAATGCCCAGTTAAACCACCCTGCTTATGGTTGGGGAAGAGTTATTCCATTATCTTTCCTGATTTTTCAAATATTCTTTTGAAGAGCTACTCTTTTTACAGTGACAGTCACAGAGATTTTTTTTTGTGCGTAGGTCAAGAGATCTTGGAGCATGAGAGATGCAGAGTAGAGAAAACCAATAGTGAGAAATTAACCTGCGTGTTGAACAATGCCAGAGAGTGAATGAAGATTTATCTCAAGTGCTCAGAAAGCACTCCGGTTGTAGAATTAGAGGAACCTGTAAAAATTCACATTATGTCATTAAACAGTTGACCGCTATTTATAGTTCCACCAAAGAGCCACCCCTGGTTTCCGCACCCTGGAAAGCCCAGATTTGCAATATGTCAGGATGCTCTAATGATGGGAAGCTAGCCATAACATGTTTGGCACTGTTTTCTGAGTAAGCCTGAAGACCGCATCAAATGATTGGTTTCCTGATCTCAGAGGGGCTCGTCTCTTGTATCTAACCTTACCTTTAAGCAAAAGGATGTAATATAAAAAATTAAAATTAAAAAAAATTAAGAGAAGCCTGAGACATTAAAGCCAACATTAAAACTTCAAACTGCCAAGCGATTAAGTGTGTGCAAATGGGGAACATTTGCAAACAGAGTAAAATGAAGCCCAGAGAATCAACTTCTTAGCAGAAGCACAGAACACTGCCAACAAGCACATTTCAGGAGGCATTCCCAGTCCCACCGAAGGTTGGGACTCTACTTATTTGAAAACCATTACTATTGCAAAAAATAGAAAATTACATATGTTCGTGTATTTGTTTGGCAAAGAGGAATTGAATGGTTATCAAGAAGATTCTCTTTCCTGGAAATAACATGATTCAGACATTAAACGGTACAGTCCCGACTTACCCTTTTTATCAGAATGAGAGGGAAAAGAGCATAAAGTTAATCTGGCCTCAGGAATTGCTGCTTCTCCATAAAAAGAAATGGTTTTGCCGGAAGTTAGAACATAATTTTTGGTACCCTTATGTATGTACCGAGGAAAGGCTATGCTGAAAAACAATTGCGAACTAATGATGGGATTTATACTTTGTTCCAAGCTGAATTAATGTCATGGTAATAACAATGGATTAGCTTCTATGTCTACTGCTACTTAGTTAAAAATATTACTATGATCACATGACTTTTTAAATGCATTCATTATATAAGAGGCCTCAGTGAATAATGTTAGTTCCAGAATTATTTTGTGAATTGGTAATATAGAACTTTATAAAGGGATGCATAACATATAATGAACTGGATTTACTGTCAATGAAAGAGAGGCTTAGGCCCATTCTGTTCATGTTCTTGCAAAACATAAAACCAATGACAACGCTTGACACCATTCTCTTTAAGGGCAATTACATGTTTTTTCTAAAAAGCCCAAAATATGTAAAGGGCATATAAATGTCTCTTTTATGATTCTTGCCCTCACATGGAAAGCTTCTATTTCAATTTTTTCATAAGTAAGGAAATAGCAAAAAGGAATCCTTTATTGGAACTGGTAAAGTCCATGTCAGACACATTAAAAGAGCCAACGGCACTTCATTTATGAAACCAGCTGTCCAGTCATAGGAGGAAAGCCGCACTCACCACCGCGCAACACTCCTGGCCCAGCACTTGACATATCTGAAGACCAGAACGGAGTTGACGGCAAGGTCTGTCACCAACTGCTTTTGATTACCCAGTCTTCACCAGGAATGGACAATCCCGAGCCCCACCCCACCCCCATGCCTTCAGATCCTTCCAGATTACATTAGTTAGAATTCAGAACCGTCCTAATAATACGTGATTCTTGCGAACATCGATTTACCCCCGGGAACCCCCCTTGTAAAATCTCCTCAGGCTTCTCCCCCTGGCAGAAATATAAGGCTGCAATACCCTTTCCTAAACAGGAGCTGGAGATAAGGAAATAAGGCATGTCATATAAATCCTGAACACCTCGAAGGGAAAATATTTTTAAGTGGCTTTCCACGATCGCGAGAGTAAATACCAATGGTGAGGGGTCCCTGTGTCCCTGCCATGGGTGTGCATAGTCCTCGCCATTCGCCTCCCGGGCAAGCTCCGCCTCGCCATCATAACTCTCAGATGACACCGCTACCTGTAATTACTCTCTCTGTGCGAAACTGTGGCGGAGGGCACCGGAGTGTGACAAGTGGCCAGTCCTGCCCACACGGCCGATGTTGGAAGATTGCTCTTTGATTTATGTCTGTAGTTTCTGCTTGCAGAGCAGGGAGCTGTTTGCAACTCTATTCACAGTCACTCATCTCTACACTTGACACACCAGGCCGGCGCATCTGGTACTGTGGCTGCTCAGCAGACAACAGCTCAGACCCATGTTTCACACTTCACTTCAGAGAAACCTGGGAGCATTCCTTCCGTCCCTCCTGCCTGAGGCCACCCCCTCCAGCTCACCACACAATAGCTTCCCCGGGCTGCCACAGTCTGCCACTCTCTACCTTTGCTTCGTTGCCAGTGATGCCACCAACCTCAACACAGACATCTGGCTACATTTCAGAATCTTACTGTTCACGCTTTTATTCTGACATTAATCCCCTTGGGGTGGGGGTGGGAGGATGTTTGTAACTAAGTGATGTAGGTCCTGAATTACCAGGGACAGTCCTGTTTATGCCTGCTGTCCTGAGTACTTATTAATTGTGCTCCTTTTTACTCTTAAAAGCATCCTCGTTCGGATAGCAAATCAGATGGTCACTATTTATAATCCACCTGCCTGTTTACTTCATAGTTCCTTAGGGAAAGTTAAAACGTCCTGTATTTATTAATGCTTATAGACCGCAAGAGACCAACTAGTCTCATTCTTTCTCTTCAAACAGGACCAAACAAAACCCAGTTATATTTGTCGATTGCCTATTGCATTCACATGCAATAGGTTAGTTCCAGGTTGTGTAAATGGAAGCTCTTCAAGCAAGAGTTCTTATACCTACCTAAATCTTTTTGCTGAATTAAGAGGGTTCTAATTTAAATGTTCTTTTTGCCATTTAAAAAATATATTTAAAATCAACTAAGTCATTTTCAATTTTTCCAAGCTAAAAACAGTAGGTGCTCACCGTAAGCCGTATTATTAATTCTCAATATTATGGTCCAGGATAGAAATAGATAAGGTAGGTGGGTAAATAGGTAGATAGGTAGATACATTCTATTTGTATTATTGGTTTTGTTTTTCAAAATGACTTTACATTTAACTCATTCCACCCTATCTCAGAGGTAGATAACATTACCATCCTTATGAAGAAACCGAAGGACTCAAAGTCAAGGGGTTCGCTAGATATCAAGGGTTGATAGTGGCCACTCTCCGTATTTGTAATTATTATTAACTTGTGAATAGTTAACAGCAGAGCCAGGACTGGAATTCCGTCCGGCTCTCTGGTGCTGAGGTCTCAGCTCCTTCCACTCGCCATGGTAATTCATACCTCACTCTAGGGTCACTGGTCCACAGCAAAACCAAATATGAGATGTATTGAGTTATTTCCAAAACGCTGTGAACAATCATTCCTTGGGGCCTCCATTATTAACCCCTTCATTATGTTTGCTCATCTCCGTACCTGTGTGTTTTTTGTTGGTTTTTCCACAAGCTGATTAAAGCAAGAACAGCAAACTGAATTTAGGATTAGTTCCTCTTAATGAGATTTCCAGGACACTTTGAAGAAGTGATCAACTAAAGCTCTTTGTATGGCTCTGGAAGAAAATCCCAAAGCAAATACTTGCTCTTTGCGATTGTCAATGGGCTCAGCCCTGGGGTGTGGGGGAGGGGGACAGTCACCAAGCAAAGATTTTGCATTTATTTTGCAGTAATTGACCTTCCTTCAGTATTCTTACCTCTGAAAATTTCTGTCCAGGTATACCCCTTAGCCTTATGAAATTCTCTAAGGGCACTGAGGTGAGTTCTCTCTGCAGCATTTTCTCTCTTCTACTACTAATGCAGAATTTCTGGGTAAGGCTGCTAGATACAGATAATTCTATGATTGAAAAGACAATGAATTGCTTTTTGCCCCAGCTCTCAATGTCTTACCACTAGTAAATTCCAGTGAATTCTCTGACATGGTTGTTTTGCTCACATGCATGGGCTGCGGGAGCCTGAGAGCACGGGCAGTGGGATCCACGGTGAAACTTGCATTGAGAGGAACATATCCAAGAACACCTTACTCCAGATTCCTCTAGCTTTTATTAGGCCAGTGCTTACTAAACCGTATCACCTGGAGGGATTGTTAAAACACAGATTTCAATGCCAGAGCCCCCAAGTTTCTGATTCATTCAATCTGGAATGGGACCCAAGAATTGACATTTATTCTAAATTTCCAGGGGATTTTGATCTTGATGGTCTGGGATCCACACTTTGGCTTAGGTCAATAGTCTCACCAATTTAAAAACACCTTTCTAAATATAGGTTTGTTAATCTTGAACATATTTAGAAACCATTATTATATTTGAAAGCCATCTCTCTGAAATGATAAAACCAACTCACTCAAAATCCAAATTGAGTCTAGCTCAGTTCAATAAATATTTATACATCTTTTAAAGCTCTTTAAATCAGGATTACAGAGCTGGAAGACTCAGAATAGGCAGTATTGTGGTATCATAGTAAGTATCTTTTCAATCACTTACATTTCTCAACTAAAGTATGATGACTAGGTCAAGATCCCTACCATTAAGTGCCTGGCATTGAGCATCACATTAATAATTTAATCATTATTGTTCCTTCCTCTGAACTGCTGGTAAACTTCATGCTACTATGGAACAGTATTGAAAATCAAAAGATGGCATAGCATGGTTAAATAATTTACTTAACACTGTTTTTCATTATATCGGTCTGCCTGGCCTAGACCGTGCTTTTTCTCCAGTTCTGTCTTATGAAAAGAAACGTTACTTTTTGGTGGCAAATACCTGGCCAAGCTCATTTCAAAACCATTGTGCAGATATGACTGAACTATGGTTCTTTTCATCTTTGAAAAATGCTGCAATTTTAATTAAAAGTCTTTTAAGTGCAACAGTATCTCACTGTGTTCAACTCAGCGGGGCAACTTCATTAGAAAGAATTGCAAAAGGTAAAGAAAACCTCAGTACGTCCACGTGTTGGAACTGTGGTTGCCCTGGATTTGTAATCTTCTTTTCATTGAAAATAAATACTAAGATCTTTTTTAAAGGTTATTTCTCCCTCGTCCTCTGTCTGCAAAAATAATAGTTGGTTTTTGGTTTTTTTTAAGATTTTATTTATTTATTTCAGAAAGAGAGGGAGAGAGAGAGAACACGAGTAGGGGGAGAGGGGCCGAGGGAGAGGGAAAGCGAACTCCCTACTGAGCAGGGAGCCCGATGCGGGACTCAATCCCACGATCCTGAGATCATGACCTGAGCCGAAGGCAGATGCTTAACCGTCCAAGCCACCTGCGTCCCCTGTAAAAATAAAAGTTAATGGAGAATATTTTTCATTTTTTTCAGTTTATTTAAATTTTAACCCCTAATGGCACACAGAGTAAATCTTCCAAGTCACTTTTTCTCCCCAAACATTTTTCTGTGTGTGTGTGTGTGTGCGTGTGTGCATACACTAGAGGTGGGTGAACAACATATGGGAAAAGGTGTTTTGCTTTATTGGTATTTGCTATTCAAATTTCTATCACCCAGCACATTGTTTGTTACAGAATTTATAGTCATGTGCCAAAACTCCAAGCCACATGTGTTCAGATTTTATGGAGGAAAAATTGCAGAAGATGCGAAAACTCCTTTTAGAGCCAAAATCTAGACAGTGCATCTCAAATCGAAAAGATAAACTTCTACCACTGGGACTTTCGATTCTTTTTGAAGCTAGTGAGAACCAAGGAAACTGAAGTGCTAACCAGTGCTCCCCAATCCTAGTAACGAAGGGATTAAAGGGGGTGGGGAAGTGGCAGGGGGTTGAGGTTAAGAGAGAAAGAGAAACAGTCATGCTTTATTTTCCTAAAGATAATTTTTTTTTTAACCATCCTGAAGGAAGCAGCAGGGAAGTGTCAGAGTGAATGAGATGTCAAAGAAATAATCTCACAAAAGAAATGCTGCACTGGAAGCAAAGAGCCACTTTTCATTAATATCTACCCGCTAGCAAATGGCGAGGGTCAGACTCACACAGGCACACACACATTCTCAAAAACTACTTTCCGTCGGAAGACAAGGATTTATAAAGAATGGGAGCTGAAACAAGTATTAAATAACTATGCAGAGTCACTGAAATGTTTAAAATAAAACAATCTCTAGGGCAATTCTTCTGGATAATAAATGCCTCTGCTTGAGAAAGGACGTGGAGTGGAGGTTCTTTCATGGTGAATGACAGGAAAGCCTTAATGGGGGGAGAGCTAACGACCTTGTTTCTACATTCCTCAGACATGAGTCTGCTGCCAGAAAACTGCCTGTGGGGTCGAGGCAGTGATGGTTTAAAATGGCCAGGGAGAAAGGCTACAGGCAAAAATGAGCCACAGCTTTGGTAGAAGTTCTAAAGATGTTGATGAATTATCCCCACACTCTGTGCTATCTGCTACCCAGCCGAGCCATTGGCCAAGATGCGAAGATATTAGCAAGGCTCATTCAGAAATTATTCTTCTCCTTCCATTTCTTTTTAAGTTCTCCCCTATTTCTATCAGTCCTGAGTAAACTGGCTCCAAAAATGAAGTTAAAATATCAGGTGACTTGAGGAAGTCAGAGCATCCTTCTTATCGAGGTAAAGAGAAATGTTAGAACAGCAAAATCCCTGATCTTCCTTCACATCACCTTTTATGTTTCTCTTTTTCCTGAACTAAGAAAAATGTTTCAGGCAGTGTCAGTAGGTTGGCCTCTTTCTCTGAGGACTCAGTGCTCTCTCTAAATTTAATTCAACAGATGTTTATCGAGTACCAGCACAAGCAAGGCTTCACTTTAGAACAAAAGGTACAAATAGTTAGAAAAAAAAGAAAATGTCTGGTTAGTTGTCCAAAAATTCTGTTGTTGCCCCAGCCGTGGCTCTTTTCTCCCATTTGAAACTAAGTGACTCTTTATCCCCTCTAAGTCTTCTTCTTCATGATGATGAAATGTGATAATGAGTAAGAAATCGCCATGTAACTTGCAGGCAAGATGTAAATGAAACAAGTCAATATTTAACGAGAGTCTGTCCCCTAGCAGCTTACAGTTTCACCAAGTGATTCTTAGATAGGGTGACTGTATTATTTATTGTACAAAACAGATAATTTTTGAGAGTGAAAGCAGATATTATACAATGGAATACTATGCAGCCATCCAGAGAAACGAA
>CM052899.1:42656441-42713854 GCA_028534135.1 Potos flavus
GGGGGAATGAAACGAGATGGGATCAGGAGGGAGACAAGCGGTAAGAGACTCTTAACCTCATGAAACAAACTGAGGGTTGCTGGTGGGTAGGGGACTAGGGATAGGGTGGCTGGGTTATGGACATTGGGGAGGATATGTGCTATAGTGAGTGCTGTGAAATGTGTAAGCCTAATGATTCACAGACCTGTACCCCTGGGGCTAATAATACATTGTACGTTAATAAAAAAAAAAAGGCAATATTAATAGTTATGGAGGAAAAACAGATGAGAACCAGGAGTGGGGAAACTAGGACATATGGTGATCCTCTTCTTAAAGATGCTAACAAAAGATTTATGGATAAGTTGAAAAAAAATTTTTTCAGAATGAGGGGAGGGGGCAGAGGGAGAGAAAGAAAAATCTCAAACAGGCTCCACCTCCAGAGCAGAGCCCGATGTGACAGGGCTCAATCTCATGACTCTGAGTCATGACCTGAGCCAAAATCAAAAGTCAGATGCTTCACTGACTGAGCCAGCCAGGCGCCCCTGGATAAGATGAAATATTAAAACTGAATCCACATAGCCAACACTTAGGAGTTGTTGGAGAGGCAAACTTTTCCTCTACCCTCTTATGTACAGTTTCGAGGGCCTGCAAATTAAAGTGGTAAAAGACAGATGAGTAAGGAAAAAAACAGATATAGTTATGTGTTTATGCCAAGGAGTTCATTAAAAATGTGGTTCAAAGAGACAGAGTTTGGGGCTTTTATACCATCTGAATAGGAGATGGAGATGTGTAGAGGGCAACTTCTGGGGAGTAAATTTCTTCTCAGAAGAGGAGTCAGGGGGACCGGTACTTATGATAAAACAAGTGACTTTTTGGAAATATAAATCGGTCCCTAGGAGAATAGATGGGAGATATGACAGTTTGTGACAATGTCTGTTTGGATGTGGAGCCAACTTCTTGTCTCTAAGAAGAGATTAGAATTTTTCCCCGAGTGGGGATTTATGACAGTTGAGTTCTTTTGAGTCCTTTAGGAAGGCTCTGCTTTTTAGGCAGATAAACTATTTTAATTCTGAAATGACTTAGCTCAAAATAATTTTTATGCCAAAGCAGCATATTTTGAGGTGGCATATCCCGATCCCCTTCAGGGTTAACAAAGTGGATTAGATTCTCTTACTGAGAAGTTCTTTGAAATCATGTAGGCTATTAGTTCTATATGCTATTTTTAAGTTCAAGCATGACACTTTATCTAAAGATGAGGTGCTGCTATAGCTAGATTATAATATCTAGGCTATTCGCTGCTTGAAAATGGCCTTAAAACCTCTACTCATCAAATCAGGGTATCAAAATAACATCATAATAACCAGCTTAATTTAGAGAATATAAGTAAAAGTCTTTAAAGGTGCTTTAAAGAGGAAAGATAGTCTTCTCTGTTTTGATATTCTATTGTATACAGTTAATTAAAAATAAAAGAAAAAGGAAAGTAGAGCTTAGAAAACAACTGCGTTATTAAGTATCTCCCACAGCATTAAAATTGCTATTTTGTAGTTTGCTTTATGTAGATGGCCAATAGCAGTGTGTTTTGCTTGGTGAATGAGGATTTGGGAAGGAGGCTGCTGTCAGAGAATTTAGCAATAAAACAAAATAGCAAAGCAGACATTAGGTTTTTATTGCTAATTTAGCATTGCAACAGGGGCAACTCCTCTATGAAAATGTAGTAATAATGCCTGATAGACTTACCTGATAAATGGGCCCCATCTTCAGAATGTTCAATTTCACTTCATCTCAAGACAAAACACTAATACGAAACGAAGCGAATTATTTTCTACAGGGTTTGTTCCTGACAAGCCATATTGCGGCCCCTCCAAAAATAAGGAGACAATATATCATCTGATTTAGAAACCAAACCAACCAACCAAAACAAACAAACCAAACAAAAACAAACATAAGGCGCCTCAATGCTACTCCAGCAATGGACCTGGGCAGAAAGAACTGTTTATCTGAAATATGTATATATTAGATGCCTACAATTGTGTTGGATGGATGGATGGATGGATGGATGGATGGCAGGAACGTGCCTACTTCCCTGTGCAAATCTCAATATTTCCCATAACTCAACCTTGAAAATGGACAACAGAGAGAACAAGAGACAGAATGTATGTGAGAGAGAGAGAGTAGGAGAGGGAGAAACATAATACACATGGAAGCCACGTTCTGAAGCATGAGAAATATACCGTAACTGGATATTTTGATTGAGTTATTTTGTAATCGTTGCTTCAAGAAAAAAAGAATAAGACACAATCAAAATATATCCCATTAGGCAGTGAACAGGGGGAAAAAGTCTCCAGAGAAGAGCACAAATCCCCATCTGCAATGAGCCTCTAACAACTCCGAACCACTTAAACTCTCCCATGTGCAGGTCCCGCCATTGGAAGAAGAACAAAGCAAAAAGACTACCCCTCTCTTTCCCAGCTCATGCTGACACTTTTACCCCTTCTGAATGTTCACAGTGATGGGGAAAAACTGTATTTTAAGCCGACTGACCAAACTGGCAAGGGACCTCCAGTCCTTGTCTCAGAGCCCTTCCGGTTCTTCTCTCCTACCCTGTTCCTCTCGCGCGCCAGAATGCCAAGTATGCGCGAGGAGGAGGATATAAATTACCCTCCCTGCTTGTGCTCGGGGCTCAGATCTTTGGAGAAGGGTCTCCTCTGAGTCTCACTGGTGAATAATCTCTCCCTTCTTAGTCTCCGAGTGCCGCTTGGTTTTTCCGCCAGGATCCAGTCCAGGTTCTGCTACAACAGCAATGATAGGCACTAGAGATTGTCAGTAGTTAGAAAAAGGAATCTGAGAAAAAGAAAAAAGATCCAAAGCAGACTGATAAGTAAACAAATTATATAGAGGGTTCTAGTTAGTAATGGAAATGGCAAATACAGATATGCCATATTGAGTCCCTTGAGAGAGACAGTCATTTTAAAGGCTGAGACCTCAGTAAAGCTAAGGCAACAGAGTCCCATTGTGGTACAGTTTTCGGCCTCTTGGCTGTTAATGGAATGAACATTAACCCTTTCCAAGAAAACCTTGGGGCACTAGATGCTCGGGAAGGGGAAGACATAGTGGCAGCCTTGTAAGTACATTTCCCCAACAAATTCACATTTATTTATTTGCAAGCGGGAATCTGCGATTTGAAAGCTTTTCAGGGTAGTGACATTGATTTCTAAAACTAATTAAGCAGGAAGAAATGCATGAAACTGAGAAAGGAGGCCAGTCTAAGGCCAACATTGGGCTATCACACAAGGACAAAAGGCTTCAGAAGTAACTGAAGAAGGTTCCTGACTGTTCTTGACCAAGGAAATTTACTTCATTTCACTTATACTGCTGAATCACACAAATGGAAAATAATCAAAAGCAATGGAAGCGGTAATTGCTTTCCTAATAGTTACTGTTTTGACCTGATGTGAATTAATATTCTTAAGCTGCTTCAAGGCACATTGCATTTGACTATCTTATTCCTCAAAGTCACCACAAGAGGAGCAATGTTTACCATACATACAGCAAAGCTCTTTTATTTTTATCTTGTTTTTGTTTCTAATTCCTCAGTTCACCAACTCTAATTCCATAGAAGTTAAACTTTGGTAACCAGCCGCACACCCGTGGGTAAATGGCCCGATATTTATAATTTAGAATATTCATTCCTAAACAGTACTCTCTAACATCCCTTATAAATGGAAAGTTCTGTGATTTTATAATAACAATGAAGTGAAAGAAACGGATCCATTTTAAGCTATAAGAATATAATCTGGAGAACATGGAACATATTTTTCCCTCCTTTAGAGGATGGGGATAAGAATAATCATTGGCGATGTTAGAGTAAACAAAGTAACTTTACACACCATACAAAAATGAGATAATGAATCATAGCGCACTCTTGGATATTACAAGTGGCTGGCAATGTATTAAGTCTATTGGCTACTGGTTCAATCATTCCACAAACATCTATTGAGTGGCTGAATGGTAGATGCTAATCATACAAGCTCTCAAAAACCTGTAATATTGCTTCATGGCAAAGCTTTCTCTTATGAAGCTGTTTACATAATTGAATTCACAGAGGGGCTCATCAGATACTCTCTAAACCTTGCCAGCAGGCTGAAAATCTGCTTATCGGATTACAAAACCACAGCCAGATGTACTGTTTAAAGGAAAACATTCTTAATAGTAATCTTACTCTCCTTTACTGTTGTTTCTAATAGATGACTGGGGATTTCTCACAGAATAAGACAAAAAGAAGAGGAAAGAAGATCTTGAGGACATTGGAAGACTGACTTTTATACAATAAAAATACCTAGTTACATTCAATATAGGAAGGAAACTAGGAATTACATGTCCGAGGCAGTAGAAAACCTCTCTCCTTCCTTCTCCTGCATATTCTGCTCTGGCCCAACCAGCTTATAGAACATCTCTGGTTCACCCTTGAAATCCTGACAAGGGAGCATGGGAAAGGCAGCAGTACTCACTCCTTGTTGGGTCTCCTCGTGTATCTTGTCACAGTTAATTTATTAATAGCATGCAAAACTCCCAAGTTTGTAAATTCTTTATGGAGTTAAACAAATTAGAATTTTTTTCTAAAATAATATCATTCTCACTCACACCTCTGGAATGCTTTCTCAAGAGCATGAGAAAAGGGCATGGTTACGGTTAGTCCCGACAATTGAAGGGTCACCCTGATTCTGACTGTGGGGAAACCACTGGGCGTTTGAAGGCTCTCCATCACTGTCAACAGGAGCACAAAGACTGAGAACAGACGCCTCGTAAATTTAGTCCCCAACTTGAACTCTTCCGCGCCTTAGGACCTCTGGTCTCTAAGGGTAGGTTAGAGGGATAGACGCGGGATAAGTGCTTTCCCACCCAACGCAGGTCCTGAGAAAACAGCGAACGGCCTATTAAAATAGGAGGTATTCACTCGGTTCCAAAATGGCGACAAAGAAGCAAACCAGTGAAGAATGGAGTTTAGTCTAGTCAGGCAAACACTTATGACAAAGCCACTTCAAACTCTTCAGGATCAAATATGAACTAGGTAGGTGGCAATTGCTCTACTATCACAAAGCAAACTTCCATTTTTCATTCACTGGCTTCAGATTTCTTCTTAAGAGAGATAGAATAGAAGCCTATCTAATAGCTCACTGATATTTTCCAGCGTGGCAGGAAATGGGCCAGCTGTTCTGCCACTGGAACAGGAAGACTGTTAACCCAATTGTCCCTTTTACCAATCCAATAAGTAAAGAGCTTAGGCCTGATCTTTATAGGCGGTTCGACGGTGCGGCACTTGATCAAAATGCCTGTGTGACTACCTTACAGCAAAACAAAGGACATTGCCAGAGAACAAGACAGCTGCAAAAATCAACATTAGATCCTGGAGGAGATGGGAGTTTCAGGATCACAGATGCTGTCCGTGGCAAGAGAGATACCTATTACAAAAGAGTGATGGTTGTTAAAAGAGCAAGAAGCCACTGCAGATATATTTAAAGCATTCTACAACCAATTTTCAGATAAGAGACATTGCCTGGAGTTGAGCACAAGAAGATAACTGGAATCTGTGATTCTCCTTTAGCATTTGAGATTCACAGCCTGAGGGAAAGAGCCATGCAAAATACAAACTCCCTCTGAATTTTGTACCAAAGCCCTACAATTTACTTCCCATTGTCAGCAGCAAACTCAGTATAAAAGGGCATTTGAAGAAGGATACTGGTCCAGGCAATCATGAAGTTTGGTGGGTTGGAACTTGGGTCTTCTGAAAAGCCTGTAGCTTCTTTTTGCAACCATTTGCAAAATCCTTGCCAGAAGCAGGAAAAATCTATATGCTAATCATATATCCAATTGGGCTGAAACTGAAGGAAGTCAAGAGGAGAGCACAAATCTGACTCAGAGGGCAAAGGGACTGCCATACGAAAAGAAATGATTAAAGGGTTCTAAAACGCCCAGCTTTGCTGAGTAGCCACCAAGAGAAGATGTGATTGTCATTGAAAAGTGTCCACAGAGTGTAAACAACAGTCAGAGTCATTACTGAGTTGAAAAGAAGGAATAAACTGAGGTGAAATTAAGGACAAAGAAGTTTTTACTTAATGCCTGTAATGAAAAAAGCTGCCAGATAGTGAAACGTCTCCCTGGGGGTAACCAGGAGCCATCTTCTCAGGAAGCTTTCAAAGGTCAGGCTTCACCAAGAACCAAACGGGTTTTTCCAGTCCTTTGGGTTGGAAAAACCCTTCATAAAAGAGTAAGATTCTATTTTTTGGAGAAAATAATTGTCCAGATTCCTCTCAGAGAAGGAAAAATCTGTGATGGGACAACATAGGGAGCTAAGTTGTTGGAGTTTTTTTGGTTTGTTTGTTTGTTTGTTTGTTTGTTTTTAAAGTAGGCTCCACGTCCATTGTGGAGTCCAATGCAGGGCTCGAACTCAACCCCAAAAGAGATGAAAACTTGAGCTGAGATCAAGATTCTTCTTCTTCTTCTTCTTCTTTTTTTTAAGATTTCATTTATTTATTTGACAGAGAGAGAGAGAGAGGGAGCATGCACAAGCAGGGGGCATCACAGGCAGAGGGAGAGGGAGAAGCAGAGTGCCCTCCCCACCCTGGAGGGAGTCCAATGTGGGGCTCGATCCCAGGACCCCGGGATCATGAGCTGAAGGCAGACACTTAACCAACTGAGCCACCCAGGCACCCCCACAGAGAGCTAGTTTTAAAGGAAGTGAGGTAAGAGTAGAATGCTTAGAAAAGAGGCAGGTCATTGGCCAGCAGGGAAGCGGTCGGAAGCACCACTTAACCAGGTTCTTCAGAAAGAATGATAGACCTATACTAGTAACAAGCGTCTACTTACATGTTGAAAGCAATGGCATAGGCATCTTCTTTAGTTCATCAGCACGACTGGATTTCTCCTGGCAGTAGCCTCAACAGTTGGCGGCAACCTACTACTTCAATTCTTGTGTCCTTAAGCTAAGCAGTGTCTAAAAACTCTACTAAGCTAGTCTTGGTAACATTTTCTATTTTTAACTAACAGAGTGGTGGCTCAGAATACAAGCTTGCCATCAAGCAGATCTAAGTTCAAATTTCAGCTCTGATATTTCCCTGTGTGACTACTGGCCAATTAATATAACTTCTCAGTGACTGAAATTTGCAGCTGAAGATGGGTTAATAATATATACCTCTAACAGCTGGGGGTCTTGGTTGCAAGAATTACACAGGGAAACTTAAGCAGAAATGAAACCTATCAGAAGGTTATTGGAGAGTTCAGAGAATCATCAGTAGAACCAGATGGAGGAAATGGATGAAAATTAAGAGAGGTGAGTCGTTCCAAGCTATGGGCAAGGTTATGCCATGGAAATTGTCTTGTTTGGGTGTCACTGCATGAATTGTTGCCACCACTACCACTGGACTATACATGACTAGACTCTGCTTTCATTGGATACTGGGTGTTACTTCCATCCTCTCTGTGCTTAGCCATTGTGAGGTGAATTGTAAAAGATCTCCATATCTTGTTTCTCTCACTTAAGAGGCTAATTCCCTCCTGGGAGTATTTGATTGGCCAAACCTAGGTCACATGCTCGTTTCATAGCTACCAGAGGGGGCAGAATGGGAGTATCTGATCCTCTTCATCTTCTTTCATTGAAGACAGGGCTTTGCCTCCCATGGAGATTCACGTGGTGAAGGACCTCCTCCAAATTAAAAGGCAGATTTGAATGCTGGGAAGCCAGGAAAAGGACAAACATCTATTCCAGTTCACCTCTTTGGTTTTCCAATTTTGCCTAGATAATTCTTTCTCTAATTAAGTGTCCCCCAAAAGCTCCTACCTAACAAAATCCAACTACCCTTATAGAGCCTAATTCACAAACCTTCTCCCAAAAGGAAGACAAGGCACTCCTTCTCACACCAATTTAAATCCAGGCTATCTCAATGATGTTAGCATCTCTTGTTCTATTCATAATTGCACCTCGGTATCCAGAAACCAATGACAAAACGTAACATGAATAGCTCTACCTAGCTCTACCTCTACAGTGTTGGAAAGGGAGAGGAGAGAAAAAAGGATCTGTCTAACTCAAATCTATCGGGTTCTGAGTTTAGAGGGGGAGAGGTCAGACAGCAAGAGATGTTACATATACATTCACAGCAAAAAAGGAAATTCAAGTAGAAAGGAAATCCATGGTCATTATATCTACATGGTCATTGGGCCATGGCTAAAATTTTATTCCTCTTCCATAGCCTATTTGCTCTTCGGAGCTTTTTCTTTTTTCCTGGTAAGCTCATTCAAATCTTTATATCAGAAAGATCTGGGTTTGGGGGTCCTGCCTACATGGAATTCCGGTAGCTCTCCATTCATTATAAACTCTGGCTACAATAGAAGGAGGAAATACCCCAGCCCATCACCTCAATGTCACAGCAACAGGTCATCTTCGCTGTGATAGTCAGGATCAATGACGAGCTTCAATATCAAAGCTTTCTCTTACAATGGCACAAGGAGATCAAAATGGTCAGGTAGCAGTCTCAATTTCCAACTTGGTGGGACCATTGTTTTGTTTCCTGACAAACACATTTATCCCTTGAGTACTTAAGGCTCTAACCAATGGGACCCAGGGTCAATGAATAGAAGCAAAAATTTTGAATTGATCATTAGGCATAATTATTTATATTCCTCGGTTTCAAGGTTCATGTACTCTAACCAGGAAAAGTGCTGTAAATTGGTCCAAGAGCATATAGTTGAAAGCTTGCATTGAGTATGTTGCAAGATGTATGTGCCCGCTGGCACCATGAGTAAATCTTCAACAGGCTTTTCCAGAAAACTAGCTCCTTCTTGATGGTAGAGCACCTGTCAAGATCAACAAATAACTGAGCGTGAACCCATTGCCTCTGTTAATTCACTATAAAGTGAGCCCGTGGTCAGAGCAAAGTTGTGTGGAATACTGTGTCTAAGGTCTTCGGTAAACCCAGTCATCGGCTAAACAGTGATCCATTGATCGTGACATTTGTAAAACCTTACGTCAGGCAATTCTCCTTTCCAGACTTAAAAGAAACAAATAGGGGCTTCTCAGAGGTCCTCCGTGTGGAAAGACTGACTTTCATCACTCTTCCAGACCAGGCTGCATGGAACAGAATTGCACAATCTGCCATCTACTTCTGACTCACGCCAGCCAGGGGTTCGGAGCATGAAGTCAAGCTCAAAATGCTTCTTCCTCATTAAAGCAGTCATGGCAAACCCTCATGAGGCCAAACGTGTTTGCTCAGTTGTAAAATGGGTTTTAGAAGCTTGGGAGGATAAAATAGGATAAGTATTTGAAGCAGTTAGTCCAGAATCTGACAGAACAAAAATCCTAAAATCCAAGTCATTATTGTTGCCAAAGCACATTTTTAGGCAGAAACCAATATGTGTGGGCAAGCAGATGAAATCAACAACAGGTTTTCTTAAGTCTACATACTTAAATGAGAATATTCGATAAATACACTAATGGGTACAAACTTAGCATCCTATTAGTATTAAAGTTATGCATTTTAAACCCAATTAATGCGCACACGCACACACCTCTCTAATGAATTACCTGGGAAAAATAATACAGATCTATGATATCAGATAAGACGAGAAATTTTTAAGCATTTCTGTATACAAATGTTTTTTTTACATAGACACTTCCTGTAGAAAAATTCACCAGTCTACTCCAGGAGGCTACCAGGGTTCTATTTCTCCTCACCAATCACTACCCTTTCTTCAGTTGTATACAGTTAGCAAATCCAAACTATGGCACTGAGAAAGAAAGCCAGCGACAGAGGTCACAGAGCAACATCTTGAAGAGTCAGAATAGAAGCCTCATCCGTAAAGTCTCCCCCCTGGACGATGTCATCATGCCAAGTATATCTCTAGATCTTCACTACCAGATCATTCGTTCTCAAGCACTAATATAATTACCATGGAAAAAATGAGCACAAGAGACATCTGGAGAAACTCAGAAACCCGAAGGTGAGAGACTGCTTGTTACACCTCCTCCTACGTGTTATATTCTAGACTGAAGTTTTGGAGCGTCTCTTCTAGCAAGAGTGTTCTTTCATCACAATTTCCCCCTTCGATGATCGAGTTTTAAAATAGCTGAATATTTAATTAATTCTCCGGAGGAATCTAAAATATGCAGAATTGATTAAAAGTAAAAATTTTGCAGTCGTTCTATAACTGTAACCTCATTGAATGCAAACGAAATGCTCCAAAATGCAAACAGCTTACACCATCTAAAGGATATTGGAAAGTGGAGTTGAATGTTAATTTCATTTGGAGGACCAGAGACTAAGACTTCCAGACAGCTTCCATCCTGTTTTTCACAACTAAGCTGTCCCTGAAGTTAAAAGAGAAGGGATTAAACATAATCTGTGATTCCGTGAAAATATGTCATTATGCATTTAAGAATGGTAGTTCCCAGTAAAATTAAAAAGCTATGCGGTGGATATTTTTAATGGGTACTTGCTTAATTGTATACGATCATTGAAAATTCTATAGCAGAAAAAGAAAAATGGTATCCTGGTTCCTACCTAGCTGCAATGGAGCAATTTGACAAAAAAAAATTCAGGACACCCATGCCTTGGCTGAAATAGTGGGCAGCCTGAGGCCGATTACTTACCAAACCAGAACAACGAGAATTAAGGCCTATCACCTGGTGACAAAATAGCCTCTATTCAGGTACTGATTCTGCTTGTCACAAGAGTTATAAAACAACCTCGACTTTGAGATTCCCTGAAGATGATAGGAATGATAATAGGGAGGAGAGTGGAAAGAAGGATGTATTAAGTGGTGAAATGAAGGGAATAGTTGTAACCTCACACGCTTTAATCAAAACAGGAGTAGGAGAAGAGAGTCAAAGATTACATCCAGGTTCACAGCAGCACAAATAGGTCATAGGTGAGGTTCCACTGGGACCTGTAACATCCAGATGGTCAAGCAAGTGTTTAAACAACCATCATAATTTAAATATAATGTCACCTATCTACTTAAATAACAAACAAAATATCCTCCTGAAAATCAACATTTTCATAGTAATGTTGAATATGCGTATTCAAATTTGAAATCTGAACTTCTTGATCTAAAACTAAAATGACAGGTCATAGTCTGTCATTGTACAGTGAATGCCCCAAATTTACTCATAGTCAAAACTTGTTCATCCCAAACTATGTCAACACCTGGGAAGGTTTGGTTTTGTCTTATTTTCAATTTCTCGGAAGAAACATAAAACTGATTTGGCCCCACAGTCGCTCGCGTCCTCCTGGTAGATGGGACTGCTTGACACTCAGTGGGGGCAGCGGTCAGTGGGCTCTACACAGAAAGTAAGGTTCCAGAAGCCAAACTGGTTGCTGAGGAAATTCATTACCCAGCACAGATGAAAGCAGCAGAAGCAAAAGAAAAAGAGAATCTCCAGAAGAGGGAATCCAAGTTGATGGCGCAAAAATAACAAAAGCAGTTATGTCAAGTTCGGGGGCTGAAAGAGGTTTTTTAAAAGGGAAAGGGGAAAAAAAGGTGGGGGAACATCAGGGTGGCTCCATCGGTTAAGCATCTACCTTTGGCTCAGGTCATGATCTCAGGGTCCTGGGATCGAGGCCCGCATCAGGCTCTCTGCTCAGTGGGGAGCCTGCTTCTCCCTCTGCCTGTCCCTCCTTCCTGCTCATGCTCGCTCTCTCTCTTCTTCTCTCTGTCAAATAAATAAATAAAATCTTTAAAAATAAAATAAAATAAAAGGGAAAGGAACCAGGAATAATGGGCAGAAACAGGAGGGAAGGTCCAGTTTAAAAGTAGCCAAAATGAATTCTTCACCATGCGGGGGGGGGGGGCGGGGGGAGGGGGGTGCTGGGTACAAGATAAATGGGGTAGATGTGCAAAGCCGGCTGGGATGTTGTAGAAGCTTGTTACATAAATTGCCTGTTGGAGAGCACAGAGTGGTATTAGTGGGAGAGTTAATGTGCTGCAAAAATACCTAGTCATTTTGTTTACTCCCCAAATGACATTTAGGAATTCAAGGTCAGTTTTAAATGTGTACTTTTCTTTCCTAAAACAGATGGAAGGGCAAGGATCTCCAGCATCAGTCTGGAATGCAGCTTGTTCAGAAGTCCTGCTGTCATGCTTACAGCAGCCTGCTTTTTCAGGGGAGGCCAGCTGAGCAGGCATTTGTCATGCAAAGAGCAGAGACAGAACAAGATCCACAGAAGGAAGATTAAGAGCACAAAATCAGGCCATGTGGCAATAACCACGACCTGCTGGGAAGCAGTAGCAGCACCTGGGAGAAAGTGAGTCATTGTGAATACAGGAGATGTGTGTCACAAGGAGAGAGAGAGGAGAAAAAAAACAGAGAACAGCAGGTTTTGCAAACAGTGACCACAGGCACCAAACCCAGGCCATATTGCAGGTGGATCTGGGAAGGACTGCATGAAACATACACACATTTTCATACACAAAGAGCTCAGCGCTGCTAATAGATACCACAGAAAGGAACGTTAGCAGGAAGAGCACCTTTGAATAATTTCTTTATATCCACAAAGAAATTGTCTCTATTTTTGTTTAAGTAGGCTCCATGCCCAACGTGGAGCACTACATGGGGCGTGAACTCATGACCCTGAGATCAAGACCTGAGCTGAGATTGAGAGTCGGACATCCAACCGACTGTGCCACCCAGGCACCCCAGAAATTGTCTCTATTTTAATGCTATTTTCTCTCTTTGGAAAATTTCCCCAAAATTTGAATAAAAAAATGTTGAAGTACAAATTATAATAGGATTTTCAGGTTATGATTCTATATTTCCAAGACTACTAACTGGACAGATAAATAATGAACAAAAGGCTTTTTCCACTCTTACATTCTTTCACTCCTGTATTCATTCATTCAACCAATATTTATCAAACACCCAGCACAAGCCAACACTGTGCAGACCTCTGGAAGTACAACGATGATCCGTGTGGCTGTGGTTTCTGGACCCCAAGTTAACATCCCAATAGAGAAGTCAGATACCAGTCAAAAAATCTCACCATATCATAAGTACAAATGGAAAGGCTGTTATGCAGTAAGGCCACTGCAAACTGTGGGAGCACATGATGAAGGACCTGATCTCATCTGTAGACTCAGGAGAGATTTGCTCGAAGAAATGACATTTTACCTAAGTTCCAAAGGAGAAGTGTTTTTAAGACCTGCCAGTTAAGGCATGATTTTGTTTTTATTTTTAATATCATGTGATGTAAGTATCAAGGCCCTGAGAGAAAGACAAGCCAAAAAGGTTTTACTGTCCCTTTCTGATCTCTCTGAAGAAAATGGTATTATCCTCAGTGCTTCTAGCTATCTATCTAAAGGTGGGCTTCTTCCAACATCTTTAAGATTCTGGATATGACTGCAAATGCCTGAACATCTGCAGGGCTGGTGGGCCACACTGTACAGAGGGAGGAATGGGAAAGGCATTTGGATTCTTTTTATTACTTGCTCCAAGAATTGAAATTCCCAGGTTTTAGTGAAAATCAATCTTTATTCTCTTACCTCATCCAGGGTGCCAAGGAACAAATTTCTCTCTTTTTTCTGATAATATAAAAGAGCAAGCAAGTATACTCTCTAAACAAAACAAAACAAAAACATAAGAATGTCTCTGAACAAGACAGTCTCATGAAACAAAAGAATGTCTCTGAACAAGACATTCTGAGGGTATTATATTTTCTCTTCTGGAGAAGGGAATCACAGATCTTGGTATAATTTGCTTAAGAACAATAGACAATAGGCACTTTTCGTTGCATCTGTTTTCTGTAAGGAGAAAACATTTTTCACAGCAGAGAATGAAGGTCTTCAGGTTTATAAAAGGATTATGCTGAAATTTTCCACAAAAATGAGTTGTTGGTAAAGGATGCTAGAATAATGAATGTGGGTGAATATCCAAGGAATAAGAAATATACCTGCAAAAGCCCTGGGGTAGATGGTCATGGTGCATATGAGGAGATGAAGAAAAGTCATTGTGGCTGGAGCAGAAGAACTGACAGGGCAAGTGGGAGAGATGAGGTTAAAGAGGTACCAGGTACTCTAGGGCTTTAAAGAACAAGCTAATGATTCTGATCTTTTTTCTTAAAGCAATAGAGATCCATTAAAGGATGTTTAGCAGGAAAGTAATAACAACTGATGCATGTTTTTAAAAAATCACATTTTCCGCGACGGGGACAAGAGATTCGAGAGGAGCAAAAGTAGATGTCAGGAACAGGTTAGGTGGCTATGGTAATAGCTTAGGAGGGAGATGATGATAGCTAGACTTAGGATGGTGGTGGTACAGATGGAAGAAAATAGATGAAATTAACAGGATGTAGGGGCACCTGGTTGACTCAATCTGTTAAGTGTCTGCCTTCAGTTCAGGTCATGATCCCAGAGTCCTGGGATCAAGCCCTGTGTTGGACTCCCTGCTCAGTGGGAAGTCTGCTTCTCCCTTTCCCTCTGCCTCCCTCCGACACCCACTTGTGCTCTCTCTTTCTCAAAAAAAAATAAAATCTTTTAAAAAAAGAAATTAATAGAACTTAATCATAGGTTGGATTATAGAAGATAAAGGAGATGGAGTTGTCAAGGATGAGTTCTTCATTTTGAGCTTCTTTCTATAAATGGGTGGATAGTGATGGTATTCACCAAGAGGGGAAACCCTAATACAAATAAGCTTGGTGGGTGATGGTGGAAGAAGCAATGTGTTTAGCTTAGAAATGCTGAGTCTGAAGTGCTTTGGGGATATCAGGTGTTTATATTATTGGAAAGTTGCATATTTATCCCACAGCTGAGAGATATGGGATAAACATTTGAACTGGAATATTGATGGTGGAGACATAAGAATGGATGAGATTGCCTAGGGAGAGAATGTAGAATGATGTGTTGGGAAGGAAGATGGACAGGCAAAGAAGACAAAGAAGATAGAGAGATAGGAAAATCAGAAAAGTGGTTTCACAGAGGCCAAGGTTTCACAGAGGACTAAAAAATGCCTGTTAGATTAGTGACATGAAGGTTACTTCTGGTGGTAAAAAAAATCATCTCTACAAAAGAGCAGAAACTATTTCAGAGTGTGTTGATTAAGAAGTAGATGGGTGGATAAATAGAGTAAGTGTAGACAACAAATCTTCCAAGAGATTACCTGTCAATGGAAGATGAGTATAGAAGAGAAAAGTGAAACTGGGAAGGTGCATAAAAATATAAACAAATGAGATTTGAACATATCTCAGTGCTCAACAGAGGGCTCCACTGAAAGAAGGAAAAGTTGATGGTACAAAAGGGAGAATGGAATATGGAAGACATAACTTTTCTAAATCAGCAGAAGATGAGATCCTGACCACATGTATAAGGACTAAACTTAGAGAAGAGGAAAGGGAGAAGAAAGTTGAGAACATTGCCTCTGATGGTTTGTATTTTCTTTTCTAAGAGCAAGGTTATGCCCAGAGGAAAAGAAAATAGATGGAATTGATGAATTGAAAGTTTGAGAAAAGTAGTGGTCTGATATGGTCATTTCAGGGAATGGGTAAACAAGTTAATCAGAGTAGCATTGATAGATTTTCCAATAATGTTTGAAAGACAACTGAAGTTGTCTAGTCATGAATTTGTGGTGGTGAATAGCTGCCCTATTGTGAGATTTTCTCCAACAGTTCTTCAACAAGAACTTAGAAACACAAGCATTGATATGATAGCTCTTCAAATCTTAGTTATATATGGAAGAAAATAGGATAAAATAGGTTTATGAGTAGAGCAAAGCCAGAGCTGTTAATAGAGTCAATGCCCACATGAGTCTGAAGGATGATGTTAGTATAAGTAATTGAACAAGAAGTCTGGCTTTAATCAGAGAGTGTATGTCAGATTTGTGAGTTAGAATTTTAAGTGTTGGATGTTTTAAGCTCCAGGATTTGACTCATGGATTGGATAGAGGTGAAGTAGAGGAGAAAGTCATCAGAGAGAAAAAGTCAAGAAAATGGGGGCCAAAGTGTGGAGTGGATCACGTGTTTATATATTATAGCAGGGATTGGGGTGAGATGATCACTGTTAGACCATACAAAACTCATTAATAAATGAGTAAAAGTAATGGGGAGGTCATAATAATGAAAAGGAAGAACGGCTAGTAGAGCTAAAAGGCATGTGCCTCCATGAAGCATGATATTCAACAAAATCATGGAAGTGATACAGAAATAGCAAGGAGGACATCAATCCTATCTCTAATCCCAGAGGCACATGGGGTATGGAAAACGAGCAACCTCCTGTTCTCCCCAAAATGGCCTATGCCCAAGGGAACTCAAGAGTCTTAGCATCTACCTCTCTGGGACATCTTCCCTCACTCTCCTACATCTATTATTTCTGTTTGTCAAAAGCCTCTGAAATGATCCAATCATTTCTTTTAAAATATAAACACTATTTGCTGCTTGAAAGATTCGTTTTTTTTGTTTAACTAGTTCAAGTCTAAGATAATCGATGCCGCTATTATAGTGGCAAGATCATCTTAGAAGAAAATTGGGATAACATTCCACTTTTTTGAAAGTCTAGATTGGAGTTTAACTTTTAAAGTAAGACCTTCAAGGAAAACTCATCAGAGACTCATATTCACAATCAATTCAGCTGGTATATTTGGAGTTGATGCTCAATATGTCTATAATAGCATACTTTCACACTTCCACATCTCCACAGTTACAAGGTCTTAATCATAATGAGTCATAATGAACTCTTCTTTGGTAAGTGGGATTAACATTCCCACATGAACTTGAGATGCTAAATTATTAATAGCCTCCTAAGGCCTTTGGTTTTTTTACTGCGATGCCTCCAATGCTTTCATAGAAGTTTGAGACCATTAAAATAAAATGTGGGCTCAAAATATGAAACTTTTTAAACCTATTCTTCCCTGTGTGGTTTCAATATTCTTCAAGATGCGAGAAAAACTAACAATAAAAGGCCACCATGAGCTTCTCTTGAGGTAAATATTACGGCAGTGAAATTAACAATACTTTAAAAATGTTATTGCAGCATATTGGGGGGAAAAAAAACCTCCAAACATTCTGTTTTCACTGTGTGGCATTTATGGCTCATCAGTATGACCTCTTTGACAGTCTGTGTTGGCATTAAACCAATGCTACTCAATGACAAATGAAAAATTGAAGCTGTGAGATATCCCCCAAAAGACCTGTGGTTTTACTGGATTTTGCCAAAGTTTCATGAGAAACTTTGATCACATAGAAGATGTCTAAATGTTAAAGAATTTATCATTAAAAAGGCAAAGAGGTAGAGCACCAGGGTAGCTCAGTAGGTTAAGCATCTGACTCTTGGTTTCATCTCAAGTCATGATCTCAGAGTCCTGAGATCGAGCCCTTCATAGGCTCCACGCTCTGTGTGGAGTCTGCTTGAGGTTTCTCTCCCTCTGCCCTTCCTCCCACTTGCATGCGTGCACATATGCATATGCATTTTCTCTCAAAATAAATATATAAATCTTAAAAAAAAAAAAAGGCATAGGGTAAGGGAAATGGAGGGACTCAGGCATAACTATGTTACCTTCCTTACCTTCAAGAGTAAGAATGAAAATAAAAAGGGTCCCCCCCAAAAAAGGCCCTAAGAAGGGATTTCCAGAAGAGATATAGATTATTACAATTTTTAAAAATGGACTTCGGCTTGCGAAAGGGTGAAAAGTAATGTAATAGGTAAGGACGGACAAGCACTATATTTACCAAAGGAAAGTAATCAAAAACATGTTTGTTTCAAAGGAAATAGCTTTGCTACGGCTGGACAGAAATGACATGATGTGAGGACATTCAGAGAAGTTGTAGAGAAAAAAAAAAACAAAGAAATTAAGAATCCTAGATCTGTGGTGGATGGAACTCCTCCAGAGGAAAAAGCAATGCCAAAGGGTGTAAATTCCAAAACGGAAATTAGAATGGGAGATAATAATTTATGAAAAGGTGGAACCTGAGGAGTCAAAGTGGGAAAGAAAAGGAGGAGTTCACAGAAAACCCAGGGGTGTGACAATGTCATGCAATCACGGAAAAAGCAAAACTTTGAGTAGGGAGGTTTAAAACAAATAATGCATACATGCAGATAGTTGGTAGACAACTACAAAGCTCAAGATACATTTTCAAGACTACTTTTTAAAAAATGATAACACCGATTGTGAAAAGATGAAGTACGGGGTGACTGGCATCAGGGCTCATTTCGGTGGCCGTATTAGTTTGTAGGGCTCTCATAATCAGGTACCACAAACGGAGTGGCTTGAACAACAGAAATATGTTGTCTCACGGTGTGGAGGCTGGAAGTCTGAGATCCAGGTGTGGATAAAAGTGGTTCCTTCAGAGGGCTGTGAGGCAAGAATCTGTTCCCAGCCTCTCCTTGGCTACTAAATGGACATCTACTCTCTTGGTCTCTTCACCTGAAATTCTTTCTGTGTGTCCGTCTGTGCCCCGACTTTCTCCCTTTTCTAAGGACACCAGTCATGTTGTATTAAGGAACCACCTACTCCAGGATGACCTCATCCTAAGTTAACCAGTTTCATCTGCATCGATCCTATTTCCAAATAAGGAAACATTCTGAGGTAGGTTAGGACCTCAACGTGGGAATTTTAGGACACAATTCAATCCATAACAGTGGTCAACAGGTTTGCCAGCACGATGCCAAGCGGCAATGAGCTTTCCATGTGATCTACATGTCACCTAGGGTCCCCTGCTCTTTGAAATTTAAGTATAATTACATTGGACCCCCATTCATGCCCAGCAGATATTCAATCTTTCCCCAATATGTTAGTGATTCCCCTGGGGGCTTATATGGTCAAGGCCAGCTCTGGTGCCTTCTCCATCCTGCACCGCAATGACCCAGAAGCACAATACACCCCTTACGTCCTTGATGTTCACCATAGTAAAATAAGAGCCCCGCTCATCAAGTATCTGTGAGAGTAGTGGATGTTACTAAAGATCTGAAGGTCATTGGAGGGGAGAAAGCTGGAATATATGGGAAGCACACTGTGAACAACATATTAACCTTCCTGCTATTAAGAGTCCTTTAGATCAGTTCCCCACCAGGCTCCCTTACCAAGGTTACTGCTCCTGCTGTCTGGCACTTCTTCAAGCTGCCAGGTCAGCCGTGTGTTTTCTGCAGTCCTCCATGAGCTAGAGTGAGTTCTCTGAAGAAGAGGAGAGAGGCCCTGCCCCCCCTCTTGGTCGCACCTGTCCCATTGGTCCCAGAGCAGGGCCACCTGCACCCCTGTATTGCAGTGGCCCCCTTGTGATTGCAGCTTGCTCAGCTTCCCTTTGGAAGTAAGTAAGTCTCTGTAACTCATTCATGGCTGCAATCCTGTACCAGATCAAAAGACGTAACCCCTCCATTCCTTATCTCCCTTCCATACCATGTCTCCCTCTCCCCAGGGCACAGGGCAAAATGCCCTCCCCTCATTCATGCAGATGAAGTTCATACAGCCCCACCTATGAGCTCAGGCTTGTCTGAATCCCAGAATAGACTCAAGTAGGGACTTCTATTTCATTTATTTATTAAACTTCCTGAAATGGGAGTTTCAGCAATGAAAAACCAAAAAATTCCTGTCAGAAGGAAATTGAAAATGTAAGAGAAATGATCTAAGGGAGTGAGGATCTGTCCTTTCAATGTGTCAAAAACCAGGGGAACCTATTAAAATATGATATATAGAAAACTCTCGACAGAAAGCACAAAGGCAAAGATTCTAAAGAGCCAAGTAAATATTCCCAACTGCTAGGGTATTCAGCAAGTACAAGTTTGAAAACGCAAAGGTAAAATACTGGAGCAAAATATCAAAAGACAACATCCAAGAGACAATTCTGTCAACACAGTCAAGCCCGATAAGAGAAGAAAAGAAATCAAGCAAGATTAAAGACATTACCTACAGATATTTTAAGTATGCAAGAGGAGAATAAAAGGATAAAAAGAATAAAAAGAAAATTAAGAACTAAGGAGAATAGTACGCTTAGGAACTAGAAATAGATTGAAGTTTAGCCAGAAGAATAGAAAGGAAAAAAAGATCTTTAAAAGGAGTACTGCATGAAATTGTTTCCAGAACAAGGTATAGAAAAGACTGATTCTAATGGAGCTGTGGTGGATCCAATGGTGCCCTTCCCAGATCCCCTGCTACTAGCAAAGCTACCTCAGCTCCTGAGAGCACCGAGGGCCCTTCCGCTGGCAGCTCCTTCAGCTCCTCAGCTGGGAAGTGAGCCTCACTCGAGGTCACACCTCTTCTCAGGACAGCCCGTATCCCATGATGGCTCAGTGCAGGGCTAGAATGGCTCAGGCACTCTGACACAACTCAGGACAACTCCAAAGGGCCATTCTAGTTCTAGAGTTCCTGAGATAGAGGCTGCCATTAGGTCTGTATCCCAACTCCACCTCTGCCTCCACCGTATTCCTTCCTCCTTTCCCTTTCTTATGTGCTGATACTAAAAAGCATTCCTTAATTAATAGTATGCCCACTAAACCCCATCTCAGAGTCAGCTTCCCCAGGAATCCAACTGGTGACGGAAGGTGATTCACTTATATGAATAGGCATATATGAATATAAACTCATTTGCTTATTTGAACAAATTTATATGTGAACTTAAAAAATGGTGTTCTTAGTCCATTATGGTGCTATAATGAAACACCATAAACTAGGAAGCTATAGACAACAGAAATTTATTTTTCATAGTTCTAGAGACCAGAAAGTCCTAAACCAAGGAACCACAGATTTGGGGTCTGGTGAGAGCCAGCTTCTTCATCAATAGTGTCTTCTCTGCGTAACCTTACACAGAGGAAGAAGCAAAGGACCTCTCTCGCACCTCTTTATAAGGGCACTATTCCATTCCCAAAGGCTCCACCCTTATGACCAAATTACCTCACAAAGATCCCACCTCAAAGTACCGCCCCATTTGCAACTAGGTTTTCCACACATGAAATTTGGGGGAACACAAACATTAAATGTATACCAAATGGTGTGAATAAGATGCTAAGCAGGGGAAGAAGTCCTGTGTTCATAACTTCATTGCTTGACTCTTTAAAACGTCAAGGATTACCTGAGAAAACTTTTGGTTTTTAATGTCATATGCCAGAAAAGTCAATAGTTTAAAGGAGCAGGTAGATTCCAAATCAAGTGTTAAAGAGAGAGAAGAAAGGAATTTTTACTTAAGGCCATTAACACTGTTGGTAAATTTCTTATATGAGTCTTATTGTAAAGCCTGGTGTGCATGGTAGAAAGATAATAAACAAGGTATAATGTTGTGCCATAAAGAGATGAAGCATAGCAGTTAGTGGCGTAAGAGAAATAAAGAAGCAAGACAGGGGAGGGTCTCCATTATGTGCTAGGAGGGTATATTAAACCCATAAACTGTAAGCAGCCATGTTCTATTCTGAGGAGAAAAGATAAGAGATGAAGGGAAAGTCCTGGTGAAATTGAAGTCCTTAGTTTTACTTTACTCTCAAGCCCTACACAGAGATATATCCTTCTTCTATTTCCTAAGGGAAATCCTAGGTTTTATAGAAGAGCTTTGGTTTGAAGACACTCTTAAAGAACAGGTGGATAATCAATAATTAGAAAACAGTTTTAAACTGGAGAAGCAATCTCTGGGGCCAATTTCCTCATTCATGGTTGTTTTCTACCATTAAAAAAGTGTGTTGTAGGGCACCTGGGTGGCTCAGTCGTTGAATCTGCCTTCGGCTCAGGTCATGATCCCAGGGTCCTGGGATCGAACCCCAAATCGGGCTCCCTGCTCAGCGGGAAGTCTGCATCTCCCTTCCCCACTCCCCCGCTTGTGTTCCTGTTCTAGCTATCTCTCTCTCTGTCAAATAAATAAATAAAAAATCTTTAAAAAATACTAAAAAAAAGTGTGTTGTATCAATGGCAAATTAATTTTGAACATTAAAATCATCTTGTAGTTTTATATTAATTAACATTAAAAGAAATCAATGACAATGAAAGAAGATTTCACAATTGCATGTTAATAACCTAATTAACATAAAATACTCTATCTCCATATGTGGATTTATGTACCCACTTATCGTTGGGTCATGAGATTTTAAAGGCTATTTTATGTATTTTTATACTGGTGAACTCTCTGTGACACCATGCATAACCCACATCATGTTTAATATTGAGGAAATAATGAAATCAAAGAAGGCACAAAGAATCAGTTTCAAGGTAAAGACTTTCCTATATAATAGAAATATGAAAGCCTATAGGTATGAAAAGAGAAGAATTTATCAAAAGTGGTAAGACATAAAAGATAGATAAGTTAACAGAAGTTAAGAAAACTACTTTATTAAAAAAGGAAAAAAATAAAATTTTGAGAAATAGAAACTGTTGGGAGACAATTTTCCATAGATTTCTTGCATTCCGGCATGGCCTAAGCCTTCTGAGTACAGGACAACTTTAAAGAACAAGCAGCCTGGAAGCAAGAGACTGTGGAATCCTCTAGAGAAATTTAGAGATTTATCTCACCAGAAACATCCCAGGGTAGTAAAGATAAAGTCCTCTCCCTTCTCACCTGGAGATGTTTGTGTGCATTCTGAGATAATGAGTCTTCTCTCTCCAGAGGGAAAAAAGAGGAGGTGTCCCAGCAATGCCATTTAGCTCAGAGTTTCCCAGTCTTGGGACTCCTTTCCAGTGACGTAGTCTCACTGAATGCCCAGGTAACCTCAGGCCCTCGGCACATCATCATGTGGGGATTAGGGTGTGAGAATCAATACCCATAATGCTGCTCTGACTCTTGTTGTTGCTGTGAATAAGAAATGGTCTATTTCTCTGACCCAAGGTTCTTGTATTCCTCTATCAGTAGATACCTAAAGTTGGGGCAGGCTAACTCGTTATCTTTCAAGAAGAGTAAAATCTTAGACCCTTCACAGTTTTAGACTTCTCAGAAACAAAATGTAAATTGGGTTGTTTCACTTGGTATTGGGAAAAGATAGGCAAATATTTGAACACGCTGACCCTATGATAATCAAATGTAAGTCCTTAAAGGGCAAAATCCTACAGAGATATAAGGGAATGGATTCAATAACTCATAATTTTAAACTCAGCTATGATGGATATTGGTAGCATGACATCCTTCAGATGTGATACATCCCTTACTGAATTCATTTTCCATAGATAGCTGTCAAATTTGATGTTTACACACAAATACAAACTGCATTTGTATATGTCTATATTCATATATTCATATATTTCTTCAGCTTTCCTGTCATCTTTCACCAGATGTGGTTTATTTTATTTTGTCCTCACCCTTCCTGCCCAGTGCTTGCCCACTCACTCTTTGCTGGGTTGTGATTGTTGCCTCAACATTTTTGTCACTTTCCCTAGCTCTGAATTTTGAGATGCTCCATATGCCTTACTTTTCCATGAGGTCTAGCTGAAATTTATCAGCTTTGTCCCATTTCTCAGAAGGACAAATAACAGCCAACAGCTACCATTGGCTGATGGACGAAAGGGCTGCTTGCCCTGTCTATCATCCAGTGATCCCCTTTTAACTCTTCTGCAATGACCTTATTCCAGAGACTATCTGGACCTTCAAGGTTCTCCAGGTATCGCAAGAGATAGGGGCACTTGTTGGGAACTTGAATTAAACTTCAAGAAATAGCTCTCCTGAGAGGGCTCTTAAAATGTTCCAGATATTCTGGCAGTGAAAGCAGTTGTAATTCTCTTTACCGTCTTCATATTTGGCCAAGCTGCCCCCTCTCAATTGCTCATTTTTTCAAGATGCAGTTTTATTGTTCATTATCAGAACAAACATTTTTGATTGCTTCCATTCAAAAGGTCCACACCAAAATATGCTATAAAGATGTTTCCTGGAAAATTGACTATTGTTGCTTAAATGCACATTTGTCAGAGAGCTCTAAAGAACTCCTAGTAAGTGTCTACATTTACATAAAATTAATTTACATCTCTGCTCTTGCACTTTCAATGTCTTTTGTTTTTCTTTTTCAGTATTAGTTTCTTGGCCTCGCTTCTCTTCATTGCATCTGTAAGACCTCAGCACTCTCCCCTTGTGAGTGACATACTTGATGGAGTCTTCAGCAGATAATATTGCATTGTTTCTAGGACTAGGGTTGCTTGCCTTGTCTAGTTAGGATGGCTTCCTAAGTCTCATCCTACCCACAAGAAATATGGGAAGATAAAATGCTCCCTCCCCTGTTCTGCTATTTAGTTTAACCTCTGCTACATAGGAGAGTAGAAAAAGGGAGAGGGATGGAGAGTAGAGTCACCGAATGCAGAGAAGAAACCTGACTTCGACGTGGAAGTGTTTGGAAGACATAATATCCATATCAGAATAATTCAGGGAACTTTGAAATATCTATTCAAGTGAGGCTGAGACAGGTTTTTCTGCAGCATTCATCGAATAGCTCAGTCAGTAATTCTCCCTTATTTGATATGCCACAGAGAGGAGAGAAGTGGAGGGAAACGGGCATGTTGGGGGTTGGGCTTGGCAAAGTCCTGGAAATCTGAACCAATATGTCAGGGCCTCTGATCCTAGCTGAGAGTTAAATAGGACCATCAAGTTTATCTGGGCTTGGCTTAGGGACCAGCAGAAGACTGGAAATAGAGGGGCAATGACGAAATTCAAAGAGCTTTTGTGAAACTTGCATTAGAATAAGATCAGGTTGGGTCTTGAGGTGGGAAAGATGTGGCAAACAATACAGGTGTGGGGATGTGGAGATAACCAGAGTGGGTATGGAGAATGGAGGTTGGGGGGCAATCTTTATCTTGCCTTTGCTGCTATTGCTATTCTAACTTGTTTTTCCTCATCTCTAGCTTTTCTTCTTGTATTTATTCCTTCAGTTAACAATCACGGGGCACAAAGGATGCAGGGGGCATTGTACCAGGCAGCGTGCAAAGTAGATAAGACCGTGTTCCTCCCTTAGTAATTACCCTATTACAGGAGATTATAGTCTAGGCCTGTATTTCCCAAACTATGCGTAAAGAATCATTACTGTTTCCATAAGCTATAAATAAATATTTTCTGACATTTTGTTTCTGTAGTCAAAGGAATTTGGAAAATGGCTATAAGATTCCACTGTTGGGTAATGACAATGTATATTAACACAGGAAATATACTGACATATTCTGTAATACAGAAATTTTTAACTCATTATTTTATCAGTTTATGTGACCACAGAACTCTATTTTATTTCTTATAAAACTTTGTGATATCCTAAATGAGGGATAGTCTAAGAACATACATATAATAGGGGATTTAAAGTACTTGTTTAGTAAGGCCAACATCTGGGCTCAGTCAGGGACACTTTCTAGTTGTGAAGCTGTTGGTTTTCAAGGCTGCAGCAGACCTTGGACAGAGGGACAGGATTAGGACAAGTTAAAATGTCACCAGGCTTGCTGGATTGTGTTTTTGTTTGTTTGTTTTTTCTTTTTTTCCGAGATTTTACCTTTAAAAGAAAAAGAGATTTTATTTATTTGAGAGACAGCATATGCAAGAGAGAGAGCACAAGCAGGGTAAGGGGTAGTGGGAGGAGCAGGCTTTCTGCTGAGCAGGGAGCCCAACACAGGGCTCGATCCCGGGACCCTAAGACCCCAAGATCCCAGGATCATGATCTGAGCCAAAGGCAGACACTTAACCAACAGAGTCACCCAGGCGCGCTGACATGTTTCTCGAATAAACATTCCTTAGGTCGCCTCAAGTCTTTACTTAATTTCCAGAGGTCTGAAACTCTGAAGTTTCAGAGTTCTGAAAAGGGTGATTTTGACAGTTTTACAGCTTTTATGAACAAGTAAGTTTTTGGAGGTCCTTACTCCAGCATTCTCTCCATGCATTTTTTTTTATTCCACTGTATCTTTATTCTTGTTGTTCTCCATACTAGGAATGTACTTGTCCCTTGTTTATGCTGCTTGGAAAATTATTATTCAGACGTCAAATATCTCATCCTTAGTGTAGCCTCCCTTTCTTCTTCACCTCCCGGGCAGAATTAATTATGCCTCATTTGACTTGTTTGTACATTTTATAGCAGTGATCACATAGTCTTATGTTTAGCTGTTTCAGAGTTCCACATTTGGTTATGAATGTTGTGTACTACACACCCCAGGGATCACTATTCATAGTAATCTTGAACGTGCCCCCTGGAATTATAGAGTGAACAGTCTGCATGGTCAAACCTGGGTGCCTTGTGTCTGTCTCCACCAGTTAACATGGAATACTTACGATAGAAATAAGGCCTAATTCAAATTTGTTTGCCTAAGATTGAGTCCAAAAGTTCTCCAGAGTACATACTCAATAATTAAACAAATGAATGGATAAAATATATTCTCCCTATCCTTATTATAGATCACAGACAGGCCCTTCCTCAGAAAAACTTATAATGTGGGGGCGTCTGGGTGGCTCAGTGGGTTAAAGCCCCTGCCTTCGGCTCAGATCATGATCTCAGGGTCCTGGGATTGAGCCTCGCATAGGGCTCTCTGCTCAGCTGGAGCCTGCTTCCCCCTCTCTCTTTGCCTGCTTCTCTGCCTACTTGTGATCTCTCTCTCTCTCTGTCAAATAAATAAATAAAATCTTTAAAAAAAAGAAAAACTTATAATGTGGAATATGAACAAGAAACCAAAATAACTGAACTAAATAGAGACCTATTACTGCCATGGGGTTAGGAATAAAATTCCTAGTATTTCCACAGCAAGAGAGAATGATTAGCAAATTCATGAATTAAACTTCTGTTTATTATGGGATTTCTACTTAATTCATGCTGTAGGCCTTAATTATACATGTTTCCATATGTCTTATTAAGAACTTCTTAGGTTGCATGAAACAGAAGCTGCCTAGAGATAGCTGAAATGAAGAAGAATTTTTATGAAGAATCAGAGATATTTCATGGAAACTAAGTGCAGAACTTGAACATGACCTGTCTACATACTGCAAGTCAGACCTAAAAAGTCCATAGTAAGGCCCTCCTTCCATTTCTCCAAGACCATTCTTCTGAATTCTTATTTCCTTTCTCTGCACATCTGCTTTATTCTTTTCTTTCTCCCTAAAGACCTATTTTCTTTAGGTCAGCATGCACAAGGTCACCACAGCCCAGGCTTCAGTACTCTCTCTGTTACACATCACATCAAACTAACTAGAGTTTCTGAGTCCCTGTTTCTAATTCCCACAAGAGCAAATCCATTGGACAAGCTTGGATCAGGTGTGAGCTGCTGGGATAAATGACTATGCACGGGGGGCAGGGTTACATGGCTCCCAAGTCTGTGGGAGCTCACTCACTGGAAGAAAATGGGCAATGAGGATAGGGCTGTAGGTGGTGGGGAGTTTAACTGGATAGGCATCTGTATTAGTCTGTTAGAGCTGCCATAACAGACTACCATAGGCTGGATGGCTTAAACAATAAAAATTTATTTTCTCACAGTTCTGGAGGCTAAGGGTCCAAGATGGAGATGCCAATAGAATTTCAGGTAAGGTCTCTTTTCCTGGCTTGCTGATGACCACGTTCTTGTCATGTCCTCACATGATCTTTCCTCTGTGGAGCCTTGAAGAGAAATTTCTGTTGACTCTTCCTTTTTTTCTAAGGCTACCAGTCATATTGGATCAGGGTCACATGTTATAGTTAACTTTAATTATTTCTTTAAAGGCCCTACCTCCAAATATGCGGGCTAGGGCTTCAACATATGTATTTTAGAAGGACACAGTTCAGTCCATAACAGCATCCCAAAAGGTATCCACAATGCCATATAAAATGATATCTGAGTTTAATTTATGAGTGTAATACACGTTGTTTTACTTACTAATAATGGTCATTAATGGTCTAGAACCATTAAAGATTTGTTAAAGAATCATTCATGAATTAGCTTTTCTTCTTTGTGACCAATATCCTCACAGGTTTATATACATCTGTGCAATATATGGTCATATATATTCAATTTTCAATTATCCATACTAATGAAGATGTAGAGTGAATATTCAGATGGTCTAAAATCAAAAGTATTTTGCCCCTGCTCTATCCTAGTAACCAAATGTCCTACAGAAAGCAACAGTGACATTCAGAGGGCCAAGAGTGTAACTTTGCCATGTCTTTCTATATAGATGGCCATACCTTTAATGAGTAGGAAAGATGCTCTGTGGAGTTATGTAGATATCTCCATCCTATTATATTTAGTGAGGGAGGAGGGTTGTACAGCAAAAAGCATGAAACTGGGCCTCAAAGTAATAGGAGTAGACCTGGCAGAAAACTAAGGGAACTGCTCATAGTATGCAATTTAAATGTATTTATCATAGCACTCAGAGAATTATAACTAAATTCTAATGGGGACCAAAACAATCCCCCTCTAAATAAACACTACTCAACTCTACCACTGAAATCCATTCACCCAAACCCAATGACTTATTCAAGTACTATTTGGGTGCCATTCTCAAAGCAAAAATCCTGATATCATCTCAGTTTAGGGATATTGTTCTGCTCCCAGTAAATAATTCTGAGTCCTCTGGGTCCTCAGGAAGCTAGTAATATGGAAACATCATTAAATCTTGAATCGTTCAAAGACTACTCTATTGAATGCTGCCCTAATTTTGCTGTGCCCATCTTGGCTGCCAAATCAAGAGAAGAAAACTAACACAGACTGAGCACCTACTATGTACAGTACATCTACTCAGAACATTTTAATTTCAGATAATACTTCTAATAGTCAGGTAACTCCTTTAAATATAGAAATAAGAAATAGACAAATCTACCATATTTGTCAATAAGTCTCTGTTCATAATTTTTATGGTATAGAGCTATAGAGTATATGCAGTATAGTATAGCAGTTAGGACTAAGGACTCTGAAATTAAAATGTCAAGGTTCAAACCCCAGGTCTACCACTTACTAGCTGTGTGACCTTAGCCAAATCACTTAAGCTCTCTGTGCTCCATTGTCATTACTAAAAAGGGATAATAATAATTTCTACTTCATAGGATTACTGGGAGGATTAAAAAATAACAAATAGAAATGTTTAGAGAAGTTTGGGGTGCATAGTCAGTACTATGCTACTTTTTGCTATAATTACAATCTCTATTACTTCCATTTAGCTACTATTGCGGGCAGACTCTAAGATGGTTTCCAATGATTTCCACTTCCCAGTATTCACACGCTTATGTAATCTCTTCCCCTCAAGTGTAGGTAGAACCTATGAATGGCTTCTTTGTTTTTCTTTTTTCTTTTTTTAATTTAAATTCAATTAACCAACATATAGTATATCATTAGTTTTTGACGTAGAGTTCAGTAATTCATTAGTTGCATATAACACCCAGTGCTCATCATATCATGTGCCCTCCTTAATGCCCATCACCCAGTTAGCCCATCTCCTCACCCACTTCCCCTTCTGCAACCCTCAGTTTATTTCCCAGAGTCAAGAGTCTGTCATGGTTTTTTATCCCTGTCTGATTTCTTGCCATTCAGTTTTTCCTCCCTTCCCCTATGATCCTCTGCATTGTTTCTTATATTCACATATTAGTGAAACCATATGATAATTGTCTTTCTCTGACTGACTTATTTCAGTCAGCACAATACCCTCCAGTTCCAGTTCCATCCATGTCAATGTAAATGGTAAGATTTCATCCTTCCTGATGGCTAATATTCTAGTGTGTGTGTGTGTGTGTGTGTGTGTGTGTGTGTGTGTGTGTGTATGTGTTTACCACATCTTCTTTATTCATCCTTCTGTCAATGGACATCTGGGCTCTTTCCATAGTTTGTCTATTGCGGACATTGCTGGTATGAACATTGGGGTTGCAGGTGCTCCTTCATATCACTGTATCTGTCCCTTTGGGGTAAATATTTAGTAGTACAATTGCTGGGTCATAGGGTAGCTCTATTTTTTAACTTCTTGAGGAACCTCCATCCTGTTTTCCAGAGAGGTTGTACCAGCTTGCGTTCCCACCAACAGTGTAAGAAAATTCCCCTTTCTCCACATCCTCACCAACATTTGTTGTTTCCTGACTTATTAATTTTAGCCATTGACTATGAGTCCCTTCATTTTATTATTTTATTATCCCTCATTTTATTAACCAATAAAATACAGCAAAGTTGATGGATGTCACTCCTATGATAGGTTATATGAAACTGAGATTGTCATCTTGCTAGCACACTTTCCCTACTGCCTCCTTGGCTTACATGTGTTAATGAAGCAAGCTACCGCATTAGAGAGGCTCGTGTCCCAAGGAATTGAGGTCAGTTTAAGCCAAAAACCAACCAGGAACTGAGGTCCCCAGTCCAACAACCCACAAGGAATTGAATTCTGTGAACAACCATATGAGCTCACCACAAATCCTTCCCCAGTCAGGCCTTCAGATAAGACTCCAGTCCTGACCTACACTTCGTAGCCTGTAAAAGACCTGAAGAGGGTCCACCTAAGCTATGCTTAGATTCCCAGGCCACAGAAACTGTGATATAATGAGTGTGTATTGTTTTAAGTCACTAAGTTTCATGGTTCTTTGTTTTGTAGCAGTAGACAGCTAATATAGCCACAAGAATTTGACACAAAGTGATTGCTTCAATAAATATTCATTCACTCTCCCTCTTCAGTTATATATCTTTTAATGTGATTTTTGGCTAGAAATCACTCTTTAAAGCATTGTTTATTAAAACACACACGTGGGGGGGCACCTGGGTGGCTCAGTCATTAAGTGTCTGCCCTCAGCTTAGGTCATGACCCCGGGGTCCTGGGATCGAGCCCTGCATCGGGCTCCCTACTCAGTGGGAAGCCTGCTTCTTTCTCTCCCACTCCCCCTGCTTGTGTTCCCTATCTCACTGTGTCTCTCGCTGTCAAATAAATAAACAAAATCTTAAAAAAAATTTTTTTTGAATAAAATAAAACAGACACATGGGATTAGCCCAGATTTGGCTTATATCTTTTTGGTAATCATTATTTTTTTGCTTTGATTCAGTTTCTTCAGTAATACTAACCATTCCTTATGAAGTGCCTATGTATGGCATGCACAAGCCATGTGTCAAGCATCTTATTCATATTATCTCATTCAATCTTCACAAAAACCCTGAAAGGTGAGTATCATTCCCTTCTCTTTATGGATAAGGATACTGGGGTTCTGAGAGATTAAACTCCTTTTCCAGAGTCACAGCATGATGTTCTAAATTCTTCAAACAAAACAGAACAAAAAGTGACCACTGTTTATGCTCATAGCTGTTCTCAAGATAATACAGTTGACCCTTGAACAACACAGGAATCAGGGGTGCCAACTTTGATGCTGTCCAAACTCTGCATGTAACTTCTGACTCCCCCAAAACTTAACTCTAGAAGCCCACTGTTGATCAGAAACCTTGCTAATATTATAGGTGATTAACACATATTTTACATGTTATGTATATTATATTCTGTATTCTTACAATAAAGTAAGCTAGAGAAAAAATGTTGAGAAACAAATGTTAAGAAAATCATAAGGAAGGAAAATACATTTACAGCACTGCGGCGTAAAAAGTTCACACATAGGCAGTGTGCCAGGAGGTCCCACAGGTCTATCTCTTGCTTTAACAGTGTCTGGATGGACAGACCCAGGAACATCCCTTCTTCCAGCCTCCAATCACCCTCCAGTCTCTTTTCTACTTCTAACCTTCCAAACTATCTTCTCAGCCATCCTCTGCCACCAGGACTGGCCAATACTATTTTTCAAGTTTAGCTCTTTACTGCCGATGTGTCAGAATTATTCCACCTGGTGGACATGCATTGGCAGTCCTCTTGTACCTACCGTTCTCTGGGCTTCTATTTGCAATGTGACAATGGGGCTCTGGAGGGCATGAGTCACTTCCTCAAGAGTTGACGGAAGAGAAGCACAAGGGCACCCAGCCTCTCTTGAAGAAGCAAAACCAGAGTGGCGGCCTCATCCTCTTCCACGATGTGCAGAAGCAATCCTGTTGTGAGCGCACTATGAAGGCGCACACACAAGTTGTGTCTTTCCATAGTGTCAGCTTCATTCAATCATAAAGCAAGGCTAACATAATTGCAAAGCAGCTTCAGGATTCCAAACTCAATGACCTGTCACTCCACATTTAACTTGGCCTCCTACGCATGACACAAAGCAAAGGACCATATAAAGTCACACAACAAACAAGATCCAACAAGGAGTAAGAAGCTAACGAACTCGGCTCGAAGTCCGTCCATGAGCGCGCCGTTGAGATGAGGTCTCCGTCAGGTCAGGGTCGGCTCTCACCCCGTGCAGCTAATTTTGTTCAAGCAGTGGAGAATCTCTGTTATGTTCAGAGATCAGTTGGGTAGAGCCTTCTGCGGCAGTTGCCTTTTTGATGTGCTCAGACCTCAAAGGGTCGGTGTCGGGGGAGTCCGACAGTTTGCTGCAAAAATCCTTCCTTTATAAAGGAGTTTAATCATGCTTTGGCCTTTGCAAACCAGCTCTGGTTCTACTTGTTATCAGTTCTGGGTGTCATCAGCCTGTGCTGGTTTTGGCGCTATCTGCTTTTAGCTGTACCACCCTTGGCTGCTTGACATAAGACACGGCTTGACATGAGTGACTCCATCTTGCTGTCTACATCCATGTGTAAGGATAGACCCACACAGTTCAAACCCATGTTGTTCAAGGGTCAGCTGTACTATTTTTATCCAAATAGTTTACAAAGACTTCCAAGATGATATTACTCTTTTTTCTTCATTTCTTTCACTTAGAAAATTCTCATGCATCGATGACCATTTAATTTGGCCCTTCCCGGGTATTTACACTGCAGTCAGGCAATCAGAAGGTCAGCAATATCTAGTTGGTGTCCTCTCTTAGGGGACATCTTCATACATAGTGATATCTAAAAAAAAAAAAAAATAGATGGTGATTTCAATAGCTCACAGCCAGGCCACATGCTTTCATTACAATATGCAAAGGAGCCTCTCGAACATTCTTTTCTGTCTAAGTTAAGGCTTAAGTTAAGGCTTAGGGAGAAACAGCTGAGATTTATGCCCACAAATCTCAAGTTCAAAATTATGGTTCCCATAACAGTCATAACTTACCCTCAAGCACACAGGTAGTATTTTTAGTTGTTAGGTTATAGTAGGAATGTTGCAGCCTAAAATATATGTGTGATGTGTTCAGATTACAGCTAATACAAGATTGGCTAATTTAGATTTCCTTTACTCTACGGTTGCTTATATTTATACCTAAACTGATTCACTTGAGTGTGATTTTTGCACTTAAAGGAACGTGCAGCTCAAATTCAAGGGGGTAATAATTACTTGCAAATTTAAATTAAAGTAGTTAGAGCTGAAAATAGGCAGTGTTTGAGCTCAGCACTCAATGACAGGTAGTGGGAATAATATAACCTCAGAGCACATTCAAATATTTAAGTTTAGGAGACTCAGAGGAAGGAAAGTTGTCTTGTTATAAGGAAGGAGAGAAGCCTCAAGGTTAAAATAAACCATGCAGGTTAGTATGTGTGTCACATTCTGTGTCCTCCAGGCACATGCATACAAGTAATTCTTCTAAATGCATTCATGTATTTAGACTCATTCTCTAAAAACATAGCATAAGGTGGATATGAACATTTAATCTTGAAAACCAGCATGTTATCATGTGCCTGGGCCTGAAAATAAATTCCCAAGAAGAAAGGAGAAACAGGATATGAGACAAAAGGAAGCAATATATATTTCTGTTTGGATTTCTCAGGTACCAGTGGCTACATTGGGAAAACTGTGAGTGGATTGGCTTCGGTAGATGATTAGATTATCTGAGTCAGTCTCAGGCTAACCTGTAGAGTGTGCCTGACATGTGGCACTTTGGGGCCTTTACTCTTAAAGAAATGTAAATTTCTGAAACAACTTTTAGATATTCAAATTCTTCTGTGTCCATAAATACTATATATTTATATATGCAAAGATATCAAAGTAGACTCTCTCATACACACACACACACACACACACACACGCATACTAGGGTTTTGGTTTTTTTTTTCCTTCACTTAAAATCTGAACTATGAAAACACTGAGTTCTGGAAGGCAACAGTGGGTACAAGATTACTCAGGAGCAACAGACTTGGAATAATTTTTAAATGGACAAGAAGCATGGAGGGAGTTATTTAAAACTAGAGGTGCATGGGTGGATCAGTTGGTTAAGCATCTGACTCTTGACTTTGGCTCAGGTCATGATCTCAGGGTTGTGAGATCAAGCCTGTGTTGGCTCCGTGCTGGCTGTGTAGCCTACTTAAGATTCTCTCTCTCCCTTTTCTTCTGCCCCTGCCCCACATTCTCTCTCTCTCAAAAAAAAAACAATAACAAACAAAACAAACAAAAAAAAACCCTTTAAACTAGCATTTTACTGGTCTGCCCCTCAGCTTTGGATATCCAATTATCAAAATCATGGGTTTTAGAAAATAAAATCTGTTTGAAATGAACCAAACTTCTGAGATTGGATTAATATAGTAAACTAATCACATGTATACACCTGTTTTTCAAAGTTTCATTAAATGAAAGATATATTTTAAATTATTTATTTTTGTGAGAGAGAGAGCGCGAGAGCACACAAGCACTCACACAAATGGTGGGGGGGCAGAGGCACAAATTAGGCGAGGAGCAGAGGGAGAAGCAGACTCCCTGCTGGGTAGGGAGCCCCATTCGGAGCTTGATCCCGATACCCTGGGATCATGACCTGAGCCAAAGGCAGACCCTTAACCAACTGAGCCACCTGCCCAAAAGATATATTTTAAAGTAGTGGTTCTCAAAGTATGGTTCCCTGAACTAACAGCCTCAGCATCACCCAGGAACATATAAGAAATACAAATTTCTCCTGCCTCTCTGCATTTCCTGGAACGCTGGAGGGGAGGACCCAGTAATCTGTTTTAGCAAGACTTCCAAGTGATTCTGACACAGATTAAGTTTTGAGAACCCCTGGTTTAAAAAGAATAAATCCAGATTAGCCCAAAACAGAAGAAAGCACCATCAGGAAAAAAAAAAATGGAGACATTTCTGAGAAATAGAAAGCACACTGGATTGGATACTCAAAGCAACAATACAAGAGAAAACTAAAAATCTTATGTCTACTAGGGAAGAAGCAGTTCAGGGAAAAGATTACCTTATCAAAGAAAAGTAGGGGGCTGTTTAGGGTTGGGGGGCTGAGAAGCCCTTGGTGATTAATTTAGGTGGCTGTCTTGGAACACCTGGTCGGGGCTGACCCCTCTTCTGCCTCCCTGTGTTCCTCCCCTTCCCCACTGATGCCAAGTCCCAGGCAGCTGTGGCCTTTACTCATTACAACTGAGGTTTGGGGCTGTGCCAGCAAAGCAGTCCCGGGCCCTGGGTGCCTACTGATGGGAAAGATAAATGACCCCATGCCAAGGACATGTGGCTGACTCTCCCCAGAAACATTTTATCTCTCCCCAACAATCATTATTGACAAAACAAGGTAATCTCTACAGATAGGCAAGCAGGGATTCTTAATTAAAGAGATGAGCAGTCAAACAAGAATTATAGTTACTTGAAGAGAGTCCACACCATAAGAGGAGCACCAAACTCAGTAGGCAGAAGACCTAATAAAACTAATAAAAATAAGCTAGCGGAGCAATCAGTAAAGAACTTTGGAATCAGTTACATTCCCCAGGGATTGCAAATGGCTATGCAAATGGCAACTAAAAGTGAACTGAAAATTAGGTTTACTTTTATTATATAAAGAGAAAAATGAAAGGCGGTAGTCCAAGGCTACTGTAGCATTTCATTGATGCTATCGGGATCCATATTCTTTCCATTTTTCTGCTCTGTCACTCAGTGTGGCTTTTGTCCTGATGGTTTCAAGCTAGCTGCCGAAACTCCAGATCACATAACTATAGCCTCTGAATGAAAAGAAAGGAAATAGACAGCACCAACAAACTTGGCCAAGAATTATAGTTTATAGCCACATCCAGGTGCAGGTTTTTATGAATTACAACACCTAGAATAGAGAGAGGCAAGGTTGTTCACCCACAGAGTATCTACCTCATAAGGGTAATTATTCTGTTTGGAGAGATTTAAGAAGATATTGCATCCGTGATAAATTATAAATGTAATTGACAAAATAAAAACTCAGTTGATGAACTAAATAGCATAACGGACAGAGCTGAGGAGCAAATTAGTGAGTTAGGAAGCCAAACTAAAGAATGTTAGAAAAATTCCCAGAAATTTAGAAAGCCACTGAATCTAAAGCAGGAAAATTGAAAAATACTCATGGGAGAATTCCAAAGAACAAATGAAAAAAAATCAAAAGAGTTTCTGCAGACACAAAACAGGTTACAAACTCATATTAGCTGAGAAGAAGCCCCCTCTATTGTCTGTGCCTTCACTCTGCAATCACCGAGAAACAATGCTAGCCCCAGAATCTAAGACTACTTGGGTTGATTAAAGACTTCCATATTTCAGCTGATACCTGCAACAATGTTGTTAATACTTAGATATTATTGGAGCATTGCATAGGATAGGAAATAAAGACTAGATGGACACTTTAGCTGATCTCTAACACATGGTGTTTCTTTTTACCACAATCAACAAAATAAAATTTATGACCTGAACCAGAGAGATGCAGGCAGCCCTAGGTTTGGCAGACATTAAAGCAAACAAAAGTACACCAACAGGTAAAAAATAAAGTGATATAAAAAGATTTAGCAGACTGATTATGGCAAAAGACATTAGATATTGCAGCATTAATATTAGACCAAATAAAATGTAAAGAAAAGGACATTTACTGGTTTAAAAAAGGGACATATTTTACATTCATAAAAGGTACAAACTGGAAAGAATATATAACAGTAGTAAACTTTTATGCACTAATGAACACTATTCTGAAAACCATAAAGCAATAGATAATAGAAAAATTGTAAAAAATGTGAAATTCTGATACATCTCTCTCTTAGAAATAGACCAAGTAGGAAAAAAAGTAGTAAATTTGATCTATACGTATATCGTATATATTATATATTCTCCTTCTCTTTTTCTCTTAATATCAATAAAAGCTAATACTTTGGAAAGATCAATAAAATAAACTTTTTGAGAAGAAAGTACAAGAAAAGACAGAAAATAAACAGCATTGGGAATTAGAATGTAGCATGCCTCAGTTATAAAGATTCTTTTAATTATAAGAGAAGATAATTTTGCACCAATAAATCTAAAAATCTATGTCACATAAACAATTTGTCAGAAATACAGATTCAAAACCGGGTAAAAACATTAATACTATAAAGCAAAAACTATAAGAAGATATAAAAGACAAAAAAAAAAAACCCGCCCCCGAAAGTATGCCAGGATTAGGAGATTTTTAAGGCAAACCTATCAAAGAACAAATCATTCTACATCACATAAAACAGTCTAGAGTGTAAAAAAGTATGAAAATTTTGGCAGTTAATTTTGACACCAAAGCTGGAAAACACAATACAAATGAAAATGTAGGTCAATATCATTTCTAAATATAGATTAAAATCATAAATAAGATATTCGAATATAAAATCCATCATTCTATGCACAAGTGGGGTTTATACAAAGAGGGTGAGGATGATTCACAACACTAAAGGGCAATTTGAGAAAAATAATCAGTAAACTGGGAGCCAGAATTACCTTCTAGTCCCGGGTCAGGCCAACCATTTGGCTACCTGAGCTATGGTAATGTTTCTCTTTATCACCCTCTCCACTTTAAAAATAGATGATGAAAAATAAGATTTTAGAGACTGGGGAAGACTATTTTATAATATTCTTATCAAGGATCATAAAGTTAAATGTTTTAAATAAACATTTGGGTAAAGTTGAAAGTGCTTCCTCAGTTGCAGGTGTAGGGCCACTCCTAAAACTTGAAAGAAATACCAAGATTTCTGAAGTAGAAGAATAAGAATCAAATATTACTGACAATATGTTGATAGTTAAAAAAAATAATTACAGATGGTAAATAACTAGGCTGGATCTGTAAATTAGCAAGAGCTACTCAAGCACATAATCCTCAAGAGTGAATCTACAAAAAGTCAGCTGAATCTGAAAACCATTAAGTCCAGCAATTTAAGTCAAGCACAGAGATACAGAGGCACAGAGAGAAATACTTTTTTTCGTGACACCCTCTAATGCTTCCAAGTCATTCCTCCGTCGTTGACTTCTATGAGATGTTGGTAGTGAAGTATTCTTATGCAAATTTCCAAAGCATCGCGACATCCTGTGACATCCGACAGACGGGATATTATGCAACCAATAAAAATAAGTTTATAAAGGAAAAAATCTTTAAAGAAAATGCCTCTAAAACAATGTGAATATTTTTAGCAAGCAGAATATAAAATTGTAAATAGAGTGTGACACCATTCTATTAAAAAGATAAACACATAATTTTATATATTGTATGATACATAACATATATATAAGCTTTGGGTTCTCAACATCTACAGCCATCTGGATTCACTTTCCTTTAAAAAAAATAATAATGAAAAAAATAATAATGTCTTCAATTTTTCTAAACATTCCACCCTTTCATTTATCATCCACTTCTGCATATATCCCTCTCTTCCAGCATCCCCTTCTTCTTTTCTTTTTTTTCAGTTCTCAAATCTTTATTTTTATTTATTTATTTTTTTTTTATTAACACCTAATGTATTATTTGCCCCAGGGTACATGTCTGTGAATCATCAGGCTTACACATTTCACAGCACTTACCATAGCACATACCCTCCCCAATGTCTATAACCCAGCCACCCTATCCCCTTCTTTAAGGGTGGACACTCCTAATCTCATCATTCCTGAGAGTATCATTAACATAAGGCTGTTAAGTGTGAAGATTTTCATTAAACGTTGAGGCTTACAGAGGGGAATTACCATAGCACATATGGGAAACTATTTAAAACTAGCCAGAATAAGGGGAGAGTTTCCTATTGTGCACATATTGTCTATTGTAAAGCTACAAAAATGAAAGCACTATGGCACTGCATTTAGAAGAGATGGATGGAATAAATACCATATCCAAAAATTAAATCCCGTTTAAAAGTCAATCCAAAGTAAGAATTTAGTATATGGCTAGGAAAGTACTCAAAAACAATAGGAAAGAAACATATTCCTTTTTTTTTTTAAGGGAGAGACTGGAGGTGGGTGAAGCAGAGGGAGAGAGAGAATCTTAAGCAGGCTCCATGCCCAGCACTGGAGACCAGCGCTGGGCTGGATTTCACGTCCCTGAGATCATGACCTGAGACAAAATCAAGAGTCAACTGCTTAACTGACTGAAGCACCCAGGTGCCCCAGACACATTTTTTAATAGTCAGCAAGACAACTGGCAAACTATTTTTTTTGTGAACTATTTTTTAATTAGGTTAGATTCCCCATCTCATATTGTATTCCAAAATAAATCTAAAATGGCTTAAAGATTTATACATACAAAATTAAAACATTCAATGTTAAGCAATAATAAAAGTGAACCCTGATAAAATCTTGGAGAAGGGGAAGGAATTTCTGAAATGTTCAAAGGAAATAATTACACAAGAAAACAAATGTATATGTAAAATGATACTTGGGGTAGTGTTGTTTAAAAATCTAAATATGTGAGGGATGCCTGGGTGCCTCAGTAGGTTAAGCACCCGACTCCTGATTTCAGTTCAGGTCATGATCTCAAAGCCATCAGATCGAGCCCCATATCCCATGTCAGGCTCCATGCTCAGCGGGGAGTCTGTTTTGTCCCTCTCCCTCTGCTGCTCCCCCACTTGTGCTCTCTCTCTCTCTAATAAATAAATAAATAAAATCTTTAAAAAAATAAATAAATCCAAATACATGAACTAATTTAAACATCCATCAATGGGATTTAGTGAAATAAATTCCAGTTCTTCCATATATTTTACATTTAGAAATAATGTGTGTTTATATTTATTGATATGAAAAGACATTCACAAAATGTTAATAAATGGGAGGAGGGGGGAATTATTACAAAACAGTATATAAATATATATATACATAAAACAGTATATAATTTTTTTCATGTTCAAACATAAAAGTAAAATTGTATCATTTTCTCAGTCACAAAGCTTCCTATGGCTTCCTAATACCTACAGAACAGCCTGACTTTCTAGCATAACATTTGAAGCTCTTTACATCAAATGCTACTTTTCCTCCCTCAAGAGAATGTGCCTTATTCACACAAATCTATTATCCTGCCCCAGAGGACTGTGCGCTGTCACATTTTCACGGAGCTCATGCTGTTTTCTCAGCCTGGAAGGAGAAATCTTCCACATTTGCTCCTTAAGGAAATTCTCCTCATGCCTCGAGTCTTTGCTCCAATGTCACTTTCACTGGAAGCTGGCACTAAGCCCACCCCGACTCCTTCCTCACATTCTCACAGCACAATATTTAGACCTTTTTTATACATCAGCATTTTTGACAAGCTTCCTCCACACGCACAGTACTGAGTTGAATGCTTGTAATAGAGGCTCCAATAAGTGTTTGCCTAAATACAAGGCTTTTGAAATTTTAATTATTTGAACACTTTCTCAAACAAGATAAAAAATTAAATAAATCTATCATTTTTTTTTTGCATTCCTGTTTCTACTAATTAAAGAAGAATTGATAGAAATAAAAAAATAGTGCATGGAAGTGCCTCATAATTTGACTTCGACCCCCTCAAGGCAACCTCTATTAAGAATTTAGTATATACACCCTTTCACAATTTATTATATGTGTGCTTAATTGTTCTATAAAAGTGGCATCATAAAAGGAAATCTTTTGGGGCGCCTGGGTGGCTCAGTGGATTAAAGCCCCTGCCTTCAGCTCAGGTCATGATCTCAGGGTCCTGGGATTGAGCCCCGCATCTGGCTCTCTGCTCAGCGGGGAGCCTGCATCCCCCTCTCTCTGCCTACTTGTGATCTCTCTCTCTCTGTCAAATAAATAAATAAAATCTTAAAAAAAAAAAAAGGAAATTTTTTATCAGATTGGCAAGGTTCCTTTCCCTAAGCCTCTCATCAGGAGAATGTAGAACATTAATTTTCTTCAAAATTCTTCCTGCTTCTTTCTCATATTAGATAAGCATTTGCTTTTAATTTTATTCAACTCCACCCATAAATCCTCAATTTGCCAGGTGTTTTCATGATATGGAGGCAATAATTCACAGCGACTCTGCTGGTCTTTCTGGACCTGTCGGTATGACTCAGGCCTCTCACCCCATCTCAGAACCTCATTTAGGTGGATCTTTGGGCTTTCTCATTACTAGGTTTAAGTGGTCCTAATGAAGTCTTAATGAGGTACACACAGAAATTACACAGCCACTATCTCCTGAGCAATATCTTAAAGTTCTGCAGAAAGAGAACTTGGCTGGGGAGCAAATCCAGGGTCTTCTTGAGCTCTGCCTCCCACAGTCTTTGTCACAGTGAATTTTTATGTTCTTACATCTCTGGGTTTCAGTTTCTTGATCAATGAGGGATTGGACGGACCGCAACAGGAATTTTCAAACTATACTCCAAATAGAGCCGGGACTCTGAAAACATGCCCCAGAGACCTTCAATAGAAGGATAGAGAAGAGAATTATTTAATAGATAATTAATTAATAGAAAATCATAGCTACTTCGCCAAATATCTCATCTTCGGAATTCCTAATAATGACAAGAAAATGAAAAGCGGCATCTCTAGAACCCTGATGGTGCATGGCATATAGGTGAAGCCAACCATCGATTTGTTAAGGAATGGAACTTAGGGGCCATCAAGCCTAGTTTCTAAATTGGAATCTTTAAGCTTGAAAGCACATCCTTTTATTGTTGTCGTTTCACTTTCTCTCCATACCGCTTGCCTCCAAACTCTTTGAGAGGAAGCTTTCACACCAGTTCAGCTTCATCTGAGTATTCGGTTTCGAAGCTTGATACAAATAATGAAATAGGAAGAGCACTGGATTTGAACAGGCAGGGAATCTGAATCTGAGTCTGGGGTCTGCCACTAATTTTTGACCTTGACCTTGACCAAGTCACTTGCCTCTCTGGGACTATTCCTTCCTGCAACCATTTGTCAATCAATTTGCAGCACTTACGATACACCGGATACCAAACTAAAATGTTGGGAATACTATGATTGGTATGACCCGGCCCATTCTCCTGGAGCTCACCTGGAGATAGGGGAAGGCAGAAAGGCAAATAAACACAGAAATGGAAAAGTCAGGGGGACAGCCTTGAGACTGTGTGACCACGGGACTGCCAAATCCCTTTCAAACCCCAAAAGTATACAGCTTCGTGGAAAGAAAGTTGCTAATGGGTTCATAATCTTAAATACGGTTCACACTTCTTCCTCAAATCATTGAAAAATAGGGATACAATTTACAAATATGTAATGTGCGTTGACTAGCACCTTCTCCAAAATATCCCTGCCAAACTGGTCTGAAACTGCCACCAACAATTAGATGACAGAGGTGGGGATCCATCACCAGTATCTGGAACATGGGAGGGACTCCGTAAATATTTGTTGAATCGTAACTCAGTAATGCCAGAACAGGCCTGGGCAGAGGGCACTTTTCCAGCTTTTTCCTACGGGTATGCATTTAGCCAAAGCTAAGATACAGAAAATGTGACCATGGGGACAAGGGTGGAGCATGAAAGTCACTCCTTGGGACACAAACCTGGGCTGTTGTTCCTCCTGCTGTGTTTCCAAAGCTGATTTTCCAGCAAAAGGAAAATAATAGTGATGGTGATGATAACTCTGCAAGATTGGAGATAATTACCGTCCTCATGGAGTCCTAGATGAATGCTCTAGCCTCCGAGAAAGAAAAGCTTTTCTAAACCTGAATATGTCTTTACGTCAAGCAGGCTCTTCTCAGACCTCTCACGCAACATAGATGTTAACTTTTCGGCAAATCATTTGCAGATGTCTGTGAGTTTTGGGCGTGTAAGGGAAGGAGTGGTAACAGACTTTTCTGCAGCACGCGTCACCTCGCTTGGCTTGTCCGGTGACATTCTGGGTTCCCAGGTGTGGCCTCAAAGCGGGAGAATGTTCTGGCAGGACTGCGGCACCCAGCAGCTTCCTGCTGAGCAGATTCAGAGCACAGCTGTTTGGCTCAGAGGACGGCAGAGAGGAAGAACACTCCGCCTGCCACAGAAGTCAGCTGGGATATCTGCTATTCTTGCAAATTGGTCTATATTAAATACGTAATTCAAGGACTAAAATTAAAACCAAAATGAGCCCACAATTTCTGGAGCAGTCTTCAAACATTCCCGTCATAGCTGCACTTCTTTTAATACAACCAGCCGTCTTCGGAGGCTCAAAAGGAATTTCCCCTAAGCAGAACAGTCTGAAGGGCGTTCTTCAAAGATCCTTGAGGGAAACTCACTCTGATGGCAGGAAACGAAAGTTCAAGATGCCTCAGAGACTACAGGCATGGAAAAATACTTTAGACTGTCAGAGTGAGACGAGGTTATGTTTGATGATACTTAATACAGTCTTGGGTTAGAAATCCTGCTCAAGACTAAAAGAGCAAGAGTGCTATTAAAGGCATAAACTTGGAAAGCAAGGACCCAAGAACATAAATACTATACAGAAGACATTATGGGGCGCCTGGGTGGCTCAGTCAGTGAAGCATCTGTCTTCGGCTCAGGTCATGATCTCAGGGTCCTGGGATCGAGCCCGGAGTCAGGCTCTCTGCTCAGCAGGGAGCCTGCTTCTTGCTCTCCCTCTGCCGACTTCTCCTCCTGCTTGTGCACCCTCTCTATCTCTCTGACAAATAAATAAAGTCTTTAAAAAAATAAAATGAAACATTAGCTGCATGAATGTATATATGTGCTTATATATTAATTCAGGGGCGATGTCCTAAATATTGAACTACTCTAGCAGCAGAGGGTGATCAGACTGGTGTCCCAGTTTGTTTGGAACTAATGGGTTTCCTGGGATATGGAACTTCTGGTACTAACCCTGGAATGGCCCTGGGCAGCCGGGATGCTTGGTCACCCTAGGCAAGGGGACTAACTAACCTGACATCAGCTATACATACCTGTGTGGTCTGGTGAATGCTCTGTCTGATCGCTAATCCTTGATATCTGAGGATGTTTGAATTAGGTGAACCCTGGGAATCATATGGTCCTGTATTTGGTTTCCCTGAATTTCTCATGCTTTCTCCTGCCCCCGTGCCTTTGCACAAACTGTTCTCTCCACCTGGAAAATCCCCGGCCAACATCTGTAACTTCTTGCCAGAAGACCTCCCGACCCTTCAAAAACTGAATTAAATACATCTCTGAAGATCTTCCTGAGGACTCTATATTTACTCTTATATTCAGAATTTGAGGGAAAATATGAAGCAGAAAGGCAACTCCAAAGAAGTAAGATCGTTCATCTCCATTACTTAATGAACAAGGAAGAATCAGTGAGCATCTCTCAAGTCCCCACCCCCAAATTCTAAATCAAAGTAATTTTTATCGCAGTTCTCCAGGAAGCCACTAAAAGCTATTATGGGTTTTTGTGCGTGCTGTCAGGGCCCCAGGTGAAGCAGAAAAGAATCTGAATCCAAGGGTCACCCAGCTGGCTCAGTCAGTAGAGCATGCGACTCTTGATCTCTAGGTTGTAAGTTCGAGTCCCATGTTGGGTTAGAGATTACTTAAAAATAAAAATCTTAAAAAAAAAAAAAGACTCTGAATCCAGTGATTTTTAGGGACAATAATGAAGACCCACTATTCCTGCAGGTCTGGGCCACAGCCCTGCTAGTAAGAGAAATAGTCTTCTTCAGCTTAGGTTAGGCCATGGTGTCTCTGAGAAAATAATTACTCTGAGTTCTTGAGAGGTATAATTAGTTAATAAGGCATTGGCAGTCCCAGAAGCTATTCTAGATGGGGAGATTGACCTGGAATTAGAGGAAAGTTTTGCACCTTCCCCTTCTCCCAAGGCCCATGGCCCTCCCAACTACTTGAGCCTGCAGGAATCAGGAAAGAACCAGAGTTGAGCCTTCTCCTGTGGAAGGTAGCAGAGTTTACCCAGAGGGCACAGGAGCCATGGGTGTGAACTGAAGCTAGAACCAGGTCAAGGAAAGGGGAACACCTATAGAGACTGGATCAGTTAGGGTCCCAGCAGGAAACAAATGGCATACTCATAACAGGGAAATCCAGAGAGAGTTTGATGAAAGGTCTATTTACAAAGGTGTGGGCAGAGTGTAGAGAAACCACAAGGGATTAGTGTAACTCCTAGGGCTGGAACTGCAGCTGTTCCCACCCTTAGGTAAAGTGGAGAAATGGTTACCAGAACCTGGAGACAGAAAATGCTGAGTGGAAAGAGCCATATGACAAGAGCTTGACACCTGTGGTGGCAGGACTCAGCCAGGTGACAGTGACAAGTCAGGAGAGAGCTGACCTCTCTCCCCTTCTCTCTCCAATCTCTTGCTAGTGCTCCCCTGGGGACCAAAGGGTAAGGGAGCCATCAACATAATTCAAGGTCAACTCCCAGTGCACAAGACAGTGGAAAAATATACAGAAGATCTGGAAGACAAACAGAAGATGTGCAGCACATGGACACTCACATTGCGAAAGCCTGCATCTTGTGGTCATTTCCTTCAAATGCACAAAGAAAATTCCAAACTCCAAGTCCCTGGCTGGCTCAATGATAGAGCATGCAACTCTTTATCTCAGGGTCATGAGTTCAAGCCCAACATTGGGCATAGAGCCTACTTAATATCAGAAAAGAAAAGAAAATTCCAAACTACAGTTGACCCTTGAACAACACAGGTTTGAACTGTCAAGTACCTATATGTGGATATTTTTTTTCGACAAATACTGCACAGTACCGAAAATGTATATATTTTCTCTTCCTTAGGATTTTCTTAAAAATAATTTCTTTTCTTTAGCTCACTGTATTGTAAGAATACAGTATATAATACCTATAACATACCAAATATGTGCTAATAGACTGTGCATGTTATCAGTAAGGCTTCCGGTCAATAATAGGCTATTTGTAGTTACGTTTTGGGGGAGTCAAAAGTTATATGTGTATTTTTGATTGCGCGGGGTGGAGGATTGGTATCCCTCCACTCCCACATGTTCAACGGTCAACTATATTTAGAACTTGAATCTTGGCAGTGGTTAAGAGCATTGGTGAGACTGCCTAGATCTGGGGGAAGTTGTTCCACCCTTCTAAGACTTGGTTTACCCACCTACAAAATAGGCACAGTAGTACATATTCATAGAGTTGTCGAGATTCAGGAAAGCATCCAACATAGTGGATGGTAAATAGTAAGTGTTTAATAAATGTGAATATTAATCGTCCATTTATCACTATCACTGGGTTTTGCTAAATACATATATATGCCATGCCATTTAATGTTTTCCTATTGAAGAGGCTAAAGGGTCAAAGGAACAAAGGGAAGAATAAAAAAATCTTCTCCATCCTATCTCTGGCACCAAGAGAAGGAGTCACCTGATCTCCAGATGTGTAAGACACAGAGGCCATTGTGTCAGCCAAGAAATACAGAACGTCAGAGATACTAGAGAGAATGTCTGCAAGAGAGATGGCAAAGCCAAACTTCCCAATTGGCTCATGTAGATTAAAATATCCACCCCCAGGAAAGGGTTCGGAGGCTCATACATTCATTCCTATTACACTTAAAAGAAGAAATAGACCAGAAAAATGAAATTGAGTTTAAGTAGAACAATATATGCATTACACAGGGAAATGAAAACTCTTCAGCAATTCAGTGGTGTTCTTAATATGTGTCTGAGAGAGTGAAGAACGTTGGCTACCTCTGACAATAATAAAGGTCATAGTCTGCATACACTTTCTTTCATATAACTGTTTGGCCACAATTTACCCGCCTTGGAAGAAACCGATGCCACTCAAGTGTTCCCGATGGTTTGGAAGCACAGGGTTTCCTCTCTATATCCCACCACAAGTATAATCCTTTATGGTAAAACTTTCTGTTTGACAACCTGACATAGCTAAGTTAAAAACAGAGAATTAATATTGGCAAGTTAATAGCATTCTAAGGATCCATGAGTCACTAAGTTCAGTGCCAGGTAAGAATGCAGATGCAGAGAAAGCAGAACACACAGTTTCCGCCAAGGGAATAAATATGAATTGGGAGGGGCTCCTGGGCGGCTCAGTTTGTTAAACGTCTGCTTTCGGCTCAGGTCATGATCCTAGGGTCCTGGGACCAAGCCCCACATCGAGCCCCACGTCGGGCTCCCTGCTCAGTGGGGAGCCTGCTTCTCCTTCTCCCACTCCCCTTGCTTGCATTCCCTCTCTCCCTGTGTCTGTGTCAAATAAATAAATAAAATCTTAAAAAAAAATGAATTGGGAACAAACAAAGAACTAACACCAAAAATATGCATGATACAATCCCTGGACTTAGCATTTTAGTCTTTTCATTATCTTACCTGTTTTGATTTAAGAAACTTGCTAAGACGTTGGTAGGCTATAGACTTTTATTATTATTTTTTTTGATAGTTGGCGGTTTGCAAGTTTTTTTTTTTTAAATAACAGCTTCACTGAAATACAATTCATATACATACACTTCAAGTGTACAGTTACAATCCTATGGTTTTTTTTTTTTTTAGTATATTCACACTTAATGTGCAACCATCAGCACAATTTTAGAACATTACTATCATCTCAGAAAGAAACCCCACACCCTTTAGATATCACTCCTTTGTCCCTGTGTTCTCCTTTCCCCAGCCCTAAACAACCACTAATCTATTTTCCGTCTGTATGGATTTACCCATTCAGGCCATTTCATGTAATTTGAATTACATGAATTTGAATTACAATGTAATTAAAATTTCATGTAATTTTAATTACATTTCATGTAATTTCATGTAAATGAAATGATATAATAGAAGATCTGTTGCTGACTATCTTCTTTTACTCAGCACAAGGTTTTCAAGGTTTATCTGCACTGTAACATAATCAGTTCTTCATTCTTTTCTATAGCAGAATATTGAAAAGATATACCATATTTTGCTTATCCATTCATCAGTTGATGAATGTTTGTGTTGTTTCCACATTTTGGCTAAGATGAATAATACTATAAACATTCATGTATGAGTTTTTGTATGGATCTATATTTTCATTTCTCCTGGGTAGGTACCTAGGACTGGAATTGCTCAGTTATATGATAACTCTATGCTTAACTATTTCCGAAACTACCATTTTCCAAGATGGCTGTTCCAGTTTACATTCCCATGACTCCTTCATCTTTTCTACCACCCTTATAACTATTAGAGTGGTAACCAACTTACTATCTAAGTGAAAGTACAAAATACTGGGTTGATCCCTAATCCAGTCACATCCACAAATAATTCTTCTCCAGAATAAAGATTCTGTTCTCACTCTCCCATCTATTCCCAAATGTATGCTGACCATCAAAAACAAGTCACAGTAAATCTTCCAAGGATTCTAATAAAAACTGTGTTGTCCTCTGCAGTGTCCCTATGAAATGAATTCGTTTTTTTTATTTTATTCTCAAAAAAAAAAAAAAAAAAAAGGCAGGAAGGGCATGGCTTTTCCCATTAAGCTAATCAGGAAACAGAAGCACAAGAAAATTTATAACTTGCCCTAGGACAAATCTAAGTGCTGATGCCAGGGTTTCACATACTTCAATCTCTTCCCTCCAGTTGGAATGGTAAGATAGTAACATAAAAAATAACAATGCAAGATGTATGTGCTATGATGATCAAATGGGTGATAAGAGCCAAAATGTAATAGGAGTATTGGAAAAGGTGAGAGCAGATGAGGATAAGGGTACACTCGGGACAAAGGAGGAAGACACAAGGGAGATTTCCTAGAGGAAAAGGGAAGGCGGCACTGGAGCTTGGCCTCGGGGAATGGGTAGAAGTTTGAGGGTTTGACAGATTACGTTGCTGGCCTACAAAGCCGCAAGGCCAACAACTTGGCAAACACAAGCAGAGACAGGGAATAATGGGTAGTCCAGTTGGAGTGCCAAATATTCCTTTATGTTGAGCTAAGTAGTAATAGGTTAAGGGTTCGAATATAGATATCAAATTAAAGAATCTGGTCTTTATCCAGTGGACAGTAGAGAAAAACTGACAAAAATTTTGTTAAAGGATTTTCGTGATCAGTGGGGTGCTTTAAGGATACTATTGTGGTAGTACTGTATGGAAACAAGGTAAAAGGATACATAATGGGAAGAGAAACACTAGTTAAAGACTATCATAATAACCCAAGTTTAAGATAACAAATATCTGTATCGAAGGTTCTTTTGCTTTTTTTTTTAAAGATTTTATTTATTTGAGAGAGAGAGCATGCACACACAAGCAGGAGGAGTGGCAGGGGCAGAGGGAGAAGCAAGGCTCCCCACAGGGCAAGGAGCCTGATGCAGGACTCGATCCCAGAACCCTGGGGTTCTTACCTGAGCCAAAGGCAGATGCTTAATCAACTGAGCCACCCACACACTCTATATCAGGCGTTCTTTATCAGGGCATATGTTACTTCCTAGGACATACTTGCGATGTCCAGGGACATTTTTGGTTGTCACACAGTGCAGAGTCCTTCTGGCATCCATTGGGTAGTGACCAGGGACGCAGCCAAACATCCTGCAATGCACAGGAGTACCTACAACCAAGAGTATCTTGCCCATAATGTCAGTAGTGGCAAGGAGGAGAAAACCTGGTCTAAATTAAGGTAGTAGCAGGGAAAATAAAAGCAAATGACAGATAATAGAATTATTTTCAAGGAAGAAGTGATAGAGTTTGATGATTGGCCGGGTCTGGAGGCAAAAGATAGGGACTAGGTGGTTTAAAACATGCTTGGCAAATTCTAATAGCAAAAACAAAAAATTTTTAAGAAATTTAGTAGGAGGAGGATGGAAGAGTGTAATGAGTATGTTCCTTTGGTTTTTGTTAAGATTTTATTTATTTATTTGTCAGAGAGAGAGGGAGGGCGCACAAGCAGGGAGGGCAGGAGGCAGAGGGAGAAGCAGGCTTCCCGCTGAACAAGGAGCCGGATGTGGGACTCCATCCCAGGACCCTGAGATCATGACCTAAGTGGAAGGCAGACACTTAACCAACTGAGCCACCCAGGCGTCCCTGAGTATATGTTTTTATCTTCTCCATATCCTTTTCTTTGGAAACAACCTACTCCTTGAACTGTAATGGCATTCGGATTGGAAAGAGCACACCCTCAAACCATCTACAAGTGGTACTTTTCTGATCTAGGTCTAGCCAATCAGGATCTACCATAGACTTGGCCCTACTGAATGGTTCTCTAGGTGAGCATGTGATCCAAGCAGACCAATGAGAGTTCTTTTCAAATTCTGCATATGTCACACATGAAGCCAGCCTGACTGAGAATTAAAGACAGAGGCAAAACAAGAAACAGACTCAACTATAGAGAATAAATTGATAGTTACTCGAGGCGGGGGCAGGGGTGGAAGGATGAGCGAACGAGGTGATGGGGATTGAGGAGGGCACTTGTTGTCATGAGCACTGGGCGTTTAAGTGTTGAATCACTATACTGTACACCTGAAACTAATCATACACTGTATGTTAACTAACTGGAATTAAAAAAAAAAACTTAAAAAATTAAACAAAGGTAAGCAGAGTGGAGTAAGAAGAGACAGAAAACCAGAGACAGAGAGTGAGAGAGAAACAAATTTTAACTTATATCATTTAGGTTCCTGGATCTAGCTATGCCTGAAATACAAGATTCAGATTTTCCAGTTAGATCAAGCCAATACATTTTCTCCTTTGCTTAAGCTAGTTAGAGTTGGATTTCTATTTCTTTCGAGTGAAAAAGTTTTAGCTAATAATGAAAGAATGAAATTAGCTTTCGATGTGTTAACAGATGGAAAATTTATCAGAGAGGGAGCAGCTAGAATTTAGAAAATAAGTTAAATTAGGCGATGTATTTTGGAAATTATCTCTTTAGAGGTGACATGTCAGAATAGTCGTGACTCTTTTGAAACAGGCCAAAGATACAAAGATGTGGCATTTCTTTTCCAATTTATAAGAAAGCAAAAGGAATCATAAATTATTAAGAAGTCTAAATTAGGTGCGCCTGGGTGGCTCAGTGGGTTAAAACTTCTGCCTTCAGCTCAGGTCATGATCCCAGGGTCCTGGGATCAAGCCCCGGGTCTGGCTCTCTGCTCAGCGGGGAGCCTGCTTCCTCCTCTCTCTCTGCCTGCCTCTCTGCCTACTTGTGATCTCTCTCTCTGTCAAATAAATAAATAAAATCTTTAAAAAAAAAGAAGTCTAAAGTAATAAATTGTGACCATTCAGAAATAACAATTCTAATAAAGATGTAAGGTTACTCAGGAGTTCTTTTGAACTCTTTGTAGTTTCATCACAGATAGAATAGCTTCGGATTTGTTCAGTTCTGGCCCAGCAATTGTTCATCATTTGTCTATTTGCTGTTAGATTTCTTTTCTCTGCTTCTCCTGCTCTGTTCTGTACCGCAGAGGTTTGGTTTCTGCAAAACACATTGCCCAGGCTTCTTTGCCAATTGGCTTCCCATTAGTTTGGCCAATAAAATTCACGAGCAGGTGTTTGGAGTATGGAAGGTGAGGAGAAGCCAGAGTATGCCTCTCCTTCTTTCCTCGCTTTGGCCGGTATTTCTGACAACGTTTGTGTCTCCTCCATGTCCCAGCCTCCTGCAAGCAGCCCTGATTCTCGGTGGCTCCAGCACCCGCTGAGCAGCCCAGCTCCCAGTCTCATGAAAGCTTCTCCTCTTTCTGTCCCTCCAGCCCTGGAAGTGCTGGCAGCTTCTTGCTATTCCTAACCTCTGGCTTTATCATATCCTGTTTGCCTTTTTAGCTCTTCCAACACCTTTGTAAGAAGTTCCCCGTGTTAAATCCTTTCTATTAAACCACCCGGTTTGGATTCTCTGTTTGCTGATTCATTTGCTAAAGATTTTAGTCAGTTTGGAATGCTGTAACAAAAATACCACAGACTGAGTGACTTAAACAACCTTTCTTTCTTGAGGTTCTGGAGGCTAGATGTCGAAGATCAAGGTGCTAGGGGGGTCAGGTTCCTGGTGAGAGCTCTCGTTCTGGTTTATAGATGGCCACTTTCTTGCTGTGTCTTCACATGGTGGAGACACCCTCTCTCTTGTGTCTCCTCCCATAGGAGCACTAACCCCACTCATGAGGGCTCTACCCTCATGACCAATTTACTTCCCAAACGCCCCACCTTCAAATACCATCCCACCGGGAATTAGGGCTTCAACATAGGAATTTGGGGGTGGGGGATGTTATACAAGCATTCAGCTTATAGCATCTAGTCTCCAATTCAAATCACCAGAACTGAGTGATGGACAGAGGAACAAAAGAGCCCACCGACCATTTTTAACCCTTAAATCCAATTAAATAAGGTGTATAAAATTATTATGTTGCTTGTGTATGTAAGAGTATAAAATATAGTTCGTAAGGAACATGTGATGTAAAGCCATATATAAACAAAATAAAGATATGAAATACTGTAGGTATAAGTTTCAGAGTTCAGAGGAGAGAGAGATTGATATTAATTGCAGGCATCAAAGGAAGGCTTAATGAAGAAAATAAGACCAGAGCTGAACTCTAAGGGACAGAAAGCCAAACAGTGGAGGGCAGAATCACAGACAGCATTATGTAGGCAAACGGGTGGAGCATCAGCAAAGAAGCAGGAATAAACACAGCGTGTTCATGGAAGGTCTGACTGAAGTAGAGACATTTATGGGCAAATCGGTTCAAATAAGTAAGAAAAGGTCACATTGCAAAGTGCCTTTAGTAGGCAGAGAACTGTGAAGACTGTGGGATCAATCCCAGAAAAACTCAATGGAGACCACATCCTTTAGAAGATTAAGGCTATAGCCTCCCTCCCCCCTCTTTTTTTTATCTAGTCAATGAAACACAGAACAGTGTCTGAAGGCTGGCTTTCATTCCCATTTCCTAACCCATTTTATAATCTTAAAATTTTTCTTAGATTTTTTAGGTCTCAGTTGCCTATTTGCAGAGGAGTTAATAATACGTAAGATTCGTCTGAAATTGTTAAGATTTTTGTTGTCTTTCAGGTAGCTAAGTATTTTTTAGATATTTATCCTATACCCAATCGTCTGCTAAGCCTAAGCTTATGAGGTCAGCTTTATTTTTCCCAAGTGCTCACTTTGCTCCTTCATAATAAAGAAGATGACTTGACATTGCATAAGAGGAACCAGAAAGAAGGGTGTTTCTTCCAGCACCTAGTTTCAAAACATTTCGAATTTAACTCTGACCTTTAAAAACCAGACTGGAAGAAATAAAGTAATACTTTAACATAGTCTGTTAATTGTTTCTATTTTTTTTTTTTTTTTTTTTTTTTTTTTAGTTTTTAGAGAGAAAGAGAGAGTGCACGTGCAGGGGGTGGGGTGAGTAGGGATAGAGAGAGAGGGAAAGAGAGAATCTTAACCAGGCTCTATGCCGAGTGGGGAGCTGGACACTGGGCTCGATCTCACGACCCTGAAATCAAGAATTAGACGCTTAACCACTGAGCCACCCAGGTGCCCTTGTTAATTGCTTTTAAAAAGTAAAAGTATACATAAACCCAAGAATGGGCATGTCATTTGAAATTTGACTGTTTTTTGAAAATGAAAATAGAAAGAAACATTATTGCAAAGATTAATATTATTTTAGAATTTATAAGTGGATTCACTTGGCAGGTGGCTGATGAAATAAAATTCTACATTCCATTTTTACATTAAGGTGAATTTGTTTTGTCATGTGTATTATAATTCACATTAGGAAAGCTAGTAATCATTCTGCTGTTAACTCCACTTTTATTGCAGAAAGAATGGGCAGAAGCAACATCTTAGCTCTTATCCAGTGCCAGGAAGGAATTGCAGTTGGAACAAACAAAAGACTTAATTATACCCTTTAAATGAAAGCGGGAATAGTACACGTGGAACTGAAATCTTATCCAAGATAATTCTTTAGAGAAAATAAAGGTGAACTGGAATTTTAGCTTTGGAAGAAGGAATCAGACTTAGCGTCTACCCTTCTATAAATTGATATCAGTAAAAATTTGGTTAGCACTTGGGGTCTGTGAAAAGATTTTCAACTGATCTTGAGTATGTTTTGTTGACTTCCCCCCAAACAGTTTTTCAGTGCTGATAAGAAAAAGAACTACGCTAAATAAAAGTCCATTTAACTTTATGAAATAAAGACATCTGTGACTTGAGCATAGTTTGCCAAAATGTATAATTTCGTTCATGGCTTAAGCTGAGGGCAAAGGGCATTTAATAGAAAACACATAAAAAGAAACCTCTCCACCGAAGGCAAGTCAAAACCCACCAGAGTCACATAATCATGTCATTCGGTGGAATGAGCTGGCTGGGAAATGAGGAAACATGAATCCAAAGGGCGTTTTCAGTTCTGAGTAACAGCATGGCAGGACAAGTCTGCTTAATTGTTGGGCTTCTGCAGGATAATGGTACTGAGCAGTTTCCGGAGCTTAACAAGATTTTCAGATAACCCTTAATTGTTAAGTCATTATGACAACTACTGATGTGTCATCCCTGCTATAATTGCCGCGGGCTCTTTCCAGCACCTGTTTTGCATTTGCTGTTGTATTCTGAAACTTAACGCAAGTGTAAAATGAGACTATTTCTTCTGTCAAGTGCACATACATGTTTGTTGTAAAACATTTTTGGACACGCACACGACACAATGGGAACGATCTCTTACTGTTGTACAGATGAGACCGACCAGCTGTTTGAGCTCTGAAGGTCAAAAACTGTGAAAACAAAAGAAAACAAAACAACCACAACAAAGAAAATCACGCGGTCAATCCATGAGCAATTACATAAAAATCTTGGAAAGAGAAGAAAGCAGCGTGGATGATTTTTTGTTGGGGAAGAGGATTTGCCTCAGTAACCACTATGCACCCTCCACACCTCCTCAAAAGCCTGCCCCCACACTACTTATGTGGCCAAACCTGCGTCCAGCTTAACCCCATGGCCCATGAAATGACTAGAACATGGCGGTTGAGAAGTCCGGAAAAATGGGGCCGCTGGAAGCAGAAGTGAGCCACTTTCTTACCCACGTCCGCTCATCTCATCCACCCGTATGTACGTGGCAGGAAGCTTGGAAAAAGAAAGCCCCGGATAATCACGGTTTCATAGTCTTGAGCTTTCTCTAAAAACACTGGTCCTTATCTTTATGTGTTTAAACTGAACTTATGCAGAAAATGTACACCCACATTTTGATCCCTACTGATTGAAGTGGAGGTTTATGGGATCTAACCATAGAGCCCCGGGCTGTCAAAGGCAAAATACTCTTTGTTGGTAACACAGAGGAGTTCAGTCACATCACAGTATTAAAAAGATATGTTATCAGGAGATCGCTGTGAGATCAACACACAGTCGACTTTCAGTTCTCTTCCCCCGTCCATCTCCAGAGGGACCAAAAAATGATGCCTTCCCTCTGACCGCTGGGCACTGTAGAGCCACAGACTGTGGGGCTGGTGACAGCACTTCCATGAGAATAGCTAAGTTATATTTTAGCCAGACTGACCTGCGGGACCTGCAGAGTTCCATCAACCCTACCCTGGTCACCATACTTCGTGTTGATGCCCGAGTGCCGGTGTGTAACTGACCATCTACAAAGGGAAGGTTTCGAAATCCTTCTGGTATCAAAACCACCCAGGGGCTGGCTGGCCTCCTCTACACTGGAGCTTAAGTTATTTTGTCTCAGAGCTGATGTCTCAACTCTTTCTTTAACATGAAAGCACAGTGGATCAATAGGAGTCTTGAAAATCTATACCCAGAAAGATTTATCAAGTCTACTCCATTTTATCATTACTAGAGAGGCGTTTAGAAAGTATACCTTCCAACATGAACAATCTGGAAAAGAAGGAAGTTAAAATAAACTGCTTAATAGAGGTATTACATTAAAGAGAAACTTAAAGCCCTGCAGTGGCCATTTAGGATCTAATTTTTTTTTAATTTGGGCCACAAAAAAATAATATGGAATGATGTCAGTAGCTAAAATAGTGGATGCACAGGCACTGTACACATGAAGCTACAACACAGCTGATATCTGGAAGTAAATGAACTTGTGATCCTTAAAAAAAAGAAAAAGAAAAAAAACAACACCCCCAAAAGACTTAAAATTCTAATAAAAGAAAACACTAGGCTGAGAGTTTCTCAAGATTTTTTCTTTCTGTAGTGGATAAAAGGCAGTCTATATCTTACAGAAAGAGAAATCAACTCACAGGACACCAAGAGAATAAAAGAATTGTTAAAAATCACACAGCAAGGCCATGCTTGCTTTTTAGACTCCAAACACACAACTCCAACCCCATTACTGCACAGTTGTTTTAGAGGTGATTTTTACGTGACAGCATGTTTTCTTTCATCGCCAAAGAAAAGGAAATAAAAGATTCCACTAGATATATTGGAACAGGTTTAGGTATTAAAGAGAAAAAAACATTTATTGTGTGTTGTAGTTGACTTAACGCCCTATGCCGTATAGCCACTAAAAGATATTACTTAGCACCTTCTTGGAAAGCCAGTTGAAAGCAGATGGCTTCTTTCACAACAGTTTTGATAGGCACTTTTTCTGATCTCTTAACTCTGTGATGGATGAGGTATAATTTTTAACACAGAAATCATATGGCCGACTGTGAGGATAGAAGAAAGAAACAGGTGTCGGGTGATAGAAAGACACAGAAGATCAAGTTTGACTTGAAGCAGCGTTTCCATTTTTTTTTTTACTTGAAAGCCAAGAAAGGGGCTAACTCCCTATAGAGAGATTTTAAAGATGAAAATGCAAAGTTGGGGATTTTAGATTAAAACTGTCTTTCCACCATAGAAAAATGCATGAGTCTTATGGCTTTGGGAGAAGATTAAGGGAGAGAAGGGTCTCCACGAAAGACCCATTAAGGATATGAATTGTTAGGATAGGACGGTGCAAGTGTGGTAAATTCTTACTCTCTGTGAATAGTGTGGAAAGATACATAATTGTGTCTGGAGACTTGAACCACACTCTAAAGATTTATGACTTAAAATGAATGTAAAATATGAGTCTAGCAATATCTGTTTTTTCGGTAGCTACTTCAGGGTTTGATTTGCAAATGCATTTGATCCAGAGAAATGGAACTTTGTAATTTACCCACTGGCATAATAGATGATCCAACGCTCATTTAGTCCCTTTCCCCGTGCTGCTAACAAAACGTATTATGATTTAGTAAAATTACCTGGTATTTGGAGTGGCGGCTAGGGAGATTTAGAGGTGAGAAAGGGTTATATTACAGAATGATGTCTTCTAGGAAATAATCTTGCCTTAGGGTGATATAAAGTGAGCAACTGGTGAAGGCAATTACATATTTGTTTTTTTTTTTTTCAGCTGAGTCCAGTAATACTTGACGACTGGCATTATCAGTACACACACATAACTATATTGCATTTCTCTTGGCTTTGCTGTCATCTTATTTAATATTCCTTTATAACTTTTCACTTAAAACATAGCAAGGAGATGTAGAAAGAAAATCATATGGGTGCATAAATAATTCATAGGCACCTGAAGGCATAAAAATCATGCTAGACAAAAACAAGTAGTAAGGAAGGTGAACAAGAAGTTAAATTTAAATGTTGTTAAAACACGCACGCACACACACACACACACACACA
>CM052899.1:42714354-42747101 GCA_028534135.1 Potos flavus
CACTCTAAACTAAAGCCATAGTCACTACTGTGCCCTGATACACTCCTCTTACTTTCCAGCTTTAACTCTCGTTTTGTTCTTGCTTTTCCTAAACCAAACAGGAATGGTCTTGCCTAAGGGCCTTTGTACTTGCTGCTCTTTAGGCCTGGAGCCATCTCCCACAATTTGGCTTCTTCCTTCATCCCTTCAGGTCTTGTTCCAATGTTGTCTTCTCGATGAGACCTAAGACTACTGAATATTGAAACCTTCCCTCACTCCCATCCAGCATTCCAAATCCCACTTCCCTGCCTTATTTTTCTCCCTAGCATTTATCTTCTGCTATACTATATAAACAAATGAGTTAAGCTTGTAAACTCTTAGACCAGTGCTTGGCCCATAAGTGATATTCCAGTTTAGTTGGTAATAATAGATAATATTTTACATATCTCATTTATTGTCTGATTACACAAGAACAGAGATTTTTCTTTTAGTTTACTGGTATATCCCATCATCTAGAATAATGCCTCGCATGATACATGCTCAAAAAAAGTTGAATATAGTTATAAATATACAATAAAAGATTATAGGAAGTGATTCAATTTGTTAAAAATCTTTTTACACAGTCTGAGAAATAGGTGACATCCTATGAGACCAATACCTCGAAGACCATTCTCCAAAAAGAAATATAATTCAAATTCAAATTTCAAAACTCCTTGCAATATGCCAAAGGTACATTTATCTAAATGACAGTATTTTGAGCTTCTCTGAAGATCAGCACTCTTGGCTCACATCTCCCTGGTGTAGTTCTCCAAATAGTCATTTAACGTAGGACCACACATTCAAATAAAGAGAAAATGTACGTGTTCATTGCTCAGTTGTTAGAAAATATGTGAAGGAAAGAGAAAGTCTTCAGGCCTCAGCAAGATGTGGTACGGCCCAGTGGGGGAAATAGAAGGTTTGGAATTACTCCCTGCCTGGCCCTTGATTCCTGGATCACTTAGGATAATCTTCCTGCACGTGCAGGAATTTATACCTCAGTTTCTTTATTTGTATGCAACTTGGTTTATCTCCTTTGAAATGTCTGAAACAGCTTCAAGATACAGCCCATTACTAAAAATAACCCACTTATAATTAATCCAAAAAACATTAAAAAAATGGTGCAAAGAACTTCTTTGTGGTTCCCGTCATGTGCCTTTTAGGCTGTAGTTTGCCTTGGACAAGCACCAAAATGTCCCTTCCTTTTGGTCTACACATCTTCACATCCTTCTAGAGATCCTGTTTATCTAGCTACACCTACCACAGTTAGGCCAGAGAGATTCAGCAAAACACATTGCCCAGAATCTCACCTTCTTTAATGTGGGAATCTAATATCTTCAAGACAAACTAGCCTCTATTTCTGTCATACTGATAATCTCTCAGAGCATCAATTTGATGGCAAAAGGGGTGTGATGAAAAGAAACGATGTCAGAAGAGGGACAGAGAACCCCACCAGTCATATGTAAAATGAGAGATTTGGCTAGACTCTAATTTCCCTTCAAGTGCTAAAATTTCATGAAATTAAAATATGAAATCCACTGAAGAAAGACTCAAGTTCTCAGCTGAGTGTGGTTAAAGGACATGAAAAGTCTTTAAAACTAAAATTTGTCAAGGTATTACTCTAAGTTCTCTTACAGTTTGTGCATATAAACCTTTGCATCAGCGAGCAGATAGGTAATTTCAAAGAGCTATCCGTTTATTATCTAGGAATCGAAGTACTCATTTTGGTCAGATAAAAATGTAGAACAGTGTACCCTCCTATCCCAGCTCCTAAAAAAGGGCAAAGCCACTCAACTCTAAAATACTTATGCATGGGGCACCTGGTTGGCTCAGTGGGTTAAAGCCTCCGCCTTTCGCTCAGGTCATGATCTCAGGGTCCTGGGATCCAGCCCCGCATTGGGCTCTCTGCTCAGCAGGGAGCCTGCTTCCCCCTCTCTCTCTGCCTGCCTCTCTGCCTACTTGTGATCTCTCTCTGTCAAATAAATAAATAAAATCTTTAAAAAAAATACTTAAGCAAAACGGTTAGCTATTATCCCCTCTTAAGATCTGTTAATTAGAAATTATTAAAGCATGGGGGAAGAAAATAGAGATTTCTATACACATTATCAAGCTGTAGAAAGACACCGAAGCTCATAAAGATGAGCGAAAACTGAGGAAAAGAATTTCATCACTAAGGTGGAGTGGGGGCAGTGAGTAGCAAGAAGAGAGCTTCGGTTCCTAAGATTTTTATTTTTTAGTGACAGAACTACCTGACACATTTTTAAATTAGTTATAAGTAAGATTAGGTTATTTTTAGTGATGGACTATGTCTAGAAGCCTTTTCAGACATCCTGGAGGAGATAAGCAGAGTTGCGCACACAGAAAAGAAACTGAGGTACAGCCTGCAGAGAGATTATGCAGAGACATCACTGTAAATGATCCACGAATGAGAGGCTGGACAAGAATCCATTTCCAGTAATTAATTCCAGACCTTACATTTCCCCATTGTGCCTTACTGCATCTTTCTGAGGCCTGGAAATTTCATCTTTTCTTCCATCATTTTCTAAAAACTGAACAATGAACAAGTATATTTTCTCTTTATGGACATGCATGCAATATATCTTTTACTACACAACGCTTCCAAACTTCTTTATGCTTAAAGCACAGAGTGAACATATGATGCAGTGAACATATGAAATCTACTTGCACTCATTCACTCTCAAAAACTGACCATCTCTTGCGTGCCAGGCACGAGGGACATCTAGGAATACAACCACAAATGACAAGAACGTGGCCCTTACCCTTAAGAAATCTGGCCCAATAGAGGTGATGGACCACTGAAGAAGCAGTTACAAATGCAGAGCTCTATGTGCTACGATGGAGAGTGCACAGGGTGCTCTGAGAGTATGAAGCAGAGGCTCTTAACTTCGCCAAGGGTGGGGTCGGAAGAGAACATTCGAGATTTCTGAAAAAACTGATGTATAAACTTTTTTAAAATATTTTATTTATTTATTTGACAGAGAGAGAGAGATCACAAGTAGGCAGAGAGGCAGGCAGAAAGACAGAGGGAAGCAGGCTCCCCGCTGAGCAGAGACCCTGATGCGGGGCTAGATCCCAGAATCCTGAGACCATGACCCGAGCCGAAAGCAGAGGCTTAACCCACTGAGCCACCCAGGCGCCCTGAGAACTGATGTATAAATTGAATTGAAGGATGATCAGGAGTTTGGCAGAGGGAGTTGGTGCTGAAACAGTGTTCCAGGTAAGGGAATAACATGCAAGAAGGCCTAGAAGCGAGAGACCATGGCCTGTTCCAGAAATAGAGAGAAGGTCAATGTAGCTGTAGTTTGAGTTGGAAAAGAGCTCATTCACCAGCCCTAAGGCTGTGGAGGTAAGCAGAGGCAAGCTCACAAAGGTCTTTGTAATACACTGAGAAATTTGGGTTTAATATTAAAAGCAGTGGGACACTGGGAAACAGGTTCCACGTAAGAGTGGTAAGAGATAAAGTTTGCTTCAGTCACCTCTTAAATAAACGGTTAAAATCAGAAGAGTACTTCTGAATTATGGGAGTCCGAAAACAGTGCTGAATTATGAGGAGTAGTGCTCTACAGTGTTAAATCTAAGAGGGCTTTTAAATAAGCATTTTTGCCTTCGAAACACTGTAGGAGACTATTAACCTCATCAAATGGAGGCCCTAGTGACAACGGTCTTTTATTCCAGATGAGCACAACTCAGGAATTATCCATCTCTTAAGCTTATGCTAGAAACGGTAATCTATGTCAGGAAGAAAAGTATAAAGGCAGAATTCTAGTTTGTTGTATTCCACGCTAGAGTATAAATTTAAAAGTGTCAACCATACATCAACATCACAGGACAGTCTTAGAATTTTAGTATTGAAAGGAATTAAGATCATTTGGTCTAACTCCTTCATTTTATAGTTGAAGACAGTACACAGAGTATTTCTTTGTGAGATAATCAGAAATAAGTAATTATTTAAGATCTGGATTCTTTTTGAACGATTTCAGCTAATGATAATACTTCACAACTGAGTTAACACAAACAATAAATGAAAAAACTAGTATTCTGACCCAGATACTTGATTTCCAGTGTTGTTCTTAAGCCTCCAAAGTCCCCCACCTCTTAGTATCCACACCCTTGTCTAGTCTGCCCCCACACTGTACCAAACTATGACTTCAGTTTTGAGCTCTCTCTTGCCCTCAGACCTTTTATTCTGGAGGAAGACAGCTGCCATGTCATGAGTAGCTCTCTGGAGAGGCCCTTGTGATGAGGAACTAAAGTTTCCCACCAAAGCCTGAGAGGAAGTGAGGCCTGCCTGTTGGCTTTGTGAGTGAACTTGGAAGCAGATTCTCTAAGTCCAGTTGAACCACGAGATGATTATAGTCCCAGCTGGTGGCCTGGCAACAACCTCGTGAGAGACCTTGAGCCAGAACCACCCAACTAAACCGCTCCTGGATTCCTGACCCTCAGAAACTGTGTGAATTCAGCTTGTTGTTTTAAAATGCTAAATTTGGGGATAGTTTGTTCTGCAGTAAGAGATAACTAATATACACTGCACAAATTAATATATTCTTAACAAACTTAAACTATCAACACTTTAAAAGTATCTAAATATTTAAAAATATCTTTTCTAAACAATAAAATATATTTTTGACTTGAAAGTACTACCATTGGTGTTCTTTGAAAAGAGGCGATTAAATGTTTACAGAATAGGTAATAGGAAATAAGCCAGTAATTTATAGGTCACTGATTCTGATTTAACCTGAGTTATTGGCAGCCAGACATAGTTAAAATTGAAATTTAGTTGCAGATAGTTATTGCCCATGGCTACATGTTCCCATTTCAATACAACTTAATTTCTTTCTTTTTTGGGGGGAGGGGAGTGGATTCTCAGTAGATACAAAAATCTCAATTTAAATTAAATTATCACTTTCCTCTTGTCTTGCGTTGCCCTAGTAGGATGCGGAGTAAAGGGGAAACAATAGTCTGCCAGCTGCTGCTGTTAATGACAACATGCAAAATAATCACTTTTCTAATTAGATGAAACCTCTAAAGTTTTATCCTCGGAAGGAGAGCCTCCAGGTAAGGAAGAAGAGCAGGTGACATAGCTCTGACCCCTTGTCTACCTTTCGTCTTCACTCTACGGTCTCCATCCAATTATTCATTCAGCATTTCATTGAAAAAAATAGTTACTGACCCTTCCTACATATTAGACACAGGAATGTAATGATGAACCAGACAGACCAAACTCTACTCTCATGTACCTCTTTAGCTGGGAGTGGAAAAAAGAAATTAGGCAATTACAACATTAGCAGAGAAGGAAAGTGTGGGGCGCAGTGGTAGCACCTAGAGAGGGTACCTATCCCGGGATATTGGTTAGGGAGGGACATGGGGGGTGGGGAGGGATGTGGGCGGGAGTGTGGAAAAGCTTTTTTTGTTGTTGTTAAGATATCATTTCAGGCCAAAAGAACACCCTTTACAAAGGCCTGAAGGCAAGGGAGATCAAGATACATTTAGAGACTCTCCAGTTCAGCTTGGTTGTACCATAAACCAGAAAGGAGTGTGAGAGCCCCCACCTTTAAGCTGCAACCCAAGCATGGCCACAATTCCTTTAGGTGGGTTCTCCTTTAAAAGAGCAGGCACTAGGAAGAATTAAAAACCTAACAGATCTTTAGGCCCTGACCTTTTGCATCCTGTCCGAGAACACTTATTTATATTCTAGGCCCAGAAGGCTAGCACGGCTTGGTGAGGAGTATGCATGTGGTGGCAAGAATCCGAGCCTAGAAACATCTGCTTTGAATCCTGGCTTGAGAACAGTATTACCAATCTCAGTTAGGTTGTGTCAAGATTAAATGAAGTAACAAATGTGAGGCATCTCGAACACACTAGGCATTCACAAAAATTTTGTCTTCCGTCCTGTCCCATTACCTTGCTTTTGAGCCCTCTGGTGGCCTCCTAGCCAAAGGCACCATGTCATGGCCCACAACATCGACCTCATACCTGACAGAGGGCAGTGCTCCCTTGGCAATCCTCGGCAATTCCTCCAATGCAGTTCTAGTCTCTACCCTCTTCCTTGGTGAACCCAGGATTAGACAAACCGGAAGGGTTAGACAAATCCCTGTCATATAATAACAGTAGCATCCGTTAAAAAAAAAAAATTATGCCCATACACAACTGAGACTTGTTCTACCACCCTATATTTACATTTTATATCTTTACATATACTTTACGGCATATGTCCTTGATCTCATTATTCCTTTGACAATATTGTGAAATGAGTATTATAATCGTTATTTGGCAGGTAAGAGCCCCAGGTTCAGAGCGGTTAAGTGACTAACCTTGATGTAAGCTTTGCAGTGTAGCTCATTTTCTAAACAGAGTTGTGTCAACTCTACAGAGGCTGCCTCCCAGCAAATATTGCAATGGGCATATATTTTTAAGGCATGTTTCAGAGAAACATGGGCTTTTACAACTATATACCCATTTGTCAATTTCTAACCTCGTATCTTTTCACACAAATTTTAAGTTCTCTCTGTGCAAAACTAAAGGGCGATGGCCGGATTTCTGAATCCTATTTCTGCCCAAGAATCATTCCCATTACTTTAATGAGTAATAAGTACCACTTACAATTTGCATACCTGTGCAACTATGCTCCTAATAGTAAAAATGAAGCTTCCTATTTTCTTAATAATAAAAAACTGTCTTCTCCGTGAATGTGAGAGAGCACGAATGAGAGATTTAACTTCAGCAGCTGATTTCAAACAGAATTATTCTCTCGTGTGATCAGAATAAGATCCCTTGAAGGATCTAAGCCCAGTCTTTGTCTAGGGAACTGTCTAGTTTGCAAAGGTGTCTTCCTCCCTTCTGAGCAGCCCAAGTTGAGTCCACAATTGATCCTATTCCTGCCTCCCAAGAATATCTAAATAAATCTTTCCCTAAGCACCCCTTCCCTTTTACGGTTTCTCCAAAGGTGGTACACAGTTTGTCTGGATCTGAATCACCTGGGTACTTAATAACAGGTGATTTCTGGGTCCCAACATTGACCTGAATTGACCCAGCAATGGGGCATTAGCTTTCTATATTACCCAGCAGGTTTATACTTAACCAATTAAATATTCAGGTCTTTTTCACCAAGAAAGTCTTCAGCAAAATCTCCCTCATCTTATACTAAAAACAACTGGTTCTTAAGCGGCTGATAAAATTGCTGAGTCATATAGTGATTTGTGTTCAACACCTAATAACCCTTCTCCAGGTGATCTGTATATGAGGCTTATATTGCAACCCCGTAAAATTATTCATTCAGCCAAACAAGAACATACCTAACTATATTGTCATCCATTCTACATTTCCCTATGTTGTTCACAAGGATATCACGTCAAATATTTTGTGGAAATTCTGAAATTATGGCATCTACAGAATTCCCCAATACATCAAGTAATGTAACCCAAATTCGGAAGTACGTGAAGTCAGTTTGGTACAATTCTTTATCTGGATGATTCAAATTCTCAATTTCATTTAAAAAATTTAAGAAACCAGGTTTTACTTAAAGTCCTCTTAGATATGAGACAACATTAGGAAAAAGGATCAACTTTCACCATCCTAAATACTGGGATAAGATATTAAACATTCTGTTTAACTTAAATTAGGCAGCTTAAGATATGGTCTACTGATAAGGTTATCACATACACTAGGCAATAAAGTGATTGGCATCTTTATTGGGAGATATGGACGTAAAATTACTCCCTCAGGGTGAGGCATTTGGCTACACGTTTGTCGATACCCTTTCGTGTATAATTTAGGTCTCACTGGCAGCGAAGGGTTGAAAAACAGAAATCAAGGAACGTCCGTCAAGTGGTAAAAATCAGGTCTGACGGAGGCAATGAAGGTAGAGCATTGTTTAAAAAACCCCCAAACCTCGGTCCTCCAAATAGAAACAGCCCGTGAACAAGGTTGATATTATTAGCACGAGACTGGCATTCTTCTAATTAGCTCCAGAGAAAGTGAATATTGGCTTTCCAAGTGAACCCCTCTAGTCCAGGGATAGGTGCACATCACACCTGGGCCTTTCAGTTACAAATCCACCTCCTTAAGGAGCCGTGTGAAAAAGCAAGAACAATCAACAAGAAAAAAAATCCTCCCAGCTATAAATCAGCCACGTGGAGCTGCTGCTGCGGCAGTGGTAGCCCTGACTTCCTGGTTTGCTTCCTGCAAGCCTTGCGGCTGGGGGCTCCGGGTAGTGGGTGTAAGAAAGGGAGCGGCAGCCAAGAGCGGCTCCGGGTCCGCGGGGAGGGGGGCGGCGGGCCGGGGGATCCCTGAGGGTATGGCCGTTAAGGACAGAGTTATGGCCCCTAATTAAAACAAAAGTTTGGGAATCTGGAAGCTTTCAGAGCTGAGCAGTGGGGCAAAGGCTAAGGAACCAGACCCGGGGAAAGTGTAAGTTAGTTACAAGGTAACAGGGAATTGCGAAGAGGATTCTTGGGTACAGTGGTGAGAGAAGAAGGGGACTGCGAGCCGGGAAGGGGGTAGGTACACAGGAAGCTTAGAAGAGCGAGGCACACGGGTCGGTTGGAGCTCTGCGGAGGCCGACGGGGGGGTGGGGGTGCGGCGGCGGAGCGCAGCCCGAGTCGCGGGGAGGGGGGCGGAGGGAAGAGCCCAGGGGAAGGTAGAGCCAAGGGGAGTTCCGGATCTGGAGCTGGAAAGGGCAGACAGCAGAGAGGGCGGCAGCCGAAGCGGTAGGGGTGGGGGAGGGAGGAGGTGGAGAGCCGGAGGAGGGGGAAGGAGGGAGGGGAGAGCTGTGGCGGCGGCTGCGCCGGGCTCTGTGTCTCTCGCCGCCGGAGGAAGATGAGGCTGAAGATTGGGTTCATCTTACGCAGTTTACTGGTGGTGGGAAGCTTCCTGGGGCTTGTAGTCCTCTGGTCTTCCCTGTCCCCGCGGCCGGACGACCCAAGCCCGCTGAGCAGGATGAGGGTGAGTGACCCGCCCGCCCCCTCCGGTGGCGGCGACCTGCAACTTGTTTTGTTTGCGCGCGCGCGTGGCGGGAGCAGGGGCGGCGGGGTCGGGGCGCGGCGTTGCGCCACAGCTCCGCAGGTGGTGCTGGCGGAGCGCGGGCCGATCGGGGGCGCCGAGCCCCGAGCACCCGGTCCGGGCCACCAGGCACCGGCCCGCCCCCTCGCCTCCCCTTCCTCCCGCGCTCCCCCGCCCGGGGCGCCGCCGCCGCCGCCGCCGGCGGCCGCGCTCCACGCCGGGACTGCGGGGCGGAGCGGGAGGAGAGCGGGGGCCGCGACCGCCTAGCCCCCCGACTCCTCCGTGCGGGGACCGCCGCGGTCGCGGCTGGGGACCGCGGGGTTGGTCCAGGCTGCGGCCTGTGGCGCGTGCAGGCCTGAAGGAGGCGAGATGCTGCCGCTGCCATCACCGCAGTTCGGGACCAGGCCCCTCAGTGCAGCTTTCCCTCCCGCCACCACCCGTCCGGGGATGCTCGCATCCCCCGGCTCCCCCGGCCCGCCTGCCTGCCGGGAGTGGGAGGGAGATGGCGCCCCGCCTCCGGCACGTACGGGGAGCGCCGCCTCTCCCCCCCCCCACCCCCCCAGCTCTGGTGGCCGGGAGACGGGGTGCTTGTGCGGCCGCGGCGTCGCCCTGGACCGGCCTTTCCTCTCGCTTCCCTGGCTAGGGAAGGGGCGGTTGGCCCGAGGTGGCTAAGGGGCGTCCCCGCCCGGCTCGCGGGCCCCTCGGCCGCAGTCCGCACCGCGCGGGGGAAGTCCCTTCTCCCAGAGCCGCGTTGCTCGCCCGCCCGCTCCGGGCGGCTCTGTCCGGGAGGATATGGGGCCGGTTTCTCTAACCGGGCTGTGGCAGGGCTGCTCGGGCCGGAAAACTAACTTGTGCCGGCGCCCCGCCGCTTGGCTTTGGCCGCCTGCTAGCGCAGCCCGACGCCGAGGGGCGCCGCGGCGGGGAGCTCCCGGCGGCTCCGCTGGGACGCATTTGTCTGCCGCCCGAGGCGCGAGTGTTAGCTTTGACACTCCCTTGCTTTTGAGGGTTTAGTCAGGCGCCTCGGAACGTTAGTTACCGTGAGCCGCGCCGGGAAGGGGCTGCGGCGACTGCGGCTTCGCTGACCCAGTTGGTTGGCTGCATACCGGCTTCTCCCCCGCCCTGAGCCGCTCCCCGAAAATGAGACGCCGCACCCCTCTCCCTCCTCATCCCGGAGCTCGGGGTAGCCCTCTGGGCCCGCTGCTCTTGGCGGTGAAGAGTTCAGGGCCACTGAGCGGCCCAGGGGCCTTGGGAGGAGTTAGGCTCTCTAGTAGTGCCTTTTGCAAATATTATCTACACTGCGTCTCTGCGATCTCCTTTATTAACTTTCCTTAGCATTAACTTAGCATCAGGAAGTTGAGTGGCGAGGCTTCCTTTTAAGAATAAGAATCCTAGGAAGAGATTTCCTTAGCAGTTACTGTCTATATGGTGAAACGAGATTTACGTTTTAGTATTTGAAGTGTCGACTGAAATGGAATTTCTTTATAATATCTGGGGTGGGTTCCCGTCTAAGTCATCTAAGTTACTAATAATAAAAAGTACCAGGTTTTCCTTTTAGTGTGTTTGTGGTTTTAAGCCTCTCAGATCTCATGGGCTGATGGTGACCTCTTTATGGTTTTTGCTTTCAAAAGGATTGACAAAGAATAACTGAATATTGCAATCGAGAGTGTTTGTTTTAAGTCATTAAATGGTCTTTCACAGAGAGCTAGGAATGTTAAAACCCCATTTTCTGGGAGAGAAACTGAGGAAAGTCTGACCAAACAAGCCATATTCAGAATGTCCTGTAGTTCATATGACAAGTTTTTTAAAGAGGTGATGGAACATCCACACCAATACCCATCTGTTTTGTAATACTTCATTAAAGTGGTTCTATAATAACTACCCAGCCACAAGGCTAGTCATTCAATAGCAGGTGATATATCTTGAGTTTTGCTTCAACTTATTTGCTAGTTTGTCACTGGGTCCACTGTCATTTCTATCATTTGCCAAAGACAGAAGCTAGCTTTTTAAGACTTTTAAATGTAAGTTAACACTGAAAAGAATGCTTATGTATCAGGAAAACAAAATACAGGCAGATGTTAACTAAGCAATTTAAGGCATAGCTTGTGAATCATTATGAGCATAAATAAGGGACTTTTGCCTCCTTAAACTAAAAACTAGCCTGAGCACTTCTGAGATCTGGCACTAGAAGAGGATTTCCTTTAGGGAAGGTTCTGGCCAGCATGCAGATTCTGACTCCTGAGTTTCCCTTCTGCCTTCTAGTTCTTTTCCTTTGATTATCATTGCAGACACCTCCCCCCCACTGTGACACACCTGCCTCTTCTTTAATGCTGATCCACCTGTAGGCTTTTTTGGATCTCTATAAATCCTTGTAAATGGCTTGAAATAGGCTAGAACAATCTACCAAATAAAGGTTCTGCCTCTACTGTGGCAAGCTTGTACTTGTGGTTCCACCCTGTGCCACTGTTTATCTTGTACTTTCAGTGTGCCAGGCAATAAAGTCTGTAGCAACCTGCTTTTTTTTTTTTTTTTTTAAACCCAGACTACTTCTTTATATCTGCCTTTATATCTACCTGCCCAGCTGTGGAGGTCACTATTACAAAATACATTACCCATGGTCAAGATGAGAAACACATTTCTTATCTTCTTCCTCATTCAGGGCCTTTTGCTGTTTTTCTGAGGTAAATGATGTGAAAGATGATCTTACCGTTCAAATTGTACTCTGTTATATATGATGTGATTTATTCAATAAACATTTTTGAGTGCCTACTATGTACTAATGCTAGTTATTGAGGAAGTACTCCTTACCACTAACCCCGGATCTTACAGCTTTGTGGGGGGAAAAACACCCCACTTTAATCAAAACTCTACAAATCTGCAAATAAAAATTATGCTCCATGCTGTGAAGAAAAGCCATAGGGGATAAGAGAACAGAAATTTGGTCTTAAAAGTCCCTGAAGAAATGACATAGTGAGTTGAAATCTGAAGATTTGAATACAGATAGTTGATGTGAATGTGGGAGGAAGGCACTCCTGAGAGGAAGAAGTATGTGCAAAGGTCCTGAGGTAGGAGGTAGTATGGTGAACTGAGGAACTGGAAGAAGACCAATATAGTTAGAACATGGGAAATGAGAGGAGAGGGGGAGAGAGGATGTAAACATTTGTAGACCGTGCTAAAGATGAGGTCTTTAGAGCAGCAGGAAGCCCTTAAAGGATTTGTAAGTGGGGGAGACTTGATTAGGTTTGTGTTTTGGAAGGATTCTGATTGCCTGTCGGAAGTACGAATTGATTTAGAGCAAGAGCAGAGTCCTGTGGGATATTATAATAGTTCAGGTGGGACATGACGTTGCTTCGATGGGCAGGGTTACAATGGAAGTGAAGAATTGATTCAAGAGCTATTAAAGATGCAAAGGTATCTCAACTAGTTGATAGGATGTGGGAGTAGAGAAGGTGTCAGGAGGTTTAGGACGATGGATTATTTGTCACATTGAAAGTTCCGAAGACAAACATTCATACATTTTTATGTTCTGTTTTATGCTTATGGGAAGGCTTGCTTTTTAAGGCTTTGTCCTCTGCATATTTTCAGGTCAGCATTTATTAAGACCATCTGTTTAGTACTTGCGAAGTGCAGAAAGTTCCTTTAATTAAATAAATTATAGTATCTCCCAGGGCATACATCCCAAGTTTTAGCCTTGAGTTTTTTTTATTTTTTTAAAGATTTTATTTATTAGAGAGAGACAGTGAGAGAGGGAGCATGAGCACAAGCAGGGGGAGTGGGAGAGAGAGAAGCAGACTCCCTGCTGAGCAGGGAGCCCGATGTGGGGGCTCAACCCCAGGACCCTGAGATCATGACCTGAGTTGAAGACAGACACTTAACAACTGAGCCATCCAGGCGCCCCTAGCCCTGAATTTAAAATTGAATCATAAGCTCCTGACTATAAAGGTTTGTAATGGAAATGTTGAGGTCTTCAGTGGTATTATTATAACTAATCCAGTACCCATGAGAAGCTGCTGGTAAATGGATGATTCTTTGTATGTGCAAATGCTACCTTGGACCATTAATGCTACTTAGGTTTAGAGCACACATAGCAGGGCTAACTCCGGAATCCGCCCTAGGCAGAGAGATTTTAAGTGATAAGCTAAGACCGGTTGAAAGGCATATTGCTTAAATGAGGCTGAGTGACTGAATTGATGACCCTGTCACAGTCAAGTTCTACCTTTACCAAACCCTTTTATCTCTGTGATGATTGACTACCACCTGAAAGACTCTACCCTTGACCTTAAGACGTTATTTCAAATGGAAGCTCCATTGATATTAGGAATGGAGCTATCACTTATCAAAAGTGTGGTGTCTTAAGTGGTCGCTGTTGTCTCACTTCCCCAGTTGAAATGCCTCAGGATTTTTGTTCTGTATTGCTGTCCTCCCTCACACCTATAATGAAACACTCCAAGTCTACGAACTTTGGGTGTTATAGAGCTCCTGAAATTAATGCAGACTTCTATGTACATGTGCTTTCTTGGGGGGTGAGAATCAGAACCTTTCTTATTTCATTGTAAACAACTGAGTCCTTTGAAGGCAGGATTTAGGTTTCTTGGAGTAGCTCATGGAGTATCCCCCCCCATCTACCAGGGTGCTGAAGCATTCATTCATGTCTCCCCCTTAGGTCCGGACACCCCAGAAATGCAAACATTCCTAAGAATTCTAAATCTGTGGATTTTGTGAACGTGTTGCCCAGCCAGTGGTCAAAGGTCAGGCATCCATCCTCTTATGACCACACCTCTCCACCTCCCTGCCAGGAAGACCCCATTGAGAATACCAAGAATACCTCAAGTAAAAATCCCTGCTTTAAAGGGATCTCATCCTAGTTGAAGAGATGCAATACTCACATGGCTTGGGGTTCCTTCCTTTCTTCCTTAATCCAAGTAGCAATATAAGGAAACACTGAGAGCTGTCACAGAATGTTTTGTCAAGCCAGACCCAAATCAGTAGGTGGAGAGTAGCCATTCAGGGAGTGCACACTTATTCGTAAGGAAGGAATGAAAACTGTTAAAGAGCAGGTTGAATTTGGATAACTATTTCGTGATTGAGGCTGGCTGCATGGAATGGGAGATAAGGTGTGGGCTGCAACAATTTGGTTTTAGTATAAGCTGCGTTAGATCAATCAGTCCTAAATTGGAGACAGAAGGAGAGAGAAAATAATGCAACATGAATGAAAATCAGAATTCTGAGTGTGGACCATTTGTAAACAGTATTTGTAAATTCTAACTCCGGAGTTCTAAAAAAGCTGGTCAGCAAGATTTGAGTGGCTCTTGAATGTAGGAAAATGATTGTGATTATTTAACTTCAACCTAGATCTTTGTCTTTGTTTGTGTTTTGAATTCTAATTTTCATCCCTGAAGAATGAATGTACAATCTGACAGAAGGAGAGAAGTGGTTAAATTAAAAATTTACAATCTCTGGAATAAAATGGACATAGCTCGAGTCTATAAAGGAATGATTTTATGGCTGGGTTTTGTATGGCAGAAGAGGGGAAGGGGTGAGAGAGTGAACTATGCCTTAACAATGTGGACAGAATTCTTTTTAAGAATTGGGAGATATATTTTTATTAAAAGGGTGAATCACTGGGCGCCTGGGTGGCTCAGTTGTTAAGCATCTGCCTTCCGCTCAGGTCATGATCCCAGGGTCTTGGGATCGAGGCTGCATCAGGCTCCCTGCTCTGCGGGAAGCCTGTCCTCCCTCTCCCACTCCCCGGCTTGGTTCCCTCTCTTGCTGTGTCTCTCTCTGTCAAAAAAAAATAAAATATTTAAAAAGAAAAAAAGGCATGAATCATTTACTCAACAAGTGTCAGATAGTTGAGTGTTTACTACTATGCCATCTTTGGCTGTAGGCATTGGAAATGCTGTGCTGGACAGCGGAAGAGATAAAAAGTGTTGACATAATAAAGATGTTACTCAGGTTTCGACCTAATAACTGCACAGTAGGTGTTGTGTCCATAATGCAGTTTTCTTTTGATATATAAAGTTGGGCCTTTTTACAATACCTCCCGACCCTCAACCTTCCATTTGCTCAAAATAATGTATCGAGGGCTTGCTTTCTGCAAGACACTGGGCTGGGCACTGGAGATGCAGAGATGACAAGGACACAGACTTGGAGCTCCTCTCATAAGTGAGATGATCTCTGTGAATATGGAACGGTTGTAAAAAGGAGGTTTTTTTGTTTGTGTTTTTTTAGATTTCATTTGATTACTTGAGAGAGCACCAGCAGGGGCAGAGGGAGAAGCAGGCTCCTTGCTGATCAGGGAGCCTGATGAGGGGCTCCATCCCAGGACCCTGAAATCATGACCTGAGCCAAAGGCAGATGCTTAACCAATGGAGCTCCCCAGGCACCCCCAAAAAGGAGGTTCTTGCACAGCTGTAGGAGGTGGATGTTCAGAGGCAAGAGCATGACATTTGGCTAGACCTGGAGTGTCTGTGGGGTCCGGGAGGGATGCAGGGAAGAACAGTCTACACTAAAAGAATAAGGTGAGACCACAAAAAAGTTTTTTTTTTACTAGAGCAACGCGTTGGAAATTAAGATTGAGAAAGTGAGTTTGGGCCACAATTTGAAGGGAATTAAATGGTACGCCAAGGAACTGGGTTGGGGTTTTATTAAGTCAGCAGTTAGAGAAGCTTTTTAGAAGCTTCTGAAGTAGAGTTCAGGGAGGGGTGACATCCATTAATCATCAAGTCTTGATTCACTAATTCACTCAAGTATTTCAAATATTTATTGTGTCTACTAAGTACCATCCATTGCTCTAGGCATTGGAGATGCTATAGAGCAGTAAATAATAATAGCAATGATAACAGATAACATACAAGAGATAAAATACCTTGACTCTTTTTTGCCAGGTAAGCATTCTATGTGTATTATGTGGTTTAATGGTAACAAGAACCCTCTAATGCAAGTCTGGTGTAATTGTCACTTTATAGCTGAGACCATGGAGTCAGGTGAACTCTTTACCTGAGGTCATTTACTTAGTAAGTGGTAGAGCCAGATTCAAGCTCATGTTTTTGGAGTTAGAGCTTGGCTCTGACCAAACACTATAGATTTTAACAAGTAGGTGTGCTCAAGTGGACTACATTGAAAGGGGAACATAGAGACAGTAGAGCAGTAATTTCAAAGACTAACACTGAAGACAGTACAGAGTAACATGAAGGAGAAAGGGGCAGTGGGGACCATGCAGGGAAGTTCAGGGGGCCAGTGGTTGAGCTGAGACCCAAAGAATGAGTATAACCCTGTAACGCAATTTCTGAAGGATAAATGTTCCAGGCAGAGGGAACAGAAAGTGCAAAGCCCCTGATGTTGGAACGAGAGGCTATGTTTGAGAAATAGCCAGATGACTAGAGCCTGGTGAGTTTGGAGGGAGTATAGCACTTGATAAGCTTGCAGATGTAAACGGGGCCCTGGGTTGGATGATAAATTGTATGGTCCTCTATGTAGGGTCCAAGATAAACAAAATGAGGAACAACATTTCTTTTTTTTTTTTTTTTTTTCTTTTTACGACCTGTTGTAGTGGTGAGGCAAGAACTGTATTAGCTAAGTCTACCGGGTCCTGTGGGATCACAGAGAAGGCAGCATCTAGTCTGGAAGGCCTGGGTGCTGTCAGAGAGCTCTTTAGAAAGCACATGTTAGGGGGACAGGTGTGTGAGGACAGAGGAACAGAATGTGCAAAGGCATGAAAGATTACAGCAAATCCCGGGGACTGCATGGCTGGAAGGTGGGATTGGGGAGTGGAAGAAGGGGAGGGCGAACCCTAGAAAGACAGTCTGAACCCTGAAAGATTGAATACTGTGAATGGCCAGAGCTGTTATCAGGAATAATCTGGAAACAGTGCAGGCTGGATTTCAGTGAGGAGAGAAATGTCTCATAGGACATGATGAGGACTAAAAGCTAGGAGAGGGACCAAGACAGTGAATAGGAGGAGAACGAGATTATGAAAGTAGAATTAGCTGGTGTAGCTGGTAGGTGGAGGATCCCTCTGGATGGAACTGGAAGAGGAGGATGCTGATGCCTTAGAAGGAACAGAGCTGTTTAAAGGAGTGGTTCTCAAACTTCAGTAGGCCTCACAATCACCTGGAGGGTGTGTTAAAACAAAGTACTCCAGCCTCATGCCTAGAATCTCTGATTCAGTAGGTCTGAGGTGGGACAGAGAATTTGCATTTATAACTGGTTCCTGGGTTGCTGGTCCAGGGATCCTACCTTGAGAAGTGCTGGTCTGGAGGATGGGTAGATTTGGGGGCCATAAAACAAAAACATTGGTTTGGTTTGGACATGTAGAATTTTAGGGGGGCATGTCATATTTTATATGCAGTGTCTACTGGGTGGATGGAGCTCAGAACCGCATCAGTACTGGATGCAAAGTGTGCAAATCATGGGCAGGAATTATGTCTGATGCTTGAGGACCACCTTGGTAAACAAAGGGACTCTGTGGATAGAAGAGAAAAGTGTGGGTAGGAAAACAGAAACCTGGAAAATGCCTCCTTTCAGGTGCTGGGCGGGGGAGAGATGAAAGGAGGCATAGGCAGAAGTAGAAGATTTAGAGCATATCGCCCTGTAGAAAACATGGGCAAAGATAATGTAAGGGCAGGCCCATCAGTAGTGTCAGATGTTGCAGCATTTGAGCAAGAATTGATCACCATTGGGGATCTAGAAAGTGGCTGCGGAAGCACGCTTACTGGCCTGGTACACGAACCCGTAGCACCTGGGTCCAGGGAGGGACACAGTGGCATCTTCTCTGGCATCCCAGTAAGTGGGATGAGCCAGGGGAACCGGCTGGAAGAAAAAGAAGTTCAAGTGGTGAATAATCACCTTCATGAGACGGAAAATACAAGAAGAGGAAGGGTGTTAGAGAACTTAATTGTCAGAGGGGAACTTAACACATGTTGGATTCTATCTGTTCCGCCTTAATTAGGTGCCTCTCTGCACACACCCATGTGTGTATATAGACACATCTGTACATATATATTTTAAGCTAAACCATAATCACGTGATTGTAGTAATATATACTTCGTATGCTACCCACGTTCTGTTAAAATGATTATAATTCATAGCAGGCATTTTTTGCCCTCTTTTGGTCTGAAATCCAGTAACTTTATAAGAAGCTGTGACCAGAACAACATTTTAATATTTGAAGTTGGAAAAGAAATTTTATCCGCAGAATATTAGGCAGCTTTTAGTTTTTAACACATTAATTTGCCTGACGTGTAATTACAGGAAGAACCAGAGTAGCAAAATTGCCTGCTCAGCATTTCAGGTAATGTTGGTTTTTTGACAGTGGGGTCCACTGTTTCATTCTAGCTCAGTCCTGGGCTCCTGAAAGCGATGCTGAGGCAGCGTGAACTGCAGTTATCCAGGGCTTAAGTCTGTTTTGGAGAGGAAAGGACTACCTTCTGGGTGCTTCCTTTTGCTAAGAATCCTGAATATTTCAAAATGAGAAATGTTCTCGTTTCCGCTCCATTATAAATTCCCTTCTGGGCTTGGTAGCATTTTAAAGCGTGACTCCTGAGAAACATTTAAACATGCCAACCGGGAGACCTGATTTGGTTCACTGAATATAGGAACTGGCGCTCTGAAACTTGAGGAAAAAAAATTAACTTTGCATTATCTAATTAGGTTTATAGAACTGCTGCAGAGGAGCCTGGTTTCCCAAATCTAGAAGGTACAATTAACTGCAGTATTATATCAATACCAACTAGTCTGCTAATAGGCTTCCAAGCAAAGCAATTGGAATTTGTTATTACCAAGGATATTTTAAACTGGATGGATTAAAATTAAATCACATACTTTTGGGAGCAGTTCTGTATGAGAATAAAAGAAATGACCTAATCATTTTTTAATCTTTAATCTCTTATTGAGTCCCTGGGTTTAAGAATACATTTGGGCCTCAAGAGGTATGCTACTTTTCTTTAACAGTAAACTTACATGCTTAATGATTATCTGGCTTAAACGTAATTTTAGCATTTGTAGTTCTTTAGAAAATATTTTACAGTATGTGTTAGCACTTCAGTATTGAAGTACTTTGAAAACTACTACATATTCACTGGTAATGTGTACACCTTGTAAGAAGAATTGGTGTTAAAGAGCACTGGGTGTTCTATACAACTGATGAATCACTGAACTCTACCTCTGAAACTAATAATATACTGTGTTAATTAATTGAATTTAAATAAGATAAAAAAAAGTGAGTCTTAAGTAGACTGAGAAATTGCCAAAGCTTTTTTTTTAATCACTCTTACGAGAAGATGGGTGTGCTAGCATTTCTATTTTTTAGACTGTCTGTAATTATCCTTGACTCTTGATTTTCCTTTTAATAGAAACAACACACACACACACACACACACACACACACACACACACACACACTGTGATAAGATAGCATTTCTATTTTTTAGACTGTCTGTAATTATCCTTGACTCTTGATTTTCCTTTTAATAGACACACACACACACACACACACACAGTGATAAGATACTCTTTGATGTGAGCAAGGTTTGCAAATAGCTTTTACAACTGTGTGAATGCCTAGCTCCTCCAGCTGGAACCCTTGATTTCAAACCAAGCCATTGAGGCTAGCTATTGAAGTGAGACAGTAGGTTCAGCTTCGCAGTGTAGTATGAGACACTTTTGAACAGTTTTATAGAATTTTAAGAATTAACACTTGTTGAAGTAGTATCATAGTAGCAATATAATTTTTATGCTTCTGACCATTTCTTTAATAAATTCTCTAGAAAGGCTAAAGAGAAAAAATAGAATGATAGGGTGCAAATTACATTATAAAAAATAGTCCTTAAGTCATGATATTTGAAGTGCTCTAGAGGTTCTTTGTCAGCACTATTGCATTTTAAATAATTGTATTCTGTTGAATTTAAAGTAAATATTTCATATGCATTTTATTAACATCTGTTATTAGAAAAATAGTTCCCTTAAAACCCTGGAAAAAAACAAAAATGATCAGTATATTGAAGTGAGTCATGTAAGTTTAGTTTTGCCGGACTAGATGAAAGACAGATACGATAGGTAAGAGAAAAAGATGTTCAGATACAGAAAACTGAGAAGAAGCAAGATATGTAGATTCCATTTCTATTGAGATATGTAGTTTATTAGTTGTACAAACATTTCAAAAATGACTCAGGAATCATCTAATAGAGTTGAATCAATTAAGTTTTTATTTGCTTGATTGTTAAATGCAGCTATGACAAATACCTAGAAAAATTTGCCACAGAGTATATCATACCAACTGGAGTTTTTTGTCATGTACCTATGAAATCAAAGAGTCACTGTATATGGCTGTTTCAAAATTTGTCTTGAGATATTTTCTGAAATAGTTGGCTTATTAGCTGTAGGTTTCAATTATGCTTACTTGGGAGTACATAAATCCAAACCTCTTCCCCCAATATTTCCTCTGGCAATTGAATATTTTGCTATGTAATTCTTATTAGACAATTTAATCATTATGCTTCTTAAAATTTAATCCGACTGGGTTAGTCTTTTAATCTCTAATACAGTAAGGTGTCTTCCATGTGAGTCAGTATTTGTTACCTTTACGATCTGTTTGCAGGGTTTTACATCTTTTATTTTGAAAGAAAGCATTTAAAACCTCCTGTTCAAAAGTCTTCTAACTCTTGCCAGGGTGATTTAAAATGAATAAAAAATCCATTAGATTTTTGGCAAATAAGCTCTCAATTATGGTACGGAATAAATGACTACAAAGTGCTTTTTAGAGTAATGGAATGGAAATGACTGAAATCTTACTACTTTGCACACGCCGATTTTTCTGCTATTGAGTGTTTAGTTTAAGCTAAAAGATCACCGTCAAAATTGGAAATTTTGATCATTTAAAATATATAATTACATTTTAACATTTAAGCAAAGGATTGGTGGAATGCAGAAATATAGGCATGCGGTTTCATTTACTGCTGCTCTCTGTGTGATGGTCTCTGAGGAAATTTGAAGTCCACTGTTTGTAAAAGAAGGTTGGAGGAGAGTGTTGCATTTTGGTGGTCAATTAAAATAAATTTGCTTATACAGTTCAGGGAGATCCTGGTGGGTGGCAAAGAGAAAAATACTTCTAGCAAATAGTTCTCTGAAATTCTCTCTTCTGAAAATGTGCTAAATACGGTGATTTCCAAATGCCTTGGTATTTTAAAGAAATAACATTTTCTGTATGAAATTAGGATAACTCTTATTCTTTTTTTCGTGGTTAACATTTAGGCTGCAAACCATGGCACATATAACTTCTATTTTAAAATAAATGTAGCGTACATGTGATCACAGTTAACTGAAAATTTTGAAGAGTGCTGTCAAACCTGCAAAGGTAATAGAACCCAAAATACCACACCTCTTCCCAGGTCCTGCTCTTCTCTTAGCTTAAGAAAAGAACTGGCATCTGTGGTATGGGTCAAAGTATGTCTGTACTACATGGGTATTCTCAGATTATTTTTTTCAGTGTCCTCTTTGACTTCTGAGGAAGGTTTTAATGAACCGGAGCTTCATTTCACTTTCCATGAATTACTGCGGCAGGAAGAGTGCCAGCCAGTTTTGCTCGAGCAGCCCGTACCTGTGACTAACCCGAAGAAAATCTCAGCCAGAGAGTCTAATAAATAGTGGTACACTCATGTTTCATAAGAGGCAGGTATCCTCCTTGACCTCTGCTCAATTAACTGGTAACACCTAGAGAAAAAGTAAATGTTAAAATCATTGTTACACCTTGGCAAAAAATCACTTCTGGAAGATTAAGTGAATGGCTTGAAACATGGACTCATTTGCATCTACTTCTTTGGCTTAAACAGGTGCTTGTGTTTAAAAGCAAGTATGTTTTGTGCAGTGATTTATGACTCAGAAGGCCTGATGAAATGAAAGAGTAAGAGGAAATCCTAAGTGGAAATTAAGGAATAGATTTTTAGTATAAAATATCAGAAATTTACGGTAACAGTAAAGGCAATATATATATATATTAGTGTTGTTTTCTAATGAATTGTGATAACTTTCCTACTATTTTTTTCAAATCATGAAAATAACAAATCTATTTTTTTCTCCCTCGGGACGTAGGATTCCATTTGTTGATTGTGAGACATTTGTTGAGCGGTTGGTCAGTTTCTTTGGGTCCCAGTGGGTGCTAAATGTGAGAATGATTCCTTCAAGGTTAAAAAAGGTCAGCCACGTAGTTTATTGACTTCAAGGTAGCTGGAAAAACCCAGCCTGCCATTTGGGCACGCAGTGCATTGCCTCCGAATGATGAAGCCAGCAGCTTGCTCCTAATTTTCTAACACAGACAGAGGTTGCATTTTCTGCATGTACCCCATTCTTTTTCATTAAAGACAACTAAACCTTCACAGTCCTTTATCATACCTGTAACTCTTGTGGTGAATCAGCACTAATGAAAAAAAGATTTCATTTCTAAAATAGACATAAAATGAACTTTTTCAAAAGAACTTTGTGCTCTTTCTGTAATCTCTATATACCCCTACCCACAACTCCTCTTACACATCTCACTTTAACAAAATACTCTAAGAAGCTGTCACATCCTGTGAATACTGACTAGGAATGGAAGAAAAATTAGAGTTTTGGTTTTCTTGCAGGAGATTGCTTTCCGTCAGAGACTGCAGATTTTCCTTGGTCGGCATGGGCCTAATTTAAAATTGTCTCCTATATGCAGTGATGAAAATCAAATCAAACTTAAAATACTTTGTGGAACATTTTCCTGATAATGTTTTTGGAAAAAAAGATTTAGAATAGTGGTGTTGAGGTTTTGAAATGCTACTCTTCTGAAAGTTGGAAGTTTCCACCACCTTTCCATTCCTTCCATCTCTCATCAGGTGACTGTAGACACTGGTTCATTTGTCAGAGTTTAAGTGGTTAAAAGAAAAAAATCAGAATATGCCATGCCTTATGAAGTCAGGTTCCTGATTTGTTTCTAGTGCCTTCTATTTAGATACAGGTTTGATTTACTTGTTTCCTGAATTCATGGGCCAGACCCGATATTCATAGTTGTACACTTGGGATATCTTAAATAAAAACATTTAAAGACCTTTGTAATAGATGTATTACAATTTGTTGTAAAACAATATTGTTGTAAAACATTAAACCTAACCCACACTGTCATGCTTTAGCTGGTTTGTGGTGAAGCAGAAAGCATGAGAAATTTGCTGTGTTTCCGTCTGCTCATCATCACTTGGAAATCACCTTTGCCTTGCCCAGAGAAGACGCAGATGGGCTGAATTCTCTTCCCTGTTCTGTGAAAGCATGTAGCAGTGTGCATGCCTTCATGAAATACGTTTAGAGAGTGACCAGTACACTTATAGTGGCACCTGAAATCTTGAAAGGACAATATCTCTTATATGCTTAATTTATTGCTAAGAGTGAAGATAAGTCTCAAAAAGAAAAATGGAAAAATTCCTTTTGGGGAGGGGAAGCTAATGTCCTCTAGGATTTGGATTACTAAGTTTCTTCACAGAGAATTCCTTGATCTTCTAAGAATACAGGTACTACATTTGTATGATGTTATAATTCTACCTCAGTGCTTCCTGTCTCAGGCAGTGTAATGAATTAAAATGAATTAAATGCACGGATATTTAGCACAAGCTAGAGCTCAGGAATACTCAATGTATAATTTCATCCTGTAGGCCAGTTATCAGGAAGTAGTGGAGGTCAAATCTGCTGCCTGGGAAAGTTTTTTATTTCCTTGTGTAAGCCTTAGAGCCTGCCTATCTTCGATTTTGCTGTTTTGTGAACTGTAACAGTTTTTGTTGTTATGTAAATTGCCTGCTAGTCAAGTAAGAGCCAGAAACTCTGTTTAGGTTTGAGAGATTCGGCAACCTCATGGTTTTGGAATAATCTGATATTTTAGTGGTGTTTTCATGTCACTGTCTCGTTGAGATTTTGAAAAACCGACGTAAGTCCATAATTAATCAAGATTCCTAGAGAAGGTACACCCAAGTTGATTACGGTATTCCTTACTAGGAAGGGCAGGGAGTTTGAGCTTGAAGGTGGAGGAGGAAGAGAAGGTGTGCCGTCTAAAAGGAGGAGGAGCCTTGTACGGTACAAGGTCATGGTTTGGCCCAATCATTTGTGTTGGCAGTGGGGAGTAGGAAAGACAGGGATTTAAACCACATACGTGTTTTTTCTTTTAAAAAAGTAATTGGGTTGATGACTGAATAGTAATCCCCGGAAATAAAATATCCTGGAGAAATTTTATTACGTTTAAAATTACTTTGTGGCATGTGGCTCCTCAACACCAAGGTGGATTAAAAATAAAAGCTGACGTCCTTGTATAGTAGAAGTCCACACAGACTCTGACAGGAGTTGGAATCCTGTTATAAATACTGTTTCTAGCTTCAGTGAGCTTGGCCTAGTGACTTACTTCCCTGAGCCCCCTTTACCTCCTCTGTAAAGGAGGCCAGGCACTAGTGGTTCCTGTGTTTGCCTTAGGGTGAGGTTACCAGAGCTCCTAGGAAAGCATTTGACTAGCAGTTTTACACCTGTTGTTTCCCCTCCTTTCTCTCCCTTCTGGGATGAGTATAATAATTTATACATAGTTTCAAGAGTGCGTGAAAGAATGAAAATACTTATAGGAATTTGTTATGGATTCATGAAAAGGGGCTGAGTCTTTTCTCCTAGACTGTGACTTTTGCCTTAAAACTTATGTCCTTCAAGGAACCAAGGTTCTAAAATGGGGAAAGAGGAAAATGCTATTGTTTATTTGCTTTTAAAATATACTCTTTTGGGGGGTGCATGGGTGGCTCAGTCCGTTAAGTGGCCGACTCTTCATTTTGGCTCAAGTCGTGGTCTCAGGTTCCTGGAATTGAGCCCCGTGCTGGGCTCTGATTCTCTCCTTCTCTCTCTGCCCCTGTCCCCTGCTCATGTGTGCCATCTCACTCTCTCTCAAATAACATAGTTTAAAATATACTTTTTTTCTGTATATAAATATATATTCATTGTAGAAAATATTAAAAAATAAAAGCAAATAAACTAAATCCCCTGTAATTCATTTTACTCAAAGCTAAGTATGATCTGTTTGGTGTATTTCTTGACCAAATTTAAGGGTAGACCTAGACTACATATACACGGCTTTGTGGATTGCCTTTTTTCTTTGACTCTAGAAATTTTTATATTATTTTTAGGACCTACATTGTCTTGTAAACTCACCTTTACCATCTGGTCATTTGATCATGGAGATGGTTTAAGGGAAGATGACATTAGGAAGGAAAAAAAAAATACCGGTGTGCTGGGAATTACAGGTCCTACATCGTTGTGTACCCATATGTGCAAAATTGTTTTCCCAACTGCCCTTTTAAAAAAAACAACAACAACATAGGTTTGACTCCAAGTTTTGCTGTTTAAAATAATTTTGGGTGCCTCTGGCTAACCCACCCATTAAATGGAGCAAAACAAGTGATCTGAGGGAGAACAAAACTGGAAGAGCAACTATTAAAGCTACTAATTTTCACTCTCTCTCCCTTATTCTTCTCAGAAGCCTAGTCCCCAACTTAATTTTGAGTTGTGGTCAGGAATATTCCAAAGCTTTTAAACTTCTGCTTAGTGAATAAGTTTTAAGAAATCCAAGTCCCTGCCATTGGGTTAATTATGAGGTATGGTAAATACATTGTTTTCTTAGTTTTATTTAACTTTGTTCCTGTTGTCCCTGTGTTGTGAAGTACAGGTTTTCTTCCTGCGGATTCAACTAGGCCATTCCTGGATTTTCTTAAATATCGTGTTCCATTTTCATATTTAAAGATGAAAATTATGCCCTTTCTTTTTAGATTTAGATTCTTTTTAGATTACACAATTTTCATTGTGTAGTTGGACTACACTATGTCACTGTGCAGCGATAAGGCTTGTTTTCCTTGAATCTTCTTTTAAGCTCACACCTTCTGTTTGTTTATACTTGTACATAGTGACGTAACAGGTCAACACTGTGGGAGCGGAATTCAAGTGTGAAAATTGATTGAACATCAAATACTAATAAGGAACTTCTATTGAATTCTTGCTATGCCCTCTGCTAGGTGTGTTTAAATTCTCAATTTAGCCTTCTGACATTTTACGGATGAGGAACTTTGTGGCTTAGGGAAGTTAAATGCCTTGCCTGTCACCTGGCCTTGTAGGTGATGGAACCAGAGTTCAAACCCAGGCTGCCAGCAGAGCCCACCCTCTCGGGCTGGGTTCGGTACCACCAAGTCGCACCTCCGGAACCGCGTGCTGGGAACCACCGGGGTTAGTTTAAGAAGGGTTCTTGGGCCGGTAAGGTTGAGAAATGTTGCATGTCCTATCACCCCCTCAGAGATTCGCAGGGCACATTAGTATGTTAAAAGCCCTGGAAAGTCCTGCAGAAAATAAACTTTTAAGATTTTTTGGAGCTCATCTTTCACAAATTGACCTGGTCACTGATTGGCTCTGTGAAGAGCTCCAGCATCCTGAGAGAACCGTTGGCTAATAGCCGAGTCAAAGTAAGGGAGCTGTTTGGGTGATGGTGCTGGCTCATGCTCTGTGGGTAGATGCACCTGTGTCAGAGGAAGACCTGGCGCTAGACTGTTACTTATGTGTTCACGGTGGGTGTGGCCTCATCCAACTGTCTAAATCTTACCATCCTTCGAGGTCCATCCAGGTTTTGCCTCTCTGGAGCTTTCTTTAAGTACTTTAGTCCACTCGGATATCTCCAATCTTAGAAAAGTTCCTCATTATGGGGCAGGACTATAAATGACCTTAATACTCTTTAGTACAGAGCTGCTTTCCCAGTTGGTCGTAAGCTCCTTGAGGGTAGGCCCTGTTCTCTAGTGCTCTCTTGGTTCTCTGCTAATTAGCTGCTGGTCCTGTTGTCCTAGAAGAGAGATCCAAGTTGTTCTAGTGGCCTTTGTTCAGTTGACAAATACTCATTGTCTCCTGGTCATGACCTTTACTGAGACCTGCATTCATTCTTAATCCTCAAACTTGAACTCATGTAGTCATTTGATACTGACATTGGCAGTCCTGCTCCCCATGTTGTTTTCCAATGGGACGCAAACTCACTGATCTTGCTGTTTATCAAAAATGACTTTGATCCTATTGTAAATTCTCAGACACAGTGAGTACTTTACAAAGCAGAAAAATCCTACTAAGGAGTTAAAATAGGTTTCTTAGAACAGCCCTTGCTTGCAGTCACCTACATCTTTCTCCATTGCCTTAGCAGCCCAGTGAATCTGACAAGTATTTATACTGAGGAATTTTTTTTTATACAGGGAATCCCAATATAAGTGGATCCTTGACTTTGGTTGCGAGACAAATGGTTTTAAGTATAACCCTTATCAGGTTGCTGTTGGTATGGAAATAGGTGTCCAGTGCATAAATTGTGTTTCAGTTACTAGAAACTCCTTTCACATCATGAAAATATCAAAACAGGTCCCCTAAACCAAATAAATGCTTTTATAAATATTTTGCAGGCACATAAAACCAAAGCCGTATCGTGTATGTTATGTGGATAAATTTTTCTGCATAGGCAAGATTGAGTGATGGTTCTTAAAATACAAGTCTACTAGAGTTTGCACTGAAAGCACCGCCTTTTCTTTTAGAAACTCCCTACAATAATTATGGATATTCTTTCTTCACTCCAAGGTACTTTTGTGTACAAAATTAACATCATCTGTCTTGACTGTTTTCACTCTGTATTTAGTGTGCCCAAATGCCTCTGGAAGTCTTTGAATGGTACCTGCTAGGAAACGGGGGATTTCTACCCGCCCCCCTCAAACTTCTTGGGGGAAATATGAAAAGGGTGAACCAATGGTCCAGTTATCAGCTGGTTTTGTGGTCTCTCTGTGAATTTTAAGGGGCGGTAACTAGATATTTGGGGTTTATATCCATTTAGAATATAGATTTGACTATCGCAGAAATCCAGAAAGTTAGATTTTTTTTTTTCTCTTATGTAAGTAGCCAAATGGATCTGGCAACTCTTCATAGACCTGTGTGACCTCATCAGGGATCCATGCCCCTTCTCCCTTGTTCTTCTGTTATTCCTAGAGAGTTGCCCTCCTCTACATGGTCTGAGATTATACCACCTTGTCCACATTCTAGTAGTAGGAAGGAAAGAAACTGAAAGGGGAGTTTGTTTCCTTCTCTCCATAGGTACATATCCTGTTCAGCCACATTCCATTGGTTAAAAGGTAATCAAAAGAAAATTGGAAATGTGAAATTGGAAATGGAAATGGAAATTGGAAATTGGAAATGGAAATTCTGGGTGGCCATCTGCATAGCTAAAAGAGGTGGGGGGAGATGGTTAATACGAGGAGAGGAAGAATGTCGGGGAGGTATAGAAGTCTTTGCCACAACACGATAGTGTGTAAGTGTTTAAAATAAGGTTTGTAAAAGTCTCTCAAAAAAAAAAGTGTAAAAGCAGGGGTGAAAAGTCCCTTGTAGCTCAACTTTTAGTTGTACCCGACTCCTTCCCTAGAAGAATCAGCATGGTCTTGGTATCTGGTATAAGTTTGGTCTTCTCACTCAAGCACAGAAGTTATTTTTGAATTACATAACTGTTGATCCCAGACTCTTTTCAGACTTGTCTGCTAAACTCACATCAACAGGATCAGGTTTTAAGTTTCTCTTATGTACCCATTATCACCATAAGATGTTCAGTAAATTTATATCACATCGAATCATGGATTATTAAAATTTTGCCTCCTTTGCTTATTTGACAATAGATTCAGTGGTTTCTTGTCTCCCGCCCCCCGTTACAACTGTAACAGTCCCTACTCTTTGCATTGAACTCCCTATCCACTATCAGAAAGACAGAAGAGGTATAGAATTTTGGGGATTGATGAAGATGTGTTACCGAAAAGTCACTCTTGGACCTCTTTACTGTTGGCAGTCAGGGAACCAGGGAAGGGGTATACCTCATTGGAGGAGTTAGCAAAAATCTGTGGTTTTGCATAAAGAGGTAGGTCTTACAGCAGAGCATAAAGCATAAAGAGGTAGGTCTTACAGCAGGCAAGATATATTAGAGAACTGAAAAAGCAAAATTGGGATACAGAGTGAAACACGGGAATAGTGATTGAAAGAGCTGCCATCCCTAGGGCAAGTCAAAGGGTGAGGGCATGGTAAAAGGAAGAGGTTGGGGTTGTCAGAATTTAGAAGCTCACAGGAAGCCCAGCAAGTTGGGGTTCAGATCTCTGGGGGTAGTATGGTGGGACCCTGGCCAGCTACCTGTTGGACCTCTAGAATATAATGAGGCTGTTTTGGGGGGGAATCTGTAATGGAGCTGGGTCGGATCAAAGCTAGAGGCTAGAACCACTGCAGCTGCCATGACCCAGTGCCTTAACTTTGACGGCAAACAAAGAACGAATCCATTTGGCCTGCCTTTCTGTCTCTCTCGCGACCCCTGTTGGTGAAGCCTAACAGAGGCAGTTGGCAAAGGAGAGATGTTTGCAGAGTTCCAGAGCACAAAGCAGAATATAGAAGAAGGAAAACAAAATATAACAAATGATATATGTATGTATATATATATAGTGGGTTTAGAGCTAGAGACAATAATTTAATAGCCAACACAGTACTGGACATAGTCTTCCTTTAGAAAGTTCATGTGGGAAACTTTGGGGCCAAATAGTATCATGAGAAAAGTTAGTTAGATCTGGACTGGATGCGATACGGATCTGACTTATTAATATGGACAAGAATAGACCTTCTTTGCCGAGGTCCACTTACTTGCATACTAAGTAGAACAGTGGTCTGCCCAGTCTGATACTCTTACTAAAGTACCAGAGCTATGTTTATGCAAGAGAGCATAACTTTCATCCTTTTATCCTTATGGGCTAAGGAGGCAGCTTAGATTTTCCTTTCTTCCTTTGGAAGCCCGTTATGAAACTGTTACACATTTCCTTGAGGCTTTCTTGAGTTTATTTCTAGTATCTGTGACTCATTAAAAAACTACTTAGACTTTTTAGGTGTCTTGCGTTGTGTTGGGCCTTGAGGATACAAAGATGACTAAGATACAGTCTGTGTCCTCAGGGATGTGACAACCTCGTTTGCAGTACAAGGCGAAATGGGAATTAATATATGTTAAATAGTAAGATAGAATGTATTGTACCTGAAAAGTGGAAAAGAGCAGGCCCATGGAAGAGAATTAACTTTTGGGCTCATCCTCAAAAGTAGGGCTTCGGTCGGCTGAGGGAGGAGTTTGTGTAGGTGTGTGTTGTGGGGGAGGGCAGCAAGTAGAAACTATACATTTGAGGGGAAAGAAGGAAATAAGTATAATGGTATTTGGCATATATTTTCCAGTTTCTGTATGAAGTAACATTATTCAGTTAGCTCTGTGGAGGTCCTTGTTTTGGCTTCCAGGGATTCTCCTTATTCCAGAATTTTGAATTTGATAGGCATCCTCCCTCCTGCCCCCATCTGTTGTGACTTTCTGTACTTCAGCCATATACTTGCTGAGACAGTCACCTTTATAAGCTAAAAATGCCTGTTTTACTTTACTTTCAAATCGAAGCTTGCTAATCTCTGTTTTTATATTAGTTGTCCCTCACAAAATAGTTTCGAGTTTGTATCTGTGAGCCTCCCTACTTATAAAAGGCTGTCTTGAGTATCAGAATCACTAAGCAATGAAGGATTGGCCCTGGCTACTGGATCCCTTTTATATGCATAATTGAGTTCTTGAATTGTCATCATTGTCTTGAAAGGGAGCATAATTGGAGCACCTGGGTGGCTCAGTCCGTTAAGCATTGGACTCTTGGTTTCCGCTCAGGTCATGATCTGAGAGTCATGGGCTCAAGCCCCACATTGGGGAGTCTGCTTGAGATTCTCTTTCTCTACCACCCCCTACTCCGTCCTGCTTGCACTCTTTCTCACTAAAATAAATAAATCTAAAAAAAAAAAAATAGGAAAGAGAATTAAATTATAGAGAGAATAAAAATTCACCTGCCCGAGACTGTCTCCCTCAATGTTCCTGTTTGTGCCAGTGGTTAATATTATATCCTCTGTATAACATAATTCAAGACATCTTGTAACATGTTAAGGCACATCCTGGTCTCAGTTCTGTCTCTATCCATGGCATGGAAGGGAGAGGTCTATCCCACAGACAGGTAATTGAACAGGGGTATCTAACCTAGATCAACTATATTTTTGGTGCTGGGATTTTTGAGTCATGTGGTGTTGTCTACTAGAGCTGATGCAGAGTTGGTCTGTAGGCATTGCACCATGGTCAACTCCTTAAACATCAAAGTCACATACAAAGTAAAATTAAGGGGGAGGGAAACATAAAAGTCTTGTTGAGGAGACCAGTATCAGAGAAAGGAATGAAGTAGACTTTGTTTTTAGGAGCAGAGAAGAAAGATGTTATGGAGAGGGACAGACAAAAAGACTCTACTTCTGCCGGAAGACCTAATTTCCATGAGACCTACCTATTCTAACTGCGAATTAAGTTCTGTGACATTTGCCTGAATCCTTACAATAAGTGCCCTTTTACTTAAATAGGTTTCTGCATCTTGCATAACAAATTGTTAGAGTCACATACAGAAATAATCTCCTGCTTTAACCTAAAGGAATTACCATCATTTCATATATAAGCCAGAGAGGAAGATTTTGAGTAGGGCCTTCAAGTCGCATACAGGAGGTTGTTTTTCCCAGCGCCTGTGTCTATTGCTACCTCTGTCTTTTTTCCCCCACCTCAAATTTGTTTTTGAGGTATGGTGATCAAGGAAGGTGAAGCATGTTTTTGTATAAGAGTAAAACTTGTTTTTCTGGAATTTAAGATGTCTGCCTTTTCCTCAAAATTTTTTTTGACAAAAAAGAATCATTATGATACATAGTGTGACTGTATATAGTATGTATAATATGAAATTTGGAGGAATTTCTGTGTAAATGAATGATAACCCAAAGGGCAACAAAATAAAAAGGAATTCATAACTTCCCAAATTTGTTAGCATTTAGTTTATTGCTGATGAGTACTACATTTTCTTTAATCGAAATCCCAAAACTACATATATATAAAAGTTTACATATATATAAAAGTTTACATATATAATGTGTGTGTGTATACACACACACACACACACACACACACACACACACACACACACACATTTTTTTTCCTGGCTAAGAAAAAGTATCATTTTAACTTTATTTCTTTGAAAGAAATTTAGTCATTTACTAGGGAGGTATCAGAGTGGCTTATGAAATAGATAATTGGACCAAACACTGTAGACTACTAAGTTAAAAAAAAAAAAAGACTAAACATATTCAATTGTTAACAATACTAATAATTTATTGCTGTTTACTCTGAGTTTTGGGTTCATATAAACTTTGTTCATGTGCTATATAGTTATAGAATTGTACTGTGAAAGCAATTAGACTTAGTTTTTAACTTTCCTATTTGTAAATGGATTTAAGTTCTTTTTGATAGTCTAGGAACCAATTAAATATTTCTTTAATGGTTCAATTAATTGCATGATTTCATTATTTTACTGTGTTCACTTTACAGAATGTTAAAAGCATTAAGAGAATAGAATGTTAAAGAGACTTATGATGTAAACTAATTGGAGTTCTTATTGTCAGATTTAATATAACATGTTAATATACAGTATTTATAGAAGCCCATTTTGTACATGCCTTGGGTCATTTTAAGGGGCATTTACATTTAAAGTAGGCAATTTACTTATCTATGTGGAAAGCCTGTCTTACTGCTCGAGGGTTAGCATACAGCACGTTGTAACTCTTAAAAACTG
>CM052899.1:42747601-42831758 GCA_028534135.1 Potos flavus
GATCCCAGGACCCTGAGATCATGACCTGAGCCGAAGGCAGAGGCTTTAACCCACTGAGCCACCCAGGCGCCCCAAGACTTTTTTTTTTTTTTTTTAGAGCAGTTTTAGGTTCACAGCCAAATTGAGAAGGTACAGAGATTTCTCTTATACCCCCTGCCCCCACACTTGCGCAGCCTCCCCTATTATCAACATCCCCACCAGAGTTGTACATTGTTACAATTGATGAACCCCCCCCATTGAAACATCGTCACCCAAAGTACATTGTCGGCATTAGGATTCACTCTTGGTGTTATACATTCTTTGGATTTGGACAGTATGCAATGTACAGTTGATTCTTGAATCACACGGGGTTAAGGGCCCCAATCCCTGTGCAGTTGAAAATCTGTGTATAACTTTGACTCCACAAATACTTAACTACTAATAGCCTACTGTTGACCAGAAGCCTTACTGATAATAAATACTCGATCAACACATTTTGTATGTTATATGCATTATATACTGTATTCTTAACAATAATATAAGCTAGGGAAAAGAAAATGTTAAAAAATCCTAAGGAGGAGAAAATAGCTGTAGCACTGTACTGTATTTACTAAAAAAAAAAAAAAAAAAATCCACATATTGGTGGACCTGAATAGTTTAAACCCTTATTATTCAAGGGTCAGCTGTGTAATGACACCCATCCATCATTATAGTATCGCATAGAGTATTTTCACTGCCCTAAAAATTCTCTGTGCTCTACCTATTCATCCCCATCCAACCCCTGGCAGCTGCTGATTTTTTTTTTTTTTTTTTTTTTTAAACCATCTGGTTTTGCCTCTCTCTTCGTACAAATGTAAAGTTCAGACTGAGATCCAAAGAGATCAATGGATTAACTACAGTTCACACAGAAAGTCCTCTGGTCTGCCACTGCCTTCTGATTCACTTCACTGACTTCTCTTTTTTGTTGGCTATGATGACCTTTTTTGTTGGAATGTAATAGCTTATTAAGATGTGATTTGCTATAACAAAATGATTAAAACTATTTTGAGATCTATCTGTTGGACTTACAAACACAATATAATGAAGATAATAGTTGCATGACTTCAGCGTTTGAAAATTCCATCTGTATTTCCTTCTGTTTATCATTGGGCATCAGAGAATGATTATTTCTTCAAAACTAGGTTTCTTAAGACTGAGTACAGTAACCAAAGTTTTAAAATCCTTTTTATGGAAAATACTAAAACTTGAAACTGCAACCCTGCTTTTCTTTTTTAACATTCTTGATCATGTCAGGAAAATTTTTTACATTAGGCAAGTGTGTATAATTGTATGTATAAGGTACTGGGACATAAAGGTTGCCCAACTGACTTTTAATATATTAAGTGAGAAAATGTACCTATTACTTATTTTCAGTTGACCAAATGAAAAAATGGACGACTCCTTGTTTAAGTACTCTGATGTATTCTTAGTATTCAAGGTCCTTAAGCTAAATAAGAAAAAATATTTCTCTTTTTACATTTTCTTCTTACCCAGTGGTTTTTTTCTTTTTTAATGCTAGACAGTGTTTTTACCCAGAATTAAAGCTGATAAACCTGATCCTCCACTTTGTGTGCTATTCAAGCTGCTTCAGTGAGGAACTGTTCCCCATAAACCCCGGAATTTGTTGGAAGCTAAGCATTTGCCATTTGAGCATGTTAAGAAGAGCTAGATTGAAAGCTGCTAAGAAAAAAGGAATTGTTATTTTTCTGGCAGTGTTTGTAAAAACTGATCAGGCAATGAGCAGTAGTCTCTAACACAATTGAGCTGTGATGAACAAATATGAATAATCATACATTGTCTTAGAAGAGTCCCGGATTGATATTTTTATTATGCACTGTACATCACAATCAAATAAAGGAGCCTGTTTGCACATATCCTGAAAACTATAATTTGATAAGTATATGGTGATTACTTCTTAGTAATTTTTGAAGGTCTGCCAACCAAAAATTTGTAATAAAATTCAGTCTTATGAAATTAAAGATTAAATGACAAAAATGCAGCTGTTTCGATAAATATTAAAGCACTGCTATGCATATAGCACCTCAAATGTAGTTGTTTTTACCAACTTTGGTTTTAAAAGCCTTTTTTCCTTAAGCGAATTATATGAACACCCTTTCTTATTATTACTACAAGGGATTCCTCATTATTTTTCATAGTAACTTTGATTTTGGACTCAGCTTTTAGAGAAGTTTAAATGGATTCTTCTATGCATTTTCAGAAATGTTGACTACTGCACTTTACTAATATATATTGTACTTTATAAACTTAACATATGGGCTTTTATATTGCTCCAAACAAATTTGGTAAACCTCAGTCTCTAATTTGCAAAACAAAGATCAGGTCACCCCTGAAAATAGTACACAACCCAATGTTATTTATTTTTTGGAAGACCTAGCTAAGATGTGATCGTTCGATTATATCCTTTAATTTTGATGTTTTAATAGATGATCAAATGTTTCCTTTAAACAGCAAAGTTCAGTTTGAAAGCTTGAGTACAAAGCCCTTTAACAACTCTTACCGGGCCCATGTTAGTGACAGGTATTTCAGCCGTCGGATTTTGATAACCCAAGAAGCTTTCTTTAGAGAAGTCATTAAGTTGTGATTTGACCCACATCACTCTGTAAGGTCATGATGGCTTCAGGCTTCTTATCTCTAACTGTCCTGCTCCGCTGGGACACAGTGTGTTCCGAGAAGGAGCAAGATCTCTGTGTGATTAAATTGAGTCTGTAGGGGACCTAAGGCACCCAAGAGAACACCAGAGTTTAAGAAATCTTCAAACAGAAAAGAGAAGCCCAGATGAGCCCTAAGGAAAAGTGGAGTATTTGGTACAGGTTCACCTTATATACACACGCAGCGGAGCTATTCCAACTCAGAATCCAAATCCAGGTTCTCAAGCCCGGTAGAGAGTCAGATTACCAGCCCTTGGCAGTAGAGAGTTTGTAGAATTCCTTGGTGGAATCCAGCAGTAATTAGTAACCTGTAACCCTGACCTTTCACTTGCTCCCAAATTTGCAGTTTTATGGTATTTTTTTTTTTTTTTCCTGTTCTGTTGCTTCCAGCCCCAGGAGTTGGACAGCATTTTCCAAAGTGTCATTCAACACTTCTCTAATACCGGAGGCAGTACCAACACATCCTGGCATCTAGCCCATGCTCGTATTTCAGGAATACCCAGCTGCCTCGGTGATGGCCAAATGCCAGTTCCTGGAGCCAAGTTGTGGTTTGGACGCGTGGACCCATTCCTTTCTGTAACCCTATCAGAATTGCCCGCTTGCTTTCTCCCCCCACCAGAATCTAAGCTCCTAGAAGGCAGACGCCATGACTTTTCTCTCTGTTACCTCCAGGAACATGGTGGGTGCACACAGGAGGTTAGTTGAAGGAGCAAATTCAGCTATCCAAGAGGTTCTGAATTAACCCCTTCAAGTCTGTTTTTCTCTTTTTAATACACTCACATACTAGGGGAACTGAATTAGTAAGGTTCAGAGCTGCTAGCCAGGGAAGGGCCCGTTGCTGACCTGGGTACCTGAGAAGTCCAGATTTGGAGACTGTTGGGCTCAAGGAATCCTTTCAAGGAGCATCCTGGGATCACAATTCCATCGGCAGTGATGTAAGTATGTTTCTTTAGCTGTCAGTACAGTAATTTTATATTTAAAAAAACAAGCAAAACAGAAAAAACATCTGTGTGAATCTGTTTCTCTGGACAGTCTTATAAAGGCATGAAATTAAAACATGCCTGTGTTTTCATTTTTGAGAAGGATAAAATTACATGCAACTGAAATTGATATGAGGAAATTCAGGAAGTAGGGTTACTTAATTATAGAAAATTTAATACTGCTTTAGGTTTAACTATTTTTTTTTAAAGATTTTATTTACTTAAGGAGCACCCCAGTGGGGGTGGGGGTGGGGCAGAGGGCAAGGAACAAGCAGACTCCCCGCTGAGCAGGGAGCCCCATGTGGGACTCCATCCAGAATCCCAGGTGCATGACCTGAGCCAAAGGCAGACCCTTAACTGACTGAGCCATCCAGGCGCCCCTCGGTTTAACTATTTTGACAAGGTGCCAGTCTCAAGAAATCTTCAATTATGTGACAGAATAAACCTTTACCTTTTAAAATTAACTAAAAAGCTCATTTCTACTTAATGAAATGTTAGAATTACAGAACCATCTAAAAACTACAATTTTTCTTGTCAATTATTTTGAAGCTGTTGTGGTATGTAGGTTTGAGATAGACAGTATCGACTGCATTTTGACAGACATTCAGATATTTGAAACTGGCTTTAGTGATTACAGAGAATGATGTCCATATGCTGTTTCTAAGATGGTTCAGTGTTAATTCTTTCCTCCTCTAATATTTTTTTCAACCACTGATTTACTTTAGCAAACACTTTCTTTGTAAAATATTCAAAGGTAGAACTTAAAACTAATCAAAAATTCCAAATCAGTAGAATCTAATGAAGTTTTAGTCAGAAATATCATTTTAGTTTTAGTCAGAAATATCATTTTTATATCATGTGGGAATAGTCCATTAGTATGTCTACTAGTAACTAGTAAATATAGGCATGAAATGACAGTGAAATTTGCTACACTAATTGACACATCCTTTCATGACCGATTTCTCTGTAGCATATGTTGCTGTTTGATGGCATTTTGCCCACAAGAACTGGTTTCGAAATTAGAGTCTCTCCTCTCAAACCCTGCTGCTGCTTTATCAACTAAGTTTATATACTATTCTAAGTCCTTTTGTTGTCATTTCAACCATCTTCACAGCATCTTCACCAGGAATAGATTTCCATCTCAAACCACTTTCTTTGCTCATCCATAAGAAGCAACTCCTCATTCATTCAAGTTTTATCATGAGCTTGTAGCAATTCAGTCATATCTTTAGGCTCCATTTCTAATTCTAGTTTTCTTGATTTTTCACCATGTCTGCAGTTACTTCCTCCACTGAAGCCTTGAACCCCTCAAAGTCATTCATGAGCGTTAGAATCAAATTCTTACAAACTCCTATAGATGTTGATATTTTGACCTCTTCTCATGAGTCGCAGATGTTCAAAATGGTACCTGGAATGGTGAATCTTTTCCAGAAGGTTTTCAGTTTGCTTTGCCCAGATCCATCAGAGGAATGACTATGGCAGTTAGAGCCTTATGAAATGCATTTCTTAAGTAATGAAACTTCTTGATCTGTGGGCTGCAGAATGGACATTGCATTAGCAGGCATGAAAACATTAATCTCGTTGTCCATTTCCATCAGAGCTCTTGTGTAACCAGGTGCATTGTTAACAAGCAGTCATATTTTGGAAGGAATCTTTTTCTGAGCCATTCTCAACAGTGGGCTTAAAATATTCAGTAAACCATGTTTTAAAGACATGTATGGTCATCCAGGCTTTGTTGTTCCATTTATAAAGCACAGCCAGAGTAGATTCAGTATAATTCTTAAGCGTCCTAGGATTTTTGGAGTGGCCTCTCATAGAAGAGTCAGCCTGTGCTCTGAAGCTTTGAAGTTAGGCATTGACCTCTCCTCTCCGGCTGTGAAAGTCCTGGATGGCCTCTTCTTCCAATAGAAGGCTGTTCGTCTACACTGAGAATCGGTTTAGTGTAGCCACCTTCATTAATTCTCTCAGCTGGATCTTCTGGAGAACTTGCCGCAGCTTCTCCATCTGCACATGCTGCTCCCTTTGCACTGTGGAGTCGGCTTCTTTCCTTAAACCTCATGAACCAACCTCTGCTAGTTTCCAGCTTTTCTCCTGAGGCCTCTTCCTCTCTCAGCCTTCATGGAATTGAAAAGAGTTAGAGCCTGGCTTTGGATCCGGCTTTGGCTAAGCGGAATGTGATGGCTGGTTTGATCTTCTGTACAGACCACTGAAATTGTCTCCACATCAGCAGTAAGGCTCTTTAACTTTCTTATCCACATGTTCACTAGAGGAGCACTTTTAATTTTCTTCAAGAGCTTTTCCTTTGCATTCAAAAGTCTGTTTGGCGTGAGAGACCTAGCTTTCATTCAGCCTGTCTTGCTTTTCAGCATGCCTTTCTCACTAAGCTTAGTCATTTCTAGTTTTTGATTTAAAGAGAAATGTGTGCCTTCCTTTCACCTGGACACTTAAGAGGCCTTTTAGGATTAGGGTAATTAACTGACCTAATTTCAATATTGTAGTGTCTAAGGGAATACGGAGATCTGAGGAGAGGGAGAGAGACAGGAACGGCTGCTCAGTGGAGCAGTTAGAATACACACATTTATTAAGTTCGCCCTTAGATGGGTGCAGTTCGTGGTGCCCCCAAACGATTACAATAATAACATCAAAGATGACTGATCACAGATGCCATAAGAGATATAATGAAAAAGTCTGGAATATTGTAAGAATTACCAAAATATTACAAGGAGACACAAAGTGAGCAAATGCTCTTAGAAAAATGACACTGACTGACTTGTCACTGGGTTGCCATAAACTATTTGTGTTTTTAAAAAAATGACGTATCTGTGAAGTGCAGTAAAACTAAGGTATACTTGGATCTGACATCTACAGGAACATAAGGTTGAAGTGAATTCATGTTTTAGTTTTGCAGAAAATTGTTTTAAAATGCACAAAGAAAACAGCCCAGGGGCGCCTGGGTGGCTCAGTGGGTTAAGCCTCTGCCTTCAGCTGAGGTCATGATCTCAGGGTCCTGGGATAGAGCCCCACATCTGGTTCTCTGCTCAGCGGGGAGCCTGCTTCCCCCTCTCCCTCTGCCTGTCTCTCTGCCTACTTTGATCTCTTTCTCTCTGTCAAATAAATAAATAAAAATCTAAACAACAACAACAAAAAAAAACAGCCCAAATCCCCGTGCATAGCCTTCTTATTTAAATTGAGGTTAACATCTGTATTGCCCAAGATTCAGGCGTTAGTCTTCTCTGTTTCTTGACCTAAATGACAGGAGATGGTGGTTTTGCCATTTGTATTTTTCCTTAAACCTGAGGCACAGATACTTTGCAGCTTGCCTTCCTTCCCTCTGACAGTCACTGAGGGTGGGGCTGATAAACTTGCAACCTTGCTTATTGAAGATAGTCACTCCTATTAGATACTGTATTATAATTTGAAAAAATGCTAAGGAGGCTGACAGTTGTTTATAAAATACTATCAGAAAGCCATCAGGCTCCAGAGAGTTCTGATTACATTTCATAATAACCTTAATTTCTCTGGCTGAATCACCTCAGTACATTTTTCTCCTGGCTTCTGGAGACAAGGTAGGAAGAAAACAGATTAAATTCCAATACCTTAAGCTATTTTTTGGGCCTGGCAGTGTTTCTTTTAAAAGTTTAAATGATAGTGTAGATTAACAGACTGGTTTATCCTCAAATCTTAGCATAGATGTTTTATGTAGATTGGAAGTCATCTCATTTGTGAATGAAATATGGCTTCTTATATTAAAAAATGACTCTTATGCAAATCCAGGCCTAGAAGCAATTGTTGGAATTCAGAGGTTGGGTGAGGAGTTTTATTTTAACTCTTTTCTAATTGAACAAATGTGAGACGTTTTCTGAAAGCTAAAAAGCTTTATTTTAAATTTGAGAGACTTTTTTTGTTTTGTTTTTTAATTATGGAGATCAAGATACTATCACACTTACCTGAAATTCTCCCTGAATATTTTGTGTCCCTTGCTACAGAAACAACATCCAGCAGTGGCCATTGAGAAGGGTATGTGTATATTAGTAGGTTTTAATTGCTCTTTGAAGGGAATCATATACACGTACTCTAAAAAGAGCAATTTTGGCAAGTTTCTCAGCCACTAAGATTTTGTGTTTCTTTTTAGTTTGGGCATTACTATTTGCATTGTGTTAATTATAGAAGGATGGATAGTATCCAGGATAAATAATAGAAAAATAAAATTTCTGCTCAGAGTTAGAGAGTAAATATTAAATACTAAATACCTTAAGTAGAGAGTGAAAAGCATATTCTTTTAAATGTTGGGCAGTTGCCCATTCATTCATTCATTCATTTTATTCTACAAGCATTTACCGACACCTGTTGTTTCTAGCACTAGCTATTTGCTCAATGTGCAAGGATGAATGAGTTATGGTCCCTCATCACAGGGAGCCACCGACTTCCAAATGCTTAGTCATTTTGATTGTTTTATTTTTATTTCTTTTCATCAATACGTCTTCCTGGAGATCTGCTTAGTACCGGGAATGTAGCAGAAAAAAGACAGGAACACTCTCTTCCTTTATGGGGTTATTCTCCAGGCTAGTCGTCAGTCAACATGAATGAAGTAACAAAGCAACCAGTACTGAGCTGAACTTTGAGAGCGAGCTACCAATCATACTAATATAGAGACAATCCTTTGATGAGAGTATAATTAATAAACGAAATATTAGAGGGTTTTTTTCATAGACTTTATTTTTTAGAGCAGTTTTAGGTTCACAGCAAAATTAAGAGGAAGGGACAGAGATTTCTCCTATACTCCCTGCCCCCACTCATGCCCAGCCTCTACCATCAACATCCCTCACCACTGATCTTTTTCCTGTCTCTGTGGTTTCGCCTTTTCCAGAATGTCCTAAATTGCAATCATATAGCATGTAGCCTTCTCATACTGGTTTCTTTCACTAAGTAATATATATTTAAAATTCTTCCATGTTTTTTTTGTGGCTTGATAGCTTATTTCTTTTATAGTGTTGAATAATATTCCATTGTCTGGATGTACTAGAGTTTGTTTATCCACCCCTCTACTGAAGGACATCTTGGTTGTTGCCAAGTTTGGGGAGTTAAAAATAAAGCTGCTGTAAATGTCTGTGTGCAGCTTCATGGGGACATAAGGTTTCCACTTCTCTGGGTAAATACCAAGGGGCATGATTGCTGGACTGCATGGTTAAGAGTAAGTTTCATTTCATAAGAAACTGTCAAACTGTCTTCCAAAATAGCTGTACCGTTTTGCATTCCCTCCACAGCGAAGGAGAGTTCTTGTTGCTTCACGGCATTGTCAGCCTTTGGTGTTGTCAGTGTCCTGGCTTTTGGTCCTTCTCATAGGTGTGTAGTGGCGTCTCATTTTTACAGTTTGCCTATCCTTGATGACATAGATTGCGGAGCATCTTTTCATATGTTTATTTGCCATCTGTATATCTTCGGTGACGATAAGGTCGTTAGCCCATTTTTTGAAATTGGGGAGCGTTATTTTTTTAAGTGACTCATTGAAGTTATGGCCCCACCAACGGAGCAAAATCACAAATCTAAAATAGCAGTCTCTAGATGTAGGCTTGGGAGATTCTTTACTTATTTGAGTCATTGAGAACTTTAATATTTCAGTAAATATTTCACTAGTATTAACTACTAGTTGTTACTTTAATTTTATTTGAAAAAAGGTGAAAGGCAGCTACCAGTTTTAAAATCCAGCTCTAACTCAAATGTTGGCAAGTTTGGCTATCACATCAGAATTTATTAAATGTGCAAGGAGATTAATTGCAGTTACCTCACTGGTGTGTCAGTCAGATTTATTTGGCTCCACCCACTCTTTAATTACCACTGTTCGGGGAGATTGATCTAGTGAGAAATATACTTAAATTTTAGCATGAGTCAAAAGGAGCAAGGCACTGCTTTCATTACTTCATGCTCTCCAGTACTCCCAAAACAGTCTGTGTTGAAGGACCGTGTTTGGGTTTTTGGGTTGTTTTTTATTTCTATCCGGTCATAAACCGATACTCTAGATCAGTAAAAGTGAATTGGTAGAAAAATGACAATTTTAAAAGGAAGATGCAAAATATGAGCCTGCATTAGATTGAGAAGACATAAAATTAAGCTACCCAATTGCCTTAAAGATTGTAAATGCTGCCTTTTACCTTTGTACCTACGTCCTCAGGGAGTGCTGATTCAGTCCCCGAGGACTGCTTTTCTGTGGCATCAGTGCATCCTTAGTAGTCCCTCAATAAACATTCGCGTGAATAGAGGGTTTATTGCATGGAGAAGATCTCAACATTATTTTAATCTGTACATTTGGTGTTGCTTTGCCTTTAAATTGGCTATTTTTTAAAAGTTATGGGTATGAAACAAAGATTTTTACATTCTGAGCACTTCTTTAGAAATCTTAAACCATTCCTACCTCTTCTAGATTAAGTACATTTAAATAGGAATTTATGTAAAGTGCTCTCCCACACTTTAGCTCATGTGATCCTCGTGACAGTTTTGTGAGGCTGGACACTTACTATTTCCCCCATTTTACCAATGACTTAACTGAAATTTATCTGAGATTATGTAGCCAATTAGTGGAAGACGTGGACTGAAAACTAGAATTCCTGACTCTTGTCTTAGACCTGAGATTGAACTCCATCATTGACCTCCATCAGTGTTTGAAATAAAATTGCTATTAAAGTCAAAGCACCGGACTGTTAGTTTCTGGCTCTGGATCTTTTTGGCAATAGTAATATAATTTTCTTTTTAGAGAGACTCATCCTTTAGGGAAAAAAAATTCCATCAGCACTTCTCTGAATCATTTCTGGGAGCCACTTGTACTTAGATGGGGCTCCTAAAGATAAGCAGTCTTTCATTTTTAACAAAAGAGGAGCCCTTCAGAGGTGCCTAATAAATGATTTTGAAAATTTTGACCAGTGATACTTGCTCTAATCATTTAAAAATTAAGTCAGTGGTACCTGGCTGGCTCAGTCAGTAGAGCATGTGACTCTCGATCTTGGGGTTGTGAGTTTGGCTCCACATTGGGAGTAGAGTTTAATAAAAAGTAAAATCAGTTAATGGTTTAAAAAATAAAAAAAATAATAAAAGTCAAATCAGACAGTCTCTATATTCTGCAGTAGGATTCCTTTCGTTGCATTTTAAATGCAGTAGTCCTTCCCATCCCTTTTTTATACTACATCCTGCATGTTTTAACCCATGTTAAGTGTCAATAAATTCAGTGCATAAATTTAGTGGAGTTTTTAAAAATTAGTACAGCAAGATTTCTAAGCTTGCATTCTATTAGTTTAACTTTGACCCAAGAAAAACAGATCATACTAGTTCTCCTATTAAACAGTTCTTTTGTTCTTGGATATGTCTGAGCAATAACAAAAATGTTATTATTGAATTAAAAAGAATTGCACGGTATTGTATTTGCTTTCTTTAGGAATGTCTTTACCTCACTAGTCCAAAATGTGTCAAATCATTCAGAGAACTTAAAAAAAACTTTTTAGTCTTAAGCATTTTATAATGGAAATTTTCTTCAAATATACAAAAGGGTGGGGGAGGATGGGCAAAATGGGTGAAGGGGAGTGGGAGCTACAGATTCCGTTATGGAATGAATGAGTCACGGGGATGAAAGGCACAGCATCGGGAATACAGTCAATGGTATTGTAATAGTGTTGTTTGGTGACAGATGGTAGCCACACTTGTGGTGAGCATAACATAGTGTATAGACTTGTCTTATCACTGTGTTGTACAGATGAACTAATGTAACATTGTATGACATCTTCAATAAAATACACACACACACACACACGTCGAGATAATAGTACAGCGAACATCCATGTGAACACCTCTTGGATTCACAGTTGTTAATACTTTGACAAATTTGCTTTCCTTCTTTTCTTCCCTCTCCCTCTATATGGGTCTTGACTTAGGTAAAACATGATTTAGGTAAAACATGATGGGATGTTAAAAATACTTTTTTGATGTGTGGACTTCATATCGCATCACGTCAGGAGGCAAATGATGTCAGATTATTCCGTTATTAATGATGCTATTTAATCATTTGTATATAGTGGTAAATTGCCGGATCTCTTTTTTTGTAAATAGCAAATGTGCGTGAGTACTAGTCTGGTGTACCATGTGAATGTCCTGTTCCCCAACAACCTTTCACCCAAAGGTTTCAGCATCATTTGGCCCCTGCCAGAGACTAGTGTTCAGTCAGGCTTCATTATTTCATCTACATGGTTAGGTGGCATTCTTCTGTAAAGGTGAGCATTCCCTCATCAACTGTAGATGGTCTGTAGTTCATGCTAAAAAGTTAGGGTAAATGCTTAATTCTTCCCTTATAATTACCCTGTTTGGAGTAGATTTCACTAAATCAGATTTCCCCATTTTCTTTTTTTTTTCCGGTGCTACTTTTCTTTCTGACAGAACCATATTGGCTCACCTTGTGATTTCCTACTTCAGATCTAGAATCAACCACTTCTCCAAGGAGCTGAGTTCCTTTTAGTGGGGCATGGTATTTAGAAATCAAGATCTAAGGGTTGGGCATGTTCATTCTTTTATATCACTGCTTTTAGGGCCTTTCAGCAAGTGGGGCAAGGAAATATGTTTACTTACTTTAATCATCATATTGATATTTCTAATTAAATTAACTTTAGCTTTTTTGAATACATCTTTGTCTTTTATTCTGAAAATCTGGGTTCTTAAATATTTGCTTATTTCCTTCATATATACATATGTTTAAAGTTACAGTATCAATATTATTTCTACTAAAAATAAAACTCTGAAGTTTAAGATTTCTTTGCAGTTTTTCTTATACCTAGGGAGTTTTTAAACCTACAAATTCCTTTACCCTTAGACCTTTTGCATGAGACTCTTGGAGGAGGAATTGGTGTCAGCTCGTAGGTTTTTATTTTCAAATAACAACAAATCCATGACCTACTGCCCTAGTCAGTCTCAGGATTGCTGGAATGTGTGAGATCTGTTTTGCTTTGGGTAATATCCCCACCTCCTTTTTCTCCTCCTAAGACATTTTCATAGTTTGATTATAATGTAATGTCGAATAATCGGCACAGAGAGAAAAATGTAAACAAATGGGAAAAGGGTTGACTGGGAAGCAAAAAATGAACAGTAACTTTTTGTATTTTCAGTCTCATTCTCTACAGTGTCTTCTCTACATTCCTTCAGAAGGTTTTAAACGGTAATCATGATTTGAAAAACATTTTAATATTTAATAATGGCATAAAATTATATTGCATATTTGGTGTTGCTAGGCACTCAGTGTTTTATAAATTACCTAATTTAATCTTTGTACTTATATATTCAGTTTTATAAATGAGGACATTGATTTAAATATATGTCGTGTCTGCTTATGGAATGACTTTTCAGGGAAAATACATGTCTTACCTGCTGCCACAGGTTGGGTTATCTAGGAAGCTGACTCTGAGATGGAGGTGAGGATGCAGGTTTTATTGGACAGGGGGTCTGGGGATCAGCACCTCTGAAGGGAGAGGTTGGAAGCATAAATGCACAGAGAAGTTGAACCTCCCGACCACCCCCCACCCTCAATAAAGCGATACACTGTTAAAAAAAAAAAAAAAAAAGTTGTGAACTGTCTCTAAGCAGTCCTTAGCTAACCCCATAGGGGGACCCTGGAACTAGGATGGTCTTTCAGAGTTGTTCCATTTTGGAGTGGAGAGGCTGGACCTTTTTACCTCTGCGGTGACCAGTGATTGTGTGCAGACCGTCCCTGAAGGAGGCTTGACTTTGGGCAAGACAGTTTCTTTAGCAAAGGTGATCCCAACAAGGGCTGATGGCAATCTCCACCAGCAGCTGGGGGAGTAAGTCCTTTAGTCCTGGAGGGGTTATGGGTGGTTATCATGGTGCCCACAACCTCTTCTATGGATGTGCTATAGTTTCTCCAAAACTAATTGTTCTTGACAAAGACCATTTTTTCCCCATTGGTTATCATCTTATTTTTTCTGTTACAGAATCCATGTTCAAGGAAGTTTGTTCTCATGCCTTTTATAGGTTTATAAACCTAAAGTCTTCCTTTTAACCCAGTTTAATCAGCTTTTAGCTCCTTGCCTTGTATGATGTTGGCTGGGCCAAAATTTTTACATGCAGATAACTTTTACACTGTTTTTAGACATCACATGTTTGTCATCTCTAGTCCAGTCACCAGAATTTTATTCTACTTCACTTTGTAACCATGCTTGAGAAGGTTCTCAAAAAGGTCAATTTAAGAGAGAGTCTTTACGTTAACTGAAGCTTGGGATCTCCTGAATTTCAAACCCTTCTTTGTTAAAGCACTCTCTTTGACACTCCACACGCGTCCTTCATCCCATGATTTTCTGATGAAGAAAGTGACTTGCCTGCTCCCCATCTGTCCCCTCTGTCCTGTGAAGTTGGAGGCAGAAAAGCAGCCTGGTTCACAAAGATCCACGTCCACCTGTTGGTTTAGATCTGTGGATGGCAAGGGCTGGAATATGGTGTCTCTGACAGCTGACTGCCACATCCCTCCTACCTGGTGTACCTCGTCCCTTGCTGGGGGAGAGTGGGGAGTAAGTGTTCTCAGCAAAAGAAATGCTTGATTTTGAATATTTGAATTAGGTTAGGCTGCATATTGTAAATGTACTGCTTATTATCTTCTTACGTTAGGGGTGTTTCTAGTCTTCATTTTGATTGGAGGATCTCCAAATACTTTCAGTATGTTCTGTAAGTTTTAAAACTTGGTCATTTCTCATTGTACTGAATTTTAGCCCCCAACAATGTAATTCATTGCTTTACAATATTCTCTAACCTACAAATGAAATGCTTTTAATCGGGCAGTGCTCTCGGGTCCCCTCCCTCCTTGGGAGCTTTGTAGTATCACTCAATTAACCTCGCTTTGCTGCCTACCAAACAGCAGCGCAAAACAAAATACACACACACACACACACACACACACACACACCCAGAAATGCTTTTAATTTTAACCTCTTTAATTTTTTGATTTAGATAAAAATCTTTTAAATTTACTTGCCTTTAAAGAAGTGTTTTGAGGATGAACTGAGAGCAAGTATAAGAGGGAGAGATCAGTGGAGAACAAGAGTGTGATAAAGTATTCTGTTTGAAAAAAAGCGTGTGCATCTTTGCATAAAGCCCTTGGGCTTTGCCTCATGTATGCCTCGTTTTAGAGGGTGTCCTACAACATAATTCTCTCCTCTGTGCTTTTAAGTAATTGGTAATTGATGACCGGGTGATGTGTCATTGAATTTGCTGTTTTTCGTACTTTTTAGAAACTTACTAAAGGTGTCTTTTTCTGTTTTTTTGTTTTTTTTTTTAATGCTACCTAAAATTTTTGGTAGTGTACTCGAGTGAAAAATATTCGTACCTATGTCCTGTGTGTGAACTTTCAGCTTAGTTTTTTTGTGATCATCATTACTCTTTCTCTGAGGCTTCTATCAACTGTGCTTGGTGTGTATTCTCTTTATCACTAAATTATGTACGGTGACCTCTTTGGCAATCAACGAACTTCACGATTTATTGATGTAGAACCTCCTAATGGAAAATAAAATCTCAAGTTACTGTTATAAACTGTTTTCTAATGGATTTTTGTCAATAAATTTTAAAACAAGTTTGAGAGAAAGGTAATAATTTTTAAAAGCTTTATATAAGCATATGCTCAATATAGGAACCAAGGAAAGAGAAAATATCATCTAAAATCTCCCCATCAGACACAACTACTACTTTTAACTTTCTTGCTAGTCATTTCTGTTTTTTTCTTTCCATATTTGAGATTATATGATCGAAGCAGTATGTATATTCAATGCATGTATTCTACTTTAAAAAAACATTATATCATAAGGATTTTCCCCAAGAACTATTTTTCTTAAACATTTTTATAGTTATGGACAATCCAGCTGTATAAGGGTAACATCATTTTCTTGGCCGTTCTCTTGTTAGAAACATTCTATTTGTTTCTAGTCTATTTGCTAGTATATGTTGCAGTGAATATTTATACATAATGGCTTTTTCTGTAATTAGAATGATCTCCCTAGAATATATTCCCAGCTCTGAAATTTTGTAGTTAGAAAAAATGAATGTTTTTAAGGATTTTGATACGTACAGCCAGATGGCTCTGCCAAGAACTCTACCAACATTGTATTATTCATATTTTTTTTTTAAAGACAGGGTCCAAGATCTTCATGAGCCTAAAAAGGTTGAGAACCACTGATAGTTTATAAAAGGAGATTTTATGGTTCTTGAGGTCATCCCCGACTTAGCTTTCTAGAAGACTAGCAAAAGCAGAGCCTGAAGAAGCTGTGCAAGAAATTTGTTGAAAATATGATCTCAGTGAGACCTGCAGGTGATCAAACTGAGGATGCCTTTCAGGAATACTCTGGACTTCAGGGAGTAGAAGTGGTGGTAACTCTTCCTTAGTGTCAATTTGAAAAGCCCTGTTTTATTTACTTCCTATTTGTCGGTGGCAGACAAATAGAAGATACTCGAAAACCATTCCGTGTTTCTGTGAAATCAGAAGAGCAAGCATAGCAGCTCAGTTTAATGGTCTTATGTGCCCAAGTGACTAACTGAAAATAATTTGTTTTTCTCGGTAGAAATAAAATCATATGAGTGTATCATTCCAATATTCTGATATTCACCTAGGCTAGTGGCCTCATAGTAAATTACTACTACTTTTTGAAGTATGAATTGAATTTCCAGAAATTTACTTCTTTGAAAATAGCCCTTTCTGAACTATCTTACTACTAATTCGTATTAATAGCATTATACTGGTTTTACAAAAAAGGGATTTTTATTAAAATGAACTTCTGAAGTGAACAGATTCTAAGGAATGTATTTGGGTTTTGATATTTAAAAAATCTGAAAGAAAGGTATCAATTTATATGGCTAAAAGTTAAGAAAACTGTGTGGATGCCTTCCCTACTAGAGAGAGTAATGGTTAATCACACAGGGCGTGGAGCTGGAGACCCTGGATTTGAATCCCTGCCACCTCTGGAGGGTACGGCTTTTGGCAAGTTACTTAAACTCTGTGCCTCAGTGTTCCTCATCTGCAGGATTGGGTAATGATGGTTCCCAGCTCATATGGTTATTTCAAGGATGAAAAGAGCCAGGTGGGATGCACTTGGAATAGTGCTGGTAACATTGTAAGGGGTCTTCTACCTCCTCCTCACCCTACCATCATCATTGTCATCATCACTGTGAATTGAATCAGCCCTCAATAAAATACTTCCAGTGATAAACTGATTTACCACTGTTGTAAAAATCTGTTCCATTTTCCTGTTTAAGCCTTTGGAGGGTCTTTGCTAATTTTGCTACTGTTGACAAAGCTTTGACTGACTCCTTGGCAGGCTGTCTTTGGCACGTGCTGTAGTAACAGTGAGCCTCCTTTTTCATTCATTCATAGATACAAAGATAACTGTCTTGTTTACCTTAATTGTGCCAGGGGGAAAAGGAGATCTTTTTCACAGAAAAACAAAAATACTTCTAAATGACTTAGGGTCATCAGAAGATGATGTCAAAATAAAATTTAGGTGTTTGGTGAGACTTGACCATTCCAAGCACTGTGCGTGTTTTTTGCTGGAATTTCACCTGTAGTTGCAAAGGGATCTCAGATTTCAGTTATACTACTTTGGTAGCTTATGTGAGACCCAGTGGAGTTGGTTGGAATGTGTTAGAGCAGCTAAACTTAGCGTGTGTCTGACTGACCGGCGTGTGTCCGCTGACAGAACTGCTTTCCATTGCTCAACAACTGCTGTGCTTCCTTCTTCCCAAGCGCCGCAGAGTTTCTTGAGCTTATCATCTTGAGGTGTTCTAGAAAGAGGTGTAAGTATTATAAACATGGTTGTGATAAAATTAGGACACTACTTTTAATTTCCAGAAAGTGGTGGTTAGCATGATTAAGAAATGGAACTGGAAAGTTAAAGTGAACGGCATGACATTGTTAACATTCTAATGTCGGTAGAAGCAACTTCAGAATGGATTAGGAGAACTCCCTGTCTTATTCTCCATGAAAGCAGTGTCTTGATATGCTACTCCTAACCTTCCTTTGGGTTTCACAGGGCGCATCCTCGTGTATCCTAGAAAACAAACTGTGGGTACCTACTCTGTGAGGCTTTCTTCTCCTTTCCCTGAGTAAGCTGTCTTACACCATGAAAAGGATAAAAAAGACCATTTTTTTCCCCCTTTCATGGTCTTGTATTTGGGCAGCCCATCCTGAAAAGCGTAGTAAGCTCCCTGTGATGGTATAATTCTTTTCTGTTATGGAGCCATTTTTGGATAAGTTTTTGGTTAGAGTGGAATATTAGTGAAGCCATACTCACGGGCTTGTGAATAATTTGGATTTATTCTCTGGCTCCAGTGATACTTTTAGTCACAAAAAGGCAAAAGTGTTTTTTAGCAGGATTTTGCACAGCCCAGAATTTAAAGATGTAGTACATCAGTCAGAAGAGTCAGCTTAACAGGACCCAAAAATACTTTAGTCCTTACTTATGAGAGAGGCTGATTTAATTCTTTGTGTAAAATTAGTTCAAAATGTCTTCCCCTTATTTCACATGCTGTCAGGGGAAATCATCGTCTAACACATTAAAGGAGTGAACAAACCGTTGACAAGGCACATCTCATTGTTTAGAGTGTCAGAATGGGCCATTTCTTTGGTGTAAGTAGCTGCCAAAGACAGACTTTATAAAATGTGATAAAGAAGCAGAATAAAGAGACGTGAAAGTGTATATTGAGCACTTTTAAAGGCCTCTCAAATTTTTTGTACATTTCTAGAAAGTAGAAAAGTCGTCGTCAAGCAGTTGTAAGTCAGGTGGCTCAGCATTGGGGCTAAATGCTTAGGAGTCCTAGTTATGCAGACCAGGGTTCAAGTACCAGGCCAGTCCCTTATGAATTATGTGATATTGGACATGTTAGTCTCTCTAATCTTTGATTTCCTCAACTATAAAATGTGAAAACAAAATTACAGCACTTATCATAGGATTGTTGTAAGCACTGGAGAGTGAAATCTACTTACCAGTGTCCGGCTATTTTATTTTTTCAGACTTTTCATGGCTATTCCCCCAAGATCCATCTAAACAACATAAGGCACACACCCCCCTCTGGAAACGTGGAGCTCAGGGGACATCATGTTTCCTATTGAATAGGTGTTATTTTGCATAGGGGGATAAGAATAAGGAAAATAGAAATGTCAGAATAGAGAAGAAAGGAAGATACGTAACACAAACTCCTGCACAAAAAGAATAACAGACTTAAGACTCTCCTCAGCTAGAGCTTTTGGTCTGGGGGGCGGAGAAGACGAGCACATAGGATAGGGAATTATAAAAGTATTAAGGAGTAGAAATTCATGCGAGGGAAAATATCACTGGAACTAGAACAGATGGTGGGGCTGCATCTTATCAAAGGACTTGGAACTGAACCTAGAAAGAAAGAGGCCGGCAACGGAGCAGTGCTGTAGGCTAAGGCTTGCTAGCAGGAGCCAAACTAGAGGCCAGGCTGACAATGTGTTTCTAAGATCTCCTGAAGGGGTCCAGCTGACTAGAGTATGGGGACAGCTTGAGTGAGTAACCAGGGATGACAGAAGGCCAGGCAAAGGATTTTGAACCTGATATGTTAGAAAAAGATGGGAAGACTTTCATTTTTTTTTTTTTTTTTTTTTTAAAGAACTCTCTGACATGAGCTGTGAGAGCGTCGTTTAACATAGGTAAGTCTGATTGCAGGAAGTAGAACAGGTTAAATCAGAACAGGTTAAATTACTGTTGGAGTAATTCAGACAGCAGTAGTGAGGGTTTGGATCCCAAGGAAGAGCAAAGCACGTGTGTCTGTGCCAGTTGCATCCTTCCCGTTACAGCAGAGGGGCTGCCCGCCTCCTGACCTGGCTACCCCACCTCTGCTTTGGCTCCCACCCGTCCCCATTCTCAGGAACTCCTCACTTTTAATTATCCCTCCTCTCACATGTATTTGAATATTTTACCCTTGCCTTTCTTTTAAAGCTGCTCAGGACTTTCCCCATTAAAAACAAAACCCACCAAAACCCCTCACCCCACCTCCTTTCCTCCAGCTCCCTCTCCATTGGTGTTCTCTTTACGGGCAGTTTTCACAAGTGTAGCCTACTTTTGCTTGCACCATTTCCATACCTGCCAACTCCACACCTCAACGCCCCTGGCCCTGGGCTCTTGACACTGTCCTACCACTGGAATGGCTCTCGCTAAATCCAGTTCTCTTCTCACGTGGCCTTCAACCAGCATTTATCCCTGTTGACCATTCCTGCTGTCCCACACGTACTGTCTTGGTTTTGGTTTTCTTCCTTCATATTGGGCCGCTCCTCTGTCTCCTTGGTAGTCCTGCCCTCCTCCACCAGTCTTCTAAGGGTTGGATTCCTCAAGGTGGGGTCAGTGGGTCCTCTCCTCTTCTCACTTTATGGTCAACTCATAAATAGCATCCAGGTCCTTATATCAGTTATAATCTATTTAAGATGTCTACCAAATTTTTATCTTCTCTAGTCCAGTCACTGAGATACAAATTCTATGTTTCTCTCTTCTCTTGAATGTTTCAGAAGCACTTCAGAGTCCACGTACCCAAGAAGGGCCTCGTCATCTTCAACTTCAGTCTTTTTCAGTGCTTCCCCTCTTAGTGAATAGCATCCAGTCGTACCTTAGAGCCTGTCCCTGACGCTCCCCATATCCAGTCCATCATTAAATGTCTCCGTTTCCTAATTAACCCTCATCCACTCTGGCCTCTTTCCAGTCTCTTACTCCTCAGCCAGTGGACTCTTTTCAGAATGCTCCTGTCTCTGGTAGGAGCATTAAAACTATTAACTGGCTGCTCAGGCTCCCATATTACAGCCGAAGTCCTGACCATCATACAAGAGCCCCGCTTGGTCTGGCCACTACTTCCCTCTGCCTCGTCTGGCACCAGGCTTCCCCAGCTCTTTGCACTCCAGCCATATTTAGTTCTTCCTACTTACCATAGAACTTCTTGCTGTAGAGGCTCTGCACATGTTCTCTCTGAATGCTCTTTCCTCTTTTTAATATTTATTTTAGAGGCGCCTCGGTGGCTTCGTCGGTTAAGCGTCTGCCTTCGGCTCAGGTCTTGGGTCCTGGGATGGAGCCCCATGTCAGGCTCCCTGCTCAGCGGGGAATCCACATCTCCCTCTCCCGCTGCGCCTCCCCTGCGCTTGAGCGCACATGCATGCTGTCTTTCTTGCTCTCTCGCTCTTGGATAAATAAAATGTTTAAAAGATTTATATATTTGAGAGAGTGAGTAGGGGGAAGGGGCGGAGGGAGAGAATCTCCAGTAGACTTCCCGCTGACCGCCTGATGCAGGGCTCAGTCCCAAGAGATCACGACCTGAGCCAAAACCAAGAGTTGGACTCTTAACTGACTGAGCCCCCCAGACGCCCCTCTTTCCTCTTTTTACTGACTTAGCTTCTCCTCATCCCTCAAACCTCTACTCAGCAGTCCTTCATCCTCAAGGAAGCCTTTCTTAGCATCTTAGATTAGGTCGACTCTCCCCAAAGGCTCTTAGAGCACCGTGTTTGTGTGACTGTAGGATTCTGTGTCTCCCTCACTGGACAGAGGGCCCCACGGGAGCAGGGATGGGTTTGCTCCTCACATGTCCCAGTAGCCCTGGCTCAGCGTGGGTGCTCAACACATGTTTGTCATCCGTCAGTTAGACTATTTCAGAGAAATGTCTGGGGCCGAGTAAGAGGATCACAGAAATGCCTCTAGCCTTCTGGGTGAGAGAAAATCGGATACTTCCATCTGCAGCTGGGTAGGAGATAATTGTGAGGAGTCCTGAGGCCTCTCTAGATCCAGCCTCCCGGGGCCTCTGCCAACGTTGTAGTGAGTCATGCCGCAGAACCAGGACTAAAATACCTCCCTGGCCTGTACCTTCAGACCTTGTAATTCTCATTAATTTAACAACTTGCCTGCAGTTTTTAGCCCTGTTGTCCATTCCTTGAAATTCTCTCCTGTATGGCTTTTTCCCATATTTCCTACAATTTTTTTTTTCTTATCCCGCTGCAAACATCTTGGCACCTCTTCCCATTCATTTGCTCCGTCAGCGTACTCGTTCCAAAATTCATCTCTGATCTGGCAAGCTCCCCTCTCGTGGCTCCCATAACGTCTGAACTTACTGGCATTTCTTAAGAGGCACTCTGAGGCACTTGCCAGCATCTCAAGTCTCATCTCCTGCCACCGCCCCATATGTCCCCTGCACTCGTTACACCAAACCATTTGTTCTTTTATGCTTCTGTGCCTCTGCCTCAGCTGCCAGACTCCACTTTCTACCCCCACCTCCTTTACCTAACAGCCATTCCCCATCTCGGTGCTGGGGAGTGTCTGCTGCTTCAGAGCAAGGATTCAGTCACTTCCAGCCCATTCAGACATCCCTTTTCGCAGTCTGTGTGGCCTTCCGTGGTAGGGCGCGCGGTGCCTGGCGGGTAGCAGACCTGTAATATTTGGAAAACTGAAAGGACAGCTCTTTTACCTTTAATGATACACTGAAATACTAATCGGAATGCCAAAGAACAATTATGGTAAACTAGAGTATCCTTGGATAAGCATTCCCTCTTGAAATCGAACCTGTTCACAGTCGAAAAGTAAAATGTCCAAGCGTTTATTTACGTAAATAACCTCAATCTTCCCTGAGTGTATTTTTTCTGTCTCACACAGTTCCGTTTCCTTGACACACCCTCCTGAAGTGGATTTCTAGTCCTGACATGGTAGAAAAATGTTGTCCCGCACTTTAAGATGATAGCTCCTCCCTGAAAACTTTGAGATACTTTCTTTCTTGAGGTGATTTTTTTCTTCTTAAGATTTACAAGAGGAGATTCTTCTACACCAGTCAAAATGTATGTGTTCTGAAGCCGCACATTACAGTACTTTTTCATGAGCCATTATGAAAGCCAAGCTTCAGGGCAAAGCAAGGAAGCACTAGAGGAAAGGCTGTTTTAAGCATTTCCAGCTGCAGAAAGTAGTAACACTTCATGTGGGAGTGCTGTATTCATTCTAGAATTTCTCCCCTGGAGGGATAATAGGACATTGCTTTTTCAGCTTTCAAAAGGGTATTACAAACATTCTCTCCCAACATAAATACCACATTTGACCTCATTCTTCCCTCACTCGGTAAAATATTTTCCTCAGTGTCATAAGAAGTATTAATGGTTGTGTTGGTGACATAATTTCCAATAAGATTTTCAGGAAGATTTGGAAATCACTTCATGCTTGCACTGGGATTGCCAGGTGTGAAGGAGAATTAGGAATTAAACTGTCGGCCTTCGGCAGGTATTAGATTATGAAGTGCATTCTTGTACTGGGAATGAGAATCAAAGGATAGGACTAAGTAAACACTTGTCCTGGGTTTAAGAAAAAGTGTTAACAGTGTCATTCCCCAAGGATTAGTGCCTGGATTGCTCTTTTGAAATATTTTAAAGATGATCTAGGAAAGAGAGTGAAGAGATTGTTAGCTCTTCTAGGTAAAAAAGTAGAATTGATTGGCATAAACCGAAAGAAGGTTCCAGAACATCATGTGAGTGGGCAGAAGAGGAGCAGATGGGACCTCATTTTCAATCAATTCAGCTTGTAAGTAGTTCCTCATTTCTCCACCTGATGAAATGCCGTAATTGTTCTTTTGAAGGGTCCATTCAGCTGGGTTAATTTCTTATTTCTTATCCTGCTAAGCTATTCGGTTTTTAAATATGTATTTCCTTTCTCCATGTGCATATATCATATGTATGCATACATAAATTATTCATGTGTTAAAAAATCTTCACAGATTTTATTTTATAATCTTCCTCTCCTTGCTTTGCTTTCATTTTTCTCTCCTCTTTAATACGTTATTTTTAGACAGGTCATTTTGTCGGAATAATGTGGTAGAATATTTATTGTAAAATACCAACAATCTTATTACAATATTTTGCATAACTTATTACATACTATTTTTAGAATGAAAGTGCCTCTTAGGAGCTTTCTTTTTAAAAACTCAGTAATTGCTTAGCTCCCAAACAGAGTTAAAAATCTGCCCACTATATCCTTTTATGATTTCTAAGAGGTATTATAATCTGCCTTTTGGTACCCATGGGAGTCAGAGCTTTTAAATGGCATTGGTGCGCCTTGTATTTATAGCCTTGTCTTGACGTTGGTGCTCTTACCACTGAAATGATGGCATAAACTTTGACAACTATAGCTTCATCACCGTTTGAAACATACTACAAGATGATTTATTGGCCATTGCTTGATATTCATGTTTGATTCTTAAAATTCAGTTCAAATCAGTTAAGAATTTAATATTAAATATAATAAATATTTTTAAGCTTTTGTGAAGTCTATCTATGACTCAGTTCATGAGCTTAGGCATGCATTTTTTATAAGGCCTCTGGAAAATAAAAATTATTTGGATTGCATAAATATGTATTAATTTCATGTTTCATAGACTTGGTTAGTTGTCTGTGATATTAACTTTGATCTGGGCCATTAAGCAGTCTTACAAATAAAAGTTTTTTTGTAAAAGGATAACCAATTTGTTATTTTCCTATTGTAGACATTAACCTACATTTTGGTCCTTTAGTTGCTTATTTCTTCTTTTAATTTATTCCCCCTTGAGTATTATCTGATACTTTCCTGACCTGATTTAGAATCTCTATCTTATTACTGTTTTAAAACAAGCCCCAAATTTAGCAGGGAACCATTTGCAACATAAATTGGCTTAGAGGACTGAGATGAACACCAGCACATTTACTTTCTCATGTTTAAATAAAGTACTCATTTTCCATGAAGTAACAAATTTCACTTGCAGACATGATTTCTCCAAATCTGAAGAAGAGAAGAAACTAAAAAAAGGATTATTTGAATTTTGGATCAGTAGGGAAGGCAATGTTGTTAGCAGAGAAAATAATGTTTTTAGTTATTTCATTTGGATTCTCAAAATGCTAGCTTAAATCAAGCCAAGCAGTGGCATAAGACAGTGGCTCCAAAGTCCGTTTATATTCTAGCAACATAATAAGAGATAACCCGCATCTAGGTGTTCTCCACTTACTCGTCTGTGAAGAAGCATGTGCTGAGTACCTGCCGTCTACCCTCCCCCCGCCGCCGTGTGGGGACACACACACACACACACACACACACACACACACTCACTCACACTCACACACACTCACTCACACTCACACTCACTTACTCACTCACTGTCTTCAGGGAGCCCTCAGTCTGACTGGGGAGAAGCATGTACACAGATACTGGGGCAATTCAGGAAGAGCAGTGTTAGAAATATTCGTGGGACTGTGGGGGAATATACCTGGAGCCAATTGCTGAGTTTAGAACTGCTGGCTTGAACTACTGGTGCTTAATGATAATTTCACATTTACAAAATAGAATATTGGAGATAACGGTATTACTACAGAGAAAGATTTTGCATGAAATCTCCCTGTTTTCAATTATAGTTTTAACTTCACTGTTGAAAATTGAAAATGTTGGTTACTGAGGAGTTTGTAGTTTAGTCTGATACCTTTAAAAATGCGGTGTATTGGCATCATTTTTTAAAAAGTAAGTATTATGGGGCGCCTGGGTGGCTCAGTTGGTTAAGTATCTGCCTTTGGCTCGGGTTTCGATCTGGGGGTCCTGGGATTGAGCCCTGTGTCGGGCTCTCTGGTCAGCAAGGAGGTTACTTCTCCCTCTCCTTCTGCCCCTCCACCTGGCTCATGCTCTCTCTCCCTCTCTCTCATAGATAATAAAATCTTCAAAAAAAAAAATAAATTTTATAATTTTAACCAACTCAGTCATTTACTTTGGTTGAACTAAATTTTGTTTTGAATTTTGAAAAGAGCCCAAGACTTAAAATTTGCCATATCTAGATATTCTATAGTTGACCATGATTATTCAAGATGTGCAGAGATCTTCAGAAAATTGTCAGTGCAGATGGATACTTCTCTTAAGTATACCATATGATATGCATGAAGATCCAAATCTACTGACTAGTTGCACAATTATGGGATTTATTGGGAGACTTTTATAATGGAAATCTCTCTTCTATTAAGATGATTAAATGTTCAAAATGTGATATAGCTAATTTTTTAGGAAGACACCTATTAATTTCAGTAGTATTCACGGTAGTGCAGGGTAGATCTGTATTATATATTGTATTTTGCTTATTTGGTTAAGGAGAGGTGGCATTTAATTGACTCAGAATGCCCCCATATGAACCTGGTAAAATCTTTCCAGTGGGTGGTTAATACTAAAGCATTAACTTACCCATTTGTAACTTTGGTTGCCATAGTGTATCATAAGTTTTAAGAGAAAATAAAAGGACTAATCATTAGCTATTATGTAATAGGCAGCTCTCCTAGTCTAGTATCAGTGTTGCAATCCCTAGAGGGGAAGTCTGGGTCAATCTGGCTTACTGTGACTAGTGGCTACCCTGCCAAAGTCCAATTTCTAGTACTAGAATTGCTGATCCAGATTTCTTTTGGTGGGGCAATTATTGTGATGTCAACCATGCTGTTTTCTCCATTCTGTTACCTTTTGGTTTATAACCTGGCCTTGGCGGGAAAAAGGGAAAAGAAGAATTGAAATCCCTGCAAGTTTGCAATGGGAGTCTATTTTCTCTTCTCTTTTCTCTTCTCTTCTCTTCTCTTCTCTTCTCTTCTCTTCTCTTCTCTTCTAAGATTTTATTTATTCATTTGACACACACACACACACACACACACACACAGAGAGAGAGAGAGAGAGAGAGAGAGAGAGAGAGAGAGGGGCAGGCAGAGGGAGAAGCAGACTCCCTGCTGAGCAGATACGGGACGCGATCTCCTGACCTGAGCCGAGGGCAGACGCTTAACCAACTGAGCCACCCAGGCGTCCCATGGGAGTCTATTTCTTTCAGAAGATAGTTCTTCTGTCAGAATGTAATACTGATAAGCCACACCCGTCTTCATTTTCAGTTCTGCCCTAGTTGCTAACAGAGGCCTTGCCGTGGGTCTTCAATCTCTTCCTAGTTCATGAGTCTTTACTTGTACTTAGGAAGGTCTCTTTCCTTAAGGGAGACCATCTTAGATATTCAAGGACTTGGGTATTTCCATTTTCTGCTCTAGTTAAATAGAGACAAACCACTTGACCCCTGCCCCTCCTCTCATGACCAGCAGAGGACACTGACACCCCCTCTCCCCCCTTGCAGTTCCTTTCAGTCCTCTGAAAGGAACAGGAATGAATGGTCATCAGTCAGCACAAAGTGCCAGCAGAGATGGGTTAGCTAAGAATCCAGCTCTCCAGCTCTAGCTAAGCAGAGAGAAATAAGGGTACTGAGGGTGAAGCACCCGCTTTCCCACCCACCTTCTGCCACAGGTGGATGGGAGTCTGGGGAGGCCCAGCCTTACAAGCACACCCAGTTTCTTCTGGGGCCTCCTTGTTTTAAGTCTCCCTCCCTGATCTCTTTGTTCCTGTTGCTCACTCACCTAGGAGCAGAAGAAAGTGGAGCTAGAAAAAAGATGCTCATGTCATTCTTCTAACTGAAGGTGTTCTTTGGGGTGTGTGGGTAGCTCAGTTGGTTAAACCTAGGACTCTTGATTTTGACTCAGCTCATGATCTTGGGGTCATGGGGTCGAGACCCCATAGGGCTCGATGCTCAGCAGAGACTCTGCTTGGGATTTTCTCTCTCCCTCTTCCTCTGCGCCTCCGCCCCTCCCCGCCAAAATAAATAAAATCTTTTTTTTTTTTAAGGTGTTTCTTATCGAGAGGGTTTTTAAATCATAGAATTAAACTTATGTTTTTAAGTTCTGTGGCTCATGTAGCACAATAACCAACTAGTGTGAATATTGTTAGCAGTGGCCACTTTCTAAAACTAAATTGTAATTTCTGCAGAAATCATGTGACTTCAGGAGCTCATGATTAAGAGCTTAAGTTTTCTAGGTTCACCTATAATTTCAAATCCAGACAAGCCTATATCTAAAGACTATTTTTCTAAATCCCTTTGTATTCCTATCATTTCTACCAGGACATGAAGATCTTGGGAAAAACCCACACTTAAGTAGAATCTGGGGGTGAAGGAGGAGCTTTGTAAGATGGAAAGTGACTAGTCTGACCTGATTTCTGATCATCCCATATTTCCATCTGATGATAAGTGATTCTACTTTCCAGTATATTTCCACATAGTGGAACATATATAAGATCACATAGTGATCTTAAGCAGTTATCTACTGGTTGTCTTTTCCATTTCTAGTCAACAGTGATTCATTGACTTTTGACTGTAGAGTAAATCAGCTGGTGCTTATGAAGATATTATAGTACCAGTGAGTCACAAAGGCATCTCCTGATTCTCATTCACTCTCAGGAAGGAGTGTGTAGTTTTCCTTCTCAGGGGAGTTGAGTATTCTACTGCTTTGTAGCCATTCTTTGAATCCTATAACATTAAGATTTGACATGATTATTTTTAATTGACTTGAGGTTAGACAATTCTCATATTTGGTTTTGCTTTCAGATTTAATGACATACAGGCCTTGAGAAGTGAGCAAATTCAATTTTTCTGGTGACTAGTATAGCATTATTAAGAGTACACTACTGTGGAGAGAATATGAAGTTATATCCTGTTTGCTTGCTGATTTTATAAAGTGTTGCCTTATGTACTATCCGATCCAAGCCCCTCTTCCCATTCCCATCCCGTATTCTCCATTCTCTCTTTTCCTTTTCTTCTCTCATAACCAAAGCAGAAATTTTAGGACTCATTCATTTATTCAGTAAATATTTATTGAGGAATTAGTGCCAGGATAAACATGGGGAATGCAGTGGTGCATACTATAGACATGATGCCTATTTTTTCACAGAACTGACAGTCTAGTGCAGGGGTTGGAGGGGTGCGGGTCACAGATCCATCCTATTGTCTGTCTTTGTAAAAAGTTTTATTGGAACACAACTATAACCACTCATTTACATATTATTGGTGGCTGCTTTTGCACTTTAATGGCAGACTTGAATGATTGTAACAGAGACCCTGTTGTCTGCAGGGCCTAAAATATTTACTCTTGACCCTTTGCAGAAAAAGCTAACCAACCCTTTTTCTAGGAGTATGGTGAAGAAAGAGTAAACTCTCCTTGTTAAGGAATATAAATGCTCCCGAGGGAAGTGGACCAGCGGTGGAGTGTTGTAAGCAGGGAATGTAACATGTTCATATTTGAATTTTAGAATTAGTTGAATTGGTTGCTATGCAGAAAAAACAGTGAAGAGCAAGAGAACAGGCATGCATTAGAAGGAGAAGCATTGAAATGTAGTGGTCAAGAGCATGGACCCTTTTTAATGTTGAATTAGCCTTTGATGTAGTGTTCAACGATTCATTAGTTGCGTATAACACCCAGTAAGAGCATGGACTCTTGAGCCAGACTGCCGATATGCAAATTTTGGCCCTACCATGTACTGATTCTGATGTTGAGTAACTTTCTGTCAGATTTTCTATCAGTAAAATGGGGGTGGTAATCACAGAACCTAACGCTTGGCAAAATACATAAATAAATCGATATATATGAAGCACTTAGAACATAATGTTTGCAATCATCACTATTATCACTATTGTAGTAATCCTATCAAGGGGTGAGGTGGTCTGAACTAAGGCAGGGGCAGTGGTGGAAGTGGTCAAATTCAGGAGCTACAAAGACAAAAGAATTGACAGGTATCAGGGATCGATTGGACGTCAGTCAAAGAGAACAAGAAGTTGAGAATGAAATGCAGGTGTTGGATTTGATCAGTTGAGCGGATGGTGGTTCCTGTCCCCAAAGCAGGGAAAAGACCGTAATCAAAACAGGTTTGTGATGTGAGGTAAATAGAAGTTCAGTTTGGGGTATCTTAATTTTAGGTACTAGGTTGATATAAGTAGAAATATAATGTGGGACTAGATTAATATGTAAGTAGATGTAAGGTCAATTGATACAAGTAGATATAATAAGTTTGATATAAGTAGAAATTTGGGAAGCAGCCAACTGTAAGGATTAGAGAAATGTGATGTGGGGTAAGGAAAGGGATGTAGGAATGGTCGATGTAAATCTGGTCATGATGCTTGGGAAAAAAGGACATAACCCATAATGAAGCTGGACTGATAGGTAGACGTCTAAGAGAACTACGAAGAACACCAACAGCGGAAGATCAGACAAAGAACCCTTAAGTCAAAGAAAAGATCTGATTTGGAGGAAGATAAGCATGAAGTTTAAATCTGTTAAATATTCTCTTGTTGAGGCGGGTGAATTGGAGAAATATTGAAATTTGCAAGTTTTGCATTAGCATAGGCCAACGTAGATCACAGTGTGTATTTCACAATGTGGGTCTTTCATGTACTATGATTTCACGTACCGCCCTATTCCAGTCCTATTCCTTCCAGTATACACCGTGCCCTTTATGGAATTTTAGGCAACGGTAGAGTGGTTGCTGTGGTTACGGATGTTGACATCTGATGGCCTGTTCAATCTGCTTTTCTGTATTTGACATTTCCTTCCCCTCATTTTTTTTTTCCCTCCCCAGTTACAGATTCACTGGAGCCTTGATGTGAAAAATTGAAGTGGGGGAGATGGTCTTCTTCATGTGTTCTACTTAGTTCGGCATCAATATCTTGGGTCCAGTATCTTAGAGTTTTAAGATTTTTCTGTTTTAATTTGCCTACAACACTGCCGCAACACTTCTCTTTTAGAAAGAGCCGGGAGAGAAATTGGAGAGATGTACACTTTTTCCATCCTCATAGTCAGTAGGGCTCATAGGTTAGGCTCCAACTAAGTCCTTGCTACTGAGGTGTATGATGATAGAAGCCTGATCCAGAAGCCTTATCTACCTTATAACACATGCCTGAAGAAAGGTATCACATTTATATAAACAGGCTGAGTGTTGCATTTTAAATTTAGTTTTGTGTTAAAGGAGAAAAATTATGGAAAAAATTTCGAAGTGGACCAAAAAGATTATTAGGTATACTCTGGTTCGGCTTCTAGGTTTTCTCCCCCTTTCCTTATCTTTGAGCTACTTTACAGTGCTAGAAACAACAGAATACTGACGATAATGCAAAAGATTCTTGTCCATTGAAATGGGAATTGTGTACAGTGAGTGCAGTTGGTTATTGCCTTGTGGATATTGACCAACATTACCAGTTTTGGATCTATTTATAAACCCTCTGCAGTATCACTGATGTTTAGATATTTGTTCTTTGGATTCACCTTCGAACCACCTGTAATATCGTACAGGTTTCCTTTTTAAATAACGAGTCAATTAAAATCTACGTCCCATGTTAAAAACAATTGTTACCTACACACGTGTGTTTATACGTGCATACGACATCTCTAGAAAGATTCCCAAAGTGCTGGCTATAATCTCCTATAGATTGCCTCTATAGGAGAGGAGGCCAGAAAACGTGCTTTTCATTAGATGCCCTTTTGGGTCCTTGGAATTTTCTGTCGTATACTTCTATTACCTAAACAAATCAATTTTTAAAATTCCTTTTTGAACTCCACCAAATCAGTCCTTAGCTAGCCCTTATCAGAACTTCAACTAAAGTCACGTTTAAATGAACTGGCTGGGTGATGGACATTGGGGAGGGTATGTGTTGTGGTGAGCGCTGTGTATTGTGTAAGACTGATGAATCACAGACCTGTACCCCTGAACCAAATAATACATTATATGTTAATAATAATAAAGACTAAAAAGTAATTTAAAAACTAAATTAATTAACTGGCTTTCTAAAGAGATCTTTCTCAGTAAACTCCCAGCAGATAGCAACCTACATCTCAGTTTCATACCTAGCACTTTACTTCTGTACTCTTTCAAATCAGGTTTTTAACTTTCCTTTTCAAGATAGCTCTAACACTGTAGACACATTCTGGTCCGATGGCACTAATTCTATTATGAATCTATGAGGACTCCGATAGTCTCGGTGTGGAGTGAAGTGGCAGACCCCTTCGCCTATTTTGCAGTTTGAAGTTCACCTTGCCTTTTCCCCAGCTGTGCATACTCAATAATCCTCTTGTCTAATTATAGCCAGCAGCTCTTCCTCTGAGCTAGAGGTTCTCAAGCTTGGATGCATATTAAAATCGCTCGGGGAGCTTTTAAAAATGGGAATGCCCAGACCAATTAAATCATAAAGTCTGGGGGTAGGACACAGACACCAGTATTTTTTAAAGTCATTGAGGTGCTGCTAATATTGGAAAACACTGCCCTGTGCAATGAATGGTACTGATTTAGCAAAAACCACAAAGATACCTCAGCAGGAAAAGCACTTAGAATTTCTAACCCAAAGATCTGCGCAGGTGGTGAGGAAGGTCCACACGGACACGGGGGGCGGCCCTTTCAGAATATCCGTATGCACCAAATCTGTACCTCTGGAATGGGGCAGACTAGGTATTCGGTGTGGTTTAAAAGCCTAAAGTGACTTGCTTAGTCTTTAGCATTTTGTTTTTGTTTGCTTTTTTAAAAAAATAGTTCTGAATCCAGCTAGCCTCTCACTGAGTAGAAAATACCGTTGAATGCATTTCCCCGCCTTTTCCTCTGCCATTAGAGGCACGAAGCCAGCCTCGAGGTGGGTGACATCTAATACCACTGCCACCATATGGCCGCATTCCTGACAAATAGTTATATTTATCACACACCGGACATCTGGGAAAACCACATACTGTACATGACCTATTAAATGTCTGTTTTCGCCAAAGCCCCTAGAATCCTATTGCTTTAACCCATAACAGTGTACTTTCTTTTTTTAAATTTTTTTTATTTTTTTTTATTTTTTTAACAGTGTACTTTATTAAGAGGTCTTTGATAGAGAGTTAGTTTTCGAAGGGGAGAGGTTAAAAAAAAATGTATCCATTCATTTATTTTGGAATGGTAAGGCAAGGAAAGAGTCTATTTCTTGGGATATCCTCCCCTCGCCCAAAAGATATCTTTTAATGGGAAGTCCTGATGAATAGCCTGCTTCTGTTTAACATTTTAAATCATTGTATTGTTGCCTCAGCCTTTTATTAAACATGAAAATTCATGTATCATAAACTCTGCTGTGGTTTGCCTTCATGTACTCATTGTCTATCCCCCTCCCTTTTGTATAGGAAGACAGAGATGTCAATAACCCCATGCCTAACCGAGGAGGGAATGGATTAGCTCCTGGGGATGACAGATTCAAACCTGTGGTACCATGGCCTCATGTGGAAGGAGTAGAAGTGGACTTAGAGTCTATTAGAAGAAAAAACAAGGTGAAAAATGAACAAGAGCGCCATGCTGGAGGAGATAACCAGAAAGACATAATGCAGAGACAGTATCTCACATTTAAGCCTCAGACATTCACCTACCGAGATCCTGTGCTACGTCCAGGGATCCCTGGTAACTTTGAACCCAAAGAACCTGAGCCTCATGGAGTGGTTGGTGGCCCTGGAGAGAACGCCAAGCCATTGGTTTTGGGACCAGAATTGAAACATGCAATTCAAGCCAGCATTAAAGAGTTTGGATTTAACATGGTGGCAAGTGACATGATCTCGCTGGACCGCAGCGTCAATGACTTGCGACAAGAAGAGTAAGCACACATCCTCTTCTTTCTAAAATTGGGGCAGCTATTGTTTTGATAGATATTTAGTTAGATTGTTAGACTGGAGAAAATATTTTTGCCTTTATTTCAAGGAAATAAAAGGCTCTTCGGTCTGCAAAATGGCCAGGAGGAGGAGATCGCTTCATTTATGCCATTAGATTGAAGGTATGACATATAAAATTCTGGGGGTTTTACATCAGTGCTACTCAAATGTGGTCCCTGGACTGGCACCAGTCTGTGAATTTTTTACCAGTCCACAATGAGAATGTGAGTTTGTCCCAGAGTGTAAACCAACCAGTTAATAATTTGTTTAATACAAGTGACAATTTTTTAATAACAAAACTTTCTCGGTGCGTTGATTTTCATTCTGGATCAAGCCCCTTATCTTGTTGGAATAATAACAAATAGTAACGCTACTCTAGATGTCTCCTGTAATTACCTAGATATTGATGTTTCCCTTAATTTTTTTCTCAGTCCTGCACCTGGAAATCGGAACTCTCTGGGTCTATGCAAAAGGAGTGCCCAAACAGATAAAACTGTGGCCTAAGCTTCCAAATTATTTTCATGTAGTTTGATTTAAACTAAAGGCTCAAAGGATCCCCAACTCTTAACTTTTGATAGACAGTGGTTACTGAATGAACTCAAAGCTTTTCTCTTTCAGTTTATTTAATAACCTGTTCTGCTTCTGTAGGAATAGCCTCCATTAACATGGGTGCAAATTTAACTCTGTGCTACTAGAAAACTCTCCAAATGTATTCTGATGATGGATTGTTGATGTAATCTTTGTCCTAAAAGGTTAACACCTTTATGCACACACACACAGACCCCATAGCAGCGTTCCTTATGACGATTAAGAAAGATTCTCTACCTAATATAGTGCTACTCAGTAGACTTTTTTTTCTTTTTAAATTTTTGTTTAAATTCTAGGTAAGTTAACATACAGTGCACTATTGGTTTCAGGAGTAGAATTCAGGGATTCATCACTTGCATGAAACACCCAGTGCTCATCACAAGTGCCCTCCTTAAACCCCATCACCCAGCTCGCCCATTCCCCATCAACCTCCCCTCCAGTAGCCCTCAATTTGTTCTCTATAGTTGAGAGTCTCACATGGTTTGCCTCTCTCTCTCTCTCTCTCTCTTTTTCTTTTCCCCATCCCATATGTTCATCTGTTTTGTTTCTTAAATTCTGAGACTTTGGATATTCATGTATTAAGTGGTAAGAGTGAGAGGGGGTGAATTAAATATACAAAGAAAGTAGAAGGAATAGAAGTACAGAACCATGATGGTGAGAGGAGTTAGAGCATCTCAAGGGACAGTGAAGGAGGAATCCTGGAGCAGTTGATTCCAAATCAAAGTAGAGGCTTGCCTGGTCATAAGGTTGCCAGATTTAGCAAATAAAAACAGAGGACACTTGGTTAGATTTGAATTTCGGATGAATAACGAAAAACATTTAGTATAAATATATCCCAAACGGTGTATGGGACATACTTATATTTTAGAAAGTAGTTATTTCTCCGAAACTTGAATTTAACTGGGTGTCCTGTACCCCTCCAGTCGGGGGCTAAGGATGGTGGTTGCGGAGCTAGAACTGCCGTGTGAGTACCCTTGGGACCCACGTGAGGCTGTGCAGTCCCTTACCCGGAGCTTGTCCTGGTTATCTAAAATACAGTACTCAAACATACTGTTTATCTCTGTGAGAGAAGGTTCTTTGAGAACCTATCAATGGCATTCTCATCACTGAGAAGGGAAGGGAAGGGGAGAGTAACGTGTTTTGACTTTGCACTACATGTCAGGATTTAACTATAGGTTCTCTTACTTAAATTCTTACAACCAACTGTGAGAGTTTTTACCTGTGTAGGTAAAGTCTGAACCTTGGAGCTCTGACTTCCGTGTGTTTGCCCAGCAAAATGGCAAAGTTGTGGTTCAACCCAGGGTGGTTTGGTGTGAAAGCCCTATCTTTCCACCACCCGTCACCTCAAGGTAGGTCCTTCCCCAGGTGACATGCCTCTGTGCCATGTTACAGTCTGCGGGTGAGTGTAGTGTACAAACGGAGATTTTTAGCACTTGAGCTATTTATAAAAGATCATTAAAAACACCAATATAAACTGGCTCACTTTTCAAAATAAGAAATAGGCTGGGATGCCTGGGTGGCTTAGTCGGCTCAGGTCATGATCCCAGGGTCCTGGGATCGAGTCCCACATCGGGCTCCCAGCTCAGCGGGGAGCCTGCTTCTCCCTCTGCCTGCTGCTCTCCCTGCTTGTGCTCACTCGCTCTTTCTATCTCTCTGACAAATGAATAAATAAAATCTTAAAAAAAAAAAAAAGAATTTATTAAAAAGAAATAGACTAAGAAAATCAAATGACCTACAAGACAGAGACATACACGCCTCTGTGTCTCCCTCTCCTTCACCCCACACGCCCATTCCGTCTGCGAGCCTCTAGCTTCTGCCACCAAAACACATCTCCGATTACTTCTGAGGCGAGTTCTTTCATTCCCACTGCCACCACCCAAGTCCAGGCCACCATCATCTCTCTTGGAATCCGGCAAGAATCTCCTTCACGGTTTCTCCATTTCGACTTCTGCCTCCCACCTCTTCCCACAGAAGCCAGTATGGTGTCTGAGCCACACAACTCTAGCTTATCTATGACGATTCTTTGCCTTCCTAGTGCACTTAAAATAAAACCCAAACTCCTAAGTGGCAGCCGCCACCCTTCCTTGTCTTGACAACCTCCTCTTGTTCCTGTGCCCGTCGCTCAGAGTGCTCTAGCTGGGCTGGCCTTTCCCTGTCTCTTTGCCTTCCCGTGCTCTTCCCTCCTCTGTGAATGCTGTGGCTGGCTCCTTCCCATTCTTTAGGTCTTATAGAACCTCTCTAACCATGCCGTCTAATTTGGTAATGCCCTGCCTTATTTTTTAATACTGCTCTCTGGCCATTTCATTCATAGTACATATCCAATTTTATAATTTATCAAATTTATATAGGTATTGGTTTATTTAGTTGTTTATTGACTTTCTTACTACATGATAGGGTCCTGGGAGCAAGGAGTTTGCCTGTTTTCTTCACTAGCTACTTCCAGTAGCTGACACCCAGTTGGTAAATATCTGTTGAGAGAATGAGTGAATGAATGGAATCTGCTAGGGTTCAAACCTTGACTCCATTACCAGATGTGAGATGTTCAACCGGTTACTTACATTCTGTTACCTAATCCTTAAAATGGGTCTAAAGGGGCACCTGGGTGGCTCAGTGGATAAAAGTCTCGGCCTTCGGCTCAGGTCATGATCTCAGGGTCCTGGGATAGAGCCCGAATCGGGCTCTCGGCTCAGCAGGGAACCTGCTTCCCCCTTTCTCTCTGCCTGCCTCTTTGCCTCCTTGTGTTCTCTCTCTTTCTTTCTCTCTCTTTCTCTCTCTCTGTGTCAAATAAATAAATAAAATCTTAAAAAAAACAATCATGGAATTAAATGATGTAGTAGGCTAAAAGTCTTTTGTCACAGGCCTGGTGCTTAGAAACTTAAGTGTTCTTGAATTATTATTATTGCTGTGGTGCTTTCTTCAGGTCACATGCCTTCTTGTCAAAATTTTCATGTTTTCAGTTACTATTTACCTTTGAGGTCCTCTGTTGCTTTTTGGAAAATGTAAATGTCACGCACTCCCTTATCTTCATCATCTCGCTTCTACTTGTACCTTCCATGATGGCAAAGCCTTCCCCTCTCCAGTGGTCAGTTTTTTGGACATACTAATTATTGCCGCCCAAACCCCCCAATCTCTCTGAGTACTCCTTGCTCTCATATAACTTCCTTCCTTCCTTTCTTTCTCTCCCCCGTCCTTTCTTTCTGGCGTTCCTCATTGCATCCCTCTTTCCCCTTCTCTTTCTTCTTCCTCCCTTCCTTCCTTCTTCCATGCCACGCATAGGCTGATCACTTCCTGTACTCTTTTCTCTTCCATAAGTACTTAGAAATAGGATATTGCATGTTTCTATGTATCATTCCTTTAAGTACATTGTCCCCAGTCAAACAGAAAGACCCAAGACCATCTTAGCAAATGCTCCCAAGCCCTTCTTTAAACTTATATGCTGGTGAGAAAACTCTTTCTCTTATGCTTCGAAATACTCAAATATTATAACCCTCAGAAGCTTTTTTGTTGTTGTTTTTGAGAGAGACAGAGAGCGCACGCAAGAGAGAGCTCGAGGGAGGAGGAGCAGAGGGAGTGCGAGAGTCTTAATTAGGCAGCAAGCCCAGAGCGGGGCTCAGGTGGGGCTCGATCTCATGACCCCGAGAGACTGTGACCTGAGCCAAAAATCAAGAGTTGGATGCTGTGCCACTCAGGTGGCCCCCCCAAACTTTTTTTTTAACTGTGGCGCTCCAGATTTTCCCCCCCCAAGATTTGATTTATTTATTTTAGAGAGAGAGAGTGCTCGAGCAGAGGAGGGAGGGAGATGGAGGGAATCTCCACAGACTCCATGTTGAGCGCAGAGCCCAATACGGGGCTTGTTCTCACAACCCTGAGATCATGACCTGAGTCAAAACCAAGAGTCTATCACTTAACTAACTGAGCCACCCAAGTGCCCTGGATCCAGATTACTTTTTAAACTTGATTCTTTCTCATACTTAAAAAAACAAAAAGAGAGAGAGAGGCTTCATTCCTCTTCGAACACTGAAAATTCAATGTAGAATAAATAATGTCTAAGTAAAGTTATTCATAAGTTAAGGTGTGGATAGTCTTAAGAATTTAATCTAAAATAAAAAGGCCAACAACCAATAAAACATCCCTAAATTTTTACATATTATCCAATATGCAAATTAGCACTTTTCTCCTTTTCCTGGAAACGTATTGAAAACAAACATGCATCCATATCACACACATACAACCTCCCTCAGGCTCATCCCACATGGAGAATGTGCTGCATAGAGCCCACCAGAGACTGGCTTGGTGTTGCTGACTTTCTGCAGCTTTGGAATATAGGCCTTATCAGCCCTGTTCTCTTGCATCCATCAGACATTTATTCATTTATTTTTTTAAGATTTTATTTATTTATTTGAGAGAGATAGAGAGCACAAGCAGGGGGAGCAGCAGGGAGAGGGAGAAGCAGCCTCCCCGCTGAGCAGGGAGCCTGCCATGGGGCTCGATCCCAGGACCTCGGGATCATGATCTGAGCCAAAGGCAGCCACGTAGCCAACTGAGCCACCCAGGCTCCCCTCCATCAGACATTTATATGAGCCACCTGCCAAGCTTGGACACCAATCTTTGGGGCTGTTTGTCCAGCTGTGACATCCGACGCTGTAGTTAACTTGCTTGTCCTTGTGGCTGTTCCATAGTCTTTTCAGATGCCTGTTCTCTACCTTAGAAGCAAGACAGAACTGCCCAGCTGCCAACATGACTCATATATGTTACAGCTTTGAATTACATGCACTGGCTGAGTAATTTACTGGCTGTTGGTTGCTTGTTAAGAGTGAGTAACTGTATTTTGAGTGAACTGGAAGCCTACTTCTTTTTTGGAAACTTGATCCAAGAATGACTTCACCTGCCTTCACACAAGTATCCTCTAAAAAACACACACAGGGGCGCCTGGGTAGCTTAGTGGGTTAAAGCCTCTGCCTTCAGCTCAGGCCATGATCTCAGGGTCCTGGGATCGAGCCCCGCATCAGGCTCTCTGCTCAGCGGGGAGTCTGCTTCCCCCCCTCTCTCTGCCTGCCTCTCTACCTACTTGTGATCTCTCTCTCTCTGTCAAATAAATAAATTTAAAAAAACCACACACAGTTTTTTTTGACAGTTCGACAGTTATCGAGTATCTCCCAATAAGCAATGCACTGTGCTAACCCATCCGTTGACAAGATACGGTCCCTGCCTTGAGGTGGCTTCCCATCTGCCACTGGGGAGAAGGGAAAGAAATCCATAAGAGTCCTAGGAAAGGGGTGAGCAAAGTGATGTGGTTCAGAGGGGGAAGGGGCACATCAAGTTAAAGGAGTCAGAACAAGATGGAGGGGACACTAGGGCTGAAGCCTGGAGGATGAGTGGGGTCTCCCCAGAAAGAGTTCCACGTTTAGAAGACTTAAAGACAGGCAGTGACTAGGAAAAAAGCAGGCGGTGTAATATATACTTGGGTCAGGAAGCATGTGTAGAGATATTGGTAGGATAAGTAGGATCATGTTTGGGATACCACAAGGCCACACACAAAGTCTACTGGTTGGTGGTCAGGAAAGACCCACTGAAGGTTACACAGAGAACCTTAGGAATATCAGATGGGTAAAGGTGTCGAGAACGGATTAGGGGGTGGAGACCAGTTGGAGGGTTAGTAGCTTTAGACCAGGAGCTTCAGTGAAGGGTACAGAACCAGAAAAAGGAGACTCCGTGTAAGAGAACAGAATCAGTAGGCCTTGGCAGCTTGATGGAGTGGAAGGAGGAATCAAAGAGAAATCCAATGCTTGGACGGGCAGCAACACAAAGAATGGCGCCCTTAGCAGGGAAAGGTGGTAGGGGTGGAGCAGGCTGCTCTGCCCAAAGCCCAGTGGCCTGAACCACTTTCCTCCCAGCTGTAGGTGAATTCCCGCAGAGCCCAGCAGGATGGGGAGGCCCCTGTGGCAAAAGGTAGAATGATCTGTTTGTGACTATGTTAGATTTTCTTCAATAAAGCTCCAGATTTTATTTCCCCTGCTGTGAACTAACTGCCGATGCAAATACATGGAAATTATTCTTGCCCTTTTTCTGCCCAAGAAGACAATCAGAGGTATATAATCCAAGCTATTGTTTCAAACAAATGAATTAAATATTTTGACTTGTTGAGCAAATTCATCTGCTTCTAATATTTAACCTTTCCTCCTACCTACACAGCAATTGCATTTTTATTTGTAGAAAGCTATCTTTGTTGCATTTACAAAGTGAGATAATAGATGTTAAAGTGCTCCAAAAATTGTAAGAGCTATGTAAATGTTAATATGATTAATTGTTAATACTTCCTTAAGCTTGTCTGTGGGAAATTGAAGGGTTTTTTTTCAAGAAATTTTCATTTACACTCATGCCTTATATACCAGACAATTCTCTTCTTACCTGATACCAAAATATTCATGTTTATACCCTTATTTAAGGTGAATTGTGATCATGAGCTTTTTTTTTTCTTTTTCTATTTGTGTTAAAAGCTTTCTTTGATACCTTTGTTTGGAATATAGTGCTATAATTTATAAAACAGATGCTGTTTTCAAAACATTTATTTTGTTGAAATGGTATAGGGTTCCTTTTAAATTTCGGTTTCTACCAATGACCCCTAGATTTCAGTTAGAGCTAATAACTAAAACTCCGAGCTGGTCATCAGAGGTTAGAACAAATTATTAGAATAATGTATAAACCCGATATACACATATATATGTGAATCATGTACATGCATATGGATTTCAGCACTTTGTCCCAATTTCTATTATCACAATATATGGTGGATCCCATCCAAACTGCACCGATCACAGTTACCAACACCTGGTCCTTTTCTCTCATGAATGGCCCAAGATGTGTCTCATTTTTTAAACTACAGTTTGGCAACCCTAGAACTAGTCTGCAGGAAGCACATTTGAAATTGGTTTCAGATGACCCCTAATGGACATATTGCTTCTTTTTTGTCCCCAGAGGTATTACTTTCTAACTGACTTGAAAATTTTTATTCTTAGAAGCCACTTTTTGTGAGTTCAGAGGTTTTCCAGATTAACTTTAAAAAATGTGTTCTAATGCCCAGTTTCTTTTTCCTTTTCTTCTAAACACACACATATGAACATACAAACACACGTGCACACATACACACTTCGCACGCTGGAGTTTTCTCAATTATGGTGGCAGAACTGATTTGTATTTAAGGTCCTGGCTGACAACAGGAGATGTTATTTAGCCAAAGTGGAATTATTACAGATCGGGTAATTTAGGTCATCCCAGGTTTCACAGCAGTTGAGAAGGGTACCACGTTCATCAAGTGAGCCTACAAAAACTGGAGATGGAATTCGCTCTAAGCCACCATGAGCAGAGTAGCAGCAAATCTTGAGTGCCGCTCTCTCCTCGATCATATTCTGGGATGGCTCCCTTTCCTTGGCGGAAACCTTCTTCTCCTGCCAAGACCTCATTTGATAGTCCTTCCTACTCTCTTGTCATTTTCCAAGTTCCTCTATTGAAAAAGGACTTCCCTCCGTTTCCCCTGCCCTTATCTGCCTGTCCATCCCCACCACCGGCACTACAAGTGTGAGTAAGGTACGCCTGATGAAAAACTGTAAACTCAGATGGCTCATTTTGGTTTTTTCAAGCCCTCCACCCCCCAACCAGGAATTTAGAATAAGTTAGAAAAATACACAGAGAAGCACCACTGGATAATCCATAACATCTGACTCTAAAGACGGACAATTTCAGGGAAAGGAAAATCTTGACTCTTTTTTCCCTCTTTAGCCTAAGTTTCCCACCGATGAGGAGCACTGCTATGAGGTTAAGGGATGTTTTTTGTGCCTACTCCTTCTAGAGCCTCTTAGTTTTGGAGCTAACAATGATTTCACCGTGTTTAGTCCTTGTCCTCTGCTACAAGGTTATCAGTCCCCCTACCCCCGCCCCGCAGAGGGCTCCAGACTCGGACCTGGGCAGGCCACAGTGCAGTGTGGGTGCCCGACACCCGCCCCGGGGAGCTGGCACGACCTGCTCTGGTAATTTAGCGGCTCAGACGAGTAGAGGCAGCCGGACCATTAGATACAGCCTGTTTACTCTCCAGTGTGTGTTCCCTTAATGCGTATCGGCTCTGGTGTGTGTGGTGAATAAGAGAGATGCCAGATGCACGAACTATACTCACTACTGTATTAAGCTGTCTGGGGAAGCTGCCAGTGGATCCAGAGACGCCGAGAGGAAATGGACTGGTGAAGGGTATCTCTGGATCAGACTTTTAATTTCGGCAAAGCTGCTCTGTATTAGAAGCAAATGTCCCCCAGGACCTACAGGAAGGAAAACACAAGCCCCTGGGGTTTAAATGCTGCCAAATGATGGCCCATGAACGTCAGTGGTGACTTTAGCTATACTGATTGATTTTGTTCTCCTCAGGGCTCTCGTCCCGACGTTCCCTAAGCTTGGAGTGGTCCGGTCCTATCTCTGTTTTTCCTTTAAGTCCTATTTTCTCCTCTTTCTTCTTTAAAATACGTGATTTTGCAAAACAGAGTTTTACCTGAAGATTATCTGTCTGTCTATATAGGCATTGTAGCAGGAGTGTTTGTATTGTACCTCAGGGGTAGTCAAAGCCAAACTCGCGGACATAGGATCATAGTGTGACTGCAAAGTCATCATGTAGGGTGTTTTCCACATGTAAGGTGAATTACGTACATGGGATTGGTTAACCGGTAAGCCAAGCATGGACGAACATTTAAGGAAAGGAAGAACCCTACCCCTTGTTTATTCCGGAAGCCGTGCAATCACTCTGGGAGGTTGTGCTCCGGAAGGGAGTGCTCACGTTGGGCCACACACTCAGGAGAAACTGGCCAGATTAGAGACCGGTCTCGCTACTGTCAGGCTAGGCTGTAAAAGCCCAAGCTGACTGCCTCACCCCTTCCACATGGACACGTGCAGAGACCCCGGGATAGCCGGTAGGAAGGGCTAGTTTGGGAGAAAAGCAAAAAGTAGGCTCTGGGAGAGATGGCATTCTTTAAAAGTGGTTGCACCAGGTCAAAGCCTCCCTTCTTGATTGGTTGAGTTTCAGGCTAACATCCACTCCTCAGTCTGGGGGGCAATTTTGACAGCTCCCCCATGGTGGAGACAAGTCCTTGGGGGAAAGCTGTAAAGCAGGGTCATCAGTACCAATTTTTTTTTTCATAAGCAAGTATCGTAGAAGCAGTGAGATGAATAATTTGCTGTACAACTTCTTGAGTGCACTTGTAAGTTACTTACCTTTGCTCACTTTAAGCTGAGTATGAAAAAAATGCACGCGGTATGTTGCAAATAGAATTACTCTTATCACTCTTGCGACATGGAAGGTGAACATGCTAAAAAAGTAAAAAGGTCAAGCGAATTGCGTGAGTTAAAATTATGTTAAAATACAGTTTAAGTTCAGTAATATCTAGGAAATGGCCCGTAGTTTTTGCTCTCCTCTTCACGGCAGCCCTGCAGCGAGATTCCGCTCTCCAAAATGTAGTCAATGTGTAGGAGGAAAATCACATTTTTAATAACCTAGTAACTTATTTTAGAATGAGCCATGCCATTTTAATCAAAAGGAAAATATCCACTCCTTCTCCAAAATAGAAGGTCCCAGCGAGCAAATCAAAAAGCAGGACAAAGGGCTCTGAGGAATGATTTGAGAATCTACACTGCATGTTCTTAGACCCTGGAGATCCACTACTGTCACTTTAAAGGAGGGAGTTGGAAAGTGTTCACCAAAAGCGGATGTGAACAGCAGACCGCTGTGTTTCATCTTTTGTGAGGCAGGAGCTCCCCCCAGAGCCACAAGAGGCTCGCTGGTCCCTCCCTAGGAAGATCAGCAATGCTCCTTTCTTCTCTGGAGGAGAATGGGGAAGGAGCAATGAAGGAAGACAAACTCTTTCCTAAAAGTTTTTGTCGATAAGTGTGTGAAGCACCGCTTACTGGGAACATAGCATCAGGTAGTCAGTCTTACTTAAAACCAAAGAGGGGACGCCTGGGCGGTTCAGTCAGTTGAGTGTCTGCCTTCAGGTCAGGTCATGATCCTAGGATCCTGGGATCAAGCCCCGCATTGGGCTCCCTGCTCTGCGGGAAGCCTGCTTCTCCCTTGGCCTCGCCTCTCCCCTCCTCTTGTTCTCTCTCTCTCTCTTGCTCTCTTTCCCAAATAAATAAATAGTCTTTTAAAAAAATAAAAGCAAGCAAAGAAGAGTCTGTCTTCTAGGCAGACATGAAGCAGCCTACCTAGATTGGGTTTGACTGCTTCGTAACCTTCTCTGGCTTCTGTCATATGTGCTGGTCTCTGCCTCCACAGTCGTCAGATGCCAGACATTAGAGCTGGGGGCAGGACAGGCTGGAGTTAAGGGTCTGCTAGGGGACACATGCCACAGACCTGGAAAGACACAGAAGGGCAAGTTCCAGCCCTAGGGCATTTATTTATACTTTTTTATATGGTTTTTGGGGAAATATTTCTCAGTCACTATTTTTTTTAAAAGGTTTTATTTATTTGCCAGAGAACACAAGCAGGCAGAGTGGCAGGCAGGACCAGACTCCCCTTGAGCAGGGAGCCCAACGCGGGGCTCGATACCAGGACCCTGGGATCATGACCTGAACCGAAGGCAGATGCTTAACTGACTGAGCCACCCAGGTGCCCCTTCTCAGTCACTTTTAATGCAGTATAAGCTATGTTTACCACTTCGACAGAATTAACTCTATCACTGTGATGGTGCTTTGCTCCCTTATTTCTCCGATACAGCAGGTAATGAAGACAGAGGGTCCTCGGTAAATGACAGGATCAATAGCATCGTTGTCCATTTTATTGAGCACCTACTGTATGTCTGGCGGTGTGCCAGGGGCTTTTTAAATACACTGTCTCCAATCTTTACAACTTGATTGAAACAGTACGTATTTTTTCCACTGTGTTTTTAGTGATGTACCTGAGGCTCAGAAAAGTAGGTAATTTGAAGGTCACATAACTATAAGACGGTGGCACTGGGATTCAAAGTCTGGCTTCTAGAGCACATTGCCTTGTTAGTGATGCTAAACTAATGGCCAAGGGGAGTATGTTACGGGACACTACAGTGTGTTTAACTTTCTTAAAAAGAAAAACGGAGGAAATTAGGAAAAGGTTAAAGGCAAAGACTTTTTTTTTTTAAGATTTTATTTATTTATTTGAGAGAGAGTGACAGAGATAGGGAGAGAGAGCACCAGTGGGAAGGAGAGGGAGAAGCAGGCTCCCCACCGAGCAGGGAGCCCCATGTGGGGCTCGATCCCAGGAACCTGGGATCATGATCTGAGCAGAAGAGAGACGCTTAACCAACTGAGCCCCCCAGGTGCCCCAGGCAAAGACTTTTTATCTCATTATTGCAGAATTTTTTTCTGCCCCTAAGACAGGGTTTCTCAGTCTCAGCACTGTCACATTCTTTGTCGTGGGGGTTGTCCTGTGCATGGTAGGGTGTTTATCAGCATCTCTGCAGTCTACCCGCTAGATGCCGGGAGCACGCGCACCCTGGCCCTGGTTGTTGTGACAGCAACCACAGATGTCTCCAGAGTTTGCCACATGTTCCAGCTAGGGCAAAATCTCCCCTGACTAAGAACCACTGTTCTGGGGCGCCTGGGTGGCCCAGTGGGTTAAAGCCTCTGCCTTCGGCTCAGGTCATGATCTCAGGGTCCTGGGATCAAGCCCCGCGTCGGGCTCTCTGCTCAGCTCACACTGACTGAGACTCACACTGAGTGGCTCACACTGCCAGACATACAGTAGGTGCTCAATAAAGTGGACAAAAAAAATAAAAACCACTGTTCTAAGAAGTCAAGGTTATGTTTCGGGTAGGGTGAGGGCGGTGGTAATCCAGTGGAAAGAACAGAGATGGGATTTCTAGCATCGTGGAAAAGAATAAGCACAGATTGATTGAGCCAAATAAATAGGAAGACCTGATCCTTGGTAAAATGAAGTTAGTTATTAGAGATGAAAGATTTTGTCATGGGTCTTAGGCTACCTTGTGGCAGAGTATCAGTGACATCACAGTATTCGTTCACAGATACGTGGATATCTCTTCCACTTTTTTTCCATGTAACAAATACTGGGGGTGCAATGCACGGAGCCACCCTTTATTCCACTGTTTAAAAAAAAAAAAAGACCCAATCCTGCCTTTTATTTAATCCCACCTTTCAGTCAGTGGTGGCCACTGATGACATTTTCAAAATTGAGTGCATTTTGTCTGAACTTTATCCTAAGTTATTCAACCCATTCTTCTCTCAAATTATCTCCTATTTCTATTCCACCCCCTCCTTTTTAAATCTGGACAATTACTAATACTTGTTGGGGAGGGAAGTTATTCTAAGTAATAAATATTGACAGTGCTTGTGTTATTAACCTGCAAAGACAATTTTATACTTATTAGGACCATTGTAAGGAAGCGATATTTTAGTTATGTATCAGCAAGTATCAGAATGAATTATGTAAAGGTAAAATCTATAACAAAATATCTGTTTAGTGACTTGGCCTGTTCAGATTCTGTGGACCAGCAGTTCGTCACCTTTTGGTCTCAGGCCCCCTTTAAATGCTTAGAAATTATTAAGAGCCCCAAATTATTATACTTTTGTTTATGTGGGACATAGCTATCAAACAAAATTACCATATTGAAATTAAAGAAGTTTTAAATTATTCAGTTATTCAGTTAATTGTAATAAACCCATTACATGTTAACACATTTTTATCAAAAGTAAATTTTCCAAAATGAAAAAAATGTTTGATAAGAGTAGAATTATTTTGCTTTTTTACCAGTTTCTTTAATGTCTGGCTTACAGAAATTATCTGGATTCCAATATCTACTTTCTCCATTCAGTTTATGCTCATATGTTGTTTTGGTTGAAATATATGAAGAAAATCTGGCCTCGCACAGATATGTAATTGGAAAAGAGGAGTATTTTTAATAGCCTTTTCAGATAATTATGGATATTCTTCCTTGATACTGTGCCGAAACGTAACCCACAGTAGTTTTGGAAAAGTAGTTGCACTGTCGAATCTGCACCTATACCAATGAGCCTTTAATACTCTGTTGTTAGTCTGTCTTGCACTTTAGTCTTTTCCCCGTGAATGATGTAACATCACCTGTTCATATCCCGAGTAATGCAGAGCTTCCAAATATTGACAGTTTCATTACAGATGTATCATCATTCTCATCAGAAAGGGTTTTAACTCCTGGGAAGCTGTCCTAATTCCAGAATTCTAAGTTTTGCTTGAAAGCTCAAGTTTTATCATCAGAAACAAATGATGTCAACTGTTTTCCTTAAAGTGATAGGCTCCCTTCATCCACATTTGAGAAAATGCCAAATAACCAAAAATTTCATTCTATGAAAAAAATTGGCTAGTTCAACTTGGAATTCAGTTATACGGGTGCTTTTCCTTGAGACAACCATCGTAATGGGGCAGAAGTCCTCTTTGCATACTTCCCGTTTCTTCTCATAGAATATTTAAAAAGCATGTACTCAAGGGCAGGATTTAATTTTAAAAAAAGATTTATTGCTTCATCAAGGACATTCAGTGTGGATGGCATTGTTTTTACTGTGAGAGTGTGACAATGAGGGATACTATCAACACAAGTACCTTTTGGTGCTATTACCAACAGTTTTACCCACCACTGCCTTTGTCCCCTCAGAGTAAGTATCAACACAGTGAAAAAGGTATTAAGCTCTTAATATCATGAAAATAATTTTTAACCAACCAAGCTCCTGAAAGGGTCTTGGGAACCCAGGGATCTGTGGATCATACTTGGAGGAACACTGTTATAGATTTTAGAATAAATTAGATAAATAATGAAAACAGACTTCAGAAAAAAATTGTCATCTTCAGTCTTCCAGTTTGATCACTGACAAATTATAATATTATAAAGTTAAGTTAAAAATCTTATACCTGATTCATTGGTAATTTCACCAGATTCCATGGTTAGTGATGATTTAGATCATTAAGATGCTTATCTGGTCCAAAATGTAATTGGACCCTATTTTAATTAACTGGTAAAAACTTTAGATTACAAAAAGTGCTGGGACATCTAAGGAAGAGTAGATGACCTGATAGTATGAGATCCTATCACTAGACTAATAAGACCAGTGGGTAAAGCAATAAAAAAGAAAAAAATGGCCAGCCTTAATAGTCCTGGGACAGACATGTTTTTAAATGGTGTGATGCAACCAGCCTCCAAATTTGGAGTAGTTTATTCTTATCACAATAATTTAAACGATCCAGAAAGGATCTTGCAGGAGTAAAAAGAGATTCAAACCCAAGGATTCAAAGTTCAATAATTTATTGACCAGGTACTTTATTATACTAATATTTTTGTATTGATCATTTTTGGTATTTCAGGAATTCACAGCAGAGTGCCCAAAAGCTATTTATTTTTACTAAAGTCTAGAGCTAGTACTAGAATATCAAATACATCATGCAAGTGCATCATAAAATGAGACCAGTAGTATTAACATGACAATTTTTGATCAGGCATTATACAGATAACTTAAGTTAGCTTCCAAACTGCTAGCTCACTTGGGACATCTGCAAAGCTATTTCCTCAAGACCTTCCTCTTTAGCAAATCACAAGACCCCCAAAATGCTATTTTATTGGTATTTTATCATATATATTGTTTATGTAGCAAAATAATTAAGTTCTAAAGCTAAAATTAGTCTTAGGATCAAGTTTTTGATAAGGAAAATATAGCAACTTGAGGGGATGCTTTGATTTTTTTTTTCACTCTACCCCACCCTTCCATTTTCAAAAGAAAAAGATCTGTATGATACCTGAGTAGTCAGAAGGCGCTTATTATTTCTATTCTAATGACTGTAAAACCAAACAGATACCCAGTAAAATCAGAAAAAGCCAACTCTACAAGACAGTCGAGTTAAGTCTTATATTTCCCATCAGTGTCCATTATAACGTACATTGCGTACACACTTTGGCGGTTGTCATGTCTCTATCTTCATACAGTATGACTTCTTTGAGAAAACACTCCCCATAATCCTGAGTTTCAATTTCTTCTTTTCTAAAAAGAAGGAGTTGTCCCTGTGTTTAACTTGTTTAGCCACACCGTCCCCAGAATCCTCTCTTCAAATGACTTCCTTCGTGACTCTGTCCTTTGGATCTGTGCACCTCCTTGAAACCCCGGGCTCCTTAAGTCAGTGTGGAAACCCCTAGACAGCTTCCAAGGTCTCTTCCATCTGAAAATGTGTTTCTACATCCTCCCCTGGGTCTTCCACCATGTTTCTCTAGATCCGAAAGCTGAACAGACCCGGCCAGCAAGCAGCTGGTGTGCAGCTGTTTCCGCTCTAGCTCAGCAGCGCGCTTTCTGTTCTGGCCCAGCCTCCTCTTCCTGGAGGAGCTGAGGAGCCTGGCAGCTTCCGGGCCAGTGCCAGGCGTGACAGCTCTTCTTGGAAAGTAACAATAGATGCGGTATCTATTAACTTAGCTGTGCTGGATCCAAGCAGAGAGCACTGCTTTGATTCCAGCACGTTAGCAATTTGCACCATTTGGCAAAATTTGCTCTTGATGTCCAGCCCCTCGACGCTGTTCCCGACCTGGCAGAGAGAACATCAGACTGGCTGCCAGGATACCAGGCTCCCCCTTCTTTGGTTTCTCTAGGAGCAGGAAGGGGAGCAGAATGGATTGGCTAGAAGACAATCAGCCATTTTATATTGCCAAGTTCGACCCTGCTGGTGTCCCTCGGATAGAATCCTGCTGTGAGAATGTCTCCTCTTGTTAACCAATTGTATGCATCAGCTCCAGGGAGGGGAGGAACCCGTTTTGGCACATTGACCAAGATCCCGTTCTCCCATTGCAGAGACAGCTGCTGTTTGAATATGTTGAATATGTTAAGTTCTTTTCCCATCCATATATACACCTATAGCCACACTTATTGGAACATAAACTTGTTCTGTAAGCTCATCACTCCCTATAATTCCTTCTGTACCTTATGCTTTGGCCTCAGCAGCCTTCGTGGTGTGATCCGAGGCTCTCGGCATGGTTGGCATCGTACTGGCACCAACAGGACGGCAAGGATGTGCCCTTCCCGCAGGAGTGATGGGGGGTGGGCCCTTCTTCCTCCTACTCCTTCTCTCAAGCAAACGGGGCTTACTGTGCATCCCTGCATGCTCCCAGCCGTGGTTTTGCCTCATCTGATTGCCATCCTCACGAGGCCCGGATAAACTGCTGATCATGACAGATGGGAGGCAAGGGCCCAAGATTGCGCTTTCGGAGCCACGTGGCAACTTCTAAAGGGCATGGCTTGGGCACCCCAAGAACCTTGCTCATAATACATTAAGTATTTCAGAGACTCAAAATTGTGGAGCTAAATGGGGCCAGAGAGCTCACTATTTCCTCATTTTGTGGATGAGGAACCGGAAGTCCACAAAGTAAGCAACTTCCCAGGATGATGTGGCTGCCGGGGGGTGCCTCCACGTCTCCAGGATATTTCTTCACACCAGGTAAAAGATCAGGAAAGTCTGGTGATCAGCTCAGTCGTTTTAACCTTGAGACATTTTTATAGTAGTAACATTTCTTACTTAAAAACAACAGGGGAGCGTATGTTACCAATTTCAAAGTGACTCTGTCAGTGTAGGCATTTCAAGTCCCAGGTGTTCGCAGCAAGGGTCTGTGCTTAAAGTTGGAAGAAGCCATCATAAGGAGGGGGCAGAAGGGCCCCCGAGTGTGGTCAGAGGAGCAGTGGTAACGTCGGTACAGTGCCTCTCGCTTAGATCATGCGCCCTGCTTGCCCCGAGCTCACTGAGACCCAAATACCAGGGAGAGACTACAAAAGAACTTTTTACTAGAATATTGCAGAACTCTGGGACAGCAGAGGCCCACACTTGAGGGCATGTCAGAGCTGGGAGAAGATCACCATCCAGTGGGTTCTGCGGTGACAAGGAACTATGGCCTGGGCACAGATCAGTGTCTTCAGCATGGCCCTGCCTTACAGCAGGTGCAGCAGTGGGACCCGCTTCACAGAAGCCAAGACCCCTTTGCAGCGGGGCACCCCCTTCCACCCCCAGTGATCCTGAGCTAGAGGGAACAAGGGGTACTGCGTGGGACCTGAGAGTAGGACTGAGTTCAGGAGTGCACCCCAGGTACCTCTTGGGGATATCACACAGAGTCGAAAAGAATGATAACATTTAGAGAGCCTTGCTTGCCTCTTCTAACAAATATGGATAAAATACTTGGCCCATAAAGTTATTGTGAGGATGAAATGTGATAAAGAACATAGAGGTGTATAACGCAGTAGGTAACGTGAGCCCTGCGGGTTGGAGGTCCCCGTGGTTAGAAGCCACCCTTGTCCCTGGTGCGGCATAGCCAAACCTAACAGCTCTTTCTCCTGCTTAGGTCTCTCCTCGTACTAGGAGTGTGGTATTCAGCCTCATCTTGGTCTTTCATCCCTCTCATTCTACTACTTAAGAGGAGGAATAGTCCCAAAGACAGTGAGAAAACATAAAAGGGGTTCTTAAGGTCTGCACACAATAAAGAACCACTTCCTCAAAAGTCCTGGGTGAATGAATCTACAACTGGCATCATTAAGAGAAGCAAAGAAAATATGAAGATGCATCAGGGCTGTAGGGTTTAGTATGCAAATATTTCATAATAATAAATACCTTCGTCATTTCTAAAAATATAAATGTTTGCTAATTTAACCCTATTTTCCTTTTAACTCTAAGTGTCTTTTTATAGTGTAGACTGTTCTTTAAGCAAGAGACCACACTGTCCTTTCAAGGATAGGTTTGTCTGTGCAGCAGACTCGTTTCTGACTGGGTGGCTCTTGGTTACCACCACTGCTCGGTGGTGAAGACCTCTCTGTTTCTCACTATCTCTGTCCTGTTTCTCTCTCTCCTTTTAGCAGCTTCCTGTAATTTTCAGGGCACATTTTTTTAATGTAATGCATCCCTGAATAGTTTACAGAATGTTCTGACTTACCCTAACTTTTTATGACCCTACTGGTTAAAGTCCTGTTCTCTGGCATAATAATTGTTTCCAAAGCATAAATTTAATTTTAATTGAGAGAATGTGATGGTCTCTGTCTCTTAAATCTTTGCAAGTTACTTTGAGTCCCAGTGCAGCCAGCAGCATTTGCCCATGAAACAGAAATCCATCCACCCATCACACTTCCCCTGTAGAGTGAGTGGGGCAGGGCAAAGGAGTGACGAACTTTGTAGCCGACTTTTTGTAGCTGTCTTCATTGGCAGAATTGAATTTCTGTCCGTGTGTATTTTGCTTTGCAGGCGACCCTTGTTATCAAGGTGGTTGTGTTCTATCAAGTCACTGTGAACACGAGGTTTGGAATACAGAAACATTGCTCCTAGGGGAAACACAGGGTTCGGTTCTTGTGAGCCTCAGCCGATCGATACATAACCTGGATGTATGTGTGGTTCTAAGAACACCCTGTTTAACACATATTGTTGAACCGTAATATTGAACTCATGGCCGGCGGCAGCAGGACCCATGCCTGAAGGAAGAAATTGAACATACGTATTATTTTTTCCAGAAAGCACAGCACTGCCTTCTCACACTTAGGAATGCTAGACAGCCTTCAGCACCAGGCTTGGGAGCCATTTCAGACAGTGAAACCACCAACAAAAACCATAAGAGACTAAGTCTTAATCTCAGGAAACAAACCAAGGGTTGCTGGGGGTGGGCGGGGGAGGAATAGGGTGGCTGGGTTATGGACATTGGGGAGGGTATGTGCTGTGGTAAGTGCTGTGAAATGTGTAAATCTGATGATTCACAGACATGTACCCCTGGGGCAAATAATACATTATATGTTAATATAAAAAAAAAAAACAGAACTGAGGAGAGGATGGCCCTAAATAGACTATGAAAAGGACACTGTTTATGGTTGTCAGAGTAGAAACAGGAAGGCAGAGTATCCTCTTGTGTCTGCCTGTAGGCAACTCAAGTTGCAATTCACTTTTTTTTCCTCTTTTTTTTTTTGCTGCTTCGTACATGTTCTCAAATGACTGTAACAGTGTCCCCGGTATCGATTTGAGGGTTACAAATAAATTTTAGGGAGTGTGGAGGTTAACACACACAGACTCCAGGATGAATAAGGATCTGTTGCGTTTTTGTGTATTTGAATATGGAGCTCAGGTTAATCACAGAAATATTTAGTGTATAGTTAATGAACATAATGCCCAATAACCCATAATGGGAAATGCAAATTTCAGGAACACTGAAAATGGTAATTCTAATAAACCAAGTATTTTTTACCTGTTAGTTTATGCCCAAAAGATAATGCGATAATGGCTTTTAGAAATGTCAAGACCAAAAAGTGTAGAATATTAAGTTTTTCTATTCAAAGAACGGAAAGAAACTGGCTTAGTTGTTATAAACATACCTCCATAATTAATCTTTCTTTTCTCCTTCCCAACCCTCCTTCCCTACGTCTCTCCCACCTCGTTTACTACATCTTACTACTAAAATGGTCTTGGGAAGGAATTTGGAATCCTGCCAGGATGTGCTCAGCACGGGCCATTGCCGGCAGGGGCCTGGGCAATGAAACACAGGAGGTTTTCTGCACTGTTTGGAATATTTATTAGATTCAGTGATGAAATCATCTCCGTTGATTAGCACACCTAATCTGAATTTCAGAGGTACTGACGACCATCTCATGTGATGGTATCTTGCTCCCAGGCCCCAAGTGCGTCACTTTACCTAAATGGTTAGATGCTGTACTGAATCTGTTTAAATCCCCATAACTAGCCTAGACTTTTATCAGGAATACTTACTAATTTTAGATTTTATCTCCCCTCCTCGAGAGCAGTGATTTAAGTTCTTTCCAGGGAGCACATCAATAAAAGAACATTCCACCTGTTGCTTTAGTCTTGGTCTCAGAGAAACAAACAACTACTAGACCATAGCCCCAAAGTCCAATTGTACAATAATGGCAGGCGAAGAAATGTAGCTTTTGAAGATCAGAAGTTGTGGGCATGATGCTGGGAGAGTTCACATACTCCTGGGGTCCAGTAAAACGAGAGGCCTCGTCGCACAGCTGATTGTGGGGAAGTTATTTACAAAAGTCGTGTGACTAAAAGAGCAAGACAGTACAAATGTGTGCGTACTTCTAGAACCCGAAAATATAAAATGCTAATAAAATGTACTTTGAAGGATAGCCACTAGTTTTAATAGTTGTGCGGACGTGTAGAGCTACCGTTATTGCCAATAGGTAAGGATATGGATAATTTCCTAGAGAAATTTTTTTAAGTGGGAATAATTTGAAGGTAAATAGAAGCATACCTTTTTTTCCCCTTTAAATTGTGACAGTGACCCTTACGGTTAGTTGCCTATTCTCCCCAGAATAAAGCTGTAATGGATTGGGATCAGCTTCAAAAATAAGACTTTAGGTATGCAGAGATTCAATTAAATTGCTCCTGTGAGGCCTTGAGTTTATTAACTTGAAAAAAGAATGCTTTTTATTTTGGTGACAAGCGTTTCATGAATAAAAATTTTAGCAGAGAAATGGAGTTCTGCGTTCTGGTATCTCAGGTAATGAGGAAGCTGCAGAAGAAACTTCCTTTCTTTCATGAAGGCTTTAATATAAAAGATCGCCACGGCGGCTGTCACTCTGACCGTAATCTGGGGCCCGCAGACACAAGCAAGCTGACAGCAAATGGCACAGCGGGTCCAAAGGACCCTCGAGGAGTGGAGGGACTAAAAAGTTCATCTATTAAATCAATACAGTTCTTTAGATGACTCTGAAGTGATGTCCACTCATAGCTCTCTGAAAAGGAATTCATAAGTCAGACTTTTTTCCTCTTGAGAAACATAATTGGACATCTCTGAAGCACCCTGAATTGCTTCAGAACATTGAGGATTTCTAAGGCTTTTGGTAGATTTTAAGGAGATATGATTTTTCCACCACATGAAATACTTTATTTCTGAAATGGTGATAATTAAACACACTTAGTGATATTTGAAACATTATATTGGAACTCAGAAGAACTGGTTTTCCCGTTTGAATTTATAAACTTCCAAAAGTTGGCAGCTGGCCTTCATAAAAGATTTCTTCCAACAGAGCTCTTATATCTTTGTTTGTGTTTTCCTTTCCCACTTCAGCACATTTGTCTTTCCTTCTAGCTGCTCTAGCATTTCTGAGCAACAGTAGTCTTCTAAGCAGCTCTGTTCTGAGGGGACTTTTTCCATCCTGACAGGATGACTTTACAATCAGATGGAATTAAGTGGAGTAACCAGCCAGCGTCAGGAAGGAAAAGCCTGGCAGAAACGAAATGCAGAGGCACCTTAAGTATGATTTGCGAATCCCTCAAATATCTTCGTATTGAATCAAAATGCTAATGGGTCTAAATAGTAATGTCTTTTAAAAACGTGCCCTCACTTCTTAGAAGAGAGGCACTCCAGCCCAGCCATCTCCAAAGCGAACTCCAAAATTTGTTCTAATTCCATTACTAAGGTAAAGTTCTAGCTCCAGAGAAAGCCTTAATGTGATAGTTCTCATAAGAAAAGAGTTAGGATGAAACTCGTGCCTGGAGGTTGCTGATTAGGAAGCTGCCCAGTAATGTTCTTTTCACTGGGCAGTTGTCCGAAGTAGCAATTTTAAAGGTTTCAAAAGAGGAAAGCATATGCTTAAAAGAAAATATAAAAAGAAAATAAGAATCACCTACCACCAGGTTGGAATTTTTTGTTTTTTTAAACAAAGATAGTCCACTGCATAGATGACCAGAATTTATGTCCCCAGTCCTTCATTTGGGGACATTTGGGTTGTTTCCAGTTTCTCACTATTCTAAACGATGCTGCGATGAACAAGCTTGTGGCTCCATCATCGTGTCCACTGTTGAGGACTTCAGTAGGACAGGTGTCTTAGTGGAATCCCTAGATCAAAGGATTAATACCTGTTTCCTTTCACTTGGCAGTGATTTTTCAGCACTGGAGTCTCCCTTCCACTGTCTCCTGTCCCTGGTCTCCACTGCTCTGTCGGCCCCCACCTCGCACAGAGCAAATTTGTTTTGTTTTGTTTTGTTTTGATATTTGGCTTCCCTTGTACGTGGCCTATCTATAGACCTACGAGAAACACAGGGGCTTCGAGGAGAGAAGGTAACACATTGATTGTACACTGTCTCCAGATGACAACCGACTGTACGTCACTTCTAGTGCTCACGTGTGCTCAGTTCTTGGGTTTCCTGCCAAATTTTAATGAACTAAAATGTTTTCCAAAATTATGGCTTGAGGTTTCCTGTCCTCGGCCTTCTTCAGAGGGGGAGTTAGCATATCCTTTCAGTCTTACCTTAGAAATTCCATCTCCTCTTTGAGCCATAAACCTTTTGATAACGAACTTCAACTTACTTTTGGGGACTCATGAGCCTCCCAGTAGAGGATTTGATTTTATGGAAAATTACAATGAAGCAAAGATGTAAGAGAGACGTAAAGGTAATTCAGTTAATGCAGGAAAAGAGGTAGACTGCTTTAATGATTTCTTGAAATAGTATTACCAGATTTCTTCACCACAGTATTTATTAAACATCTCATACGTGTCAATTACATTTCATGCTAAATGGACTACCTGGCTTCCTAATCCCTTAAACAAGATAAATTACTCAACAGTTAATATATTCTTATTAGCCCCAGAAATTGCCTGCTCTGTGAATTAATAAATATTAACTCTTGTACATTATGTACTCTTTTCCACATCTATAATCATAATTTTATAGTTGGGAGTCTTTAAAAAATGGTCTAGTCCATCTCCTCATTTTGCTGTAGGAACATTAGTATCAGTCAGTGTTGAAGATTTCCATGAATCAATATTATACAGCCTATATTGATAACTCCCTCAATATTTCACACTTCTCTCTTTGGGAAATTATTTACTAACTCCAACCTAAAGTTACCATGCTACCACCGTAAGCTTACACCTCTTTCATCATTAGCAGCGTTGAAATTTGCTTTTAGAAATACAAGCCTTCCATATGGTTGATGTGATTTCCTTCTTGTAATGAGAGTAGAGAAGGCACACAGTCACTGAGTGATGAAACATGGAATAGGAGATGACTCAATAAACATTTTAAAGAATGTTTGCAAAGTGTGATTTTCAAATCTGTGTTGAACTGAAATTCCCAACTTGGTCTCTGCACAACTGTTTTTACTAACTTGTGTTTTGGTAGAATGCCATTGGTCTCCATTGACAGCCTTCACGAATAACAGCCCAGTGAAACTCACTGCCGCATTTGCCATAAGGAGGACCTCTAGGAAAAAAAAAAAAATCCCATCTGCTCTTCACACCAAGATTATTGTACTTTTTCGGAACAACTGGTTTGTTAAACACAGAGCAGACCAGGTTTCCCTGCTAGGCAATTCAAGCCAAACTGTGGCCTCCCCATTCACAAGAGGGGCTATGGCAACCAAGGCCGCCATATTGCCTGACTCAGGGCAGTGCTATTCATAGCGTGTTCTTTGTGACTGGTGCCTCAGAACTGTGCCCACAGGAGCCCTTGGGCCCACTGCTAGGTACTTTTAACACCTCAATTCTTGATTCTTCCTTTTTTCCCTCATCCTTTCTTTATCCATCTTCTCCCCCTCCTATTTTTAATTTTCATAACATCGTCGCATTCTGCTGGGTCTGTGTAAGCTGCCCAGAGTCCCTTGTGGAAAGAGGTGCAGCAGAAATTAATAGCTGCAAACCTGCATTCATGCCATTATTGTCATTATCCCCGCGCTGACGCCTCACTCGATCCTTACTCCTGTTAGTGGCAGTTGTTTTGGCTCAGATATATTGGTTTTTGATAAGCTGGTGCCTCTGTAAAGTCAGAATATGGAGTGTAAGCTCATATGTGAAATGAGAGTCCAATATAGCTATAAACATATGGCTCACGCTGTGAAATGTTCATTTTCCCTTCCCAGGGAGTTCTAAAGAAACGCGCATGAACATATGTCCAGTCATGGGATTCCCTGCCAGGTTTTTTTCTTAAATTATGGTTTGACATTTCCAGATCATTAAGTGGACACATCTATCTGCATATGTTTTCCTTTTCTAAAAAAAAAATTGCCATTTATCCAATGACATAGCTCAGCATTCTTAGTTTGCCCTGATGTATTATTTAGTATTCTCAACCCTTAAAATCAGGCAGAAATCGACAGAACTGTGTGCATTCTGTTAGTGGCTATGTAGTCCCTGGGTATTGAGTGAATTCATTACCTCCCCCCCCTTTTAAGGCATATATTGTGTGTAATTCTTAGTAAATCTTTGGCTTAAGGGAAAGAGCCTTGAAGTTAGAGTCAAAGGATTCATTTTTAAATCTCGCCTCCATTACTATCTGTGACTTTGAGCAAATCATACACCCTGGTAGAGCCTCAGTCCCCTGATGTAGAAAATGAGTACTACCAATGCCTCCCACCTACCCCAAAGGGCTCCTGTAGTGCGTGTGGAAGTGCTCTGGAAACTGTCGGAGCTGTTAGAAGTACATTTCCCCAGTGTGGCATAAAATGAGATCACAATAACTAATACCAAAAACACTATTTATTTGACTCAGATACTGTCCGTTCTGCTAGAATTTTACCTCCTTCAGATTCCTCCCACCTGGTACCGGGAGTTGGCTGGGATTGTCGGACACATGCTTGGGTTCCTCACCGGCATTCGAGTTCCTTCTCTGTGGCTCACTGAGGTGTGGGGCTTTGCATTGCTGCTCACACAGCTCGTAGTGCTCACTAAATCCTTGGCCTGAGGCCCTTGAGGCCATTAGTGTCTTTACCAAAGGAACATAAGTCATCCCTGTGTAACCACTCTTGACACCTGTCCACTGTGAAGTTCTCTCCTATGTCGCTTCTCAGAGTATCTCAAGATGGAGAAAATGCCCTTCACACCTGGTTGGTTTGTCAGGACACCGAATGAGGAGCATCAGCGGGATGGCTGAGAGGGAGGCGCTCTCTAAAGCCAGACCCGAAGGTTTCTGTCCCAGACTCTGTACACATTATCTGGTTGCCACAGAGACCGCAGGCTGAGGGGCCCAAAGATGCTGTAAGTTTTAGGAAGCCTCCGGCTATTTTGGAGCTGTGAGTTCTAACCATACCACGGCTGTGTTTTGAAGATCAGTGGCAGATGAGAGATGAGCTGTCATGGCTAATGACTAGACAGCTGTCTCCCACGAACTGTGGGGTGCCCGGAAACTGGCTACCTCAGAGAAGATTGGAGAGAATGGGAATACATACAGATACGTGCTTTGTGGAGCGCCCTGGGTGACAGGAGGCTATGAGTGGTCCGGGCAGATGGTCTGGGCCTGCTCTTTGTTACATAAACTACACAATTTTTAGTAGCTCTTTTTGTGGCTTCTTGCCTTAGGAATACGCTGTGGTGAGCTAAAGAGTTTCTGGTTATTGTTATTCTGCTCTGCCAAGAATCTCCCCCCGCCCTTTCCTCTAATACATTAATCGTTTGGACATAAAATAAACCTGTGCACCTCGGCTCTGCCTCAGAAAATGAAATCCGTCCCAGGAAAAGTTTAAATGCAGCTACTTGGATAGAACGGGGGCACTTGTCCTAAAACCTGGCACACATAGCAAGCATGTGTTTGTTATTTAGACCAAGCTGATTGAGAGTCTGGACCTGATGGAGGAGCTAACACAACCCATTTTCCTTTCCTTCATGCGTATCCTGGTATCCCGGCTTCCGATTATGGCACCATACACTACACTCCAAAACAAGTATGGCAAAGCTATGTGTTTTCACTTACCTAGTTTAATCCCGAAAGGTGGTATACTTGAAAAACTTTTGTAGACCCAACGATTAGTTCTATGTTCACTGATTTTGACTTTTAACCTCAATAGAGCAAAAGCTAAAGGTTTATTATTCTCTTTGTCATCGATATTTAATTCATTAATGAAGAGAATGGGTGGTATTCTTTGCTATAGTATAACACTGAGAAGAGGAGTATTCCTAGAAAAGTTTTTGAGATCAAATCAATAGGTATTGGGTATTAACATAATACAGGAAAATTCTGTTCTAGCTAAGAGCAAGACTTATGATGATCGGCTATGCTGACATTTTCATCTTGTAGGTGGTTAAGGAGGAATGAATTCTGTTATTATAGACTTAATTTTGACCTTCAAGGGAAGACTGACTAGTAAGAGGAATTGATAACATTGAGGAAAAAGAACTAGATCATCTTAGGCCTTCTAATAATCATGGAAAGGAGCATAAACTTTTAAAGACATTAAGGTAGACTTCTGATAAAATCATCAAATTAAAAAAATTTTATTGTGCCTAGTAAAAGAAAGAATATATTATCAAGAAGGAAATAGTCTACATGGGGATGAGAATAGTGGAGCCAAAGAAACTCTGTGATCATTGTACCCCAAGCTGTCAATGAGAGAGGGGACCTTAGTCAGCCAGTTTGAATTTACTCCGTTTCAGCAAATCCTGTTGGGGATGAAGATGCACAGAGCTCTCAAAACCAGTAAGACTGTCAAGATTCCACACTCACCAAGCAACATTCCTGTTGTAATCAGAATTTGTAGGCAGATTTTCTAGTGATGACTAGGCTACATGAAAATTTGTGGGTTGTTTGTTTTTTCATATCAATTTAATGTATCAGCCTCCTATTTGGTTAGCTTATGTAATTCTCTTCAGCTCAATTTTGTACATTCATAAAAATTATTTTTAGGACCTACCAAATAATACTGGCCTCTGGTAAGGGCACTTCTAGTTCATCTTTTTGTAACTTCAACAGTGATCATTGAGGAACATCTCCAGTAATCTCAAATTTTAAGAGATGGTTTGATTGATTAAATGATCATGAAAATCTCTAAGTTTAATTCTGTGTAATTAAAATTAGTGTAATGAACTGAAGTTTACCAAAATATCAAGAGTCACATGTTAAACGTGGATTATTTGCTAGGAATGATTCTACTCGACTAGCTTAAGCTAAAAAAAAAATAATAAAGTTGGAAGTGGGGGGTGGCAAGCAATTAATTGAAAGGATGAAAAAAAAAAAAAAAAAAAAAAAAAAAGGATGTAGGAGTATCTCATGGAACGTAAGGTCAGGAAGTGTACTTGACTGAACCAGGAAATGAAAAGTTGAGAACCAAAGTCATATGCCCTTTCTTTCTGCAGTTCATAGACTCTAATCTCTACTTCTCTTTTTCTCTGCTTCTCCATGAAAATAGCTGCCCAGCCCATACCTCACAAGATCATTCAAGGGCTTAATGGAAACCAACTAGAATCTCAGAAGCTTAAACTTCAAGGGGTGGGGGGTTCCTTTGGCCCAACTTGGGCAAGTGTTCCCTGCTAGGCCATCCTGCTGGGCCAGGATGACTTCTACTCAGTAACTGTTATTTAGGGAGACTCTTAGAGAAGTGGGCTGTGGGCAGGACTGAGTGATGGGCAGCTTTCAGAGAAGCAGGAGACATTCCAGACATGCATCTCCAGTGGCATCTGCTGAAGATAACCCAAAAAAAAAAAAAAAAAAAAAAAAAGATTTTAAAAATCTGTTCGGAGTAAAATAAAGAAAAAAACAAAGAGTAGGCAGATGATTCGGGCATATTATGTGGTTTTACATATGAGAAAAAACAGACATGTGCATACTCTTCTGTTTCTTTCTTAGATGCAGGAGTAATCTCCATATTGAAAGTTTTATAACAACATGGTAAAAGGGAATTAAATCCCAGTACAATGAGCATGGAATAAGGAATCACCTAGATACATTAAATTGTTGAGGCTCTTATAGCCTCTTATGGGGCACCTAGGTGGCTCAGTGGGTTAAGCGTCTGACTCTTGATTTCAACTGAGGTTGTGATCTCAGGGTCCTGGGATCTAGCCTGTGGAGTCTGCTTAATATTCTCTCTCCCTCTCCCTTTGCCCTCCCCTGCTCGCTCGTGTGCTCTCTCTCCAAAATGAAGAAATAAATCTTTAAGAAATGAATAAATAGTCTCTTGTAGCACCAGATACTGAGGAAACTTAGCAGATGAGTTTGAGACGAAGTGCTCTCCATAATCCAGACGTGTTGTGAAGAAGAAGAGAGATTGTAGGAAGCCGGGGGTGGGAAAATAGTGCCTTCCATTTTCCAAAGAGGAGAGAGAAAGTTTGGTTCTGGAAACTTGACACTGATGTACTACTTTTAAGATACCAGGAAAGATCACTTATGCATACTTAGAAAGTAACCTTCACTAGATACCAGCTTGGGTCTATGAAGAGGAATCAAACTAACAGCAACTATATCTTAAAAAAAAAAAAAGAGCTTACACTAGTGGACCAGGAGACTGTGTGATACCTGATTCATCTTGATTTAGCTGGATATCTGAGTAAAGTTTTCAGATCCTTGTGAACTAGGTAAAGAAATGTAGTGTGAAAGATGGTGCAGCTAGATGAAATTGATGAGTGGAGTGATAGCGGCCTCTCAGGGATTACACATAGCTTTCATGCACTGTGTTTGACCTTCTCATATTTGTCCATATAAACAGTGGATACAGAGACAGAAATCATACTCATTCCAATCTTCCACATAAAAAACCGGGAGGGATGGTTATAAACACCAATTGACAAAATCCTCAAAGAGAGCAGAACCTGCTGGAACATGCACCCAAGCCAAAAGTGTAAAATGCAATAGGTGTAAACACGGTGTTTTATGCGGAATTCAACTGCGGAAACACAGAACGAAAAACATTAGGCTTAATGCTAATCGGGAGAGAAGTTGTAGGAGTTTGTGAGTTAGCAGTATGATATGGTTGCAGAAAATATATCCAGTACCAATGTAATTATAAATTGTGTTTGTAAAGGAATCGCATCCCGAGTAAGGGTCGTTAATAGTGCACCTTTATGTTAGCAAGTCCACATCTGGATGATAGCAAGCTTTTCTGGGAAAGGCATCGACAGAAAGGAGCATATCCAGAGAATGGTGATCAGGAAGCTTAATTTATAAATTTCTTTGATGCTTTGGTTCTTTATCTCAGTGTGTGTAATGAACTGTAAGGAATACATTCTACCATAGCATGTTCTCAAGGAGCCTACTTGGTGTCATTCCAATCAAAGTGCATGGAACCTGAATACTCGGGTAAAATCCACTCCCCCAGTCTGTTGAGCTTGAGCGATTTGGTTTAACAGTGATAATTCTCCTTTCATTGAAAATGTATATTGGTTGCTGAATGCTAAGTTAAATTTTATACTCTGCATTACTAATTTATCCAGCCATTGGATGTCAGCACCGTTTCAGGTAAATCATAAGCAATTTTCTACTTTTGTCGTGGGAATGAGCAAAAAAGGTTTTAGATGGAGACAGGAAAGAGTCCTAATTTATTTAAAAATAAGAGTAGGTAATTTAAAAAAAAGCGTTCCCCAAATTGAGGATTTGTTTCCCATGCCTAAAAAAGCATGTGCATACATGCGTGAACTGTATGGATTGCAGGGGTTGGCAGCCTAAGAAAGTTGTGTTTTTCATAGTCTGCTGAATTAGATATTATTTATTGATAAAGTCTAAATACAACAAGGCCGTATATCAAGCTACAGATCTTAAAAACATAGCTGGTACAGAGAGAATACAAATAAATTATACATAGGTATTTCATTTTTGGTTTTGAAATCTACTTTTTTAAGTTATAGAAAAGTAGCCATGAGAATTTTTATTCCCATCCTTTCTTCTGATCCCCAGCACCTGACCCACATCACCACTATGAGAATACTCTGTTAAATGACTTTAAGAATAACTTAGCTTTAATCATTGCAAACCCATAATCTGAATGTGAATATTTGTGACCTTGATTTGTCCTTGACATTAGAGGATTTATAAGCTCTCTTGGAAAATGAAGCGCCAGAGAGCAGAAATTAGTCAAAAGTCTGTAACAAAACCCATCCATTTAAATGTGGCATTCTTGGCTCAGCTGACCTTCCTTCTCATTCGAACTTACAAACTCTACACCAGTAAAGTGAGAGGAATGATGCAAAATAAGAGGTTTTACCTCAATACCTTGGGTGCTTCTTCCAATACTAAGGCTTATGTATATTTCGAGCTCTATTTCTGTATGCTCCAGATAATGGACTCATCTCACAACGGAAAATCAGAGAAGCTGCCAAAGAGCTAAACTTTCTCATGAACCTGCATTCAGGCTGATGGTGGAAGATGAAAGCTAGTAATTAAAGGGAACCCAATCTGCATTGGCATAAAGGTCTCCTTTGGGCTCCTGTCCAGTCAGCCTGAAGTTCACATTCCCTCTCTGGGCTGTTTCTTCTCCACAGTGTCTCGTCTCTTCCCTTCTTTCTTCTGTTGCATCCAGGTGATAGAAGGGTCTCGCATTCTTGAGGTGTTGTGGGCAGGTCTGGGCTGTCTACCCTCCGTCTCTACTGCCTCCTCCTGTCTTCTCAGTTTTATGAACCTCTTTTCATTTGCTGCTAAAGGAACCCCTGCTGTAGTAACTTCTGGTCAATTCTCCTGCTGCCCTTGGGACGGATGGTCCCTTCTCACACCTGCCCCACTCCAGGGACTCATCTCCACTTTGGCTTTCATTGGCACTGTGGATCCTCTGAACCCTGAGGACCAGTCCCTGGCTTAAGCCTTCTATCCCTGGGTGCCTGGGTGGCTCAGTGGGTTAAAGCCCCTGCCTTCGGCTCAGGTCATGATCTCAGGGTCCTGGGATCGAGCCCCACATCGGGCTTTCTGCTCAGCAGGGAGCCTACTTCCCCCTCTCTCTCTGCTTGCCTCTCTGCCTACGTTTGATATCTCTTTGTCAAATAAATAAATAAATAAGAAATCTTAAAAAAAAAAAGCCTTCTATTCCATAGCTCTCCTATATATTATCTTACCCCTTCCCATGGTGACTCTTGGCAGGCCCCTAGATCTTAATGCTCAGCTACCTTCTATGTTCCCACTGGAAGCATGTGGAAATACTAGGCTCTCTGGTTCCATGCTAGAGCCAAGAGAGACTGCAAAGAAGAGGTGGGAAAGGTGATTGTCTTTAGTACACCTCAACATTATTTCTGTTCTGTGCTATAGCCACACCCTGCTGGGTGATCTCCTGCTCAGGTTCAGAACTGGAGGCCAAGCACACGTCCCTTCCTCCATCTGCTTTCATTCCCATCTTGTTCCCTCCAGATTTTCTACCCCTCGCCACTAGAAATGCTTTTCCTTCCCCTTTCTGTGGAAGAGGGATGTTCCTTCCTCCACCTGCCATATGGACTTGTTCTTGAGGGTACCTCAAAATAGAAAGGTTGTAGGGTGGAGGGTGGACATTATTGAGAAAAGAAAATGCATCAAGGGGTCTTCCAAAAATATCCCCAGGGAAATTGAATAAATATTTATGGAGCAGCTATTATGTGTTAGATTATGGTGAGCAAAATAGATGAGACTCCTGTCCTTAATGAGCATACAGCCTTGAGCATTTTATAGGAAAGATGCCTACGCAAAGGCACAGAGATATACGCATAAGGATGATCATTGTAACATTATTTTTAGAGTCAACTGAGGTGTCCATCAATAAGGAAGTGGTTAAGTAAATTATGGGCCAGCCGAACTGGAATATTATGCAATAGTTAAAAAGAGTTAGATAATAGGATAGATCTGTACATACTCACATGGAAGAAGAATTTATACCTACTCATCTGAATATATGTTGTGCGTGTATATATATATATATATATATATATATATATACACACACACACACACACATTTATATGTCTGCGTGAGTATAAGAAAATTTTAAAAATATACAGCTAGCTATTAGCAATGATTTCCCCTAAGAGGTGAGATTTGACATAGAGTGGAGAGGTAAAGGAGGGAACTTTCACCTTAATACACTTCTATATTGTACAAGTTATATATTGCTTTGGTCACTTTTGAGACAAACAGGAAAAATATACACCAAGAATTGTTAAGTGCACACAATCTAATGTACATCTCTAGAGTTATTTCCAAACAGTATGTAGGCAAGAGGGGATGAAAAGATGAGACAACACACTCTATTACAGCTCTCTTGTCCCCTTGTCCTGTGGAGGAAGGCAAAGTAGCATGCCCAGACCTTTATAAACTGTCTCCCCAGTGCTCCCCAGGACAGTGACGGCGTCCCTCAACGTACACCGTCTCCTGCCTTCTCTACCTCCCCTCCCTCCCCTTCAGTCCCTCTGGGGTTTCAGCTCCTTTTTCTCCCAAAGTCCCTGTCTGCTTGTTTCCCCAGGTTGTCATCTTTTTGTAAAGATTTCATTTATTTGTTTTAGAGAGGGAACAAGCGCGAGCAGGGGGAAGGGCAGAGAGAGAGGGAGAGAAAATGTGAAGCTGACTCTGCACTGAAAACAGGGCCCGACATGGGCTCAAGCCCATGACCCTGAGATCCCCACCAGGGCCAAAATCAAGAGTCTGACGCTTAACTGACTTGAGAAACCCCGGCGTCCCCCAAGTTGTCATCTTCTGCCTTAGAAATCAGCAAGTCCCAAATGTCCTACCATGTCTAAAATATTTTCACCAACTCTGATGTCTTATAAATCAAAACTGCTGTCTGTGCTATCTGACTCTGTTGCTTTAAGCCCAGTGGTTCTACTCAGAGAAAGAAAAAAGTTGCCTGAACCTCCATCAGGGTTAGAGTTTGTTTGGGGGACTATTATCCCTACCCATCTAAAATTAAACCTGTGGGGTGCCTGGGTGGCTCTGTCGGTTAAATGTCTGCTTTCAGCGCAGGTCATGATCCTGGAGTCCTGGGATCGAGCCCCACATCAGGCTCCCTACTTTTCCCCCTCCTTCTGCCCCTCCTCCCTGCTTGTGCGCTCTCTCTGTCAAATAAATCAAATCTTTTTTAAAAAATTAAATTAAATTAAACCTATGTGCCCAGATTGGTTTCTCTCCAGAAACACTCATCACATCTTTCAAGATATGCATTCTTCCACTACTGTATTTTTTAACTTGTTCTGAAAGAGCATTGGCCCATCTCAACTTTGGGTTACACTAGAAAGCCCTCTGGCTTTAATCTGTGGCTAGATGGTGCCACACCCCACCACTGCTTCCCCATTGCTGGGGCCATCTCCTGGCGGCAAAGGGGAGGGAAGAGGGCTCCCATCACATAACAGTATGCTCTGTGGGTGTCTTGTATGGAAATGATACTTGGTTTCATCCTCAATTCTTAGATCTTAGGTCAGTTCTTAGCCATTCATACATAGATATAGCTAGTTTTTTTTTTTTTTTTAATTTATGTTTAACAAGATTTCTTATAAATTCAAGATAACCTAGGTTTGTTTCCTGCCTTCGTTACTTACTAGCTGTATGATCTTAGGCAAATCATTTCTCTTTGAGTCTCAGTCCCCTTGTCTGTAAAATGGAGACATTCATAGTAGTAACCTCATAGTGGTATTGGGAGATTAAATAAGTTAATAAAAGTAAAGCAGGTAGATGTACTCCAATGTTCATAGCAGCAATGGCCACAATCGCCAAACTGTGGAAAGAGCCAAGATGCCCTTCAACAGATGAATGGATAAAGAAGATATGGTCCATATATACAATGGAATATTATGCCTCCATCAGAAAAGATGAATACCCAACTTTTGTATCAACATGGACGGGACTGGAAGTGATTATGCTGAGGGAAATAAGTCAAGCAGAGAGAGTCAGTTATATCGTTTCACTTATGTCTGGAGCATAAGGAAAAACATAGAGGACATTGGGAGAAGGAAAGGAAGGGTGAATTGGGTGAAATCGGAGGGGGAGATGAACCAAGAGAGACTGTGGACTCTGAGCAACAAACTGAGGGTTTTGGAGGGGAAGGGGTGGGGGGTTGGGTGACCCTGGTGGTGGGTATTGAGGAGGGCACGTATTGCATGGAGCACTGCGTGTGGTACATGAACAATGAATCTTGTAACACTGAAAAAATAAAATAATAAAAAAAAAAGTAAAGCATGTAGAACAGTGCCAGGAATATAATATGTAGATGACATTTGTTATACTGCAAATGCCCTTCTTTGTAACTTTTCCTCTTTAACTTATGTTTATCTTTCACATTTTAATTAATTAATGATATAGATCTTCCAAGTTCTTAGAGTATCATATGCACATGATTCATTCTTGTGCTTTTATCTTTTCCTCCGTAATCTCTCCCCACTTCTTGAGGCTCAGTACTTTTTTTTTTTTAATCATCTTTCTGGTCTCACCCTCAAATCACTGACTGCAGGAGGCCTCCCTGACCATATGTCTTGAGGCTAGGTGAGGTCCACCTGTCAAATATACTCTGGGTTTTGCACCAACACACTCAGGGAAAGTACAGATACTTGCTTTGTTCTTGATTCCCCTGCAGGACCATGGCTTCATAAGGGCAGAGACCATGCTGACCCCCTCGATGCTCGAGCTCTAGGGCCTAGCTTAGAGCATGGGCGTAACAGGTAATTAACACTTGTTTACTGAGAAAATGCAGATAAAGGAAATCGGACTTAAATGGATTGCCAGACTCAATCTGCATTTCTGCAGAAACCTCTGCAAACATAGATAATTTAGAACAACTTTGAAAAGAAAATAAACACCTAGAAACGCTGTTTCTGTCTACGTTGGGTCAGGCCCCATTTTAAATAACAGTTACTAGTCTAAATGCTGGGATAGGTTATCAAGCTGATAATGTTAGTACTGCTCTCATGGTTTTAAATGTAATCTTGGAAACAAGCTTATTCAAGAAAAGCATTGGGGTTAAAAAACATAAACAAAAATAAATGTGCATGAATATATACACACGGATATATATCTGTATAATATATAGATATTTTGTGAAACTCATTGAACCTTCCCTCACTCCTTGAGTATTTATCAGGCCCTATTTGGAATCTCCTTTCAATTAGAAAAAGGCTTCTGGCAACTTTATTCCTACTACAGTTGTTTCAAATAATTTCGTGAAGACACATGAAAAAATACTCTACATCACTTGTCATCAGGGAAATACAAATGAAAACCACAATAAGATACCACCTTACACCAGTTAGAATGGCTAAAATTAAAAGACAGGAAGCAACAAGTGTTGGTGAGGATGAGGAGAAAGGGCAACCCTCTTACACTGTTGGTGGGAATGCAAGCTGGTGCAGCTACTCTGGAAAACAGTATGGAGGTTCCTCAAGAAGTTAAAAATACAGCTACCCTATGACCCCAGCAATTGCACTACTGGGTATTTACCCCAAAGATACAGATGTAGGGAAAAGAAGGGCCATATGTACCCCAATGTTCATAGCAGCAATGTCCACAATCGCCAAACTGTGGAAGGAGCCTAGATGTCCTTCAACAGATGAATGGATAATGAAGATGTGATTCATATACACAATGGAATATTACTCAGCCATCAGAAAGGATGAATACCTACCATTTACGTTGACATGGAGGGAACTGGAGGGCATTATGCTAAGTGAAATAGGTCAATGAGAGAAAGACAATTATATGGTTTCACTCATCTGTGGAATATAAGAAATAGCGCAGAGGATCATAGGGGAAAGGAGGAAAAAATGAATGGGAAGAAATCAGAGAGGGAGACAAACCACGAGAGACTCTTGACTCCAGGAAACAAACTGAGGGTTGCGGAAGGGGAAGTGGGTGGGAGGATGTGGTAACCGGTGATGGACATTAAGGAGGGCACGTGATGAGATGAGCACTGGGTGTTACATGCAACTAATGAATCGTTGCACACCACATCAGAAACTAATGATGTACTACATGTTTGCTAATTGAATTTAAATTAATAAATAAGTAAAACAATAAAATAAATTAGCTAAATATCCTTTAGCTAATCTAATAACTAAACATTACTAGAACCTTTAAAATTCATTCAACAGTTATTTTTTTAATGTCTGCTATTCTGCTGTATGCCACAGTTCAGCCTATTTAACGGGTTTTTTTTTTTGTTGTTTTTCTGAATGTTTTAACTGTATTAGGACAGTACAGCTTTCAAACACAGCTACATAATGGTTTATACACAGCAAGTGAAACAAATCCTTTGCACTAGAAACTCAAGTTTTAAAAAGGAAAATAAACCGAGATCTAAGTCTTGGAAAAAACCAACCCAGCCCTAATAGCTGTAAATAATATCTTAAGCATCCCCAGCTGGGAAGCCTATATCCAGAAATTAATTCTCTTTATCCACACAGCAAGTGCCAGTTGGTTAGGAAGGAGCTCTGTCAATGAGTCACTGCCTCTCATAGCAGCTTCTCTCTTCTGTTTTGTGTTTCTGTTACGACATAAAAGATTGTGTTTCATTCACTCAGGTTGGTTAAGTCAATGATATTTAATCCAATCGGAAAACATAATCATACTAAGTTTGAAACCCCGAGTTATAGACTTCCTCTAAATAAACACGGTGAAATTTTCCTTTTGCAGGTGCAAGTATTGGCATTATGATGAAAACCTGCTCACTTCCAGTGTTGTCATTGTCTTCCATAACGAAGGATGGTCGACCCTCATGAGAACAGTCCACAGTGTAATTAAAAGGACTCCAAGGAAATATTTAGCGGAAATTGTGTTAATTGATGATTTCAGTAATAAAGGTAATGGCTATGGAAAATTGACCTTTTGTCTATGAAATAAGCTAATTATGAACAATTGCAGAATGTAATTTTAAAATTAATTAGCCTTTAAAAATTAATAATTAGCATCCATTGATAGCATCTGTTACCAGCAAGTTGGCCCTGTGCCAAGCATTGTGTATAGATTATTTTGTTTAATCCTGAGAGTAATCCTTGAGGCGGATGTTGTTATCATCTTTATTTTACACATGAGGCTCGGAGATGTTAAGTAACTTGCCAAACGCCACAGAGATAGTAGTTAACAGATGGATCCAAATCTGCAGGCTCATAAATCTGTGTGTTTAGCTACCATCTTATACTTTACCGATTTTCCGGGCCTTGGATTTTATAAAAATTTGGTTTTGGAGATAATTTACTGAAAGACTGAAAAAGTGCAATTGTGTGTATATTACAATGCCACCTGATGCTCCATCCGGGGTTGTCAAAGTGAGACCCATATACCTGTTTAGTAGCCTGTATTTTGCACTTGAACAATGATGCAAACATTGAATTTGACCGAAACCGTGGGCCATTGTTATTTATAATACAAAGTATCTACTAAAGCTTATTTTGTTCTATATTTGACTTAGTACATTGACTACAAGGAAATTGTATTTATTTTTTATTCTTTTTAAGGAGTCAGCTCTTACAGCATTTAGGGAGATATTGCTTAGTCTTGGTTCAACTTGGCAAGAGAGAGATTGAGCAGTGGTTTTCCAGATAAGTGGGTTTTTTAAGTTAACAGTTTTTTTTAAGTAGATCCATTATTGTAAGCTGAATGTATCTTCTTAATGGCACAAGTATTAGAAGATAGATAATACTATAGTTCAGAACCCAAATCAGCATGCTAAGTAAAAAATGTAAATGTGCTGCAGAAACCCAGATCTGGATATTTACTTACTCCTCTTCGCTTGTCATAAAACTGAGTTGAATTCTTTGAAAATTGACTGAAGAGCTCAGGCTACTCGATAACAGCAGGATGTTTGCTTTTTGGCAAATAAGTTTTGCAGAGAATTGTTGTGTACAAGTAGTGATACCGCTGAATATATTCAGTGCAGACAGAACATGGGTAGCATGAAAATACCATTCAGAACAGCTTTACAAAAGCTTTCTCCAAAACTTAATTTGTAACTCTTGCAGTCTAGATAAACCTCTGCTGTTTTGGCCAGGACATGAACAGAATCTTGATCTTGTATACATACGTTAGCACGGTGAAGAGATAGAAATATGGCCGATTTCCTTTCCCCCTCATTTGTATACAACTAATCACTTTTTTTCAACTAATCACTTTTAATTACACTAGAGAATATAAACATTAAACTTTTTAGTCCTATCAAATGCCCTTTCACTTAGCCATCTTAATCTTGGTTGCAATTTTCGATGACAGGAGTGTTTTCATTAAGAAACACATTCGTTGAGACACATTCCTGTCTCAAGCTAAATATTTGAAAATACGTTTTAAAGTAATACTGTTGGTACCGACAATATTTTAGATTTAGGAAAACCTACATCTACAAAAATAACTGAGAAATCTCATGTAAGTGATTATGCTGCTTTTAAGAAGCCCTATGTTATTAATACAAGTAGAAGCTTAGCATATCCTTAAAAAAAAGTGAAGAAACACTAAAATATGTTTCCCATCCTAAAATAATTGCTTGGCTTCAGAAAAGGAGCACAAAATTTTAGACTTCAGTTTTTTGTCCATTTTACTTTAATTTTTTGGTGATCAGTGTTTCTGTTGTTACAAACCTCTAATATTCAGCCTCTTATGACACACTTTAATAGCAATCAAGTGCAGGGCCTGCTTAGCTTACAGAGTACAGAGAAGCCTTTGTTGGGGTTACTCTTGAATGAAGCTACAGAAGGCCTTTAACTTTCCCAGTTTCGAAACAACCTTAAAATTCGTCAGTCCTTGCCTGTGAGTGGAAACTTGATTTGTCCTTTCCCCGATGTATTCAGAAAGTAAAAATTTGAGTTATAATTTTTCTTTTAATGACAAAATACTAAGATAATACCTTGCAAAGGAGCTGCTGCTCGTACTATCTGGGTTTCTGGAAAATCGGGTGTCCTCTCTAAACAAGGTGGGGGACCTTTAAATAGAGCACACTCCTGCATGCGTGTAGGTCAGCCAGCTTGAGGCTAAGTGGGGCTGAGGTCAGACGGGGCTCCGCGATCTCAGTGGCTTATAACCACAAAGGGCTATATCGCTCCCTGGCTCAAACTGCGTGTTTTCTGTGGGTCCGCCCCGGCTCTGCCTCATATCTCCACTGCATGGCGGCCCGATCTCAGGCATTTCCTGCCTTGCGCGAATGGTGAAGCACTAGTGGGATTGTAACATTTGTGCTCACAAGTGCCTCCCATCATTTTGTCCCCATCTCACTGACCGTGGCGAGGCACATGGTCTGGCCTGCCCTCAGTGGGTTGGAGAGAATAAATAGTCCCCAAGAAGAAGTGAATCTTTTGAACATTCCTAGAGTCTACCACAGCACAGGATCCCAAAGAAGCCAGAAGTCATTTGATTGACCAGCTGATCTGTTGGACCACGTGAATTAAGAATCTAAATTTGAAAACAGGCCATCAACTCATTTGTGGCCATAGCAGTTTATTTTAGATTTATGTAGATTGCATAGCCAAAAGAGCACCAAAATGCAATTCAGAAAGGCTTTTTAAAAAGTGATTTAGGATTGGGGCACCTGGGTGGCACAGTCCGTTGAGCATCCAACTCATGATTTCAGCTGGGGTGGTGATCTCAGGGTTGTGAGATCAAGCCCCGTGTCGGGCTCCCCCTTAGCAAGGAGTCTGCTTGAGATTCTCTCTCTTCCTCTCCCTCTGCCCTTCCCCTGCTCTCTCTCTCTCAAATAAATAAATAAAATCTTTAAAAAAAGTAATTTAGGATTGTTACTGAGCTGAAAAAAATAAGGTAAGATTTAAAAACAAAACAAAAAAAATCACTTAAATTGAAGGAAAAGTACCTAGATTTCTCTGGGAAAAAAAAAATATAATTCAGCATGAGAATTTTATTTGTAATACTCATTAAAACTGAATGCCAAATTAGAAAAAGGTAGATTTTTTTTCTTCTCAATTCTGAATACCCATACATAGGTGTCTTTCTAATTATAAGCTCCCTAGAAATGAGTCAAATATAAGTGTATAGCCTGATTTGAACACTTAAGCACCAGCACATCACGAAATAGAGCTTCTAGCGCACCTGGGTGGCACAGTCAGTTAAGCTTCCAACTCTTGGTTTTGGCTCAGGTATGATCTTGGGGTCCTGAGATTGAGCCCCATGTTGGGCTCCGTGCTCAGGGCGGAGTCTGCTTAAGTTTCCCTCACCCCTCCCCTTCCCTCCCCCCCTTGCACATGCTCTCTGTCACTTAGTGGCTCTCAAATAAGTAAATCTTTAAAAATAAATAAATAAATAAAGCTTCTTTGTTGTTGTTTATGTATTCATGGTCCAAAATTTTAAACAACTTAAAAATAATGTTTGCGTCCCCAAGAAACATATTTAGAAATCCAAGAGCTAGTTGTGGCTGTGATGGGCCAATTTCAAGGGCTCATAGTGACACAAATAAAAACTACTCTCTAGCACCTGGGAAGCCAAGGTGGAAACTTTGGCAAATGTGTTTTGTTTTTCTAACAGTTTCCTCCACCAGATTGCAAATATATACATGTATGTTTACTTGTTATATCTAAATATTACATTTAAATATTCACATATGCATATATATTTTATAAATATATATATACACATATACATACATACACTTGTTGATACCCAAAATATGAGAAAATTGTATCCTTTGATTATTGTTTGCCAACTTGATGGGAGCTATATTTATAACACCAAGACTGCAACCTTGAACGCTGATCGTAGCCGGAGGAAGATAGCCCAGAAACAAATATTAACCTATACCTTGTGTAGATGCCAATAAAGTCACATAGTGTTACTTAAAGTCAGTGTATCTTCAGAAATCCGGAGCCATTTCTTCTGCCAAAGCAAACAAAATGTTTGCCTTAAAGCTTTTAGATATGACATTAAATATGTGAATCTTTTAAAAAACAGTTTCCAAACATCAGCTAGCCTAGTCATCATATATTTAATGTTTGGAGAGCTCTTTGATAACTCTCAGGCTGACCAGTTCTCTGTAGGCGTATTAAGCTCAAAAATTAACTCAAATAATGTACACTCCCTGAGTTTTCCACAAACATTCAGTCTGTTTCAAATCGACTGCCCAAAGGACTTGTTGCCCATTCCTATTCCATGAGAAAAATAATGGTCTAACTGGTTTATAGACATAACTATAATTTGTAATGTTGATTGAATTTTTTTATTCATAGAACACTTAAAAGGAAAACTAGATGACTATATTAAGCTGTGGAATGGCTTAGTGAAGGTATTTCGAAATGAGAGAAGAGAAGGTTTGATTCAAGCACGAAGTATTGGCGCCCAGAAGGCCAAACTTGGACAGGTAGGAAACGTCGGATATTTACCACGTCGGCATCTTGGATTTGGTAACTAAACAATCATGTATGTTTTTAAGTACCCTTCAGATTTTTTTTTTTTAATCGAAAGGGAAATGCTGGCTTGATTAAACAGATAACTCGTATGCCAGAACGGACTCTCATGCTGATTTATATTAGCATCTAATTCTAAATCATGTGTGATATATGACGTGCCATCTATGAGGAGTGTTCTTTCACCCTTCCTCTTTTCTTTAAGGTTTTGATATACCTGGATGCCCACTGCGAGGTGGCCGTTAACTGGTATGCACCACTTGTTGCCCCCATTTCCAAGGACAGGTAACATTACCTTGCTTTCTTTTCTTTCCTGGGGGAAAAGTAAACCTTGTCGTAGAAGGACCAATAATCTTCTCATTCTTCTGATTCCAGTTCCACTTAGGGCCTCAAGCATTGTGTTTTAAGTGTGATCCTTCAGCTCGTTGTTTCCGGGGGTGGGAGGGGAGGCTGATCCTTGGGGCTGATTCAGACGCAGGCTGTCGGGCATTTGGGATGAGCCGAGGGGGTCTCACTCAAGAATGGTCTTGTGGTTGGGTTTTGACCAGACATCCTCTAGCTCCGGAAGCTTTCTAGAAGAGGAACATTAATTGCCACCTCTACCCTGTGGTAATGCTTCTAAAGACCTGAAGGCGCACACTCTGAAATTATACCTATTGGATTTTTATGCCCTTTTGAATTATTACTTCAGACCAGCTGTGACATGTGTCAAGGTTTCGGGTTCCTATAGAAACTTGAAAGTTTAGAAACAGACAACTATTCCAAGGAAATGTGTCAGTCGCCATTACATCTACAGAAATGTCTAAACGATAGAAGGCAGCATCAGTTTCCTAGTTCCAGAAGCCTTTCCTGCTTTTAGTCCAGAATTCTGACTATTTTGGAATCGAGGGGGAAAAAAACATGTCCCTGTGGTGAATAATATGAGTCCAAGGACGAACTTTGGGGGATTTAAGCGTCAGAGGATTTAGCGCGAAGGCCTATCATAAACATTTTTCACATGCTGATTTAATCCTCACGGCAGCCCTGCAAGATAGATATTATTAGCTCCTTGGTACTGAAGAGGATAGTGAAGCCTAGAGAAATTAATTGATTTGCCCTGATTCAAACAGCTAATAAACTATCAAACCGAGATCTCTCTGGGACACTTGACACTATTTAGAAATCTGAGAATCACGAGAAGTGAAGAAAGAGAACACACCTTCCCTTCTCCAGGTGAAAACTAGCAGTCTTCAGGCGCGGTGAGGAAATGGTTTTCCGCAGGGTCCGTGGCAATCCCACGTATACCCCACAGTCGTCCGCCCCCACTGTCCCCTGGGAATCCACGGTCTGCAGAGAATAAAGCACCTGCCTCGAATCCACTTCCCCCACTTCAGAATTCTAAGCCCTGGAGGTTTTTCTCTTCTCCTTGGCTTCTAAACCTCTAAAAAGCACCTTAACGTTGTTATGAAAAGCTGCAATCTCTATTTCAGGAAATGCATTTTAAAATCCTGTCTGACAAAGATAACCATTAAAACAAGCTGGGTGCCAAATTATCTTTGCAGAGTCGATCCTACACCTAATTGGTCATATAGGACTAGCATTTTATGAAGCCCAAATACAAGGTATTTTTTGCTTTGAGTTCTCAGGCCACTAGTTAAGTTCTTCAGCAGGTTTTGAGGGATTATTTGTTTCTCTTTTTTAAAAGAAGCAGGAATACAATACAGTACTTTTTGTTTGTTTGTTTGTTTTGCTATGACAGCTGTTTGTCGCAATTAAAGGAGCAAGAAAAGATCCTGATCCAGTAAAGGAACAGAAACACATTTTCATAATAGCTTTTTCCAAAGGAATACAAAGAGTTGGGAGAACCGCTAAGAATATAGCGGGTATTATTTCTATACACACAGGCACTTGCTCATACACAGTCACACTCACATTCACGCTCACATTCACGCTCATTCACACTCACATTCATACTCACTTTTATTTCATGGAGGAATAAGAAGGGAAAATAAGAGGCAGGAAATTCTCGTAAACAATGCAAAAATTACCAAGAGAAAATTGCCTATAGGACCAAAGTAAAAATGAGAAAGTTCAAAGACATGGCTCTTTGCCCCTGACATTTGTCTATAAGCCAAGGGAACAGTCTCCTGCGTCTTTCCCTCACAAAAAAGGGCTCCTTGACTTTTAAAGACATTGCTTTACTTCAATTTCCCATTAGGTATTAAAGTCCCCTAATGTAAAAAAAAAAAAAAAAAAAAAATCATAAAAAGAGAAAAAGAGATAATATAGTTAGGCATGCTAAACTAGTCAGTTTTGGGTTCTTAAATGCTTTTTCATTTTCTGTAAATGTTTCAGAACTACATGTACTGTGCCTCTAATAGATTACATAGATGGGAATGATTATTCCATTGAACCGCAGCAAGGTGGGGATGAAGATGGTTTTGCCAGAGGGGCCTGGGACTGGAGTTTACTATGGAAACGTATCCCTCTAAGCCACAAGGAAAAGGCCAAAAGAAAACATAAAACTGAACCTTATCGGTAAAGATTGCTACTTTATTTTCTTATGTGGAACGTCTATCTAAGTACTTTTTTTTTTCTTCCCCATGTACTTATATAAATATGTGGGTCCATACATACCCTTGCATTTCATCTTTGCTGCCATCATCAACACAATACAGAACCACTTGCACTGTGCCGATTATAGATGTCATAAATGGCAACACATATGAAATTGTACCCCAAGGGGGTGGTGACGAAGATGGGTATGCCCGAGGAGCATGGGATTGGAGTATGCTCTGGAAACGGGTGCCTCTGACCCCTCGAGAGAAGAGAATGAGAAAGACAAAAACTGAACCATATCGGTAATCACTAAATCACTTACATGTTTTTCTTTTCTCCAGTTGCTGCTAACATATTAACCTCTTGCCAAGCTAAAAAAATTATTAGAACTGTCGCAGATTCTGTAAGAGTTTTTTTCCCTTGCGTTATTTCCGGGGTTTGAATTCACATTTGCTTCTTTGTAATTGTTTTTTCCCTAAATGCAAGCTTCATTTTGGGGGTGCTGGGGCTGGGGCTATATGGCACTGGTTTCAAATACAGGTGAAAAAAAATCTTTGCCTTCCTGTCCTAGTAGACTAGACATCAAATTTTATTCTTTTGACCATAATTTCATTCTGTAAATTTAAAATGCATAAATTATTTTCAATCCAAGTTTTATGTCCACTTTGATCGCTTAGCCGTATTGTTAACATTGAAAGGCAAATAGCAAGAGAATTCTTGTTTTTTTCTTCTTTTTGTTTTGTATGCTAACTCATAAATACTACTTTTGTACCGGGTTAAGTCTGGTGCATATAAATACATGACTTTGGAAAATATTACATAGAACCCTTTACTACTTCCTTCTCAGAAGAATATTTGATTAAAAGGAAACCTTATTCCAAAATCACCTTTTGTCCCTTCTTTCGGGACAAATAGAACAATTTATGCCACGCTATTCTTTTGGTCGTTTAGCTGAAACATTCACTGCCTTTCAAGAGTGACTCCAAATGAAACTTTTTTGACTTATGTTAGTATAGCTTCTAAATGTGTCTAATTCCTTCTGATCTTATGGTTCTGCTTTTGGTCTCTCTCTCCTTGTTATACTGCTGATAATGTTAGAACCCTGTTTTGGGAAGGTGTTTCCAATGTCACGCAAATGCTGGGGGGATCTTGGTGGGTCATAATATCAAAATACTGAGATGGCAAACATAAGGAAATTATAAAATTTTAAACTTTGACACTTTCCAAATTTCCCTTTGAAGTTCTTTTTTGGAACAGTCCAGGAATGTACTGCTTACCTACTTGATTTGACAAGAACTTCTGGGTGTACAAAATAAAGGGTAATGATTATATTTCTGCGAATTCCATGGGTTTGGCTAGTAAAGGAATTTTTTTAAGTGGGCTAGAAAAACTTATGGGGGTTTTCCTTTAAATAACTCACCGATTTTCATGTTAAGATGCATCTTAAAATATACACTGAGATAAACAGGAATACATTTAAAGATCAAAAAGGCATGGTTACAAGAGAGTAATTTTAATTAAGAGTTAAATACATGTGCCATGAAAACAACCAAGAATGTAATAGTTCTGCTTACCAAGTCAGGCAGCGTACCTTAAGAATAAGAGGCATAAGAGAATGGCTTCACTTGATGTGATTTCCTTTAATATTGAAAGTATTACTTGATTTATTATTTATCCACTCAACAAATATTTAATGAGTGCTTATTATGTGCCAGGCATTGTTTCCTGGGGATAAATTTTTCAAAGATATGTTCTCCCGTACACTTAAAATATAATGGGTGATTCAGAAATTAAACAGATCACTATACGAATAACTCTGGAACCAGCAACCGCCGAAAGTGGTGCGAAGACAAACCACAGGGTACACGGAGCTTAGTGGGGAGAGAACCTAATCCAGCCAGGAGGAGCCTGAACGGCCTCCCTGACCTTTAAAGTGTCCTTCAGGCTGAGACCTGAAAGACCAGGAGTGAGTCCTGTGGACAGGGAGGAAGAACATTTCAGGAGAGCGAACAGCCTCGGTGAAACCCTGAGAGAGAAGAGCGTTTGTCATGTTGGAGGTGTGAGCAGAGCAGTGAAGAACTCGGGCGGAGGAAGCTGGCTGAGCAGGGAGAGCGGGGAGAGAGGCTGGCATCCCCGGGGCCCACGTCGAGTCTGCTCTGAGTCTGCTCTGAGTCTGCTCTGCCTGCCGTGAGATTCTATGTGGATGGGGGCAGAATGGAAGAAGAGAAAGAGTGTCACCATAGCAGTGCGAGTGACGGGAGCTTGGTCTGGGACGGAAGCAGCAGTGACAAGATCCAGATATGTTTTCAAGGTGGAATCAGTAGGAATTGGTGACAAATTGAATATTAGGTGTGATGATGAAGAAGGTTCTGAGATGGGGGAGTCTACTTAGGAACCATGATGCATTAATCATTCATTGTGGGGGAGGGGTGGGCAACAGGATGAAAATTACTTCCTCTAGAGATGTGAGTGGCTTGTCCGCAGAAAGGACCCAATTCAAGATTCCAGTTCAGGAAGCCCCACAGATCACCCCTTTGAATTTCTACCTCCTATATAGTATGTATAGCTATGTAGTAAATAGCTAATGTCTAATTCTCCTGCGTCATTTCTTGCGCTACATTTGCAAACTCTGAATGAACTGTGACTGTTCAGCCATGATTTACACCCTTATTTGGCATGCCCCTGAGCTATAAAATTAAAAAATGACAGACTACTTCCATGGTCTATGGTTTCACTCATCCTAGAATGACTCATAAATCATTGTAGGAGAAGTTAGCAGACCAAGGCTGTATGGCTCAATATTTTTAGGAGTGAAAGAGAAAATTCTATCTTAACTAACTCTCAAGGCTTAATTTTCAAACCAACAAAGGAACTAAGGCGCCCTCTCATGGCAAAATGGTGCAGTGCTCTACTTTGTAATGAACTGCAAATCGGATTTCAGATAGAAATTAGAGTAAATTCACTAAAGAATTATAAACAGATTGTTTTGTGAAGGCTTTGTAATTTCTTAATGTTTGGCCATCGGTTTTGTCTCTTCTGTGCATTATTTAGATTGTGTTCGAAACAGGCTGTTGTCTGTTGGTGAAGGGGTACTGGAGGTTTATCTTTAATAGTTATTGTAGTGTTTCTTCGCTTAGGTCCCCTGCCATGGCTGGTGGATTATTTGCCATTGAACGAGAGTTCTTCTTTGAACTGGGTCTGTATGATCCAGGCCTCCAGATCTGGGGTGGTGAAAACTTTGAGATCTCATACAAGGTAACATTTCATTTAAACAAATGCAGTTTTCTAAGTAGTTACCAACTTTTGCGACTTTCAGATAAGCTGGTTTCTTTGGGGAAAAACTGTTTAATGCATTTCTCTAAATTATAAAGAACAACTAACAAAAATGCATGCCTTTGGGGAAAAATAGGGCAAAATGCAAACTCCTGACTTCTTACATATTTACATGGCTCATCTCAACACTGAAGCCAGCAAACTTCAAAAATGAAAATTCCAGAGCACCTGGAATTTGGTCAGTCAAGCGTCCAACTCTTGGTTTTGGCCCAGGTCATGATCTCAGGGTCCTGGGATCAAGCCCCGCGTTAGGATCTGCATTCAGTGGGGAGTCTGCTTGAGGATTCTCTCTCTCCCTCTCCCTCTGCCCCTCCCCCTGCTTGCACGCGCACGTGCGCGCGCGCACACACACACACACACACACAAACACTCTCTCTCTTTCTCTGAAATAAATAAATAAATCTTTAAAAAAAAAATGAAAATACCTCCTCTTCCCGCTCCCCACCTTATCCTTCAGGCTTTCTGTGGATTGAAGCCTTTTGTTATAGGGAATCTGCATGTGTGGGGGCCACATTTGACCATCCACTGACACAGTTGCCCTTTATCACTCTAAGACATGATGAGTCAGGACAGATGCAGACCCCAGCCATGACTGTGCGTCCTCAGACTGACATTGGAGCTGCCTTCCTGCAGCACCCACCGAGTTGTTGAGGCAGTCCTCGGACAATAATACCGTCCATTCTCCCGCCCCGCCCTCCCACTGCCCACAAGAAAGAAAGAAAGAAAACTATCTCACAGTTGGAGTTAAACAGATATTTGTCTCTTGTCTTAAATGTCCAGAGACAAAAGAAGAATAACTCAGTCCCTGCTCTCAAGGAAGTTAGAGTTCATAAGAAGAGATTAGAATTAAATTCATAATATGATAAGAAGGTAGATGGCATTCAGTTGGTGTGATTAAGAAACAGCATCATCCTGGAGGGAAGATTTGAGGCAGACTAGAAAGATGGGCATGATATTGATAGGCAGAGAGAAAGGGAGGGAAAGGAGACCTCAGAGCAGGTAGACTGAGTTAAAATGTACAAAGGTGGGAACATTAAGAATGCATTCAGGAGACCGTGAGGAGCACAGTTTAGCAGAATCTGATGGCCTGAGTAAGAAAGACATCCAAGAAAGGAAAGTGGACACGTACGTTAGGATTGTGTAGAGGAGGCACTCTGATGCTGAGCCAAGAGATTTTTACTGAATTTGGTAAGCCAGGGGCAACCTATTGAAGATACTAAGCAAGGGAATAACATGACCCAGAGCTGCCCTTCAGCTAGAATAATCTTACTATACATAAGGATAGCACTGAGCTGAGAGAAGCAGGAGGTGAAGAAGCCAGTTTGGAGGTTATTGTAATAATCACCCAGGTGGGAAATCCATTAGCCATGGAAACGGCGGGTGATATCAGGAATGAAGGATCTGCGTGACTTTGCAAGGTTACACTGGGCGAAGGGCGTTTAAAGCTACAAGTACACAAGGGGCCCTGAGGAGTGGAGTATTACTGCATTCCTTATTGCCTTGTTTGTTATCATAGGAGTTTGAGAAACATTATTTTAGGATTTGTTTCGTTTATGAATTCCCCATGGACACTGTGTCTAATTTAGATTTTACATTTACATTTATAAGACAAATTTTCAAGTGTAATTTATTTTGATATTTGAAACAACTTCCACATGTGTTTTTCCCCGCTAGATATGGCAGTGTGGCGGCAAATTACTGTTTGTCCCCTGCTCTCGCGTTGGACACATCTACCGTCTCGAGGGCTGGCAAGGGAATCCTCCACCCATTTATGTCGGGTCCTCTCCAACTCTGAAGGTGAGTCTTTGGATACAAGGAGAGGAGCCTGGGGAGCTCTGTACCACACGCGCCCCATTGATAGACCACATGTTGTGGTTACTTCAGTGGCAGCTCACTGAGTGCGATAAATCTTTGAAGCAGTCAACACTGGTTCTCCCTTTTAACTTAAGCTGGACTTATTCATTCATGAAACACCTTATCAGTTTTGTTTTGTTTTGTTTTTATTTGAAGTAGAGTTGACATACAGTATTATAGATGCTATATTACTTACAGGCATGTACTGGTCTTCAACACGTATATACGTTGTGAAGTGATCACCACAGTAAATCTCGCTACCATCCGTCACCATCGAAGTTGTTACAGTATTATTAACTCCTTTCCCAATGCTGTGCATTGCCTCCCCTTCCCCTGCGTCACCCATCTGCCCGCCCCTCTCCCCTCCGGCAACGCATCTGTGAACCTGTTTCTGCTTTGCTTTGTTTGATTGTTTGTTTTGTCTTTTAGATTCCACACAAAAGTGAAATCATATGGTATTTGTCTTTCTCTGCCTTACTTATTTCACTTACTATAATACCAGCCATGTTGTCCATCTGGGTCCATCCGTGTTCTAACAAATGGCAGGATTTTATTCTTTTTTATGGCTGAGTAAAATTCTATCGTGTGTGTGTGTGTGTGTGTGTGTGTATCTATATACCCCACATCTTCTTTATCTATCAGGATTATCAATGGACGCTTAAGTTGCTTCCATAGCTTGGCTATTGTAATTGTAAATTGTATTATAAATAATGCTGCAATGAACATAGGGGCACATATATCTTTTTGAATTAGTGTTTTTGTACTCTTTGGATAAATACTCAGAAGTAGGATTCCTAGGTTGTAGGGTAGTTCTGTTTTTAATTTTTTGAGGAATCTCCATACTGTTTTCCATAGTGGCTGCACTAATTGCATTTTCAAAACAGCACACAAGGGTTCCCTTTTCTTCATCTCTTTACCAACATTTGTTATTTCTTGTCGTTTTGACAATGGCCATTGTAACAGATGTGAGGTGATATCTCCTTGTGGTTTTGATTTGTGTTTCGCTGATGATTAGTGAGGTTAGGTAGCTTTTCATGTGTCTGTTGGCCACGTGTCTGTCTTCTTTGGAGAAATGTCTGTTCAGGTCATCTGCCCATTTTTTAATTGTTTTTTTGCTTTTTGATACTGAGTCATGTGAGTTCTTTATTATTTTGGATATTAACCCCTGTTTGGTTGGCTCATTTGCAAATACTCTCCCATTCAGGAGGATGCCTTTTCATTTTATTGATGGTTTCCTTCACTATACAAAAGCTTTTTAGTTTGATGTAGTCTCATTTGTTTATTTTTCTTCTGTTGCACTTGCCTGAGGAGATAGATCCAAAAAAATATTGTCCAAGAGCTTACTTCCTATGTTTTCTTAGGAGTTTTATGGTTTCAGGTCTTATATTTAAGTCTTTAGTCCATTTTGAGTTTATTTTGTATATGGTATAAGAAAGTGGTCCAGTTTCATTCTTTTGTAAGAGACTGTCCAGAGGAAACTATCTTTTCCCCTTTGCCTCATTTGTCAAAGATTAATTGACCATATAAGCATGGGTTTATTTCTGGACTCTCTATTCTGTTCCATTGAGGTATATATCTCTTTTTTGTGCCAGTTGTTTGTGTTTTCATTACTGTAACTTTGTGGTAAAATTGGAAATCAGGGAGCATGTTACCTCCAGGTT
>CM052899.1:42832258-42938621 GCA_028534135.1 Potos flavus
CAGGAGTAGAGGGTGGAGGGAAGAGCAGAGGGAAAGGGAGAAGCAGACTCCCTGCTGAGCAGGGAGCCTGATGCGGGACTCGATCCCAGGACTCTGGGATCATGACCTGAGCCAAAGGCAGACCCTTAATCAACTGAGCCACCCAGGCACCCCTCTTCCTTATGATTTTCTTAACATTTTTCTTTTCTCTCACTGGCTTTATTGTAAGAATACATAATATATAATACATACATAATAATAATATATAATACATATAACATACAAAGTATGTGTTAATTGACTGTTTGTTACTGGTAAGGCTTCCGGTCAACAGTAGGCTATTAACAGTGAAGTTTTGGGGAATTCAAAAGCTATATACAGGGGCGCCTGGGTGGCTAGTGGATTAAGCCTCTGCCTTCGGCTCAGGTCATGATCTCAGGGTCCTGGGATGGAGCCCCGCATCGGGCTCCCTGCTCAGCAGGGAGCCTGCTTCCCCCTCTCTCTGCCTGCCTCTCTGCCTGCTTGTGATCCCTCTCTCTGTCAAATAAATAAATAAAATCTTTAAAAAAAAAAAAAAAAGAAGCTATATACAGGTGTTTGACTGTGCAGGGGGTTGGCGCCCCTAATCCCTGCATTGTTCAAGGGTCAATTATATATCCCCTCAAGACTGCTCAGATGTTACCTTCTCAGTGAGACTGTCCTGCTGTCCCCCAAACCCTCTTAGCCCCCACCTTGAACTTGCTCTTCTTTTTCCTTTCTCCATGGCACTGACCACTTCCAAACATGTTTGTTATGTTTTTTGCTTATTTTCTGTCTTTCCCTCCCTAGAATATAAGCTCGCTGGGGCAAGGTTCTTTTATCCATTTTGTTCTCTAGTGTAACAGAGCCTTACAACATGCCCGACACAATACTTACTCACCAAATATTTGATGAATAAATAAAGTCATGAGTGAGTGAATAGGTGGAACTTTCTTTTCTTCCTTTAAAAGCTCATCCCTAAATATATCCTCACTTCAAGCTCTATCCCCGCTCTGGCCCCTATATGTTAAGCCTCACTTCTCAGCATTTCCCTGTGCATTGCAGGGTAAACCCCTACCAGTTTGAGCCCCGCGTCTCCCTGGGAACAGTCTTCGGCCTTCCTCCAAGCAGAGCAGGAGGCTCCTTTCTCCACATGCCCGTCCTTCCATCCTGCTGGGTGCTTAGCCCTCAGTCTCGCTACAGATGCGAGGGCCCCGGCCCATGACCTGATTCTCCTTGTATCTTCTAAAGCACTAATCATCATAGGTGCTCAGTCAATATTTGCTAAACTAATGGAAAGAATAAACATTTTATTCAAATACTGTAGTAATTCATAATTGCGATACAAATATATAGTATTTCCAGAAAAGGAAAAAGTTGAGTTTTATACAAAATGGGCATTCCAAAGATGAACCCCTGTGTTTGCTTCTCACCTACATTATTCATGCTGAGAGAAAAGTCTCACTGCCTGGCCCATTTGCTGTGACTTTTGCCCCCTGGGCATCTTGGAGACATCTGCCAAAATTGTCGCACAGCCATTTGGAAGAGTTATCTTACGTCTTTAATTCTGGTCCAGACATCTAGGGCCAATGTCGGTTACCACTGGGGATAGGTAACTGTGCTCTATTTGCTTCTCATCCACATGAATTCTCATGAACCTGGAATTGTATTTCATGATACCTTTTTTATTTTTTTCTTCTGTGGTATTTTATCAAAATCTACGGACTAGTGCCCTCAGTTGGAGTAAGCCCATTCCAGTGTGGGCTTCAAGACCGTAAATTATTTTAGAGGTGACTGGTATTCTCTGAGCTACTCCAAGACAGACAAGACGGTCATCACCTAACATTACACACCCAGATTTCCACTGTGAACTGCAGTATTTAACGTGAAACTCTCTTACCCTGATGCTAGAGTTCCCTAAAACTAAACTGTTGCCTGCTTTTTGATTCTTTGTTCATTTTTGTAGATCAGAGGGCTTGAGACTGTTTACTGCATTGATAGCATGGGGAAGACAAACGGAGGCTTTGTTGAACTAGGACCCTGCCACAGGATGGGAGGGAATCAGGTAAATTAACCATACTTGCATGTTTTTATATTTGGCTGCATTGGGTAGCTAATCTTATTATTGATCATGGGGTTTCATTTGCTTTTTAATTTTATAATTTTGTTTGGGTAAAATAAAACACTCTGTAAAAAAACTGGACAGCGTTGAAGCATTTACTTAGATGAGGGGGGTGAGAACAGTGTAGAGTTTTCACACAAGCAATCCGAATCTAGGATTTATGTCTGATATAAGAGATTAGAATATATTCCTATGTGAGTATCTAACCATGTAAGCCTAGCTCTGTAGTAATTTTATTTGCAAATTGTGTTCGGTATTCTATGTTTCCCCCTAATAAATTAGCTAGGATGGTATATTTCACTAATATATTTTCTTATTTCCTTATATGGGTATTGTTCTTGCCTCTAATTTAGATTGTCAAACATCATCAGCTCTGTTTCCACTTTTTCATCTGCTCACACTGTTGGTGCATAAGAAATATGTGTCGATGACCCATTCTATATCTAAGAGGCTAAAGAACATAATCCTTTAAGTGTTAGCAGGAGTCTTTGCTAATATTAAAATGAATATAGTTTCTATCTTTGGACATAGAATTCTGAACATACAGAAAAATTATAGGAAAATAAGAAGTCATTGAGTTTATGAGTTAAGTTTCTTTTTTCTTTTTTTTAAATAACATATATCAGCAGAGAAGGTGCCTTGTTATTTTCTTTTTTTTTTTAATAGCTTTTTCGAATCAATGAAGCTAATCAACTCATGCAGTATGACCAGTGTTTGACAAAAGGGCCTGATGGATCCAAAGTTATGATTACACACTGTAATCTAAATGAATTTAAGGAGTGGCAGTACTTCAAGGTATTGTGCATTTCAACATTTCGGTTGTGCATTATTGTGAAATAATATTTGCTATTTCAGTGTAATAATACCTACCATCTGGAATTAAGATGTGTAAATCTTAAAATATATGTGTGTGTGTGTGTGTGTGTGTGTGTGTGTGTTTATATACATACATATATATAAAATTTCAATAATATTACATTTATAGTTCATGTTGTCCAGCAGGTGGAGATAGAGACAAACAAATAACACTTAGAAGTTTGGGTCTGGGTCTTCACAGCTTCTTGATCACAACAGGAGAAATACTGCTTTCAAGGTCATGTTTAGTTATTCACTTGACACCATAGGAGTGGTTTTTCTCTTTCAGGTGTGAATATTCCAGGTTCTTTGCCAAGTTGAAGATCCCAACATATTAATGTATTTATGTATAATTTTCAGTGTCTAGACTTGACTAAATCAATTTATTGTGAAACACAAAGTTGGGAAAGCCACGCCAAACTGAAAGGACCTGGTGGTCCTCCCCTTTATTTATTCATCTAGTGGTCGTGATCATACTGTGTCTGTCATGTCAGCACTTATTTGCTATGTAGTGACTTTGTTATGACCCAACTTAATATTCCTGGTTAACATCATTCATAAATAATTACTATCAAGTGGTCAGTATGTGTCAGTTGCTGATTTTTTTCCTATAACAAATTAGAAAGGAGAAGGTTAACATAAACCCTGAAGAACAGAGCCTTTGTTTCTACAAAGAAAGATGAATAATAGCAATAAATGATGGGGCTCAGTGGGAACATCATTAGTAACTGAAAATAGTAAAAGAAGGCTAAGGCAGACTGGAAACTATCATCCAGAAGTAGTTTAATGGAATATACATAGTTTAAATATTTTAAAGGCCACAGCATTGAATATACACTAGTGCATCAGACATTACTAAATATCCTTGAGGCCCGATGATGTGGTGACTTCAAAAAGAAGCCAAAACACATCATACTCTAATGGCAGAAAAGAAAAAACTGCAGAAATGAAAGTAAGTAAAATGATATAGGTTAAAAAGGAGAGATTAATAGGAGGAATTACTTATGATGAGTTTCACAGAGGAAGTATCATTGTATCAGATCTTGAGATAGAGGAAGGCTTTTTGTAGAGGGTAAATAAGAAAACGGGGGGAGCAAAGGCATGGAATGAAAGTGTGTAGTAGAGTCTAGGGCTCATGTTCAGTAGGGTGTCCTTAAATTGTCGTCCACGTGCAAGAACATTGAACTTCATTTTGTAAGTTTTGGAGAGTGAATGACTTTATTTGAGGAACCCAGTGAGAGGAAGCAGTGTATACTTTTAGGTAAATAGCCTCAGGGACATTGTGAAGTATGGACTGATAAGAAGATCAGGTCAGTCTGCAATTCTCAGACTTCCCGTCTCTGGATTCTCTCTGCCCTCTTGAAAATTACTGAAACCCAGCCCTGCCCCCAACAACAGATTTTGTTTATCTAGGTCATAGCTACAAATATTTTCTGAATTGCAAATTAAACCTGAGAAATTTTGCAAGCATGTATTTGTATTGCATTGTATTTGTATTTATGTATTAATTCATGTAAAAGTTATTGATAACCCTACTACATGTTAATATAAATAACATTTTGAAAAACAAATTACTATTTTTTCCAAAAGAGTGAGAAGAATGGCATTCTTTTATGATTTTACAAATCCCTTTAAATGTCCAGTTTAATAGAAGACAGCTGGATTCTCATACTGCTTCTGCATTCAATTTGATGTGATATGTTGTTTTAGTTGAAGTTTATGAGGAAAATCTAGCCTCAAACATGTGGTTAGAAAAGAGAAGATTAATTTAATAGCCTTTTCAGATAATTCTTCTTTGATGCTGCACCACAGCTAAGTAAGTGGTAGTTTCTTAAAAGTTATTTGCAGTGTAGAATCTGAAACCATATCAGTGAACATTTTGTCCTATGTTACGTTAAAATCCATTGGTCTGTCTTATACTCTGATAGGATCTTTTACTCATGTCTGCTTTTGTAACATCATGCATTGCTTGTTTGGAAAACACTGGCTCACTAAGTGATGTAGATCTTCAGATGTTGACACATTTCATTAAACAGTGTCAAAAAATCACAAATATAACCACTGATTTCATGGTAAAGCTGTCAAGTTCATGGTGGGTACAAGTTTTCCACCACTCTAATTTTTGCTTGAAAAGTCAAATTCTATCAGTGGCAACAAATACTGTCAGATTAGCATTGCTGTTTTTTTAAGTGACAGGCTTACTTCATTTTTTAGAAAAAGTCTGCCCAGTCCCAAGTTGGAATAATCATAGTTTGTCTAGAGTTGTCCTTTCAAGTCAAAATGACATTACGTGAAAAAAGCAGCTAGTTGGACTCTCAGGTCAAACAAATGTACACATGCTTTCCTTCTGGATAACCACCATACTTCACTATACGGAAGTGCTTTATCCATACTTTCCCTCTCATCTCAGAATATTTTTAAAAGGGTAAGGGCGCCTGGGTGGCTCAGTTAATTAAGTGTCTGCTCTTGGTTTCAGCGCAAGTCATGATCTCAGGGATCATGGGACCAGGCCCAGAATCGGGCTCCGTGCACAGTGGGCACTCAGCAGAATCCCTCGCCCCTCCCCCTGCTTGCACACTGTTTCTTTCTCTCTCTCTCTCTCTCTCCCTCCCCATCTCTAAAATAAATAAATCTTTAAAAAAAAGTACACTCAAGGATCAAGATTTAATAAAACTAGTAAGTTTTACTGTTTCATCACAGACATCTTTAAATAAAAGCAGCGTTTTCTCTTTTAGCTATGGATGTATGGCCACAAATACTGAGACTAGCACACTTGCATCACTGCTTGATTTATGCTAAGGCCCCATCATTTTTACCTGCCTTTGCTTTTGCACCATCAGTATAAATGTCCGTGCAATGAAAAAGGCAAATGGGGTCTTTGTGTTATTACAAAGGTAGTTTGGGCCTTACAGACCCAATCTTAGTCTGAGGACCTCAGTATGAGAAGCCCTGAGCTCTGTTGAAGAAATCTACAACAGAGGACGAGGGCTAAACTAAGGCACATGTGGTGGGTCTGGGAAAGGATACAGATCAGAGACATTGCAAATATCAGTCCTCAGTAACTGCGACAGTCTGAAGAAAGGAAGGAAGGTGTAGCATGAAATGCCTCTGTCCTGAGGCCTGGAAGGATGGTACTGCCGTTAGCCAGGATGGGAACTGAAGAAGTAGGTTTGGAGGGGAAGACAGAATTAAAGTTTGTATACCACTGAATTTGATGTACCGGCAGTATGTTGTGACAGTAAAAGGACTTAGAAGACTGACAATCGGGAAAAATCCAAAGTCTGAGGTATGGTTGGTTTAAGCCTGTCCGATTTGCTGGAATTCTCTTCTTGTGAGAGCCAGGTAATGACTTCGAATGTCAGTGATACCAAAAGAAGTACAAATTTAAAATTCCTTTGTCCTTTGTTTTCCAGAGCCTGTACAGATTTACTCACATTCCTTCAGGAAAGTGCTTAGATCGTTCAGACATCCTCCACCAAGTGTTCATCTCCGACTGTGACTCCAGTAAAATGACTCAAAAGTGGGAAATGAACAACATCCATAGTGTTTAGAAAGAATGAGAGAAACCAATAACCTACCTACTGACACATAAATTTATACAGGACTGAAAACCGCCTGAAACCTGCTGCAACTATTATTAACTCTGTACAGCTCCAAACCCAGAACCTCCTGATCAGTTTGAAGGACATTGATAAACTGTGATTTTACAATAACATTATCATCTGCAGTTACTGTTTACAAAACTGCTTTTACCTTAAACTTTGTAGATGTTTACATCTTTTTTTGTTTTGTTTTAAGATGATGTTGGTAATTTGTGCATTTAGCTCTGTTTTATTTAGAACAGAGTTAAAAGCATCGTTGTCTTCTTTGGGATTACACTCAGGGGTCTGAAAGGCAGTTTGATTTTATTATTTTTTTAAACACACTTGAAAACAAGGTTGGAGTAACCAGACTTTCATATATAACTTGGTGATTATCAACCTCTTGTGTCTTTATTTAATTTTACATCTTTACGAAGCACTGCCACAGGTTCTTAGCCAAGGTGGCCTTCCTTCACGGTCATGCTGCTTTTTTGAAAGGTGAATTTCAACACATTTAGTGCCTCTTTCATTTCTCAGTATATATTTCAAGAGCTTTTGATGAAATTTATAGGATGGTAATGATGGAATTGTCACCTGGATGAGGAATACTTTCACTACTCAAAAATGAATTTATGTGCTACCGTTTGCTCTGAAATTGAATGGTGTATGGTTTGAAAAAGAAAAGACACTATAAAACATCCAAAGCTATTTCATAGGGTTGAAGATTGCATGGCATTAACTCCCTCACTCGCTGGCATGCCCAATGCTCTCCGCTGATCCTGACTCCGAAGATAGCAAAGGGGGTCTACCAAGAAGGGAGAAATTGTCCACCGACATCTGGTATTTACTTTTCCCAAATACCTACCACTACAGAAAACTAATTCTCAGTTTTGAAACCTTGAAGTGTGGGGATAACAAAAACAACAAAATACCACTGTCAACACATCCAAGGTTTATTCTGACCGTGGTAAGAATTTCCAAGCCCTTGTTAGATTAAGCCTTACAAAACCCCTGTGCGTTACAACCCTAAACTGTGGAACCCGGAAGCCAAGAGTGAATGGATGTTTCATGTATGTCTTCATCCAAATGAAATCCCCTGCACATTGTTTTAAATTTAAAAAAAAAAGGTATTTAAAAATACAGTTCATTAACAAATATGAAGTTCTGTTGGGTTAGGTGTTAGTTCCCTAGTGTTTCTTAATTTTTTTTTTTTTTTCAGGAAGCATATTTCTGTTAGTATTTTTCCAGTGAAAAGAAGACTTGTTTGGATTTCAACATTTATTAAGATAGTACCTAGTATAGGAAAACCAAATAGTGCAAATAGTCAATTAAATTTTAGTTTCTAAATAAGAGTCTTTTGTTACCCAAAAGATTAAAATGCTCCACTGAGTGCAAAAAACAAAACAAAACAAAAAAAAAAAAGAAAAAGAAAAAAAACTGATGGAAGTGGGGAATGGCAAGTAAATGATGCATTTTTAATCCTGTAAGTAATCATGATATCATTACAATGAAAGGAATTTCACAAACTACTGCCAGAGGGAACTATTTTTAATTAAAGCTTAAAAAATGAAAGAAAAAATCTACATTTATTTAGAAGAAAAGCCTACAAATTTGTTTCTTCCAAGCTTAGCTCTTAAATTTGGAGAGTCAGAGTTAAACATCCTGAATAGAGTCTTATTTATAATTTTGAATTGTCAATTTATATTTTACTACTGATCTGTGATCAACCATTTTAACTTTCATTCATCTCTAGGGATGTTTAAAAAGGAATACATTTATATATGCTATACAACTGCAAAATAAATCAACTATAAAATGGAAACTAAGAGAATTGGTACATTAATTACTTATGTCTTTGCAAATAGGCTCCATTTTCCTTGTTGAATAGATTATAACCTTGTTAACTATGCATAGGCCTAAGAAAGGTGGCACATAAACTGTGCATGTAAATTTTAAATGGATATTTTGTGCAATTCGTTGATACTCTATGAAAATGATTCTATATATTGAAATCAGAAACCTTACCAAACATGAAAAACATCAGAAGCTGCTGCCATATGACTATTTTCTACTGTAGGCTGCTTTGGAAATAATTCCCATATCCTTGCTTTGTAAGTTGATAATATCACTATGCATTTCTACACATTTTATAAATTTGATTTATGCAGATTTTGATACACTGTATGTTTCTGTAGAAATTGTATAAATATTCAAATTTTATTAGGGATAAATTTGAGAAGTTTATGTATATCTTAATTCTGGGTTGCTTGTTTTTTAGGTGAGAAAAAAATAAAATACTGTATTTTAATCCATGGGTTTTTTCAGTACTTGTAATCATTTCTAAATCTAAACACTGCATTGCTTGAATTTTATTGTCTATAAGATACATAATAGCTAAAATATCATATACTATGGTTATATGTTGAGTATGTGCTTGAATATTGGTTATAATTCTGCTGAGAATACGCTTGGAATATTTGGAGCTTATCTGTAGGAAGGAAACATAAAGGTTTATTTTGGTCTCTGGTTGCCTATATATAGCAATATTTTTTTAAGTCACTTATCCAATTATAAAAAACCACCCCAGCAACATATACCTTTCTTGGCAGCGTATTCTACTATAGAATTGCCTATTGAAAGCACAAATTTCTTTAAGTCAAAACTCTTTACAACCTGACAGATCAAATGAGTAGAGAAAGGAAGCCTACCAAAAAATAGAAACAGGCCATAGGACCTTGCGGCACAACATGCGACATCTCAAGAGAAGATATGGCTGCTAACATTCCAATATGTGGCAGTGTTGATTTGGGAAACTTTAAGTTGACTTGGCTATTGTCACATCCTCTAAATTCTCAGCTGCTATATCAAAGAAATTTGAAAAAGTCACATAGGACCAAACTGGAGTAAACGGAGGCTTACTTATTTCTTAAGATACAGTCTCATAGGATCTTGGAATATATTTCATTTCTGGACAGAATCTTTTTTTTTTTCTAATCCACTTATAATTCAATGGAAAACATGGTAAGTACTACTTGATCTGAGCCAGATCCCTAGAAGGCCAGTCATTTGGGGACATGAAAATTAATCCATGTGAAAGCAGATTTAAAAAGTATCAAGCACTATGAAAATGCATATCATTCATTAGAGTCAGTTAGTTGCAGGAAAATGGGCAGAGAATGGTTTTCATGGACCACTATTCCCTGGAATTGAGATTAAAGGAAGGATGGACTCTAAACTAAATCCAATAATTGTTTAGCAATTCTCATTTTTAAGATTTTGAAATGTCCATAATTGAGTCCACATCTGAACAGAGGTGGGATAGGGAGGGCTCCTTATTTTCCTAATAGAATGATGTTACAATCTACTCACCTGAATGAATATAGTATAGTGGACCAGTCTGTTTTGAATCTCTGTACCACTACAAATTACTCGTATAACCTTGGAATGTTATTTAAACTCTGCCTCAATTTTCCCATTTGCAAATTGGGAAAAATAATAGTGCCTATTTCATGGATTTTATTAGGATTGTATGAATACACATAAAGTGCTTAGGATAGTTCCTGGCATATAGTCAGGGTAATCTAAACATTAGCTATTATTATCTCATTTCAAAGCCTTAAAATTTGTTTTTAATCAGGGGGCACCTGGGTGGCTCAATAGGTTAAGCATCTGACTTCGGCTCCAGTCATATAAAGGCTACGTGTGTATACCTATGTTTCATGTATGAGATAACATTACCCACACTTTACACTTTACACACTTTTACAAAGCTCAGAAGTTATGGTGCTTCTTAAATTGGGGATAAAATGTTTATCCATAAGGGAATAAATGATCTCTACCTCACATCATTTATATAGCATGTGTAAAATATAGTTTTAGTGGTCTAATTAAACGCTTGGCTAGAACTAAGTGCATCTTAACCAATGTTTAAGATAATGTCTTTATCTTTAAATGAAATTTCTCAGGTTTTTAATATGGACAAATAAACTCCAACTGTATTAATGTTTAAATCTACAAAGAAAACTAAAACTTTTAGTAGAAAATTAAACTGAATTGACTTCCATGTCTGGCCATGACATAGTAATTGGTATTGGACTTACTCTGCTGTCCTTAAACAACTATAACCTGGATAAAATATATGGACTGTTTTGAGGAATTGGATAATAGGTAAAGCAGACTGTGATACTTGAGAGAAAGGAAACATGCAAGGTGAACCCCAGGTTTACCACGTCTGTCTGGGAGAACTTTCATGATCATGGTACAGGAAAATGGAGCTCAATGGTCATATTGGTGAGCTGGGGACACAGAGAATAGAGTTCGGTGCTTCTGAGACAGCTGGAATTTATAGGGAAGGTTACTGGAGGGGAGTGCACTTGAATACCAGGAAATTGGTACAGGAATTTTTATAGCCCTGCCATTTACAATAGCAAAACCCCCAAGAACAACCTAAATACTCATCAATATTACACAGCAATGAGCACAGAGCCATGAAAAAAAATGAAATCTTGCCATTTGCAACAACATGGACTGAGCTAGAGTAAAATGCTAAGCAAAATAAGTCAGAGAAAAATAAATACCATATGATCTAACTTGTATGTGGAATTTAAGAAACAAATGAGCAAAGGAAGAAAAAAAATGAGAGACAAACCAAGAAACAGACTCAACAAACTAAAGGTTGCCAGAGGGGAGATGGGTAGAGGAATGGGTGATACAGGAGATGAGGATTGAAGAGTACACTTATCATGATGGAAAAAAAAATAAGATTAAAAAAATCTCGGAACTGAATCTGATACTCTTACCAGAGCAACTATTTTAACCCATACACATTGGTATGTATACTTTTAGCTAACATTTATTATTTACTATTGCTTGCCACCCAGAAAAGTATCTTAAATATATTGCCTCGTTTAATCCTCAAACTTTCTAATTTTATAGATGAGGAATTTGAAAGGTTATATGACTTGTCTGATGTTACCAAACCAGTAAGAAACAGAGACCTATTCAAACTCTAATCCAAGTTCCAAGTGTAAACTCATCTTCTCACTGTTAATCTCCTTCATAGCCTTGCTTTTCCCTTTGTCTGTTTGTATTTTTTAAGTGATCTCTATGCTCAATGTGGGGCTCAAACTCATGACCCCAGGATTAAGCATCTCGTGCTCTACCAACTGAGCCAGCCAGGTGCCTGTCTGTATTTTAATTTATTCCTTGCATAAACCATCTCATCTTTATTGGAAAAACGTGAAGAATCAAAGAATAACATAACAAGTGTAAATGAATTAGTGTTTTATTATCTTACCTGCTACCCTAGAATATTGTCATAGTTGACTGCCATGTCTTCCTGAAGGAGGGAGACTGGATCGGTTGATATAAAGATCATTTCCAGTTCTGAAGTTTGATGCTCCACATTGCTTGAAAGTTATTTTACTTTTCTTTAAATGTGACACTCTAACTGTGCTCCTGAGTCCATTATTCTATAGATATGGTAACTCCTAGGATGAGGCTCATTGAGGGAAAAGTCAGCACTGTAAATCCTGAGGAGAAGCCCAGGAGTCCAGTGAAATTCCATTAAGACCTCAGAAACAATGTCTACATGTAAATTTACTACAGGATAAGAAGTCAGAGGAGTTTCCAGTCAGAGTGAGAAGTTTCTTATACAACTATAAAAACAGTGCTCAGCTGGAAGGCATACGTAAACTTATCAACAATCCTAACTCAAGTAAATACTATTAATGATCTTACATTTACCTATTTAATTTACAGAATTGGCCAACTGGTAACCCTTGGGTAGAAAGAACCTTACCTGTAGACATTTCCTTTGAACCTGACATTTGAATTCATTGCCAACATTTATGACTCAGATTTCACTTTTTAAAAATATCTAGATTTCTGGTTCCTTGAAAATTTGGGATATTTGGGAATCCTAGACCTACATTTCCATCCAACAACGGAGCTAAGTAGTAGCTGCCCTCTTTATCCTGGGCGTATTTGTCTATAGAGTACTTGCTACATTTCTGGCACAGGGTATAGAGCATGATACAAAATTAAAAAAAAAAAAATTCATTGCCCTCATAGAGCTTACTTTCTTGTATGCTCATCACTTTATCACGTACAGCCCTTTTCCCTGTCTACACTCTATAGATCTTTAAATTTTCTGCCAATATCCTACCTTTCTCTGAAAATGCCAGTTTCCAATAGAAATCTCATGAGTCCAAAAATGGGTTATTTCTAGAGAGATGTTTTATTTTAAAAAGGATTGGATCTTATGCAGTGACCTAACAGCTCCTTTATCTTTCTTCTTTAGTACCCCAAGAAATATAATCATTGCTGCTTTGTAAAATATTTTTAGTGGCATATGTAGTAATAGTCAGGTTTAAGATAATGCTGTATTTGTACTAGTCTATAAGACAAGTTTATGATTTACTATTTACAGTAAATAATGCTGTTAAAAAACAAAATACTTACAAAAAGGCATATTGTCATCTACTGAGCAAGTTTGCAATTGATTGCTCCAATATGTAAGAAACCTTAGGATCTTCTAACCCAGCTTTTACAAATAAAAAGACCAAAAGTAGTAGCTGCCATCTGGAAAGAAATACATTTGAGCCCCTACCTGAGTCCTTGACCAAAATAAATTCCAGAAGGACCTAAGATTTAATTAAATAATAATATTTTTTAAAAGTAAGAAAGCAGATCTTTGAGTGGGAAAGACCTAAAACCACTAAAGATTTAATAAAATCGCCTACATAAATCTTTGCATAAAGAAAACAGCATAAAGTCAAAACAAAATTGGCAAGGAGAAAAACTTTTACAATGCAAGTCACAAAGGGTCATTTTCCTTAATCTCCACAGATTATTAATACAGAGACCCATGAGACAGAAGACCACAGGAAACAAATGGCTCTTAAACAAAAATATGCTCAACTTTTAATAGGCGGAACCATTTTATATAAATCAAAACAGCAAAGATTAAAGAGTTCGATAACTATTATGTTGCTGAGATGAGGAAATAGACACTCTAAAACATTCATTGCTATGGACTATGTATTAGTACAACTTCTATTAAGAGCAATTCTGGCAGCCTTTACTAAGTTAACAAAACATAAGAGGTTTCCAGCATATACCAAGTACAGTTGACCCTTGAACAAAGTAGGTTTGAGCTGTGCAGTCAACTTACATGTGGATTTTTTACAGTACAGTACCGTAAATGTATTTTATGATTTTCTTACTAACATGTTCTTTTCCCTAGCTTACTTGAAAAATACAATATAAAACATAACACGCAAAGTATGTGTTGATGACCATATTACCAGTATAGGTTCTCGTCAACAGCCTATTAGTAAAGTTTTTGGGAAGTAAAATGTTACATGCAGCTTTTCAATAGCGTGAAGGGCAGGGTTTAGCTCCCATACCGCCCATATTGCTCCAAGGGTCAACTGTATAGGTTGTGATTATAATCATCAAATCTTAAAATGTACAAACTTAAAATTATTGTTTTTTGAAATCACAAAGGTATTCATGGCAATATTATTCATAAAAAATACAACCACTTTTAGGGAACTGATTAAATTATGATCTATCCAATGGGATACTATGCAGCTAGCTATTGAAAGTGTCAGCTCTGTTGTACTGTACTGATAGAACATTCTCTAAAATGAGAACAAGGGGCAGGGCAATACATATAGAAAGCTTCAATTTGTGTAATATTAATTTATATACATAAATGCATATAAATATATATAAAAATTTATATTTAAGCACAAAGCATTATATATTTAAATATATATACTTACAACATATATATACATAAATATATGTATATAAATATATGCTGCTTTGTGCTTAAGTCTCTCTTGAAGGATGAATTATTATTGTGGTTGTCTCCTGGGAGAGCCAGGTAGTTGGGAATCAAGGATATAGACCACCCACTACATTGCTCTTTTATATTTTGTAACACTAGGATAGAACATATTTCTTAAAAGAAAAAAAAAAAGGAGTTTTCATAAACACCTCCATGTTACCAGCTGGTCTGGAATGGAACTTAATTCTTACCCTATTTCAGTTTCCAACAGAACCACTCCTTTAAGTAACCTAGTCTTCAAAATTTACTGATAAGAATCTTTGAGATTTGAAATCTTGATCCACACTTAAAAATATCAAACATGATGACTCATCCTAAATCCTGAACTTATTCTAGAGCAGCTTTTAATTAAAAGAATGAGTCGTTCTTAGCTTAGACACGTTAAGTGTTTTATATAAAGAACAGAATTAAAGCAGTCACAAAAACTCCCAAAAAGATGGCAAGAAATCTGATGTCTGCTTCATGGGTCTTAAAATTTATCGATTTAGAAATCCTGAAGGAAACAAGACTTTTACCCTATTTCAATTTTAGTAACTCCTATTTAAAATCTCTTAAGCACTAGGTAATATTTTGGATAGTTTTAATAACTTTCTCCTTCAACATTAAAATGCTATGAAATGGGTACTAATCCCATATTACAAATGGGGGACAGGTCAAAAATAAAGTTCATAAAGCTAGTATTTATAGAGCAGGGGAACTGGGTTAGGTTAGGGAACTGGTTATAAATAGGGTTAGGATCCAGACCTAAGTTGTATCTCTAAAATACATTACCCTAATTTCTGGCACTATTAAGCCACTTAACACTAGACATTATTTTTTAAAATATAAATTTTTCATTTTCATCAGCAAAAGCTCCAAATTTAAACGTGCAACTACTGGGATAAGATTAAGAAGGCAATCAGAGGTCTGCAGATTTTGAGTCTATTTGCTCTGGTAATTATGCTAATATCTCACCTTCCATTTAACAAAACTTTGGTATTCTCTGTTTAATGATATAATCCTTACCAAATACTTATTCAAATATGGCATAAGACAGACAACCAAAACTCCCATGGTTGGGTAATAAGAATTTTGAGTATTTTAAAACTTGATAGGGTTGTCAGGTTTAACTATAAAACCATCAACAAATAGGTTTCTTCTGTCACCAACTCTGTAAGTTCATACCTATTTCTAACTTGGTCAAAAGAGGTTGACTTTCACTAGAAGCCACTGTAACTGTTCAAAATAGTAAGAAGCAATTGCTCCCTCAAAGGAGCATTTCTCAAATGGCTTTCCCCAATAAATATAAATCCTAGTGAAATTTAGTCATAGCAGATCACAATAACCACCTCAAATGCTTTCTTAAGGTTACCCAAAATTCTAAAGCTTAAAACCACACTAATTTTTAAAGATATAACCCAAAATTCATTCTGGTATTCTACTTTGAACTAGCTTATAATCAAAAGAAAATTTAACCTGTTACTAATGAGGTAAAAATTTGTTTTTAGGGATGTACTCACTGTATTAGCTCCTCTGCCACATATTAAAATTTCCCTAAAGACAGTGTCAAGAGACAAGTTAGTAATAAACAGCAATGTCAAGAAAAAAAAATTACTCATTTTGTAAAACTGCACCAATTTTAGAAGTTCATTAAATTCCAGATCTTTTAAATACTTTGTAAATCAGAATATGGGCATGTTTAAGTTTCTCTTTACCAAACATTTTACTAAATCAACTGTGTCTGAGAACTATTAGGCAAATACAAGAAAAAGCTGATGTGGTTCCAGACCTTGAACATTTTTGAAGTGAAAATTAACCTAGCACATTAAGACAAAGACAATAGAAATAATATACATAATTTTATTACAAAAATTTTTTTTAAAAAACAAAATGCAACATTCTAAAAACCCCAAAATTTACTATTGATACTAATTCCTACAACTTTGCTGTGCTACAATACACAAGTCAAGAAATTAAGAAAACCATTAAATATTTAGAAACATTCAACATCAGAAGCTTTAAAATCTAACTGTATGTAGTAGCCCCTCAAAAAGCTACAACCTGCATTTTTTAAAAAAGTATTTTCTCTACAAAGAATCTTATCAGCTATACAAAAATCTGTACAGTTTTTATACTGAAGCTAATATTGAGCTGCACTTGAATTCACATTCTTAGCAAAACAATTGCCTGAGCGCACACACACACACTCCACACATATCATTACAGGATAGCCATTTATTCTTCATCTTCCTCCTCTTCCTCATCATCTTCATCTTCTTCCTCCTCTTCCTCTTCCTCATCATCCTCTGGTTCATTCTTCTTCTTTGAACCTGTTGGCCTGCCAGGGCCCTTCTTTCCCGCTTCACTTTTGCCCTTGGCGCGATATGCAGCAATATCCTGAAATATTGTCAAAAAATAAAATCAGCATCCGGTGTCATTACTCCACTGTGAAAACCACTAAGTCGTAAACCTTCTAAGCTTATTGACCAATAACCCTGATGACTGTCCAAAGAGGTATTCAAAGTCTAATAACTCAGCTTTGAGAGGCTTTAAAAGCTAATGATGTAAAATGAGGGGGTTGTAGATGTCAGAACTTTGACTATCAATGTCAATTTACCTCATATTGCCTACCCCCACAAATTTTAGGTACACCTACATAAAACAAAGTATTTGGCCCTCCATTTCTTAAAACTAAGAGACGCAGAACTACAAATGAGTCTCTATGCAGGAATCTACCAATGCTACAAACACTGGTTTCAGTCAAAAGAGGGAAGTTTCAATTAGCTAAGTCTTAAATGTACAGTTTTCACTAGATTGTCTCCAAATACAGCTGACAACCATAAATACAAGAGGAACTAAACTTTCTAACTCTACAGTTCATACCTATTTCTAACATCTTTATTTAGAAAAGATCTTGGTTTTAAAAAAGACAATGTACCTTTTCATATTTCTCCTTTAGCTTTGCTGCTTTCTGTTCATACGGTTGTTTATCTTTAGCTGACTGTTCAGACCACATTTCACCCAATTTTTTTGCAGTATCCCCAATGGATAAACCAGGGTGTTCACTTTTGATCTTTGGGCGATGTTCAGAGCAAAACAGGAAGAAAGCAGACCTGAAAGGAAGCAACAGAGTTAATAAACTTAGTGGAAAATTAAGGGGCAATTTGACTGATTTGAAAATGAACTTACGGAGGCCTTTTAGGAGCATTGGGATCTTTTTTCTTTCCTTTCTTGTCACCTTTGGGAGGAACATAATTTTTCATCTCCCTGTCATAGCGAGCTTTGTCACTTTTTGCCATATCTTCAAATTTCGACTTTTCCTTTGCAGACATGGTCTACGGGTATGAAAGGAGAAATAAAAGTACAGCAAAACTGTAAGCTACACGCATCCAAAAAAAATCAAGGTCATCCTTAAGGGCCACATTTTCCTTGGTTATCAGCATTTTACCTTCAGTCGTGGAAGTAAACGAAAACCTAAGGTAGCCTGCCCCAAACTCAAAATATCTGGGGCGAGTCACCACCGTAGCCAAGTTGAAGGTTACAAGTTACCTACCCGTTTAAGGTCCCAGCCAAAAAAAAAAAAAAACAAAAAACACCACACCTGAAAAACCCTTAGCTCTGTCCGAATTCCGGTCTCACCTTCCATCTCTCTGAACATTTCTTGGAGAATTCGGCGAAATTGACGGAAGAGTCCGGGTGTTTCTTCTTGTGCTCTTCCCGGCAGGTCTGCACGAAGAAGGCGTACGAGGACATCTTGCCCCGCGGCTTGTTGGGGTCTCCTTTACCCATAGTGGGAGACGGCGTCTACCTAGTGGGGAGAGAAGCGGTGGGTGGACGCTGGCGGGGCTCAGCTTCCCGCCCAAACACGCGCCCGCCCCCTCTCGCGAGGAAGGCGGCCAGCACTCAGCTCCCCCGCCAGCCCGCCCCGGGCGCCCGCCTCCGCGCACACACCCTCCTCCCGGCACCCAGCAGAACAGCCGCGGCCGAGTCGCCTCACGCGCGATCACCACGTCGCTCCCGAAGGCCCGAGACGCCGCCACCTGCCGCCTGCCCTCCGCCCAGGCCCTGGCTGAGGAAGGGAACGCCGGGGGCGCCGTCGAAACGCTTTTCCTGACAGAAATGTTTTCCCGGCTTCCACGTCGCCGGCCCCACTCAAAGAGTTGTCGCCTCGCAACCGACATTCAAAAAACGACTGAAACCGGGCCCGGACGAGCTTCCCGCCCTCCCGCGGGCCCCGACCGGCCATCCGCCCGCCCGTCCGCTCGCCCCAGCCCCCGGCCCTCACCGGCCCGCACCCCAGATTCCGCTCGCCTGGTCGAACCCCGAGAGCCATAATGCCCGGCCCGGCTAGAAAGCTATAAGGAAAGGGGGAACGGCAGGCCCACGAACACGAAGGGGCTGGAGGGGGTTCTTGCCTGGTGGTAGCTTTTCTCAGAGCCCCGCGGAGAGGCCGGATCCAACAGAGAAGCTTCCTTCCCAGGGCTCCGGCGTGAACTGGTTTATCGCTAACGCAATCCTCAGCCTCTTGTTTTGCAGAGTTCTCCGCGCCACGGCAACTTGACGAGCCGGGCCACAGGCCACACCCCCGCGTCTCTGATTGGCTCTGGTGATTATTCAAACTCCCGTAGGCCACGCCCTATCGCCACAGAGGCCTCCGATTGGTCGGTGTCTCGCCAGGCCCGTCCCTTCAGCCTCAGCCTAGCAGGTTCGGTGGGTCGCCCAGGTCGTTAACTCCCAGACCCGTTAGAACCGGTCAGGAGAGGAATGTACTGCTCGATCCTGATTGGCGGCGGGAAAAGGGTTTGAAAAATGGCGGGCCTGACGCTGACTGGCTGGGACGGTAAACGGGGGAGTGGTTGGCCTGAAAGGGAAAGCCCCGCCAGATTTAAAATACCAAGTCGGAAAACAGGGTTGTTAAGGGGTCGGCGGCGGTACAGTTTCCAGGTGCTGAAGTAACCAGCCGACCGCCCTACCCCTTCCCTGACCACTGTCCGGGTCGTGTCTCTCTTCCGCCCCAACTCAGCCCCACAGCATTGTCTCTTCCTGGAAGCTGTAGTCGCTCGGTCGTGTAACCCCACGGGGTGTCCTCTGTCCCGTCCAAAGAACAACTAATGAAGAGAGACTAAGAAGCTTCCCTGAGGGCCGACTGCCCAGCTCCGCCCGTTGTCGCCGAGGGTAGGACAGAACCCCAGGAAGACCGGAGGTGGCGGGGAACCTGGGAAGGGGCGCGGGAGGGCGGCTGTTCCCGCCTCTCGTGTGGTGTTACCAAACGATCTTGCAGTAAGGCGTTTCCCGCCGGTGGAGTTTCCCTCAGAAGGTCCCTCCCTCCCTTCCCCTTTGTCTCGGGTGTCCAATGCCGGGAGGTAAACAAGGGCGGCCTGGGGTCCCGAAGGGGCGGGGGCGGGCGTTGTCTCCTCTGGCTCCGCCCCCTCCCTCGGGTCCGGATTCCTGGTAGCGACTGCCTGGCTGGGCCCTGGCTCACCCTCGCACCACCGGTTGCGCCCACGAGTGGCATTTCTGGCCGCCGCCCACCTTTGGCTATCTTATCTATTCACTGTCTCATCCCCCTTAGGTCATAATGTAAAATCTTTTTTAAATCAAAGATCTTTCTGAGACCCCCATAAAAGCAATGATGCTTCCCACCCCCCAGCTGCTTATAGTCACCAAGTGCATATTACATTTACACACTCCTCCAGGCCCAGGTTAAGAACCTTCATTTTAGTGTCTAGTAAGAGCACACCAAAGGTACCTTAACTGCTTTCTAGAATCACAGGCTGCTTTTCCCAAAGTAGCAGGACTTTCACTGACATCTTAGTATGCTATTTCTGTGTTGTATTTACTTTTGAGGTCTATTTTTTCCCCTTGTGTTACGCTTAACACACATTTTAATATTGTCTTATTTTCTCAGTAAATTCACTGGCATTTGTTAGACTGTGTGTGCCTGTTTGGTTTGGATTCAGTAACCCTGATCAATAATAACTCAAAAACCAGCAGCTTTTTATCTAGATTTACTAATAAAAACAAGGTTTTTAAAAATGATTTTTCCTTGGAAATGGATATTGGCTGCCCAACATTGTGCATATACTAATGCCACTGAATTTAATAATAAATTTTAAAAGTATGTTTATTGCTATTTGAGTAATATAGTATGATTTGTCAATTTGGATTTTTATCTGCTTTTTATAGCACAGTTGTAACTGTGACCTTATTTGAAAATAGGGTCATTGCATATGTAATCAGTTAGGATGAAGTCCTATGGAGTTGGGTAGGCCCCTAATCCAATGATTGGCATCCTTACAAAATTAATAGGGGAATTTGGACACAGAGAAAGGCATAGAGGTTAGACAATGTGAAAAGACACACGGAGAAGTTGGCCATCTACAAGTAAGGAGAGAGGCCTGGAATCTTCCCTCACAGCCCTCAGAAGGAACCAACCCTTCCCACTCCAATTTCCATTCTTCACTGCAGCACAGTGAATAGGAGAACATTTCTGTATTTAATGTGCTTTTACCTTGGATGCTAAGACTTCACTGTCAGGCTGTACTTCCTGGCCTAGAAGTAACATCAAAAAGCACAGTGAAGTGATAAAGTTTAGTGAGATCTAGACAATTGTTGGTTATAGAACCACCTTTTTTCCTTTTGGGGATAAAAACCATATGCAGAATCTGGTAGCACGCACAAAAAATCTAGTACCAAATTGGGTTCTGTAATGATGAGTTAAATACACAAGAGGTTTGGTTCACTATTATGAATTACCTGGCATACTGTTATAAGTTTATCAGAAAACTAAAATGTCCTATAAAACTTTCTCTTTTTTTAAAAAAAATTTATTTATTTATTTGAGAAAGAGAGCCAGGGGAGGGGCAGAGAGAAAGGAAGAGACAGAGAGAGAATCCTCAAGCACATTCCCCGCTGAGCTCAGTATTGGGCCTGGGTGCCAAACGTTGTGAGCCTACTTATTTCAAAACAATATTTGTTGAAGTAAGAGTTTATAGCTATTCAAATGTAATAAATTATATAGACCAAACTTTAGATTACACAATATTACTCCGTCATCTTAGTCTTCTAATAAAATGATTTAACCAGGGGATCCCCCTAGATGATACCAATATAAAACTTTATTTGCCAAACTTTGCCTAAGTTCAGCTTCTCACAAATTGTAGCACTGTAAATATTTAGCAATAAGCTAATTGTGGGTTAGGACTGAAGTTGTTTCCAAAGTAGGTCCCCATCCTACATGTATAAATAGTTTTTCTGTAGATAAACTGGAATTTATCTACAATGTCAATCTGACAGGATTGTGTAAAAATGATCTTAGTTGTATTAACTATTGAAATTGCTATCATTTTTTTCATTCAGTTATCCTAAAAATTTGGACTTTTCATGATCTGATCATCAAACCACATTGGAAAATCCGGATGAAAGAGTATATTATATATCTTTTTTTTTTAAATCCCCCCCCACACACAAAGCAATAAATAATAAACTCAATAATTATTTTTTATTATTTCTTGATTAACTCATATAGTTAGCTAAAATTAAGATTCTCTACATAAGGTTAGTTAACATATAAGATAATTCTTGTTCTCTCAAGTTGCCTAGTTAATGTAAAAAACTGAAAACCACTACCCTGAACACATATTAGTTTCTCAAAGATTAGCTTATATTGAAATTTAATATTTTTAGGTTGTTTTTAAAGGCGTAAGAGGGCAAGGATAAGCATACTAGAGTATTATCAAATAGCCATATCCACTTGTGGGGAGACCACTGATTCTGAGGCCTAACAATATACTGACTCCAGAGATTCAATGTGGTATAGTAGTGATGTAGTTAGTGATGTAATTAGTGATATAGTTCAATAATACATTTCTTTTTTTTTAAGATTTTATTCATTTGACAGAGAGAAAAAGAGAGAGCACAAGCCGGAGGAGCAGCAGGCAGAGGGAGAGGGAAAAGCAGGTTCCTAGAGGAGCAGGAAGCCCGATGAGGGGCTCAATCCCGGGATCCTGGGATCATGACCTGAGCCAAAGGCAGATTCTTAACCGACTGAGCCACCCAGGCGCCCCTCAACAATATATTTCTGAAGAAATGAAATTGCAGGTTAAGGGGCACCTGGGTGGCTCAGTGGGTTAAAGCCTCTGCCTTTGGCTCAGGTCATGATCTCAGGGTCCTGGGATTCAGCCCCGCATCAGGCTCTCTGCTCAGCAGGGAGCCTGCTTCCCCTCTCTCTCTGCCTGCCTCTCTGCCTACTTGTGATCTCTCTCTCTCTGTCAAATAAATACATAAAATCTTAAAAAAAAAAAAAAAGAAAATGCAGGTTAAGAAAAAACAAAAAACTTTCATTCTATTGCTAGCAATTTCAATGAAAAATAGTAAGAAAATAAAGTTATTCTGTTTTTCTTCAAAAAATTATTAACTATTTTTGTGGCTCAGTTTGAACTGAATGTCCACCAAAAAGTTATTTACTTTTTAAAAGCCTCCCTGCCACAATCAGGAAAAAAAAAGGACAAACTGCAAAAATCATGTTTTTAAATACACTGCAGATCTATTGAAGCAATCAGAAAATAATTCAAACTAAAATTCTGGACAGGTGTGCTGTCTACACTAGGTATGCTGATGATTTTTGAGAAGAATGTATAGATTTTAGGTGAGGAACTGAGGATCAGTTTTGTCCCAGGTAGAAGGACCTTTACTAAGGGAAAGAGAATCCAGCAAGCTTTTGGTAATTGTGTGGGGTTAAAACAATCAGTTGGAAACTAGAGGACCCCTAAATATACATAATGATCTATTTTCCACCTACATGGACTGAATTCTGAGTTGGTATAGAAGGATAGAAAATTGTACCAGAAGGTTGTAAAAACAAAGTGAAATCTCCCAGCGTTTCATGGTGCTTAGTGGTCAAAAGTCTAGCTGGAGGGAGAGGGTCTGTCACAAACACAAGACTGATCTCGTCCTGAAGATATCTGCCATTTTTTGAAGCTGTGTAGGTGGGAATGTAGAGAGAAGCTCAAAACCATCAAAAAGCAGAAATGAATCTTCCATAGTCTTTCTGGTATAAGGAGATAGAGACAGACCGCCAAGCCCTCAATCAAAAGCTCATCAGTGTCTGAAGGACAGGAAGGAGCCAGAGGTGAATTGGGTCTTACTGAAATTTTACAGCCCAGCGTGGATACACACAGCTCATTCCTTCATTGGATTAAGATAAGTCCTTATCCCTCTACCTATTAGAGAGGTTGATTCTGCCTAATAGAGGAATCAAATCCTCTCTAGTATATGATATCATCTGGAGCACATCATAGTACAAAAATCTGAAAACTAGAGAAAATCTTAAAAGGACCAGAGAAAAAAGACATAGTAAATTTTAAAAAGCAGCAAGTGGATGCTGACCCTTCAATAGAAATATGAAATCCAGAAGACCAAAGAATGACATCTTTAAATTGCTAAAACAAAAACAAAAACAAAAACAAAACTGCTAACCTTAAGTTTTATATCCAGGGGAAAAGCTCTCAAGATCAAGGCAAAATAAAGATGTTTTTGGACAAACAAAAGCTGAAAGAAGTCATTGCCAGCAGTCCTGATTAAGGAAAATGATCCTAAATCTGCAAGAGGAAAAAAGAATAGAAGCAAGGGTAATTACGTACATTTTAAATGACTATTACTTGTTTAAAATTACAATAATAATAATGTCTTGTGGGTTTTTATAATATGTGTAAGTAGAATATATAACAGTAGCACAAATGGTAAGAGTGATAAGGGTCTTCTTTCATCATTCAGAAAGTGATAAAAGTTAATAATATGTATTAAACCGTATGCCTCACATGCTGTATTTTGGGGTGCTAGTTACATAGGTATGTTTATATACATATACCTACATATGAGATATGTATATATGTATGTGTGTGCAAAAACTCACCCTTCTGCACATAGGCTACCAGGTCTTAGTCTATGCTAAAAAAGTCAATGATGAATGGCTACTAAGCATATGAAATATGTTTAACATCATTAATCATTAGGAAAATGCAAATTAAAACCACAATAAGATTATCATTTCATACCCAGTGGGATGACTATAATTTAAAAAGAAAATAGCAAATGTTGGTGAAGATGTGGAAAAAGTGGAACATTCATTCATTACTGGTGGGAATATAAAATAGTAAAGTCACTATATAAAATAGTTTGGCAGTTTCTAAAAATTAAAACATATATTTAACCAGCAATTCCACCCCTAGGTATCTACCCAAGAGAGATGAATACCTATGTCCACAAAAAAAAAAAACCAAAAAAACCCAAAAAACTTGTATGTGAGGGTTTACAGCAGCTTTATTTCTAATAGCCAAAAACTAGACACAATCCAAATGTCCACTGGCTGATGAATCAATAAACAAAAATGTGTATATATCCATATATTAGAGTGCTATTCATTAATAAAAAGAAGTGTAGGAAGAAAAAAAGAAATGAATACTGATACAAGCTATAACATGGATGAATCTTAAAAGCATGCTAAGTGAAAGAAGCCAGACACAAAAGACAACATATTGTATGATTCTATCTACATGACATTTCTAGAAAAGGCAAATATATAGACTCAAAGCAGAAGAGATTTGCTCTAGGGCTAGAGGTGGGAGCAGGGACTGACTATAGAAGCATGATGGAAATTTTTCAGGTAATGGAAATGTTCTAAAATGGATTATGGTTGCACAACTATATAAATTAACCAAAAAATCATTAAACTATACACGTATAATGGGTGAAATGTATGCATATTGTACCTCAATAAGGCTGTTTTTTTTAAAAGGCCAGTGACTTATTTTTCCATTTGCAGAGCACTGTATCAAAATGGTCAACAAATTAGACTTTAACAATGAGAGCTGCAGAATACGATATGAAAATATAGGGATCACTTGAAAGGAAGTGAATATGACTTCTCTATTTTAGGAAATGGTAGTTAAGTGTCAGCAGCTCTTGAATTGTAATAGCATTGTTAGTTTGGCCCATATTTGGCTGAGTATCTATTGCTTTCATGCAGTAAGAAAATAATTCTTTTGTAGATTCTTTTCAAATTTCTACTTTTTTGTAGGTGTTTCCACTTAAAGTAAATTTGTGGTATATTAATACTATACTGATCTTATATATAGCCAATGATAGTTTTGAGTTTGGTAATGACTAAAAATTTCAAATTCTGATGTAAATATTAATATGAATATAAAGGTGACATAACTTAGTCCTCTAAATAATTTTGTTACTATGCTTAGTAGTTTGTATTTAAAAAAATATTCAAGGAACACCTGGGAAGCTCAGGCAGTTAAGTGTCTGTCTCTTGATTTCAGCTCAGGTCTTGATCTCAGGGTTGTGAGTTCAAGCCCCACACTGAGCTCCATGCTGGGCATGGATGGATAGATAGATAGATAGATAAGGAAGAAAGGAAGGGAGGGTGGGAGGGAGGGAAAGATATTCAAAAGCAATATGAGATTTTCAGATGTACTTTTATAAATATCCATCTAAATTTAAAGCCTAGAATTCTAATTAGACTAAAAAATGCACTTATGCATAGTTGAAAATTGGACTAATTAATAAAGTAAAAGAAGTGCAGGTTTCCCCTATTATCCAAAAGTAAAACATTCCTATGAGGCCTTTCATAAGCCGAAAAGGCATACTGGGAAGAGTATCCCTGACTTTCTGAAAATTCAAGTTACACCACTTCACTTTTATGAAAGGCTTATGGTACAGCAATGGCTTTTTTTGTAAAGCAAAAATCCTCTTTGAGTTTCTTCTGGTCAGTGAAAACAGGTACTGACGTAGTTCTTTCCTAAATGCGAAATCGTGTAACAAACTTTTGGAAAGTGAGGGATACCTGTATATACTATGTGCCTAGTAGGACAAGCTGAAAGTTTATAGGACAGTAAAAATTGAAGTGGTCTTACTTTGTGGAGAACTTCAACAATCATTCTCTAGGAATTTCTGTGACCAGTTCTCTGGACAATGATCCAACATTTGTATAGACACAGCAGTATTCTGTTTATTCAGTAACCTCTAGGTCTAACTCATTCCCGCATTTTTCGTTTTGTTTTGTTTTCTGGGAGGTTTTGGTCTCAAGGATCTTGGGAATGGAGTAAATGTAACCCTAAAATCTGAATTGGCTTTCCTTTGTTGAGTCTGAAATAAAAAACAAGGCTATTCTCAAATCCCTAAATAGTAACCAATGAAAGAACTCCATACAAATGTAAAATAGTCTTAATGTGGACAAGATTTACCCAAAAGAATCTGTATTTCTCAAACATTTCTGGTACACGAGGTTCCTAACATGCCACTCTGAAGATTCAGGATTTATCCTCAGGTTCTCATGCTAGTCTTCCACTGCCAGTGCTGCTTCCTACCCTGCATACCCCTCACCACTGCACATCCTACAATACAATAACTTCATAAAAGTATTTAAACCTATGGGCCTCCGAAATGTCTATATTATGTCTAAAGCAAACGAGAGAAAAAGACACTGAAAAACATACATGCTGATTTAATGACAGAAGAGATGCACAAAGAAGATAGGGCATAGAAGTCATAGGCAGGGAAGTGATAGCAATAAGCAGTAATGACAAGAAAGGATCAGGGGCAGGTGACACAAGTGACAGATGTATGGAGAGGGACATTAGATTTTATAAACTTAATGGCTAACACTATATGTATTTAACGACAGAATATGATACACAATACCACTTTTTTTTTTTTCTCGATACCATTTATTTAGCAAACATAGTGTCTGCTTTGTGCTAGGCACTGTTCTAAGTACTCTAAAAACATTAGCTCATTTAATCTTAATAATGCCAATGAGATAGATTACTATTCTTATCTATTTTCATTTTATAGAGGAAGTCATTGATGCAAAAAGCTACTTGCTCAAGGTCACATTATTAATCAGCATCCAGTCAGGAAAAGAAAACTACTTTGGAGGGGCACCTGGGTGGCTCAGTGGGTTAAAGCCTCTGCCTTTGGCTCTGGTCATGATCCCAGGGTCCTGGGATCGAGCCCCGTGTCGGGCTCTCTGCTCAGCGGGGAGTCTGCTTCCCCCTCTCTCTCTGCCTGCCTCTCTGCCTACTTGTGATCTCTCTCTCTCTCTGTCAAATAAATAAATAAAATCTTTAAAAAAAAAAAGAAAACTACTTTGGGTATTTCAGAGATAATGTTATCATCTGTATTGTTGAAGGAATCCTTATAGAAAGACTGGAGGAGCAAAAAGGAGGAAGGTATAATCCAAAGGGAACTGCAAGCAGAGCCAGCATCCTAGCACTGGAGGAACAAAAGAGAAAGTAGTGTTATCTAAAACCCACAAACACTGTGCTTCGGAAGCTTTTGGAACTTAACTATCGCATTATTAGAACTATTACTGCTACCAGCTTTGCAAGAAGCCAGCAGCCTTCAGAGGCCCCCCTCCCCGCTACTCCTGGAGCCTGAGTACAGGAGCACAGTGTGCCGAGGCCGCTGGAGCCTAAAGAAAGGAAAAATGCCTTCCATCCTCTTCTTGCTTTTTAATCTCCCATTAGCAGAATGGAACAGGCGACCACCTGGCAAGTGAATCTGGGAAATGATTTTTAGGACTCCAGTACCCTTAAGATACAGAGGAGAGGGTAGAAGGAGCTGGGAGACAGTGCACATGACTAGCATAGTCGAACAGCTGGCAATTGGCAGAGCTTAAATTTCAGGTAGTCTGGCTCCTGAGTCCATGCTCTCGACTGCTATACCATGACTGTAACACTGTGATCTATAATAAGAGTATTTCATATGTCTTAAAATTAAGATCTGCTCATAAATACAGTTGGCAGCAAAGAAATTATAGGAATTTTGTTTATTAAATATTCAACCAATATTTAGCAAGATCCTACTTTATGCCAGGCACTATTCTGAAAATACAATGATGGAGAGGACAAAAAAAAGAATAGAGGGAAGAGAGCTCCTTTCTCCCTGTTTCGGACTGAACAAAATTCCCTGGGAAGGATTCCGACTGGCTTGGCTTGAATCATGTGCCCACATACTGAACTGAGCATTTTAGCTGAGGCGTGGGTATTGGGGAAATAACCTGGTGGAAACGCCCACTATAATCCTGAGACAAGGATTTGAGTGCAGGTAGTTTATCTGGAGGATTTAAGAAACATCGGGAAGAGGTGGGAAAGTAAGACAAAGAAGGGAAAGCAATAAATAAAGGGTACTTTATCCAACCAGCAACCACACTGGTAATGACTGGAGCATAATCCCATGGAAAAACTGTGGGAAATGATATGAAACACATACCCCAAAGTTACCCACCTGAGGGGCAAGAGGGCTGGGTTATCTATATAATAAATCCCATCAGTCATTTGGTGAGTGCTGTTGAGATGGGAAGTTAATAATTCTCAGGTATTTGTAAATTGCTCTGAGTACACAGGGGCAGGGCTGCCTCCCATGCTTGGGAGAAAAGAGGTTCAGGTACTGGCAGCTAGAAATCTGCCTGAGAACACTGCAGTGGTAAAAGCCAGAGAGGTATAGGCGGGAGTCTACAAGGCCTACTACTCTTAATTTTTTCATCAGAGAAAAATTTTCTTTGTCCATAGTTGTTATGACTTCAAAAGAAATAATGCCGGTGAAAGAGTTTTATAATGTAGAAAGTATAATACCAAGAATTATTGTTTAGAAGTTTCTTGAAGACTGGGAACGGGTATTGTATTTTATATCTCTCATGGAACCTAGCACACTGATATATATATATATATATATCTCCTAAGCTTAAATAGTCGCTGAGTGGATTTGTCAATTTAATTAATACCTGAACATATTATTTTGTAGATTTATGAAGGTAGAATTATTTTTAAACTGTCATTATGATCAAAAAGTCAAGTTTTCATCTGTTTGAAGAATTTTAAGTAGCATGGTCTTGTTCTGTTCTTTCTTCTGTCATTCTTCTTAAATCTAGACCATTGTAGATAACCTGTTAATTGCCTACCCAATAACCATTTTCTTCTTCCTTTAAAAAATATCTTGATTACAAATAGGGTATTGATATTGCTGGTTCAAACCAATCATGAGAATGCTACTCTGATTAGCATGAGAAAAAGGCAAGAAAATCATAGATGCCAACCCTGATGCTGTTGAACTACTGAAGTGATACCAATAGCAATCTTCCTTCAGCCCTTCTTATTACATCAGAAAAATAAGCTCCTATTAATACTGTTAAACAGGTAATCTGTTACACACAGCTGATGATTCATAACTTCTTAAATAGCATTTTTTTTTCCTTTTGCATAGTAACCCCAAGACAAAGTCATTTTATTTCTGGAGTAAATTATTTAAGACAGTAACTCATCAGAAAACCCAGAAGAGCAGTAAGTATTTGGGCACACTAGTTTTAATCCTTCTGGATTCCCCTCTAAGGAAAGATCATGGTATTCCTCACGCTCTCTACCTGAGCTTCTACCCTTCAATATTCACTTTGATATTTTAAAACTTGCATCTAAAGAAGCTCGGGGGGGGGCGCCTGGGTGGCTCAGTGGGTTAGGGCCTCTGCCTTCGGCTCAGGTCATGATCTCGGGGTCCTGGGATCGAGCCCCGCATCGGGCTCTCTGCTCAGCGGGGAGCCTGCTTCCCCCTCTCTCTCTGCCTGCCTCTCTGCCTACTTGTGATCTCTCTCTGTCAAATAAATAAATTAAATCTTTAAAAAAAATAAAAATAAAAAAATAAAGAAGCTCGGGAGGGCTATATCACTGAGAAAGTTGTACTGAGATGATGGCCTTTCAAATATGAGGTAATATAGCATAACCATTTATGCATGATCTCCTCCTACATAGCCACTTTGCTTGCTCAGGTATATTTAAAAAACACATTCTCTTTTCTCCCTTCAGAATATATATTCTGAATCTCTCTACTTATTTCTGTCTCTCTATCATCACACAAGTTTACAAGTTCAAGTTCAAGCACAGTAATTTCTTACCTAGAATACAGTAATAGACTCTGAATTGGTGTTCCCAATTCCAGGAACTCTTGCCCTTAACAACCCTTCCTCCATGGAATGGTAAGAATGATCTTCTCAAAACGTAAGTCAGATCAATCACTTTCCAGCATAAAACCTTTCAATGGCTTACCATTTACCTAAGACAAAATTTAACACCTTATCATTGCACACAGTGTCTTGCATGATTGGCCCTCTTCCCATCTCTTTAACTTCATCCACTACCACTCTCCCTCTCACTCACTATGCTAGAGTTGTATAGACAATCTTTCAGTTCCTCAAACACATCAAAATATTTTTTTTGCCTCAAGGCCCTTGCACAAGCTATTCTTTCTGTCTAGAATGTCCTGACCTTTTTTCTCATCATGGTTGGTTTAAGCTTAAATATAAAGTCACTGCCCAGGCACCTGGGTGGCTCAGTTAGTTAAGCATCTGCCTTCAGCTAGGGTCATGATCCCCAGACCCTGGGATTGAGTCCCACATCCGGCTCCCTGATCAGTGGGGAGTATGCTTCTTCCTCTGCCCTCTCCCTCTGAGCTTGTGCTTGTTCTTTTTCTCTCTCTCTCTCTCGCAAAAATAAAATCTTTAAAAAAAGATTTCATAACTTTCATAAAGCCCAACTTTCATAACACTTATGACAGTAATCATTATCTGTAATAATATATATATTTGGTTTTTAGTTTAGTATATATGCTGTCAACTAGATCCCAAGAGGGCAGAGACATGGTTCTTTTCTTCTCCTTTAACAGAGCATTTGGTACATGAGTGCTTGTAAACTTGAATTAAATGAATGAATCAATTAATTAGTAGCAGTAATTTTACTTGAAAGCAATCCCCAGATTCCAAACTGGATTACTGACATCTTCCATGTAAAAGAGGAATATGCGATTGCAGCTTTCAGTATTATGATAAACTAGATAATCAGGTATTTTTACATTCTTGAGTAAATTAGTTCTTGAGTAAATTATTCTTTTTAATGCATTAGGATGGCAAAAAATGAGGGAAATACTTAAGCTATTCCCTCCTGCCAGCAAAATAAGTGCCAGGGATAGACACCAACCATGAGCTAAACTCAGAATTCCTGGCTTTAAGTGGTAAGTAAACCTGAGGACAGGTTAGCTATGAGAACAAATGGCCTAAGCAGTAGTTTACAAAACAAGTAAGAAAGTGAAGTAGGGACAATATTAAGTTGGGCCCTTTAAAGAAACTGTAACAGTAGCATGTTGATAGCACACTCTGTCCCTTGGCAGAAACATGAAAATTCTCACTTCAAAAAATATTCCAAATCTTAACAGAAAAATCACAGATCAAATAAATATAACTACAAAATCAAATATGATTAAGTACACGAAGAAGAAAGCCACCACTGAACACTCAAGGAATTCAGATATTACAATCATTAGATTCAAGAATATAAAACTCTTTAGTAAAAAAAGGGTAAAATTATAAAGACGAGGAAGCAACAACTGTCTATCATGGAATGATAAGAAAGCTCTGAAAAATAACTAAACGGCTCTTCCAAACATAAAAAACACAATTGTTGAAATCTTAATGAATGGGCTAAACAGATTAGAGAGAGCCGAAAACAAAATTAACAAACTGGAAGATATTATTGAAATTACCTAGAATGAAGCACAGAAGAATGAGAGGAAAATATAAATTATGAAACTGAGAAAGTTTGAAAATATAACAGTGTTCATCGATATTCCAATGTGGTTTGTCCTAGGGGGAAAAAAAAGAGTAAAGAAAAGCAAGGAATGGTGTTATTTTAATTTAGTGGCTGAATTTTTAAATAATAAATGACATGAACTCAAAATTAGGAAGCATAAGGTAAATCAAGCAGTTTAATAAAAAGATACTGCATAATATCAAAGATAAACAATTGTGAAAGAAGCAAGAGAGGAAAGACAGCTTACCTACAAAGACTGATAGCAGTTCTCAGTAATAACAACGGAAGTCAGAAGACAGTGAAATAATACCTGTCAAGAGCTGAGAGAATGACTGTCACCCTAGAACTGCACAACCAGCAACTTATTTTTCAAGATAAGGGCAAATAAACATATTTTAAGGTTAAGGAAAATTGTGAGATCAGTACACTAGCTCTAAAGGGACTTCTAAAGTATGCACTATAAGAAGAAGGAAAATAATCCCAAAGATACAGTATGAATACAAGAAAGTATAATGAGCATCAAAAAAAAAAAAAAAAGGTAAACAGAGTTGCTGGTATGAGGAAAGAAAGATAAGTAAGAAGAAAAGAACCAGTCAGAAGCACAGAGAGAAACAAGGGAAAATGTAAAACAGAAAAGAGCCTGAGAGATAAAAGTAAAAGTAAGTGAAAAAGTCTAACATTCATATAACTCTAGCCTTGGAAGGTAAAGACAGAAAATGGGGGAAAGGTATATTTGAAGACATAATAGTCAAGAATTTGCACAACTGATAAGATACCCATATAGGTTTAAGAAAAAGAGAGAATGAACTTCAACCTAAGTGTCTCACTTTATACCCTTACAGAAAAATTAATTCATTTTGGATAATAAATTAAATGTAAAATGTGAAACTATAAAACTTTTAGAAAAAAAAAACACAGGAGAAAATCTTTGGGATTTAGAGCTAAGAGTTCTTAGAGTTAACACCAAAAGCACAATCCATTAAAGGATAACCTGACAAACTGAACCTCATCGAAACTAAAAAAAATTGCTCAGCAGAGAACATAAAGACAGGATGAAAGGCAAGTTACGAACTGGGAGAAAATATCTGCAAACCATATATCTGACAAAGGACTAATATCTATATTACATAAAGAACTCTCAAACCCCAACAATTTTTTTTTTTTAAATCCAGATAGAAATTGAAAGAGATGAACAGGAACTCATCAAAGCAGGTATACAGATGGTGTATAAGCAAATGCAGAGATGTTCAACATGATTAGCCATTAGAGAAATGCAAACTAAAACCATAATGACAGATCACACTACACACCTATCAGAATGGCTAATATAAAAATTGTGACAACACCCAATGCTGGTAAGAATACAGAGAAGCTGGATCACTCATACATTGCTGGTGACAATGGAAAATGGTACAGCCACTCTGAAAAACAGCGGTAGTTCTTAAAAACCTAAATATGAAACTACATACAGCCTATTTACACAGAAACAACTTTGGCCCACAAAAATGACTTGTGTTCACAAAAACCTATACATGAACGTTTACAGCAGCTTTATTCATAATAGCCCCAAACTATAAAAAACCCATAGGTCCCTCATCTGGTGAAGGGTTAAACAAACTGTTTTACATCCATACTATAGTACTCAGCAAAAAAGGGGAACAAATTATTTATATATGCAACAACCTGAATGAATTTCCAGAGTATTGTGTTGAATGAAAAAAAAAAAAAAACAATTCTAAGTGTCACATACTGTATACTTTCACGTATTTTTGTATATTTTGTTTTGAAAAGACAAAATTATAGAAATGGAGAAAAGCTTAGTGGTTGCCAGGGGTCAAGGAGTGTGTAGCTATAAAGGACAAGATGAGAGATCCCTTGGTGATGGTGATGGAAACATTCTGAATCTGACTGTAACAATGTCAATTCCCAGTGGCAAGATTGTACTACAGTTTTGCAAGAGGAAACTGGGTAAAGGGTACACGGCATCTCTCTGTGATATATCTTACAACTGTACCACAATCTGAAATTATCTCAAAATAAAACAACTTCATTTTAAAAACTATAATGAGCTAATGGAGGGGAAAATGGAATTATAAAAAAATATTTAATTGGTTAGAAAAAGGCAAGAAAGAAGAATGGTAGCATAGAACAGATGGAACAAATGTAAAACAAATGATAAGATGGTAGTTTTAAATTCAGAAACATTTAGGAAATATACTAAATGGTTCAGTTAAAACACAAAGATTGTCAGACTGATTACAAAAGCAAAACCCAATCATATGTTGCTTAACAAGATACACCATAAGTATGGCACATAAAAAATGAAAGTAAACAGATGGAAAAAGATATATCATAAAAATATTAACCAAAGAAATCTAGTATAGCTACTCAAATGTCAAAAGTCAAATTTGTGTTAATATTACTAGAAATAAAAAGAATATTACATAAGAATCAACATAAGAGATTATAAGGATCCTACATATTAAAAGATAAGAAACAGATGGCCAGGGCACCTGGGTCCGTTAAGCATCTGCCTTGCACTCAGGTCATGATCCTGGGGTCTTGGGATGGAGTCCCGCATCAGCCTCCCTGCTCAGCAGGGAGCCTGCTTCTCCCTCTCGCCTTGATCCCCCAGCTCCCTGCTCATGCTCTCTCTCTCTCTGTAAAATAAATAAATAAAATCTTAAAAAAAAAGAAAGAAACAGCATGGCAAATCAACTTGAAAATTTATATGAAATGGACACATTCTTTGAAAACACATCTTAACAAAACTGACAGGTGAAGAAATAGAGTATCAAAATGTTTATCTATTAAATAACCTTAGTCCGTATTTAACCTTCCCATGAAGAAAACTCCAGGCACACATTGTTTCACCAGTAAAGTTTATCAGGCATTTAGGAAGTTCACAAATTCTTCCAAAGAATACAAAAAGAAGAAACATTTTTGAACTTGTGAAGTAAACAAAACCTTGATAGCTAGGGCTGCCCAGTTAATCTGAATTTCAGATAAACAATGAATGATGTTTTAGTGTAAAATATTGCACAGGATATACACAAACTAAAAAAAAATACTGTTTATTTGAAATTCAAATTTAACTGAATGTCCCATATTTTATTTGCGAAATCTGGCAACTCTACTGGTAACAACACTTGATAAGGGCTTTCCAAGAAAAGTAAATTACAGGTCAGTATCTCATGAATATACAGGCAACAATCCTAAAGAAAATATTGATAAATTAAATCTAGCAACACAGAAAAAGGACAATGTCATGATCAATTTGGCATTTTTCCACAAATACAAGATTAGTTTAATGTTGGGGAAAAAAAAGTAAAAGAATTAGAAACGAATCTAACATGTAATGTATAAAGTAAAATTTTAAATATTGTTTAAAAATCCAAATTGATTTGTAGATTCAGCGCAATGGCAATATAATTCCCAGCAGGGTTTCACGGTGAGGAGTCCTAGCACTGTTTCTTGGTTCCCTCAAATTCTAAGAGGATGGTTTCAGAGATAAGATGATCACAGAGTAGAGTTTAAAGGATGAATAGAGTGGACAGTATAAGAGAAAGGAATGGCAACTGCCAAAAAAGGATATAGTAGGTGAAAAGCAAATTTCCAATTTTCCAATTTACCAATTTTCTGGTAAATTTTCATTTTCCGTAGGAAAATTGTCTACTCGATTTCAGTTTTCTCACTGTATTTTTGAGGGGATGTTATACATATGACTTTCATAATCCTCATATTTGAATGAGTTGAATTTTCCTGGACTAGAACCAGGAGTAGAAAGAAAGGTCAGGGTCGTTTTACACAATTCATCTCTCATGGGTTCTCGGCTGTTGCTATAGCAAAAGACTATTTCTTTAAAATATGGCAACTCTACGAAGCCACACTTACTCTGCTTCTCATTACCTAACCTAGTTCTGAAGAGATTCTACACAGCGTCCTGGACTTCCTGATTTATGCACAGGCCACAGGGAGACACATTTTGCCTTCAAAGATATTACTGCTTTTAGAAAGTGACTTTACTGGTGCTTTCTAAGATCTGCTATCTCTGATTAGTCACTTTCTATCCTTCTCTCTGTCCCTCCTCAGTGTTTGGACTCCATTCAATCTCAGTTCTTTCTCAAAATGTTCTCTTGATTTCCTATATGGGCTTCCTGCCCAGTGCTTCTAGTCTCAGTTGCCTATTGTAGCACTCACATGTGATTTTAGAGTTTGGGGGGTTTTCTTCGTCAGCTGCTTGCTGAAAATTCAGTTTCTTTGAATTTATTTCCATTCTCCTTTTTGCTCTGGATCAGTCAAAAGAGAATGAATGAAAAAGTTTAGGACTAAGCAGACCCTGTGTTCTTACAGAATGCTAATATACTTAATTTTTTCCCCATGTTTTCAAAAGATATGAAGAAATTCTCTGAAAGTACCATGATTATTGGCTTCAGATAATGAAGAAAAATGTTATAGTTGTCAGTAGCCAAATTAAGAGCTGATTATTTAGATGTTCACATCTGCTATGACATTAAGATTATATACAGAAATAATGCAACAAAATAGTTTTAATGAAAAAACATTGGAGGCATACAATGTAGAAAAAAATTTTTAATGGAAGAAGGTCAGTGAGAAGCAGCACTTTATTCTGATATGTTAAAAAGAGAATTTCTAGTGAACTATTCTTCCTGAACCCACACAACTAAAACATTGTACAGGAACATTTGAGAGGATCTTATAGGATTATGGATGAGGGGATGTCCCAAGAATGCTTTTTTGATCCTGGGGATTTAAAGCTATGTTCAGTTTCTTTTTGATGGTTAATACCATTACATCTTAGTAATCAGCCACAGATAGTTTTCTACCCAGAGCAAGCTCCAGCATTTCCTGGGAACTACATTGATTTTTATATGCTTCACACTTTGATGAGAAAAAAAATCACAGTGGAAGAAGCAGAGATATGCCGACCAAAATGTTACACTCTGGACAATATCAGAATGTGAATATTGTTTTAACATAAACAGTACTAGTTACAACCCAGCAACTTAACAAAGGAGGTGAGAGGAAAAACCGAGCATTTGGCAGTCACCTTGATGTAGGGCTGGAGTCCAATATGTATTAACCCTAGTGAAACACTCCCACTCTGTGACAGGACCCCAAGAAACAGCCCAAAAGTGGGGATATGGACTGGAATAATTTGGTTGGATCAGAAATCCTCCAGCATGATTTGGGAGTATTGGAACCCTTTTTATGGAGTTGAGAGAAAGAAATGAAACTCTTCTCTGGAGGGACCTAACAGTATCCAATGCTTCAAATTATTTCTATCGTTAATTTTTTAAATAACATCAAGAGCAAACAAAGATAATAGGTTGCAAGAAGAATTGAGTATGAGCCAATACCAGTAGAAACAACAGACAAAAGGCAAACATAATTTAAAAACCACTCTGCTTGCTATGGTCATGGAGGAAAAAGTCAAGCTTATAAATTTTGTCAAGGAACTGGAAACTATGCAAAGTGACACATCTTAACTAAAGATAAATTATAAAATGAAGAGGATAACTAAAAGTATAAAAATTACGGATGAATCTTAGAGAAGATTTGGCATACCTAAAGAGAATGAATAACTGGAAGGTAGACTAAAAGAAACAATCCCCAATGAGGGAAGGAAAAATAAAATAAAAAGTATTGAAGATAGAGCAAGAGACATAGAGGATACAGTGGGATGGCCCAATATATATTGGAGTTCCAGAAATGGAATGAGAGCAGAAATGATATGTGAAGAGATATTGGCTGAGAATATCTGAGAATTGATTAAAAATATTTGTCTATAATTTGAGAAGCCCAATGAAGTACAACAGGATTTTTAAAAATAAAAGGCATATTATTGAAGTAAAACCACAGAAAATCAAAGAGAAAAACTTAAAAGAAGCTGGCGGAGGTGGTGTGGGGATGGACATGACCCTCAAAAGAACCTCGCGCTTTGTGGAAAGAAAAGATTAATTAATTAATTAATTAAAGAGAAGCAAAGTAAAGATTAATATTGGACTTTAAAAAGTAAGGATATACGTTGTACATTTTAGGATCAGAAGATTATAATAAGAGTTTATAACTTCCAAACTAATTTCAAGGAAACTGAACTATTTTAAAATACTCCCAAAGAAAGCAAAAAAGGAAAATAAAACAAACATAGTGTAGGCACAACAAATAGAAAGCACAAAAGATGATGGATAGTAGGTTTAAACCCAAGAATATTAGTAATTCATAAGTATAAATAGACTAAATGCCCTAGTTAAGACGCAAAGATTATTAGACTAGATTTTTTAAAAATGCAAAACCATGTGCACTAGAGACACTTTTCAGTTATCAGGATACAGAAAGGCTGAGAGTAAAAAGATGGAAAAATTTGGTTGATCCTTGAACAACATGGGTTTGAACTTCGCAGGTCCCATTATAATGGAGATTTTTTACAGTAGTGCTGTAAATGTATTTTTTCTTCCTTATAATTTTCTTAATAACTTTTTTTTCTTTAGCTTACTCTATTGTAAGAATACCGTATATAGCATATATAACACACAAAATACGCATTAATCAGCTGTTTATGTTATTGATAAGGCTTCTGGTCAATAGTAGGTTATTGGTAAAGTTTTGGGGGAGTCAAAAGTTATACCTGGTTTTTTTACTGCATGGGGGTATGGTACCCACAGTGTTGGGGAGTATGGTGCCCACATTGTTTAAGGGCCAGCTGTATATCGTGCAAACACTAAGTAAAAAGCAGGTGATGTAACTATATTAATACCAACCAGAAAAAATAGAATTTAAGGCTAAAACCATTACAGAGATAAAGAAGGTCAGTTCAGAATGCTGAAATATTCAGTTCCAGGTTCATATAACAATTCTAAATTTGTGTCAACTAAGTAACATGGTCTCAACATATGTAAAGCAAAAATTGACAGAATGAAAAGGAGAAATAAATTTATAAGCCTGTGTAGGATATTTTAACTTACTAATTTATAGAACACGCAGACAAAAAGTCTGTGAAGATACATAAAAGTGAACAGCACAATTAACAGGACCCAATAGACATAAATAGAATACTAACCTAATAGGAGAATATGAATTGTTTTTAAACACAGAATATTTTTAAAAAATCAACCATGTTAGGAGCACCTGGGTGGCTCAGTCAGTTAAGCACTCGACTCAGGTCATGCTGTCAGGGTTGTGAGATCAAGCCCCACCTCTGGCTCCATGCTCAGCAGTGAGTCTGTTTGAGATTCTCTCCCCCTCTCCCCCTTTCTCAGCTCGCACATGTGTTCTCTCTCTCTAGAATAAATAAATCTTTAAAATAAAAATCAAACATGTTCTTGGTTCAAAAGCAAACCTCAATAAATTTTAAAGGATTTAAATTATATATATTTCTGTAACAAAGCAAATGTGTTAGAAATCAATAAGGGTAAAAAAAAAAAAGAAATCAATAAGGGTAACAGATCATCTGCATATATTTGAAAATTAAGAAATGTACACCTAAATAATTATGCATCAAAAATAATCCTGAGGGAATTTAGATAATATTTTGAGCTCAATGATAATAAGAATAACACATATTAGGACTTGTGGGGTGCAGGCAAAACAGTATCCATAGGGAAATATATAGCTTCTAATTCCATTACTTGTAAAGAAGTTAGTAAAACAACAGCAAAATAAAAAAGAATAATAAAGAAATAGAAAAAACATAATAGAAACTATGAATAAAGCTAATATTTGTCCTTTAAAAGGTCTAATGAAATTGATAAAATACTCTGGTGAGGTCTGATCCAAAAAAGAGAGAAGGTACAAATAATTGAAATCAAGAGTGAAAGGAGAAACAGCAGTACAAATCTGGCATACATTAAAAAAGTAAGAGGATATTATGAGCAAGTAAACAGTATAAGCAAATCTTGTGTACATTAAAAACAAGAGGACATTATGAGCAAGTAAACAGTATAAGAAACAAAAATATCTGTCATAAACACTATATATAGTGGTGAAACTTAGAAAGTCTTTCTTTTGAGACTGGGTACAGGACAGTAAGCCTGCTAATACCACTTCTTTTCCAATATTGATCTGGAGTCCTAGCCATGTAGTAGAGTGAGAAAGAAAAGTAAATAAATTAGGAATAAAGGAACAAAGCTCAATATTTGGAAGTGATATGATTGGGTGCCTTGACAATCCAAATGAATATAGAAATAAATTACTGTGAGTAGGAAATTTTATGATAGGGAAGTTCGCTGAATTTAAACATTATTTCGGGAAAAAATTCAGCTTAATTTCTACATATTGGCAACAAAGAAAATGAAATATTAAAAAACATGCCATTTATAATAGTATCAGAAATATCAAGTACATATGAATAAGTCTAATAAAAGATATGCAAAACTTCTGCAAAATGACAAAATTCTTTTTTTTTTTTAAGATTTTATTTATTCATTTGAGAGAGAGAGAGTGAGAGAGCATGAGAGGGGAGAAGGTCAGAGGGAGAAGCAAACTCCCTATGGAGCCGGGAGCTCGATGCAGAACTCAATCCCGGCACTCCGGGATCATGACCTGAGCTGAAGGCAGTCCATTAACCAACTGAGCCCCCCAGGTGCCCCAGTGACAAAATTTTGTTAAGACACATTACAGAAGATCTGAATGAATTGAAAAATATATCATGTTCATGGATTAGAAGGCTCAGTATTGTAAAGGTAACTATTCTCTCCTAGGTTAATGTATGGATTCAATGCAAAGTCAACCAAAAATCCCAAAGGTTCTATTGTGGTTGTATGTTTGTTTTATTTTTTTTCCGGACTTGGGTAGCAGTTATATACATGTTTGTTTTTCCATAACTACTGAAACTGGACATTTATGTTTTATGCCCTTTTTGAATGCTTGCTTTATTTTAAACTAGGTAAAAGAAAACTGTGTAATAGAATTATTCATATATAAAGATGTATAAACTAACATAAACAATTTTTTTCTAACAGGAAATCCCAAGAAATTGTTAACATTAGTTGCTTTTAGGGACAAGGATTTGAGAAGATGAAAGGAAACAGGCTTTTTTTCATATCGAACCTTTTGTTTTATTTGAATTTCCTAATCATGTTCATGTTAGGATTATGGGTCAATCTGTAAATTTTTATAAATTAAATAAAATTATTTAATTACTTACTTTAAAGTAAAACCAGAAAAATTAAATCATGTTAAAAGCTCCAGAGGGAAGCAAGTCAGGGAAAAACACTTTTTAAAGAATCATATTATAACCATTTCAGAAAGCAAATATTTTAATGGCATCAACAACCTCCCTATAACTTAGGTTTCATAAATCTGTATATCCACATTGTGTACTCTGAGGTAGGATTACCATGAAGCTAATGGATTTAAGCTTCAGAGTCCCTCACTTGGACAGGCCCTTTTAAATGCTTGTGCCTAATTCTGTATTTATGATTTTAAATACTTTTTCTTAAAGAAGACTCCTCATATTATGTAAGTTTGAAGCTCCCCAAAGCCTGATTTCAACATAGGTTGTGAATTATCTTAAAGGAGGGAATTCTTACCTGCCCTGAATATGAAGATTTGTAGAAATAATGAACTATGGTTGTAACAAAAATTTCTTTGATTGAACAATAGATTCACTGAAGATATACTTTAAATCAGGCATTGAGAATTTGCAATTCACCTACTCCAGGAATGCCTTCTACTTGCCAGAGGTGAATCACTGCCTCTTGTGCACTAAATCTGTACTTTTTCTCTAATTTTACTGAGGCATGTATTTTAGTCTGTGTGGCTGCTATAACAAACACCATAGACTGGGTGGCTTATAAACAGAAATTTATTTCTCACAGTTCTAGACACAAGGAAGTTCAAGACCAAGGCACTGGCAGGTCTGTATCTGGTGAGTCAGCTTTCTAGTTCATAAACTGCCATCTTCTCACTTGTGTTCTCCCATGGTAAAAGGAGCAAGGGGGCTCTCAGGAGCCTCTTTTTATGAAGGCACTAATCCCATTCAGGAGGCCTCCACCTCATGACCTATCACCTCCCAAAGATGCTACCTCGGAATACCATCACATTGGGGATTAGGTTTCAACATATGAATTTTGCGAGGACACAAACATTCAGTCTTCGGTATTTATAGTGTATGGTGTGCTTGTTAAGCTACTCTACTACTGGACAGTGAGCTACAAAAATGGCTAGGACCCTGTTTCAATTATTTTTATACCCCAGGGCCTAGAAAAGATCCCAGTATGCAAAAATGTTTAAGTGGATTCTTTTAAAATAACCATATTGTGTGTAAAGGAAGCCTAGCAACAATTGATCACTTTAGTAAAATTCATATGAAAGGGATACATTGCTAAACCATATACATATACATGAAGTAATCTGGTCACATTTTGCATAAGATAGATTATAAACTTTTAAGGCCAAAGACCAAACAATATTATGAATCATTTTAAAAACAAAAGTATAAAAAATACGAAAATCCAACATCCTAACACTACATTTGTTTCAGATTTTTTTAATAAATAAAAACTTACACACATAACAGACTCCACCTTTAAACTATTCCCTTATTCTATCCCTTGGCCTCTCTCCTGAGAGATGAACCTCACCCTGAAGTTGGAGTGTATCCATCCTGTCCATATGTTCTCATTTTTAACCACGTAAGAAAATATATGCACAAACAATAGATACTAGTATTCTATGCTTAATAGATTAAGCCAGCATTATCTAATACAAATACGTGATCCACAGGTTTAAACATTTAAATGTCCTTGTAGCCACGTTTAAAACAGAGACAAGTAAACTTTATTTTAATGTTATATTTCATTTTCATCCAGTATGCTCAAATATTATTTCAACATGTAATCAATATAAAAATTACTAATGAGCCATTTAATATACTTTTTAACTGGTACTAAGTCTTTGAAATCCTGTTAGTTCATACTTACAGCACATCTCAACTTGGATTCTAAGTTTAGATTTCACAAAATTTAAATTGAAAAAATACATTCATATATTCAAGTTGTTCCAAAACACACTTAAAGGTTTTCCAATAACTGAAATCCATTTTTAAAATTTAGTTAAAATTAAATTAACAATTTAGTGTTTCAGTAGAAATAACCACATTTCAAGTGTTCAATAGGCACATATGGCTATCAGACACCCTACTGGAGAGTGCAGTTTAAAAAAGTAAAACAAAATACTTACCATTCATCATCTTTCTTTCGCCCATTCAATTTGTGTAATATTTTAATGTTTCTTTTTTTCCTTTGCCATATCCTAGAACGGAAAAGCACAGAAGCAATGGATAGCTTTGAATTTCAGGGCAGATTGACATTTACGTTTTTAAAAAAACCATCTATCACTAAATTCACTCAGCAAGTCTAAAAGAACTTTTAAAAGAACCTGCTCCGTATTTTTGTATAAATAATGGGATTGCTGAACAGGATGCATCTGATAAAAACAGTGACGCACTGCAACTAGCAAAGGTGCAGCTTTCATATCAGCCGCTCCCATTCTTCTACCCCGCCCTCCACAAGCACGCGCCCACAGGCACGCACGCACACACACGTACAAACACTTCACGCGCGCACACGCACTCTACACGCACAAGCACACAGGCGCTGGCAGGCACCCAAGGAAATGCAGTTTCTTTCTCGCCTCTCATTCCGTAGAGAGAACGCCAGGAAGTTTCTAAGAAACACTCACGCTAACTTGGTATTGGTGGGTTTCCACGTCCCCTTCTACAGGATATTGACTCCGCCCTTCTCCAGGTCCATTAGAGGAGAAATTGCAAAGGTTGGAGGTGGAAGCGGAAAGAAGACCTGTTATAACCAGTCAGCAGCTCCACCTCAGGAGGCGACCAACTTTGTGCACCCAAGAATGAAACCTGATCCTTGCCGGAACGTGCAAGCATTTAAAAAGGCCTTAAGCTGTGGCACTTGGGAAGAGGCCCTGTCACAGTCGGGTTCGGGATGGGCAGTTTTGCCTAAGCGAGAGCCCCTAAACAAACTAGTGCGTCAATGAATGGAACTGTTATTCAGCCGCCTTGTTAGCAGCAAAAACTGCAGGACCTCCAGAGCCCGAAGAGCGCTAGCTTTCCTGAGTTGTACTTGGTTTGGGCTTCCCACAAAAGCATGGCCACACCAAAAATTCTTTTTCCACAGATAGGAAAACGGCCCCGAAACTTTTTTACCCCACACTTTCACTCCTTTCCCCTCCTAGCTCCCGCCCCGCGCATTTTGCGCTTTGCCTCAGCAGCTGAGTGACTCCTTCGTCTGGAATGCCATCTCTGAAAAATTCCGGTAGCCAAACAGAAACCAACTTCCCGAGAGAGACGAGAAGCGAGAAACATCACAACCCCCAACCACACTCTCCTGTTTTCCCCGTGCTTTAAAAAAAAAAGCAGCAGCAGCCCGACCCGTCGCCACGCGATGCATGCTAGGATAAGTAGTTCCCACAATCCCCAAGGCGCCGAGTCAGGGAGGAACTCAGGTTGATTTCCTCCGAAGAGAACTACAATTCCCGTGGTGCCCCGCTACAGAGTGGAAGGGGCGGGACAGGAGAGAACGCATCGCGCTTGCGCAAGTCGAGGGGCCGAAGGGAGGCGGAGGCGCCCGGGTCCAACAGCTGAAGCGTCTCCATGTGACAGTGAGCGGGGTCCTAACTCCTGGCGCCGCCCCATTCGGGTTCTTGACCCAAAGCACTGTCCCCTGTCCCGGCGCCAGCAGACAACAACAGGCTAGGACGCTTGGTGTCTGGCCGTGCCGCCGGAGGAATTGCCTCGGCGGGGTCAGGTGCCTGAGGGACCCTGCGGAGACTCGGGAGTCTCCGGAGAGAGGCGGAGCGGGGATTTCTGTCAGCGCCGGCGTCCCAAAGCGCGGAGACATGAACGGCTTCACGCCTGAGGAGATGAGCCGCGGCGGGGACGCGGCCGCCGCAGTGGCAGCCGTGGTCGCTGCCGCCGCGGCTGCCGCAGCTTCAGCCGGGAACGGGACAGGGGCTGGCGCCGGGGCTGAGGTGCCCGGGGCCGGGGCCGTCTCTGCGGCTGGGCCCCCGGGAGCGGTCGGCCCCGGCCCCGGACAGCTGTGCTGTCTGCGGGAGGACGGTGAGCGGTGCGGCCGGGCAGCCGGGAACGCCAGCTTTAGCAAGAGGATCCAGAAGAGCATCTCCCAGAAGAAGGTGAAAATCGAGCTGGATAAGAGCGTAAGTGACGGCGGGACGGCCCAGCCCTGCCAACCCCCTTGGAGCTCCAGGAGCGGTGCCGACAGGGATTGTTGGGCGGAGGGTTCAGGGGTCCCCCTAGACCTCCGCTGCAGTGCGAACCCGTTGTGTGGTCTCTGGTAGGAAACAAACAACAAAGTCGCTGCAACTCCGACCGCCACCCCCAACAGACACATACTTGCACGCCGCGGTTCCGCTCCTCCCCCACCCCTCCTATCCCCCCCACCCCCACGCTCGCTGAGTTGGTTCTGCTCACTGTCTAACCCCTTCCTCCTTCACTGAGATCGGGAAACGAAACAAAGGGGACTGCGGCTCGGAGGGCCCGGAGTAGTTTTCTTGCAGCCCGGCAGCTCCTTCTGGAATGGAGGCGCCTTCTTTGTTTTGCTGCCCTAGCTGGCGTGTGGCCCCAGGGAGTAACTCCCCTCGGGTAGGCAAAAGTGGAGTCCTGCAGAGACCAAGGACCTGATACTGCTGTACGAAAAGACCCGTTTCCTCGTTCGCCCGAGTACGGAGGGAGGGAAGCGAGCTCACCCCGCGCCTTGCTGGGAGCGGGGATTGTGAACAATGTCAGCATCTAGCGCAGCTGCTCCCAACGTGGGGAGCACGTAGCCTCAGCGGTTTTACCATCCCTTTGGCAGCCATCGGGATTTCTTTTTCCGTCCTTTTTCACGTCTGTTTTTTGTTTGTTTTTACCATCCACGAGGTTTTTAGAAACAATCATTGCCACTTTTCCGAGCTCTTCCTGGCGGTAAATGAATAACAAGATGCCAGAACCTAGCACACGTCCTGCATAATTTTAACTTGGATTTAGTTTAGAAGTTAATTTAAAAGCCTTAGTCTTTAATCGTTTGGTTTTTTAAAGGAGCTTAACTGTGTTAATATATGCAGCCCAATATTTCAAATGTTACCATACAGCTCTCAAGACTACATTAACTTGAAGCTTTTGCAAAGTTTGTGATACTTTATGCCTGTTAAAGGCATACTTGTGATACTTTATGCCTGTTGAACAGTTCTTCAGTCATGCTCATAAGAAACTTTTCAAGTAAACTTGAATAATTTCACATTGCTTTGGTTAGAAAAACGTGATACAAATACATTCATTAAATATTCAGAAGTTTATAATTCAAATTTAAATATAAGTAGTATATGAAATCAGCTCATGTGTAAAAATGGATAGTTTTGTATCTGGTTTATAACTTGAATATTGAGAAAGAATAGGAAGCATACATCATGCTACTAAAATATGCTCTTTGAGGAGAGAAAATATCAAATAGCAAAGTTGTGGGCAATATCACCTTTCCCCTTGTTAAAAAGCAGCATGACCTAACAAATCTAGTTCACCTTCACTGCAATTTAATGACAAAATCCAGAGTTGGAATTTCTCATTCTGCTTCTCTGCCTCCCTCCCTTCCACCACCCCCCTCCACTCCCCAATCCTCTTAACGGTATTGCCAGACTTGGTATGTTCTAACTGAATGCAGGATTTAAGCATAGAAACATGCTTTTGTCTTAACAATGGCCTGTTTCGACTGTTTTTATTTTTAATAATTCACTGTGCCGTATGTATTTTACTAATACATGGACACATTACAGAATCATAAGTAGTTTGTGAAACTTTCTGTTTCAGGCAAGGCATCTTTACATTTGTGATTATCATAAAAACGTAATTCAGAGTGTTCGAAACAGAAGAAAGAGAAAAGGGAGTGATGATGATGGAGGAGATTCACCTGTTCAAGATATTGATACTCCAGAGGTAGATAAAGTTTCTCTATGTTAAATGTAAATCTTAAGTATTCCATTCTGAAACTTATATTGAAAAATATGAATAAATTTTTAAAATACTTAAAGCGAGAAATCTGAAAATGAAATCAAAATTAAATATAGCCAGTTAACAGGCAGTTGTTGTTTGACTTATGTTTTCAGTTGACAGTGCTTATGGCTCTGTTGCCTTCTAACTTCTTTTTTTGCTCCTAGTTTTCAATATTTATCTTCAAAAGATTAAAGTGTACAATATATTTATAGCTTTGATTATATAGAAGGAATAATGGAATGGAATCACTTAAATCATGTAATTTTTGTTATTTAATAATGGAATTACAGAATTATATTTTTATTGTGCCAAAATTGAAATTTTATTATATGTATCAAAGATAACTTTTAAAAATTGCACGAACTAATTCTTACACATTTATTTTTTTCTAGGTTGATTTATACCAATTACAAGTAAATACACTTCGGAGATACAAAAGACACTTCAAACTATCAACCAGACCAGGACTTAATAAAGCACAACTTGTTGAGGTATTTATGAATTTTAAACTATATTTTAAATGAGCCTGTTTATACAAAAAAGAGTCATTAAAGACTAATGAAATTGTTAACATAGTGTATATAACAATACATTTTAGTTAGACCGGTTAATAAAAAATCTATTATGGAAGAATCTAGTTTCCTAGAAATGTTTGTCTGCCTCTTAAATTCCTTTATGTAACAGCCACTCAATGGATCGTATGTAATTTTCTAAGCATTTTTTGATATTGGCTTTCGGAAATACTGGGTGATAATTTTTAAATTCTCATTCTGGAAATCCGTTGGTTTTGAAATTCCACTTAGTAAACATTTACTGAACACTTAATTGAGGCATAATAAAAGAAACTGATAAACTTTGTGTCTTTATTAGAATTTTTTTAAAGTTTTTGACGGGTTGGGTCTACAGATTAGCCTGTAAATAGTATTCCTATAACTTCTTGATTTAACTGTTTCAGAATTTGTCCTGTTGTTAGTTTGTTTTATTCGAGGCATCTGTGCTTTCTTCACATCTGGAAGATGCAAAGACTTCTATCCAAGGTTTTACTTAGTTTACTTTGATATAGAACTTCTAGTCTTTTTGTAAATTTTGAAATATGTGTCTTCTCAGGAATTAATAGGACCAAGAAATCTGTGAATCATATTAAGGTGTTTATAGACTTATGTATTTGTACTATAATCATTTTAAGTAAAAATATTTAATCTAGTAGACAGAATATAAATTAAATATATAAATCAGTTTTCTCATATTTTTCAGCTTAGGTTTAGTAATGCAACATTTTCTAAAACGTGCATATTCAATAAGGTAAAAGATACAGAAGGTACAATTCTTTGGCAGAATGCTTTTTAAACATTGTTAAGATACTGACTTTTTAGCCAGAATTTCTTCTTTCCTTCTTGCCTAAGCAACAAAAATTTAGTTTTTCTTTAAATTTGATTTAAAAGATCCAGTCCTTTTTAGATTGTATAGTATATTAATATAACATAAACATAGATATTATCTACCATGATAAAACTGTATCCATATATACAGATACTCGTCAAGTGGAAGGTACCTTTGTTTTGGGACAAATGAGAACCAGAGAACTGATTATTATAAATGTTATATATAACGTACAGTTGACCCTTGAACCACACAAGGGTTAGGAGCATAGTCAAAAATCTGCATATAACTTCTGATTCCCCAAAAACTTAACTACTAATAGCCTACTGTTGACTGAAAGCCTTCCTGATACTATAGTCAACATATTTTCTATGTCATATGTATTATATATATTCTTACTATTCTCAATAAAGTAAGCTAAAGAAAAGAAAATGTGGAAGAGAAAATACATTTACAGTACTGTACTGTATTTACTGAAAAAAAAGTGTGTAAGTGGGCCCTCACAGTTAAAACCTGTGTTGTACAAGGGTCAGAAGTATGTATTTTTTAAGTGCACCAGAAATATTTGATAATCTGATATTTAAAAAGTTATATTATTTCTATAACTACTTTCTTCTTTAGAAATGAGAAGAAATCCAAATGGCAATGAAAGTTATAGTTTACTTAGTCAGCAGTGATTCCAGAGTTAGGCGACTGCCCTCTTTAAATCTCTTAATTATTATATGAATAACATTTTCTTTAAGAAGTTTTGTTTTCTGCATTCTAGATACGCATATCAACACCCCGGTTTAGTCTATTGTATTTCTCTTTGTTGTTGTGCAGATGTTAGATTAGCAGAATGAAAAGGCCAGAAAGCAGATAAACATTCTTCAGTGAGCATCTCTCTTTCCCTTCTCATTTCCATCCGTAATCTTTATTCAGAAAAAGTTTCAAGGAACCTTAACAAAGAGTATTGCCAATGAATGAATGAATATAAGTTATAGCAAGTATATTTTGTAAGATAGTTGATAATTTGAATAGTTCCAAAATTTTTTCAACTTATATATTTATCCTTTTTCTGTGTGAGTAGGGTCTACATTCTATTTTATTTCATTGATACTTAAAGTTTAAAACCATTTACCTCCTAATGTAGATTCTAGTTATAAAATTTAAATAAAAGCAAATAATATTCTAATTAATGTATATTTAATTGAGTGGATTAGAGGGTCCGGTGAAATCACACTATCTCTTGTACATAACATCTTATTCTTACATGCTTTTCATTTTGTTGGTATTTTGTTAGTTTATTTTTAAAAGGAAATAGCTCTTATCACGTAGCACTTTTTCTTTTGATGAATGTGTATTTTACCTAGTATGACATCTGTCAATATCTATAATTTAATTTCAGGTGTTTTTGTTTTGTTTTGTTTTTTTATAGATAGTTGGTTGCCACTTTAGGTCTATTCCAGTGAATGAAAAGGATACCTTAACATATTTCATCTACTCAGTGAAGAATGACAAGAACAAATCAGATCTCAAGGTTGATAGTAGTGTTCACTAAAAGAGATGGAATTGAGACTAAGACTTGGATGTTCCAGTGTTAAGACTGTTTACTCTTTTTTTCACATGTAGAAATGTTCCTTGTGTATTTTTTTACAGAGGATTTTCTCTGGTTTTATTTTCTTTGTTTCTGACTCTAATAAATTAGTTGGAAACTCGTGTAAAATGAGCTTTCCTAGATTGAAAAATATTTTAAATAAAGGTGATTACTGTTATAGTTGCTTCAGTGTATTTATTTTGTGAAATTTGATTTTTTATATTAAACTGACAAGGTACTAGTTTTAATTGAGAGTTTAAAGATCATTTCGTTACCACCTTTTTTTTTATTTAATTCCAAAAAATTAAGGTCAAGGAGAAGTAACAAACAGCACGTTTGCTTTTTCTGGGACAATCTGATTTGGAATTAATATCCTAATGCTGTAAAGTGCTTTTTGGTGCTAATGGGTTTGAAAAATAGACTTCCTTTGGGGTGCAACTTCTTTTTTACTTCCTTTATTATTATTATTATTACTTGATAAAGTATTAGGAAGAACAAAGAATTTATATGTGTACCTCCTTCCAAAGAAGTCTTAATGTGCCAGCAAAGATAAACACAGTGCTTAAAGTTGAAATAACATAGAATTAGCTTCATTTGTTTCTTAAAATTTTGTCTTAGAGAAAAGGTGTTTATATGGCATGAACATAGAAGGAAGTTCTGCAGTGCCGTTTAATTTTCAGTCATGTCTTGTTTACATTGCAAATTAAAACTAGTTAGTTGGAGAGATCTAGAAATCTAACAAGATCTTTAGATTTTGGTCCATACATAGCTCTGACTTGATTTATATTCTGCTTTCTTTTACATTTCATTCTCTATCAGTTTTCTATTAAGGTTCTCATAATTGCAAATCAAATTTATAGCTTATGAAATCAAAACAAAACAACAGCTTCAGTTAATGTCCTTGATTATGGTGCAGATTTTAGGCTGGAAATGGATCAGAACATTAAGGTAGCTTAAGGTTTCTCTCAAAGGTTGACATTTGGGCCTGATAATTCTTCACCATGGGAGGCTGTCCTGTGTGTTGTAGTTTTAGCAGCATCATTGCAGTCCACACTAGTGCCAGTGGCACTCTGATCATGTGACAACCAAAACTATCACTAAATGCTGCCAAACATGCCCGGGGAAGCAAAATCACCCATGGTGAAGAACCACTGATGTAGCTAAATCTAAAGTAGTGGTTCATTAGAAAGTCTATGTATTTTTAAGTGCTCTGAGTGTATTGAAAGCTAGAAAATGTGAAAAATACAGCACTGGTCTTTGTTCTTGCTATACCATTTAAAGATTGACAGTTGACCCTTAAACAATGCAGGGGTTGGAGCACCAACCACTACATAGTCGGAAATCCATATACAACTTTTCAATCTCCCAAAACTTAATTACTAATAGCCTACTGTTGGCTCAAGCCTCTCCAAAAGCATAAACAGTCAATATACATTTTGTATGTTACATGTGTTATATACTGTATTCTTAAAGTAAGCTAGAGAAAAAATGTTTTTGAAATCGTAAGGAAGAGAAAATAGATTTGCAGTAATGCACACTGTAAAGAATCTGCATATGCATGGACTCGCACAGTTCAAACCCATGTTGTTCAAGGGTCAACTGTACTTTATTGATGAGCAGAGACTGTGATAATTGGTATTAAAAAATCCTCTCATTTTCGGCATTCCAGAAATCTCTGTGAGAAATTTTTTCTTAGCTGTCTGAAAGTGAACCACAAAAGTACAAGCTGTGGTGATGGTTTATTTGAAGAAAGTATTACTTCTACATATTTTTATCTAAATCTATAATCTGTCAGAAGTTAATTTTTTAATAAAACTTGACTGTAGGCTTACTTTTTCCTATAAAAACACTCCATTCTTGTGAAAGAAGCTTGAAACCATTTGCTTACATTAAATTACCTGTTTATGGATATAACCCTTGACTAACAGTATTAATTTCATAGTTAATAATTATTTGCATCAAATGTAGTTGGATAAAGGTGAAAATAAGAGTTCTGGGTGTTAGTTATCCAATGAAATTAAATCCTTGTTAGAGCAATTTAAAACACGAAAAACAGAACTTCATCAAAGCTCAGGAACTCAAGATGCTACAATGTAAGTTTTATATAAAATTTTAAATTATTTGCTATTGGGTATGAAAAATTCACTAGAAATATTTTTCCCTGTTTATCTCTGAACCAAAAAAAATAAATGGAAACTCTTATCTCTATCAGGGTACAGATTACTTACAACATTAGAGCATCAGAAGAATTCAAAATTGACAGAGGTATAAGGAAGAAAACATAGCGAGTAGCAGATACTCAAGAAATAAGTCCTGATGGTTTCCTTGTCAATGAGTTAAATCTTTGACATATGCTCACTAAAAAACAGGAAAGAAAGAAGTCAGTTATTTGGTAGAACTACCTTTTATTGAACATTTAAGAAAAGGATAAAAATACCTGAAATATAGTTCTTTACAAAAACAAGCTCTATATTATTTCTACATAAAATTTTTTAAAAAAATATTTATTTGAGAGAGAGCAAATAAGAGAGAGCATGAATGGGGGGAGGGGCAGAGGGAGAGGGAGAGGGAGAGGCAGTCTCCCCCTGAGCAGAGAGCCGAATAATGGGCTCTGTCCCAGGACCCTGGGATCATGACCTGAGCCAAAGACAGACACTTAACTACTGAGCCACCCAGGCGCCCCTACATAAAGTTTTTTTTTAATCGAGCTAAAATTTATATGTTAGTATTAACCATTTAAACTGTAAAATTTGGTGGTAAATATTTAGTGTATTCACAATGTTGTAAAACCACCAGCTCTAATTTCAACATTTTTCATTAGCCCATAAAAACATCCATAAGTAATCACTCCCAATTTCTCCTTCTCTTCATCCCCTGATACCTCTAATCTGCTTTCTGTCTCTATGAATTTGCCTATTATGGGTATATCCTATAAAGGAAATCATATATGTCCTTTTGTGTTTGGGTTTTTTTTTTCACATAGCATATATGTTCAAGGTTCATCGAGGTTGCTGCATATTTATCAGTACTTTGTTCCTTTTAATGGCTGGACAATATTAATTGTATATATACAATATAATATATTGTATATATTGTATATTATATACAATATGATTATATATATAATCACAATTTGTTTATTCATCCATAGATGGACATTTTGGTTTCCACCTTTAGCAATTAATAATGCTGCTATGAACATTTGTGTGCAAGTTTCTATGTGGACATGTTTTCATTTAGGTATATGTATGGGAGTAGAATTGTTGAATCACATGGTATTCTATATTTAACTTTTTGAGGAACCTCCAGATTTCCATAGTGGCTGTACTATTTCCATTCCCACCAGCAGTGTACAAGAGTTTCTATTTCAACAAATTGCCAACACTTGTATTTCCTTTTTTTTTTTTTTTTTGGAATTAAAGCCTTCCTACTGGGTGTGAAGTGGTATCTCATTGTAGTTTTGATTTGTATTTCCTTACCGATCAATGATATTGTATGTCTTTTCACGAACTTATTGCTGACTTGTATGTCTTCTTTAGAGAATATTTATTTAAATCCTTTGCTTATTTTTCAATTGGACTGCTTCTTGTTGCAGGAGTTTTTTGTTCTTGATATGAATATTAAGTCCATATTTGATATATTTTCTCCCATTCTGTAAATTGCCTTTTCATATTCTCGATAATGTTCTTTGATGCACAAAAGATTTTAGTTTTTATATAGTCCAGTTTATTTTTTTTGTTACTCAATAGTTTTGGTGTCAGATCTAAGAATTCTTTGCCAGATCGGAGGTTATGAAGATTAATCCCTATTTTTTCTATATGTGTAGATATAGTGAAGTAGATAATTTCAGCACTTAATTCAGGTCATTGGCCCATTTTGAGTCAATTTTTTATATAGAGTGATATAGAGGTTTAACTTCATTGTTTTGCGTGTAGTCATCCAGTTGTTTGTCAAAAATCAATTTGCCGTAGATGTTCGGGTTTATTTCTGTATTCTCAATTCTATTCCATTGGTTCATATTCCTATTCTTATCCAGTACTATACTCTTTGGACTGCTGTAGCCTTGCAGTAAGTTTTTGAAATCAGGAAGTGTGAGTCCTCCTACCTGTTTTCCTTTTTCAATATCATTTAGGCTATCTGAGGTCCTTTGTAGTTCCATATGAATCTGAGGTTTGGCTTTTCCATTTCTGCCAAAAAGGCCATTACAATTTTTAATGAAGGTTGTATTGAATCTGTAGATCACTTTAGGATTGCCATATTAACAATATTAAGTACTCCAATCTGTGAATATGGGATCTTTTTCCATTTATTTTGGTTTTTAAAAATTCCTTTCAGCAATGTTTTATAGTTTCCAGTGTACAAGTCTTTCACCACCTTGATAAAATTTATTTCTAATGCTTTATCCTTCTTAATGCTACTGCAAATAGAATTGTTTTCTTGATTTCTTTTTTGGATTGTTCATTACTGCTGTACAGAAACACAACTGATTTTTGTATGTTGATTCCTTACAACTGTGCTGAATTTCTTTTATTACATCTAGTGGTATTTATGTATATTCTATGAGATTTTTAATGTGCTGTTGGATTTGGTATATTAATATCTTTCGAAGATTTTTGCATCTATATTCATAAGGTATATTGGTCTAGTTTTCTTGTACTATCCGTGCCTGACATTGGTATCAGGATAATGCTGATAGAGGTTTTTATTTGTAAAATTCTTAGAATATAGGGGCTACATATATGCCACATATTTATCTCCAGGTATACCACTTTGCAAAGATGAGCCCATTATGGTGATAACCACTCTATAGAAGTAAAAGGGGGAAATTAAATCAGTGTCAATTTACTATGATTTTCTTTTTTTTAAATATTTTATTTATTTTAAAGAGAGAGAGTAGAGGAAAAATGGGCGGAGGGAGATATAGGGGGAAAGAATCTCAAGCAGACTCCACACTGAGTGTGGAGTCCAATGTGGGGCTTGATCTCAAGACCCTGGGATCATGACCTGAGCTGAAACCAAGAGTTGGACCCCTTAACAGATTGAGCCACCCAGGCACCCCAATTTATTATAATTTTCTAATATCAATTTCTCTTCAAATCTTTGAGAGAAAAGTTTAGGCTTAGGCTGTTAATGCAAAATGATTTAGAAACATATGACTTGGGTTATTTTTTCTTTTTGGAAAAATTATTTTAAAACCTGTAATGCTCTATTGATGGAATTATTTAAGTTTTAAAAGCACCTGTCATAATATTTTGCAAAAATGATTTCTTTTGGAAAGAACTCATGTATACCTGTTGACAACTATAAGGAAGTTAAAGTTTCAAGATCTGTGAATGTTCTTATCTGTCTGTCCTTCCCTTCCTCCAGTAGTTGTTGCTCATTATTTGGGTTCTCCATATAGCTTCCAGTTCTCTAATAATCTTTTATGATTAGTACTTAATCCCAGCAAACAAAAATATTCAAGGCATTCCGGTGGATTTTGATGAGGAAAAGAAATTTTATCAAGAAGAGATGAGCTGTTAGTAAGTATTACTCTCAACTCTGTGCTCAGATTCATAATAAGAAAGAGGATATAAAACATCTAAGATAAAAATACAGAAATTGTTAATTCAGTAAGCATTTAGCTTATACGAGCTAGCTGAAGTGTACAATCATGTGTCCCATATCAGTAAAGGTTTGTTTTCCTAAAAAGGAAATAGATGAGATGATGTTATTAAGTAACATAGTGGTTGAGATTCTAGATGCTAGAGTAAGACTGGCCCTATTCAAAATCTGGCACTACTGCTCTGATAATATAATCTTATGCTCCTTAATCTCTCTAAACCCTGATGCTTTGGCAATACAATAGGGATTGTGACAGTACCTACCGCACTCAGTTGTAAGATGGTGTTAGGAAAAATAGTAAATTTTTAATAAAAGCTTAATTGTCTTTTCTTGTAGCTAAAAGCTATGGAAAAAAACAAAGGATTAGTTCATATAACTGAATGAAGTGTTTGCTTTTAAAAATATATTGACTTAATTGGGAAAAGTTACATAAGGTAAGTTATGTGAACAGTCACATTTTTATATTTATTTAGTAATATAAAAAAGAATGTGTGCTTCTGTTATGCATTCATTTATAAAACAATGTAATTTAATTCCATATTACAAGTTATTTCCAGAAAGAGGAGTATATAATGAAGAATAATCATAATAATCTATAAAATTCCATTAAATATTTAGCTTTTTTTCAAATACTATTCTTCTCATCAGGTTTTGTTTGCAGTAATAAGGGAACACTCCTTCAAAAGGCACTGTTGCCTCACAGATGCTCTCACACTGATGTGTCATCTACAAATAGAGATACCGAATCCTTAACACTTTTTTCCTCACTCAAAAACAGTCTATACCAAGGAAAAAATGAAGCAGGTTTACTGATGATTTTCTTATTTATCTGTTCTATGTACTGTTCTAGAAAGGATATAAGACTTACATTATTTAGTCTGATTTTAATACCAATTAATTCACTGAAGAAAAAAGCCCAATCAAATCATATTATGTTGATGAAATAATGAATTAGTTTTTTTAAACAATTCCTCATGTATTTTTGTAGGAAGTCATACTATTTGAAAAACATATTCTAATTTATTTTTGTGTAGATTTTAAGAGGGACTAAATACTGACTACTTCAAAATTGTTTGGTCTAGTCCATTAACACTTACTGGATACTGAATAGATAACAGGGAACTCCAAGTATGTATTTCAATTAAATAATGTCACTTTTTTTTTTTTTTTTCAAAGAGAGAGGCTGTGACTAGGGAGGGATAGACTGAGAGAATCACAAGCAGGCTCCATTCCCAGCATGGGCCCATCATGGGGCTCAATCTCACAACCCGAAGATCATGACCTGAGCTGAAATCAAGAGTTGGAATCTTAACCAGCTGAGCCACCCAGGTGCCCCTAAATAATGTCACTTTTATTGGCAAATGATATCTCTTAGTTTACTACAGGGTATGGTACTTCTCAAACTTTTCCCCATAATAATACTTTGTATAGCCCTCTACACGTCCACTTTTAAGCAAGGTTCACATTTATAAATAAATGTTTGTAATTATTACACTTTTGTTAAAATACATGTTCCAAGAGGATGAGTCCGTCTTATTTATTACTGCATCCCCAAATCTAAATCATAGCTGGCACATAGCAAGCATTTAATACATTTTTATAGCATAAAGGACATTCTGAAATTACCTCTGATGACCACTAGTCAATGCATACCTCCTAAGATATGGGGCATAGTCCAGAGCTGCCTCAGTCAGAAACTATCTTTCAAGGGGTGCCTGGGTGGCTCAGTTAGTTAAGCGTCTGCCTTCAGCTCAAGTCATGATCCCAGGGCCCCGGGATCGGGATCGAGCCCTGTGTCGGGCTCCTTGCTCAGTGGGAAGCCTGCTTTTCCCTCTCCAACTCCACCTGCTTGTGTTCCCTTGCTTGCTGTCTCTCTCTCTCTGTCAAATAAATTATTAAAAATCTTAAAAAAAAAAAGAAAATATCTTTCAGGGCATCTGTTTTATTTACCTTTAATATTCATGTGACTTTAATTCTAATCCATTACATGTTTCTTTTAATATATGTTATTCTAAAGAAGAATTGTTATATCATGGATGAACATAATTTTAAGGATACAGCTGTGTATGAATGTTTGTAGTGTATGGGCTACATTTGATTTTTAGCAAATATCTTAAGCTTAAGTTAGTATCTAAAAAATGGGTTTAAGAATACTCACCATGAAGGTTTTTGTTGTTTTTTGAGAGAGTGAAGTGAAAATGCGCTTAAAATACTTGGCATACATACTAAGTACTTAAATATGGGCTCCCTTTATCTTTTTTTTTTTTTTAAGTAACCTCTATGCCCAACATGGGGCTGGAACTTAGGACCTGAGATTAAGAGTTTCATGCCCTACCAACTGAGCCAGCCAAGTGCCCCAGCCCAGCCCTTTTACCCTCTTACTAGAAATCTTCTAGATTCCCTTATAAGAACCTCAGTTTGTATTCGATTCTTCCCATAAGTATATATGGTCAAGAACTGTCAACTAAGAACTAAAAGTTTTCAACCTTTGAGCAAGGATTATGGCTAATCGACTATTAAAAACTCCTGAGCCTACTGAACACCTCATAAATGAAAATTTTCTACCCAAAATTTGTAACCAGTGCCAACAATGTCCACAGAAAATTTAAATTGAATTAATTTTTATTACTACTTATTTAACACAAGTTTACTGTCTTAGACAAGTAGGAATTTATGGAATCCGTGCTTTATTGCACTGGATAGAAACTTGAAATGTAGTTATATGTTGACATATTGCAATTTGTGGGAAATGAGAGATGATGTTCTCTGGAATACAGGAAGGTTCTCAATGATTGTTGCAAGGAATCACAAAAGAGATCTTTGGTCCAAAGAAGATATCTCTGAAAGAAAATAGGACATCAGTTAAATTAGGCTGAAAACTAAGATATCTATTAGTCTTTACTAAGTTAAAAATCGACATGGTTTCCAGGATTTCAGACATAACTATTCTTTTTTAGGGAATGAAGTACAAAGAGAATGTGTGGGAGGATTTGCCACAGGAGCAACAAAGACCAAGAAGGTAATCTAGTCTCCTACTTTCCTCCCCTTTGCCACTGATATTATGCTATCATTTATCTATAAAGAAAAGGAAAAATTAAATGATTTCAAAACCTTATGATCATACCAAAAGTATTATTTCTCTGATATGAGTGGGGATGGGCCATGAAGTTTAAATCCACAGATAAGAAACAGAACGTTAAAAAATTCTTAGAAAGTCAATAAATAAATTTCTAGGTTTTATAGGAAAAGGACAAATGTTAAACTATTCAACTCTACTGTTATTGAAAATATCACATAAGGTAAACTATAAAAATGCATGAAAGTAATATAAAATTGTATCATGATTATGGCTCATTAGAAATATACTTAGTATGTAAACTATAATGTAGGTATAGTTTACACTGCTGTGTCATATATTTGACGGTTGCTAAGAGTAAATTCTAAAAGTTCTCATCACAAGGAGAAAAAATTTTGGGTAACTATATGAAGTAATGGATGTTAACTAAATTTATTGTGGTAATCATTTTGTAATATATGTCTGTCAAGTTATTATGCTGTATACCTTAAACATATACAGTGCTCTATGTTAATTACATCTCAATACAAATGAGAAGAATATAGGATGGCAAATTAGAATTTTTGTTTACAGAGGTAAAAAAGAAAATATACTTAGCAAGGTAAATCTGTTGGTACTGGGAAAAGGGTAACCAAAATCAGATAGAAATTACTTTTGTGTATCTAGACTTCTATTATCCATTAATATAGGTGGTCACAAAATTATATCATAAGTTAAATACAAGTACTTCTCAATAAATTGGCTTCAGGTCTTACAAAAGAACAAACATGGTATTTTAACATTAAATAGCATTTCATTTATGTAGTCTGGGAAAAAATTAAGTCATTTTAATGGAATCATTTCATTCATGTTCTTGATATCATTTAGTACAAGTGATTCTCAAACCTTATCATGCATCGGAATCACCTACAGGATTTGTTAAACCATAGTTGCTAAGCCTCACCTCTAGTCTTCCTAATTCAGTAGGTGTAGTCTAGGGCTCAAGGATGGTTATTCATTTTTAAAGATATTGAAGCTGCTGATTTGGGAACCACACATTAAGAACTAACTGCCTTGGTAGAAAAAAATATCTGGTCCAAATCAGAAGACCTGGAGTTTAGTTTGAGTACTGATATTAGCGAGTTGTGTGGGATGATGCTGGTCACTTTACTTCTCTGCACTTTTCCTTGATAGGATGATTATATCTGTCTTTTCTACCTCGCGTATTTCTTAGAAAAATGAAAATATGATGACATATGTTGAAAGTAATTTGAAAGAGCTAATTTCAGTATGAAATAGCCAAGATTGTAGTATTTGAGGCTCTTCAGTAACCAGAAGATGATTTTAAAAACAGGAACCAAAAAAACTTATTGACTTCTCTGCCATTTTATTATACTCAAAATGCATCTATTTTCCAAGTCAGTAGATAATTTTTATTTAGTTCATTTCTGGTTAACTCATACATAGAGCTAGAAATTTTTTCTTTGACCATGACCATTTCTCTGTCCAATTAATTACTTGGCCCCGTTTACTAGGATCTTTTATCTAAGGCCTTTTATTGGTTTTCAAATTGATTTAAGATATCAACCTTGAAGTTGACCTCTCCTATTTTTTTTTTTTCGTGGTAGAAGTCAGATAGGGAATTTAGAATTTAGTATATTGGAGTGTTATTAATTTTCTGCATTATATTTAGTTTTATTAAATCTGCCAAACTCTGTTTCTTAAATGAAAACATTCAGTTTCATACAGAATGGTGATGATCCTATAAAATAGCTGAGATTTAAGTAGAATTTTACTAAAAAAGGGTGATTAATTTCAGCAAACACATTATAAAGTTGTCTTAAAAAAGACTTGTTATGCGTACATTTCATAGCCATATACTTTGTGATTACATTTCCTTACTTTGGGCAGCAGAGCAATTCACTGAAGTTGCAGTAACAGATCATCTCACATCCCTTCCCATCCCAGAAGTGATCCTGGACGTTTACATCGATCTTTGTCAGGTCAGTTACTCCCTCTGGAAGGTTGTGACAGTTGCGATCTTTTAGTGTCTTTCTGTAGCAAGAGAGGCGATTGGCAGGCATGGCTTGGACTCCTAGCAGCAAAGTTAGCCCAATGGTGACAGCAAGTACTATAAATTTCATTTTGGCTTTTTGCCCTGAGATAGAAGAGAAAGTAAAATGTGTCAGTGTTTGTTTTTTTAAAAAATGGAATTCATCTGAACATAAAATTCTGTAGCATTCTCATAAATATTTCGATAGAAAGATTGGGAGTTGGTTGATCTTTTCTGCTCTCTTCTTTGTGTTTCCCAAAGCGTAATTTTATGACTATTGACAATAAAAATCCCTTAGAATAATTGTTAAAAATCAAATGCCTGGGTTCCACGACAAAATATTAAATAAGAAATGCTGGGGATCAGGGGGAGGTGATAGTAAGAGCCAGAATCTGCATTTTTAAGTATCCAAAGTAATTTTTTATTTTTAGTATATTCAGTAGAGAAAAACTGCTTTTTAAGGTGGTAAAACTTAAGTGAATTTCTAGAACAAATACCATCATCAAGTTCAGTGGTTCTTTTTTTTTTTTTTTTTAAGGATTTCATTTATTTGTCAGAAAGAGAGAGACTGCAAAAGCACGCACAAGCATGGGGAGTGGCAGGCAGAGGGAGAAGGAGAATCAGGTTCCTGATCTGGGACTCAATCCCAGGACCCTGGGATCATGACCTGAGCCAAAGGCAGACACTTAACCATCTGAGCCACTCTGGCATCCCAAGTTCAGTGGTTCTTGACTTGCATATCCTAACAACAACAGTGTCAAAGAACTTGGGTTCTACTCTAACAGGAACAAAAAAAAAAAAACCTATCTATTCTGACATTGAGAAATAATATTCTATACATATATTTATAGTTCAATTAAGTTTTTAAAACCTACCAGAAATATTTTGGGGCTCATTTTTGTTGCAAATTTTTAGTAATATTGTGAATTTTTGTCCCATGTAGATTACTTCATTGAAAACAGAGGCTTGAATTTCCTGTAATAAACATTTAACCTGTTCTCAAACACCTACCATGTTAGGGAGCTCATTATTAACTAAATCAATATATTCTACTGATGCAGTTCTAACATTCCCCTTACTGTAAAATATTTTTCTGTAGCTTCTACCAACCAGTCCCAGTCTGAGCTCTTCGGGTTATACCAAACAATGTTTTTCTCTTCCAGGAGAGAATTGTTTAAATACAGTATTTGCATACAACTGTGGAATATTCATCATCTATTTTTTTTTCCCCTTTTTTTCATTATCTGTTTAATCAGGCTTCTCTGGCTTTCAGGTTAGATTTGAAAAGAATAGAGGCTATTGTAGCAAAGGAAAACTAGCAAAATAGTGGAGGAATCAGAATAAGAATCCACAGCCATTCAGATTTCATCGTGTTGACAGATGCCAAAGGATCTTTCCTACCGTGAAATATTAAAAAGAGAAGACACATACATATACTGTACTTTGAAAGAAAACAATGTTGTTGAAAGGAAATTTTTGTATGAAGTTTTCAGTGACTAGATACATCTCAAAGGTGAATTAATTTAAGTAAGATTATGGATTTTTTTAAGACAATTATTTTTAGAATAGTCTTTGGTTTACAATAAAATTGAAAGAAAGGTACAGATTTCCCACATACCCTCAGCCCTCACACATGCATAGTCTCCTAGATATCAACATCATTTATCAGAATGGTCTTTTTTTTTTCCAAAGATGAACCTACATGGCACATCATAATCTCTCAAAGGCCATAATTTCATGCATGATGTTGTACATTCTGTGGGTTGAACAAATGTATAATGAAATTTTCCATCATTACAATATCATACAGAATATTTTCACTGCTGTAAAAATCCTCTGTGATCTGCCTATCCTTCTCTACCTCCTTAATTTCTGGTAACTACTGATGGTTTTTTTTGTTTCTAACTAGTTTTACCTTTTTCTCAATGTCATATAATTATAATCATACAATATGTAGTCATTTCGGATTGGCTTCTTTCACTTAGTAAAATGCATTTAAGTTTCCTCCATGTCTTTTCATGTCTTGACAGCTCATTTCTTTTAGTACTAAATAATATTCCATTGTCTGGATGTACCACAATTTATTTATCTATTTACCTACTCAAGGAAGTCTTGGTTGCTTCCAATTTTTGGTAATTATGAATAAAGCTGCTGTAAATATCCATGGGCCAGTTTTTGTATGGTTATAAGTTTTCAACTCCTGTGGCTAAATACCAATGAGCACAACTGCTGAATTATATGGTAAAAGTATATTTAGTTTCATAAGAAACTTCTCACCTGTATTCCAAAGTGACTGTACAATTTCACATATCCACCAGCAACATATGAGATTTCTTGTTGTTTCATATCCTCACCAGTATTTGGTGTTGTCAGTGTTCTGGATATTGGCCATTCTAATAGATGTGTAGTGATCTCATTGTTGTTTTAATTTGCATTTCCTTGATGAATATGATGTGGAGTGTCTTTTCATATACATATTTGCCATCTGTATATATTCTTTGGTGAAGAATCTGTTAAGGTTTTTGGTGTATTTTTTAAATCAGGTTGGTTGTTTTCTTATTGTTGAGTTTTAAGAGTTTTTTTTATATTTTGGATAACAGTCCTGTATCAGCTGTGTCTTTTGCAAGTATTTTCTCCCAGCCTATGGCTTATCTTCTAATTCTCTTGACATTTTCTTTCACAGAGAAATTTTAACTATAATAAAGTTTAACTTATCAATTATTTCTTTCATGGATTATATCTTTGGTGTTGTATCTTAACAGGCATCACCATATCCAAGTGTTGATTTTATTCAACAGAGTTTTATAGTTTTTCTCATATAGATCTTGTAAAAATTTTGTCATATTTATACCCAAATAATTTATTTTGGGGGGGTGGCTAATATAAATGGTTTTGCGTTTTTAATTTCAAATTCCACTTATTCGTTGCTTGTATGTTGGAAAGCAACTGATGCTTGTATATTAACCTTGTATCCTGCAACTTTGCTATAATCACTTACTAGTTCAGAAGGTTTTTTGTTGATTCTTTTAGATTTTCTACATAGACAATCATGTCGTCTGCAAAGACAGTATTATGTCTTCTTTCCTACTTTATATACCTTTTATTTTCTTTTTTTTGTCTTATTATATTAGCAAGGACTTTCAGTATGATATTGAAAAAGAGTGGTGAGATAGCACATTCTTGCCTGTTCCTGATCTTAGTAGGAAAGATTTTAATCTCTTGCCATTAAGGATATTAGCTGTAAGTTTTTTTGTAGATAGTCTTTATCAGGTTGAGAAAGTTCCCCTCTATTTCTAGTTTACTGAGAGTTTTTATCATGCTTGTGTGTTAGGTTTTCTCAAATGATTTTTCTGCATCTATTGATATGATCATATGATTTTTTTTTAGTCTATTGATGCGATGGATTACATTAATTAATTTTCAAACGTTGAACCAGCCTTGCATACCTAAATCACACTTGACTGTGGTATATCATTCTTTTTATACTTGTTTGGATTCAATTTGCTAATATTTTGTTGGGGATTTTTGTATCTATGTTCATGAGAGATATTGGTCGATAGCTTTCTTTTCCTGTAATGTCACTGTCTGGTTTTGGTATTACAGTAATGCTGGCCTCATAGAATGAGTTAGGAAGTATTCCCTCTGCTTCTATCCTCTGAAAGAGATTGTAGAGAACCGATATAATTTCTTCCTCAAGTATTTCATAAAATTTACTGGGGAACATATTTGAGCTTGGTGCTTTCTGTTTGGGGAGGTTATTAATTATTAACTCAATTTCTTTAATAGATATAGGTCTATTCAGATTGTGTGAATTTTGGCAAAGTGTGTCTTGCAAGGAATTTATTCACTCATTTAGTTTAATAGATTTATGGGCATAGAGTTGTTCATAGTATTGCTTTATTATCCTTTCAATTTCCATGGGATCTGTAGTGATGTTCCTTCTTTCATTTCTGATATTAGTAATTTGCGTCCTCTTTTTTCTTAGTTTACTTGAATAAGAATAAGAATAAGAATAAGAAGCTTATTGATTTTTTAAATCTTTTTAAAGAACCAGCTTTTGGGTTCATTGATTTTCTCTATTGATTTCCTGTTTTTAATTTCATTGATTTCTGCTCTAATCATTTTTTATTAAGGTATTGATTTTTATTTTCTTTTTATTGTAAAAAACTTCAAATATATACAAAATAGATATAATGGTTTAATGAACCTCAATATACTCATCTGTTAGCTTCAATTTTTATCACTCTGTAGCTTCCCTTACTTCACCTATACCTCCATTTTTTTTCTCCCTCAATTTTGATTACTTTGAAGCTAATTCTAGTCATCTCATCTTATCCACAAATATTTCAGTATATTTCACTAAAGGTAAGAACTTTTAAAAATCATAACACAATATCCTTTAACATAACTAAAAAAATTTAATAATTTCTTCATATCATCAAAAAGCCAGTCATTGTTTTTCCACTTGAATTCCTAATTTTCTCCTTTTATTTTTTGATTGAAGTATAGTTGGCATATATTAGTTTTGAGTGTACAACATAGTGGTTCAGGAGCTATGTACATTATGAAATGCTCACTATGATAAATGTAGTTACCATCTGTCATTATACAAAATCATTACAATATTATTGACTATATTCCCTATGCTCTACTTTTTCATCCTTGTAGCTTATTTATTTGATAACCGGAAATGTGTACCTCCTAATCCCTTCCACCTGTTTTGCCTATTCTCCTCTGGCAACCACTAGTTCTCTATATTTTTGAATATTATTTCTCATTTTTGTTTGTTTGTTTTTTAGATTCCACATATAAATAAAATCATATGGCATTTGTCTTTCTCTGACTTGTTTCACTTATCTGTTCTAATTCTTATTATTCCTTTTTACCTGCTTACTTTGGATCAAATGAATTTGTTCTAGTTTCCCAAAGTGGAAACTAAGATAATCGATTTTAGATATTTCTTCTTTTCTAATATTTGCATTTAATGCATTGATAAATTTCCCTCTAAGCACTGCTTTTGCTGCATCCCACATATTTTGATAAGTTGTTCTTCTTTTCATTTAGTTCAAAATATTCTAAAAGTTCTCTTGAGATTTCTTTTTAGCCCCAACATGCTATTTAGAATTGTGTTAATCTCCACATATTTGGGGATTTTCCAGTTATCTTTCTGTTATTGATTTTTAGTTTAATTCCATTATAGTTTGAGGGAAGAAATTGTATGATTTCTATTCCTTTCACTTTGTTAAATTGTGTTTTATGGCCCAGAATGTGATCTGTCTTGATGGATGTTCTGTGTAAGTTTGAGAAGAATGTGTATTCTGCTATTATTGGGTGAAGTAGTCTGTAGATGTCAATTATAACCAGTTCATTGGCGGTGTTGTTGAATTCTACCATGTCCTTACTAATTTTCTGCCTGCTGGATTTGTTCCATTTCTGCAGGGTGTTGAAATCTATGATATATGGATAATGAATTCATCTATTTTTTTTCTCACAATCCTATCAGTTTTTACGTAATGCAGTTTGATGCTCTTTTGTTAGGCACATACTTGTTGAGAACTGTTATGTCTTATTGGAGAATTAACCCTTTTATCATTATGTAATATCTTACCTTATTCTTGATAACTTTCTTTTGATGTCTGCTCTGTCTCAAATTAATATAGCTACTCTTGCTTTCTTTGGTTAATGTTAGTATGGTGTATTTTTCTCCATACACTTACTTTTTATCTATATGTCTTTTTTTTTAAGTTTTTATTTTTAAGTAATCTCTATACCCAACATGGGGCTTTAACATATAACCCTGAGATCAAGAGTTACACTCTCCCCATTGAGCCAGCCAGGTGCCTCTATAAGTATCTTTATACTTGAAGTAGGTTTCTTGTAGACAAGATATAGTTGGGTTATGTTTTTTGTTTGTTTGTTTTTTGTCCTTCATAGTATCATTCTCAATTCTTTAATAACACCTATAATAACTGCCATAACAAGATACCACAGATTGGGCGGCTTAAACAATAGAAATTTATTTGTCACAGTTCTTGACATTAGAAGTCCAAGATCACAGCAGATTTGGCCTGTGTCATCGGCTACCAGATGGCCCCTTTCTCACTGTGCCCTCACATTGCTTTTCTTCTGTGCACATGTGGAGAGAAAGAGAGAGAGAAGGGTCTGGTGTTTCATCCTCTTCAATCCTATTAGATTAGGACCCCGTGCTTATGACCTCATTTAACCTTAACTACCTCCTTAAAGGTCCTATCTCTAAATACAGTCACATTGGGGGTGAGAAGTTCAACTTAGGGATTTGCAGGAGGGCACAATTGAATATTATTCAGCCATAAAAAAGAATGAAATCTTACCATCTGCCATATGACTGGAGCTAGAAAGAATAATATAAAGTGAAATAAATCAGAGAAAGACAAACACCACATGATCTCACTCATGTGGAATTTAAGAAACAAAACAAATGAGCAAAGGAAAAAAAGAATGAGAAGCCAAGAAACAGATTTCCAACTATAGTGAACAAAAGATGGTTATAAGAGGGGAGGTAAGTGGAGGAATGAGTGAAATAGGAAATGGGGATTAAAGAGTACACTTATGCTGATGAAAAAAAAATTTTTTTTAAATGCTTTTAAATTATAAAGCATTATATACAAAGTTTAACATTGGGTCATGTTTTTTTAGATCTACTCTGATGATCTATCTTTTAATTGGGACATTTAGACCATTGACATCCAAAGTGATTATTGATATATTTGGACTAATATCTACCATATTTGTTTTTGTTTTCTATTTGTTGCCCTGTTCTTTGTTCCTACTTTTCTCTTTGACTTTTCTTTCTGCTTTCTTTTGTGGTTTTAACTGAACATTTTATATGATTCCATTTTCTCTCCTTTCTTAGTATATTGGTTATCCTTTTTTTTTCCACTTTTTTTTAGTGGTTGCCCTGGAGTTTGAAATATATATTTGCCACTAATCTGCATCCCCTTTCAAAAAATACTATACCTTGGGAGGTGCCTGAGTGGCTCAGTCAGTTGAATGTCCAACTCTTGATTTGGGCTGAGATCACAATCTTAGGGTTGTAAGATTGAGCCCCATGTCGGCATCCTGGCTCAGTGGGGAGTCTGCCTGAGATTCTTTCTCTCCCTCTCTCTACGCCTACCCCCGCTCTGTCTCTCTCAGATAAATAAATCTTTATTTGAGTAGGGGAGGGGTAGCGGGAGAGGGAGAGAAGCAGACTCCCTGTTGAGCATGGATCCCAACTTGGGGCTCGATCCCACAACCCCAAGATCATGACCTGAGCTGAAATCAAGAGTCAGATGCTTAAAAGAGTCAGAGCCACCCAGGCGCCACAATAAATTAATCTTTAAAAAAATGCTATACCACTTCACAGCAGTGTGAGTACCCTATAACAACAAATTATCTTAATTCTGTCCTTTCATTCCTTGTATCATAACTATCATTTCTTTCACTTATATATAAACATACATATGTATATATATGTGATCTATACATAAACATGTGTAATTTAATATATCATTGCTGTTATTTTTTTATCATTGCTATTATTTTGAACAAAGTGTTATCTGTTAGATCAGTTAAGAAAAATGAATTTTTCCTTTCATTTACTTATTTCTCCTTCCATGCTCTTCCTTTCTTTCTGTAGATCTGAGTTTCTGACCTATATTACTTTCTTTCTCTCAAAAAACTTATTTTAACATTTCTTGTAAGGCAGGTTTCCTAGCAACAAATTTCCTCAATTTTTATTTGAGAAAATCTTTCTTCTTTGTGTTTGAAAAGTAAGTTTGCAGAGTACAGAATTCTGGGTTGAAATTTTTTTCTGTCAACAGTTTAAATATTTCACTCCATTCTCTTCTTTTTTAAAAATTTAAATTCAATTAGCCAACGTATAGTACATCATTAGTTTCTGAGGTAGTGTTCGATGATTCATCAGTTGTGTATAACACCCAGTGTTCATCACATCAAGTGCCCTCCTTAATGCCCAATTACCCCATCCCCCCCCCCACTTCCCTTTCCACAACCCTCAGTTTGTTTCCCACAGTCAAGAGTCTTTCATGATTTGTCTCCCTCTCTGATTTCTTCCCATTCAGTTTTCCCTCCCTTCCCCTATGATCCTCTGAACTATTTCTTATATACTCCATTCTCTTCTTGCTTACATGGTTTCTGAAGAGAAGTTGGATATCATAATTACCTTTGTTCTCTATAAGTAAGGTGTTTTTTACCTCTGGTTTCTTTAAGGATTTTTTTTTAACCTTTGATTTTCTGTAGTTTGAAAATTATATGTCCGTGTGTAGTCTTTGGGACATATATCCTGTTTGGTGATCTCTGAGCTTCCTGAATTTGTGGTTTGGTGTCTGACATTAATTTGGGTAGATTCTCAGTCATTATTGTCTCAAGAATTACTTCTGCTCCTTTCTCTCTTTCTTTTCCTTCTAGTATTCCCATTAGAAGTATGTTATACCTTTTGTAGTTGTCCCACAGTCCCTGAATATTCTGTTCTTTTTTTTTTTTTTCCCAGTCTTTATTCTGTGCTTTTGGAGGCTTCATTTATTATATCCTCTACCTCAGTGATTCTCTCCTCAGCTATGTCCAGTCTGGTAAGGAGCCCATGAAAGGCAAACGTCATTTCTATTAAAGTGTTTTTCATCTCTAGCTTCCTTTTTTGGTTCTTTCTTAGAATTCTATCTCTCTGCTTACTTTGCCCATCTGTTCTTGCATTCTGTATACTTTATCCATTAGAGTTCTTAGTATATTAATCATAGTTATTTAAATTCCTGGTCTGGTAATTCTTACATCCCTGCCATGTCTGGTTCCGATGCTCATTTTATCTGTTTTTAGTATGCCTTATAATGTTTTCTTGATAGCCACATATGATGTACCAAGTAAGAGGAACTGCTGTAAATAGGCCTTTAGTAATGTGGTGAGATGTGAGGGAGAGGAAGCATTTTATAGGCCTATAACTAGGTCTCAGTCTTTTAGTGAGTCCATGCTTCTGAGCTGTGACTTTCATAAGTGTTACTCAGGGTTTTTTTCTCCCCTCTTTGGTTGGACAGCAAGCCTAGAGCCAGGTGCAGTTGGATGTTTCTCTTTCACAAGTTCAGTTAGGCTCTGATAATACCTCAGCAGGTTAGGTTCTGGTTAAGTAGTTCCTCCTGAGGTCAGGCCTAGTTAAGAACAGAGCGCTCTGGCATATTTCAAAATGGTTCCTTTTTCTTCCCCCTGATGAAACCCTGGGGGCATTTTTGTCTGTTATTCACCGTGTGTACTTGGTTCACTCCTAGAGGTAAATCTCACAATATCGTGGGGGAACTCCATGACTGGGTCCTTGTGGAGTTGTTAACTCTCAGAGCTGTCCACAGTGAGCCTCCACCAATTCATCGATCAGGTTCAGGTTTTTTGTCGGTGGTGGGTTTCTTTTTTTTTTAAGATTTTATTTATTTATTTGACAGAGAGAGACAGATCACAAGTAGGCAGAGAGGCAGGCAGAGAGAGAGGGAAGCAGACTCCCCGCTGAGCAGAGAGCCTGATGTGGGGCTCCATCCCAGAACCCTGAGATCATGACCTGAGCCAAAGGCAGAGGCTTTAACCCACTGAGCCACCCAGGCACCCCGGTGGTGGATTTTTTGTTTTTTGTTTTTCACCCTGGCACTGATTCCCATGAGAGTTTCTACAGATGAGTCTTGGCTCTGGGAAGACTTTAATCCCTATATTCATTTGACTGTCTTCCCAATCTCGGGGGCATGGTTTCCCCTGTGTCTTCCCCTGTCTTATGAATCCAAGAAGAGTTGTTGATTTTTCAATCTGTTCAGCTTTTTACTTATTGTTAGGACAAAGTAGTGATTTCCAAGCTCCTTCCATGTGGAACTGGAAACCATAAGTCTGATAAAAAATTTTGAATAAACATTTTGAATAAACATATTCACTGCTTTTTTCTAAACTTAGAAACTAAAGACTAAAAATATTTCTTCATACTCCAAAGGAACTTAATATTTTCTTTGTTTCATAATCTTATTTGAATTAGTTATTTTGGGCTTTTCTTATATTTTTCTTACATTTTTTTTAGAATTTTAAATATTTAATTTAATATTTAATTCCAATTCCAAACATTGGTGGGAAAAAAAAGACAAATATGAGATCTATTTCACTTTTAATTTTTTCCAATTTGATGGAGCAAGACAGTTAGTGTTGCATTACATCACAATCTAATATATAGACAGATAATAATGCCTTCCAACAAACTTTTTATAGATCATAGTTCTCAATTACTTCAGTTTAGGGCCTACTTTATACCCGTTAGATAGGTGATTATTTTTTAAAAGAGCCACATTTCTTGACATTTTTTTTCAGGTTAATCTTCAAAGAAGGTTAATTATATTTTCTGTTCACTGAACATTTACTATGGCAGGAATCACCACAACTATTAAGCTTTAAACAATATATCAAGATATAAAACAGAATTCTACTATATAGGCAAAAAACTTTTAAACAGTTTTAGTGAGGTAAAATTGACATATAATAAACCATAAATATTTAAAGTATACATTTTGATAAACTTTGGCATATGTATATTCCCTCGAAACCATTACCACAATCAAACTTATCCCTAAGTTTCCTCATGCCCTTTTGTAGTTCATCACTCTTACCTCCTCCTTTCCCTCCACTCTTATACAGACAACAACTTATCTGCTATCTCCAGGGATAAATTTGCATTTTCTAGAGTTTCATATAAATAGAGCCATAAAATATGTACTCTCTTTTTTCTGACTTCTTTCACTCAGCCTACTTATTTTGAGATTTATATATTGTCATTGCAGGTATCAATAGATGATTTCTTTTTATTGCTGAGAAGTATCAGTGTTACATTATATAAGCTTCAGATTGTTTATCCATTTACCTGTTGATGGGCATTTGAGTTGTTTTATGTTTTGGGCTATTGCAAATAAAGCTGTTTTGAACACTTGTGTATGAGTCTTTGTAAAATCATAGCTTTCATTACTTTTGAATACCTAGAAGTAGAATAGCTGCATTGTATGATAGGAGTATGTTTTACTTTATAAGAAACTTCCAAATTGTTTTTTCAAAGTGATTGTACCATTTTACATTCCCACCAACAGTGTATGAAAGTTCCAGTTTCTCCACATTCTCTCCAAGGCTTGGTATGGTCAGTCTTTTTCATTTTTGTAAGTGTCCTATTGTGATCTTATATTGTATTTCCTTAATAATTAATGGTGTTGAGCCCCTTTTCATGTACTTATTTGTTCATCTTTGGTGAACAACCTGTTCAAATCTTTTGTCTTTTTTAAAAACTGGGGTGGTTTTCCTGCGTTTTGAGAGTCCTTTACATATTCTGGATACAAGTTCTTTATCAGACATATACTTCCTAAATATTTACTCTTTATCTTTCACTTTCCTTATCACTTTCTTAACAGTGGGCTTCAAAGAGCAAAAGTTCTTAAAATTGATCAAGTCTGATTTATCAGTGTTCTTTTTTTCTTAAAAAAAAAACAAAACATGCTTTCATTGTCATATATAAGAAATCATTGCCTTACCCAAGGCCACATAGTTTTTCTCTTATGTTTTCTTCTGGTTTTATAATTTTAGGTTTCCCATTTAGTTCTGTACTCTATTTTAGTTAATTTTTTATTTAGTGAGTGGTGTGGTTGAATTTCTTTCTGCATTTTTTCATACAGTTGTCCAGTAGGTTCAGTACCATATTTGAAAATATTGTTGTTTCTCCACTGAATTGCCTTTGCATCTTTGTCAAATATCAGTTTTCAATATAGCTGTGAGCCTGTTTCTGGACTCTATTCTCTTCCAGTGATTTATTTCTTTATCTTTATGACAATACTATAGTTTTGATTACCGTTACTTCATAATAATTCTTAGAATAAGGTAGAATTAGCCCTGAAACTTTCTTCAAAACAAAGTTGTTTTGGCAATTATAGATCTTCTGCATTTCTGTATAAGTTGTATTATCAGCTTCTCAATTTCTACAGGAAAAGCCTTCTGAAATTTTGCTTAAGATTGCATTGAACCTATAAATAAATTTGGAGAATAATGGCATTCTAATAATGTTGGATTTTCTGACCCTGAATTTATCTTTCTATACTTTTATTTTTACTCATCTGTGGTTTTAGGTTTCAAATGTGTTTCTTAGAGGTAGTCTATCATTTGGTCTTGCTTTTTTAGCCAAACTGACAATCTCTGCCTTTTAAGTGGAACATTTAGGTCATTTACATTTAATGTGATTATTGACATTATTGGGTTTAATCCACTGAGCCACCCAGGTGCCCCAAGATCATTAGGTTTAAATCTATCAACTTGCATTTTGTTTTCTATTTGGTCTATTTGTTCTTTGTTGTTCCTTTTTTCCTCTTTGTATGTGTTTTTTGGATTAGTTGAACATTTTTTTGTGTGTGATTTCATTTTACTTCCTTTGTTGGCTCATAGCTATAATTCTTCGTTTTGCTATACTAGTGATTGCCTTAAGATTTATAGTGTATATACTTTAACTTATCATTTCCCTTCAAATGATATTATACTTTACATATAGTATAAAACTTTACAATAGTATATATACAATAGTATACTTCCATTTTTTATGCTATCACTGTTATGTATTTTACTGATGTATATGCTAAAAACTCAAAATATATTATTATTGTTGCTTAAACAATTGTATTTTAGGGCATTAAATAATGAGGGAAAATCTTATGTGTTTATCCATGTAGTTTCTATTTCTAGTGCTCTTCATTTTTCTGTGTAGATCCATGTTTCCATCTGATATCATTTTCCTTATGCCTGAATGATGTCCTTTAACATTCTAATAGTGTAGGTTTTCTGGCGAGGAATTCTTTAAATTTTTGCTTGTCTGAAACTGTCTTTATTTTACATTTTTTAAAAAAGATATTTCTGCTGGTTATAGTATGGCAGATTGATAGTTTGGATTTTTTCCAGCACCTTAAAAATATATCTGTTTTATTATCTTTTGCTGCTAATACTAACATACGTATCAATTCTGGATTGGTTTTAATTGATTGATTATTCTAGTTATGAGTTATGTTTTCCTGCTTTTTCACATACCTGGTAGTCTTTGATTGGATTTCAGACAGTTTCAATTTTACATTCTTGGGTGCTCGATATTTTTGTATTCTTATATTCTTGTGCTGGGATGTAACTAAGTTACTTGGAAACAGTTTGATTTCTTCAGGACTTGCTTTTATGATTTGTTAGATGGTTCTATCTCAGCCGAGGGCTAATTATTCCTCACTACTGAGGCCATTTCTTCCTGAGTATTCTAACAAATGGCCAATGAATTAGAAGTTCTTTTCAATGTGTCTTTGTGAGTATGCCTGACTTTTTGTGAGTGCCAGACACTCTGTTCTCTAATCCTTTCAGATTTTTCTCCCTGACCATAGATCGTTTCCTCATTTGCGTGCACGAACCAGTTCTCTGAATATTTCAGTGGGGCTCTCTGCAGACATCCAGCATTCTCTATGTATCTTTCTTCTCTCCAGCATCTTCCCATAATAAATCGTTCCCTGCAACTTGATATTGAGTTTAGCAATCTGAGAAACTCCTCCTTCCCTGACTATATATAAGCATCTAGAGATTAGGGTATATTATTTATTCTTTCACTAACATACCAGGCATTGTTTGAGGTGCTTGGGATACACATCAGACAAAACCCTGCCTTCCTGAAGCTTACATTCAAGTTCTGGGAGACATTATGAGAATATTTTTTAACAATTTAGAGGTTCATAAATGGCATGGAAAAGTAGAGCAACTAAGGCAGATTGAGAATATGTGAGGGGAGATACAGTTTTAAATATAATAGATTTTACTGAGGAGCAAAGTGAACAAAAACTTGAAGAGGCCGAGGGAGGTAGACATGCAGTTAATCTGTTGGAAGAGCTTTCCAAGCAGAGGAATTAACCAGTGCAAAGGCCCTAAGGCAAAAATGTGTCCAGTATTTTTGAAGATTAGCTAGAACAGAAAGAACAAGGGAAAGAGTAGATAATTTCAGAGAGAGAGCTAACAGGAGCCAGATTGCATATGGAGGCCACCACAATCACTTTAGCTTTAATTGAAGTTATTGGAGTGATTGGAAGAAGATAGGTGTAGTTATTAATATTTTTCTTAATTCCTTTGGACTGCTGGTACTTAGGACAGTACCTGGTATAAAGAAAATACTAAAAAATGTCTGTTACATTGAAACGAATTAAACCACCTTGCTCCTGTTTTTCTCTCTTACACATAATTACTTAATCACTTTATCAGTGAGTCCTACATCAGTGCTACTCTTTGACTCCCTCACTTTCCCAATATTGGCTGCTCTTATCCTGAATACTCTTGCCAGATTGGTCTTAGTATGGGCAGAGGAATTTTAAGTCACCTGAAGCAGTATATGAAGATTTTGGCCCAAAACATACATAGAGTATTTCCTTATAATTAAATAGAAATCTTTCTTCCTCCATTAGGATTTTTATATATGCTGCTTCTCTAGAAGGAATGCTCTTTACTTACCTAGCTTATCCTTGGCTTTCAGTTTTCAATTTAAATGTCATTCTTTCAAACATTTTCTCTGACCATCCAATCTAAAGTAGTTTCAACTTGATTTTTTCATAGTCCCTTCTTTTTTCTGATGATATTTATCACATTTTAAATTAGATATTTATGAGTTTATTCATTTCATGTCTATCATTCCCTTAAGACAGAAAGCTCCATGAAGGCAGTCTATTTTGTTCACCACCACATACCCAGGGGCTAATACAAGGCATGGCCCCTATATGTAGTATTACATGAATGATTCTCTGAAAACACGTTTTTTTTTTATCCTGAGGAAGTGCCTGCAGTGGTTTTATGGTATCTAAAAGATGGTGAACTTCCTAAGGCTAATCCTAAGGCCTTCCTTCCACTTCCCATCCACATCTATCATTCACTATTGCTCAGCTAGTAGATAGACCAGACATCTCTTCAACCCTACACATAATGTCTTTGCCTTATTGTTCCCTCTCACCTCTTCCCTTTAGGTTAATTTCTGACCAAACCATCTATTGAGGACAAACCTCAAACTGATCTCTTCTAAGAAGGCAGATCCAGCCCATACCGTTCTAATAGCTCCCTTGTTCTGTGTGCCTATAGCACTCATGTATAGTCCATTTTTTTAAAAAGATTTCATTTATTTATTTGACAGAGAGAGACACAGCGAGAGAGGGAACACAAGCAGAAGGAGTGGGAGAGGGAGAAGCAGGCTTCCCACTGAGCATGGAGCCTGATGTGGGGCTCGATTCCAGGAGCCCGGAATCATGACCTGAGCGGAAGGCAGACGCTTAATGACTAAGCCACCCAGGCACTCCGTGTAATCCATTCTTTAAGAACTGTGACTTTGACTAAATAAAGCCTTGTCATTGTCAACATTTTTCATAAGCCAGTTAACAAAAGAGAATATGGCTAGTGTTGGGAGTGGGAAATTCACCAAAAGGCGTTTGGCCTTTGAGTAAATTTGTCGTTCTATGTATTTACCTAGAACCAGGAAGAAAGATATGGAAACATCATAAAGGGTCTTATAGAACATGATTAAGAGCTTGGATTTTATTTAATATATTAGGAAACCATTGGAAGATTTTGATAGAATAGTAACATGATCTGATTTATGACTTAAAAAATAATCCCTGACTGCTTTACAAAGATGTGTTGTGGTGGGACAAAATTGGAAGAAGAAAAAGGCAATGGAAGTCGATGGTGAAAGTCGATGGAAGATAAGCAAGAGGGAGAGAATCAAGGATGACTCTTAGGTTTTTGACATAAATGATATTGACACTTTTTGAGCTGAGGAAGAATTAGATGGGATCAATTTGGGGAAAATTTAAGAGTAAAATTTCAGACAAGTTAAATTTGAGATGCCTACTAGACATCCAAGTAAAGATGTTGAGTAGGCAGTATGTGTCTGAAGGTTAGAGCTAGAAATAAAAATTTGAGAGGCATCAGGATGTTCATTGATCATATTTATAGCTATGGGACTAGCAGGGTAGTGAGTATAGATTAAGAAGAGAAGCAACAAAAGACTGAGACATGGGGCAAGCCAATATTCAGAGGATTGGAAGAGGAGATGCCAGCATCATTAAGGCAAGGCCTATAACTTCTACTTCTTTTGCATCTCTCAGAGTGCCTGCTTCAATACTGGGCTCACAGTAAATGTTCCAAAAACATTCACTGAAGGAATGAACAAATAAATTGCTGGAAAAGTAAGTGGGTATGTTGCCATACCGTGCACCTCTTCTGAATATGTCCATGCCAGAGCACAAAATAGTGTTTCTGTCACAGTCTCAGTCACATACTAGGATGGAAAGTTCCACACCTGGCAAGCACTTACTGGTAGTATTTTTTTTTTTAACACTTAATAAATTACATGTTTGAACCGAAGTTTTCTCTTCTTCTTTTACTTGAGTGCAACAAGTGGAAAAATGTCTCATCCAGTATGTTCCAATGTAATACATTGATTATTTTTTTTATTAGAAGACACCAACCTTAATCCTTGGCAATCCATCAAGACCACGTATTTTCAAGTGCCAACAAGAGTGAGATGACTTTGGCAAATCTGAAGCAAACTGCTCCATTTTCTTTTCTATTTCAGTTGAAGTACATGCACTTAAAATTCCTCCTGGAGTACATCCAAATTACTAAAGAAAACAAAGCTAAAAACTGAATATCTAAAGGAATAAGCAGGAGATCCTTAGATAGTTATCTATTGGTTTTTTGGATTCAAATTTATGTAATTAATATTGTTCCTAAAACTGTATGATACTATTCATATCCAAATAGTGGCATAATTTTTAAATGATCAGCGCAGAGGATATAGAATCATGGGCAAGGTATTTCCAATTAAGCAACAAATCATGGCCACCATCATAAAATAGGGAATTGCAAATTTTCATTATGTGAGGGTATTTGCCATCAGAAGGCTTTTGAATGGTTGAGTTAAATGAAGACTTGAAAAGAAAAATTATCCCACTTAATGGCCAAAAGTAACAGGGGTATGCAGTTTAAGTGTTCAGAGATTTATGGTGCAATGCTCATACAAGTAACTGATGTCAATTCTGGGAACTGGCATTAAGAGCAGTGGAATGAAACAGAGTTGATGAATTAGAAAGGGCAGTTCATTTTCAGATTTCTTTCAAAACACAGCAAGAGAGAAGCAAAGGCTGCAAAAACAAATGAGAATTCCAGCCCAGAACTTGACATTTAAAATATAAAAAATTATAGTTGGAAGAGATTAAAATTGCCATCTAGCCCGTGATGTTTCCCATTCATCTTTCTTGGGTGATGAAAAAAACTGTCATTTCAAAAAATCTCTTTTTCTTATTAACTGTGTTAGAAGAGGTTTGTGATCGAATGCCCCCTGAAGTAGAACTTCTTAAAGTGTATGTTACAGAAGAGATGGTACGAGAAAGTGGATAAGCCTTTCAAACATCATTAAACCAAGCACAATCCGCCCAAGTACCCAGGAGACCTTCATCAGTGGAAACATGAAGTTCACATCTTTCCTGAAAGTAATCTTTCTTCAGAGAATGCATTCAGAGAATGCTGTGATATTAATATTCAGTCTTGTGTCATTCTACTTGTTTTCCTGGCTATAATAGATCATCAGCAATGGAGAAGAGAACCAGCATTTGGGGGAGCTTTTCATAGCTTGCATAACTAAGTTAAGGAATTTTAAAGAGGAAATTTTATAAGCCTGAAAGGGAAAAAGTGTCCCCTTTATCTTAGCAGTACAGACACTGTAGTGTGTTCTATGGTGGGGACACCAAGGATGAATTCAGTGAATTCCCTCTTTGTATCACACATTTATACCGGTTCTTTTTTAGGAATCAGGATTTTAAAAGCAAAAAAAATTTCCTTTCTTAGACATTTCCTTTCTTAGACATAGAGTAGGTAATATAGAGATATATCTACTGCATTAAAAGACTAACCTTATATACTTCATTATTCTTGTATGATTCTGAGAGTTGGAATAATAAGGTCCTGTTACATGGGATCAGATTCAGAGTGGACATAGGCATTAATCAGGAATCACAGTGAGGGAGCTGTCTCTTTTTAAACCTATGATCAAGTGACTCTCCCAGTTAAGGAATGTACATTTTCTAGTCCCTTTTAATCTGATTACTTTCTTTTGTCCTAGGAAGCATTATCTTTTTCAAAGTATATCCATCTCCTTAGAGAATCCCTTTCTCTCTTTCTCTTCTGATTCAACACATAAATACATTTCTGCTCTGGTCTATGGCAATAATTTATAGTAGAATAAGTGATACAAAATGATATTTAAGAAAAAATACATACCCTTTCTTCTCAGTACCTTTTGGTCTTCTTGGCAGAGGAATCTTCTTAAATGCTCCAATTCACTGAGTGCGTTTGGGCAAAAGGAGAAAAAAGGAGGTGCTAGAAGGAGGTTCTTTACAAATAAACCTTTGTCTGCCTTGTCTCTTGCCTGGGATTGACAGACTCACTGATCCAGCCAGGACTGGGGAGGAGGGGAGTGGAAGAGAGACAGGGCTGAAAGAACTGCCTCCCTTGGATTCTTCCAAGCCAGGCGAGGAAGAACTGAACAGCTTCTTTACAGAGGGAAATAGTCTATACAAGAACCTCAGGGAGGCAGACTCTTGGAGCAATAAAATGTAAAACCTGAGGGATTTAAAAAGAACACAGAGTAATTTTAACCTTAGGAGAAGTGTGTGTATGTATGTGTGTGTGTGAGAGAGAGAGAGACAGAGACACAGAGACAGAGAGACAGATGGGGACAGAGAGAGCAGGGAGAGAAGGAGAGAAGGCGGAGGAGAAATGGCTAATGTGATTTAGGCAAATAGTTGAGCATCTCTTCCTCTTTCACAGTTTCTTTGTGTTTTTCACTAAGTTTTCCTCACTGTCTAGATCTCTTATAATATTTTGGTTGAATATATATTCAAACTCTCCAAGTCCTCACCCAATGAGTAATTACCAGTCAATGGAAAGTAAAAAATAAAATGACTGAAAAAGAAATCTGTGTCTCAAATAAAGGCACAAAAGGAATTTCACTCTGTTTTGAGCAAATTGCACCAGAATCATAGCACCTGTTAACTATCCTTTAACTGTTGGTTAATTTTTTAAAAATTCAATTTGGAGTAACATTGCAGGAATTGGAAAAATTGGAGTATGGATTATCTAGACAGAGAATGGAGGGAAGAGCATTCTAGGTTGTATAAAGAAAGGCAGGAAGGTGAAGGAGAGGGTAACAACTCTAGGGGTCACAAGTAATTTAGTGTAGCTAGATCTAGGGATGGCAGAGGATAAAATTAGAGGACTATAAAGAAGCAAGTTATTGGACGGTTACCCTATATGCTATATTGAAAAGTTTGGATTTTACCCTGAAAGTGAATGGAAAGATGATGAAAAGTATTAAAAAGGATGAAGCCCCTGACTGCAGTGTGAAAGAAGGATGATGTAGGATAAAGGAAGCTAGGGACAGAAGAGGGGCCCTTGTAGTAACCCAGAAGAGAAGATAAGAAGCAAAGCTGAAAATATTTGGTGATCAATTAGGTTTTTATGTTTAGGGTAGAGGTAGTTGAAAGAAGGAGAGGAGACTTTATTAACTTTCAGGAGCCTTGAATGGATAATGCATTATTCATCTAAGGAAAAGAATACAAAAGGAAGAGCAGTTTTGGTGGAGCAGGAGGGAGAGATAGAAATGAGTGAGTTTATTTTTTATTGAGTTTCAAATGTTTTTATTTTTTATTTTAATTCCAGTATAGTTAGCATACAACGTTATAGCTATTTCAGTTGTACAATATAGTGATTCAACAATTCCATACATCTCCCGGTGCTCATCATGACAAGTGCACTCCATAATCCCCATCTCCTATTTCCCCCATTCCCCCACCCACCTCCTCTCTGGGAACCATCACTTTGTTCTCTATAGTTAAGAGTTTGTTTCTTGGTTTCTCTCTCTCTCTCTCTCTTTTTTCCTTTGGTTATTTGTTTTGTTTCTTAAATTCCACATATGAGTGAAACCGTATGGTGTTTGTTTTTCTCTGACCAACTTATTTCACTTAGCATTATACTCTCTAGCTCCATCCATGTTGTTGCAAATGGCAAGATTTCATTCTTTTTAGGGCTGAATAATATTCAATTGTGTATATATATGCCACATCTTCTTATCCATTCATCAGTTGATGGACAGTTGGGCTGCTTCCACATCTTGGCTATTGTAAATAATGCTGCTGTAAAGATAGGGGTGCGTATATCTCTTTGAATTAGCATTTTTGTATTTTGGGGTAAATACCCAGTAGTGCAGTTACTGGATCATAGGGTAGTTCTATTTTTAACTTTATTTTTTTTGAGATTTTATTTATTTATTCATGAGGGACAAACAGAGAGAGAGGGGGAGGCAGAGGGAGAAGCAGGCTCCCCACGAAGCAGGGAGCCCAATGCAGGACTCTATCCCAGGACCTGGGGATCATTACCTGAGCTTAAGGCAGACGCTTAACCAACTTAGCCACCCAGGCACCCCTATTTTTAACTTTATCAGGAAACTCCTTACTGTTTTCCACAGGTCCTGCATCAGTTTGCATTTTCACCAACGGTGAAAGAGGGTTCCTTTTTCTCCACATTCTTGCCAGCACCCATTGTTTCCTCTGTTTTGGATTTTAGCCATTCTGACAGGTGTAAGAAGATATCTCATTGTAGTTTTGGTTTGCATTTTCCTGATGATGAGTGATATTGAGCATCTTTTTAAAAAATATTTTATTTATTTATTTGAGAGAGATAGATAGCACAAGCAGGGGCAGCAGCAGGCAGAGGAAGAAGCAGACTCCCTGCTGAGCAGGGAGCCCGAAGCGGGACTTGATTCCAGCACCTTGGGATATGACCTGAGCTGAAGGCAGACGCCAACCAACTGAGCTACCCAGGCATCCCTATTTTTTTTTTAAGATTTTATTTATTTATTTGACAGAGAGAGATCACAAGTAGGCAGAGAGGCAGGCAGAGGGAGAGGGGGAAGCAGGCTCCCTGCTGAGCAGAAAACCCGATGCAGGGCTCAATCCCAGGACCCTAGGACCATGACCCGAGCCTAAGGCAGAGGCTTTGACCCACTGAGCCACCCAGGCACCCCACCCAGGCATCCCTATTGAGCATCTTTTCATGTGTTTGTTGGCCAGCTAAATGTCTTCCTGGAGAAATGTCTGTTCATGTCTTCTGCCCATTTTTAAATTGGATTATTTGGGTTTGGGGTGTTGAGTTCTATAAGTGGAAGAGGAAAATAGGAACTAATAGAAACTGTTCTACCTTCACTCCATCTTAAGAGTTATCCATCTTGTTTACTCCATGTCAATCAATCTAGACCAGAAGTATGGTGCCAACCCAAATTGCTTTTCCTGTAAACAGGTTCTCTCTTTTTCTCTGTTTTACTGTTATTTCCCTGTGTGTCTAATTCTTTTTTATTTCCCTTATTGCACTGCTCATTTTGTTTCCTTGCATTTATTCCACAGCTGGTGAGAATTGTTGACTCATTTTTATATTCAACAATATTCAAATCCTAATATGCCTGCCACCATATTTCTTGCATGCCTGCTTCAAGTGGTGCCAGTAGCTCTAGACAATGAAATGACTACATAATGCCTCTGGATCATTTTCCTAGACACTTAGGGAAGATTTCCCCTAAACAACGCATTTTGATCTTGGCTTCCTAGTCCCTTGTTGTGTCTCAAACATTTACTTATTATGCTCTAGACATCCCACCATTTCTAGGGAGAATTACTGAATGTTGTTAAATTTAAAAACATCCACTCTTATTTATCCTGATGTCCTTCACACAGATTTGCCCATTTGAAAAGCAATGGAATTGCAGACCAAGGCCTGCAATTGGAGAGGTTGCCCTTGTGACTTTCAATTTGGGGTTCAAATCTGAAACCACTATTTATCTTCTTATATATGGCATTTTCTTTGTTTTCGTTTTCTCTTTTGACGGCCAGTTACTCAGACCTCATCAAACCCTGGTTTATATTGCTCTGGAGACCATCGCTCTCTTTGAGACGCTCTGGGGCCTCTCAAAGTAAACCTCTTATGTGTGGTAGGTTAGGACATTTAAATATATTGTCCAGATTTCTAGAAAATATGTTTTGCTAGATTTTCCTGTGATATTTACTATATGTGTGTGTGATTATATAGGTATATGTTATCACCCTTATGTCCAATCAGGTTTGTTACAAATAGAAAATCCCTGCAAATTAGTGACAGTCAATTCATGAGTAGAGAAACATTCGATATAGAAGTTAAGCAATTATGTTAAAAGTATTGTTATGAAATTTGAAAAGCAAGCTGATTAGTATTTTATAAACAAACAATAACAACAACAAAATCCTTCCAATCAGTTGAAGTCTCAGGAGATACCTTAGATACAAATAATTTTAGACATTGGACATCCTAAGCTTATGAAGAAAATGGGAACACACATTAGCTCTTCCTCTGATTTCTAGCTGGGAGTTCATGCATATGCCCTGATTTAGAATCTGCTGCTCCTCTGTTCAGTAATTGACCCCTTTCTCTCATCTCCCTCGGGCCCAAATCCTTCTGGAGTCACTAAGATTGGCAGTGTGGGGAGAAGCAGCAGCTGGTTTCAACCTTCACACGTTCCTCCTGAAAGAGAAGTAGGACCTGTTTTTCATGACTATTCTTGACAAAAGGAGTTTCAAAATAATTATGCTAGTTGAAAATGAATCTTCAGTCTGTTTGTTGCAATAATAATGAGCCATAGATAAAACGATCTTTGAAAATTCCTTTAAAATCAGTTAAAAAGAAACAACCTGTTTTGTTAATTATTTTTGAACCCTGTAAAAGAGTATTCTTTTTGATTAAAACTATTTAAAGTTTCCCTTCAGATTTCCTCTGAAGTTGGAACATTTGTGCTTAGAATGGTTTTAGCAACTGGGTTGAACAAGATAACCTCTCTTACTCAAACTTAGCTTTCTGCCTGTAGTAGAACTTATGAAAACAGACTCCACTGAGCGGTCTCAAGGGAGGCCCTGGAGGAGGCAGCAGAAGTACCAAAGAGCTGTTGTGGAAGGTGCTGAGCTAGTGCCACCACGACAGGCACAGAGCACTGCTTCCAAGAGGCATTCCTGGGGCCCCTGGGTGGCTCAGTGGGTTAAAGCCTCTGCCTTCGGCTCAGGTCATGATCTCAGGGTCCTGGGATCGTGCCTCATCGGGCTCTCTGCTCAGCGGGGAGCCTGCTTCCTCCTCTCTCTTTGCCTGCCTCTCTGCCTACTTGTGATCTCTCTCTCTCTCTGTGTCAAATAAATAAATAATCTTTAAAAAAAACAAAAGGCATTCCCATGCGCGTGCAGTCTCAAAGGGCTGATGTCCTTAGGAACTGCTGGGATTCCCACACAGGCAGCCGGGGCTCTAATGGGGGTTGGAGAGGGAGACTTCTTGTTCAGACACTTTTAGTCAGAATAGCAAACACAAGACCTCTTTTACCTGGGCACGGAGAGGGAGGCACCCTCTGGGAGGGCTGGACTTTTTCTCAGCATTTATACATAGAGGTGGTGAGCATGCTGAGTAATGTGATCTTTAAATATGATAGAAATAAAGTCAAAAAGATGAGCAGCAGGAGAGAAGCGTATCAAGAAAACTTACCCACTTTTAGGGAGCCCATGGACTATTTAGAATGAATGATAATGTTAACATGAAAACAAACTTGGACAGGAAAAGAGGCCAAGAAGGAAAGGAACTTGAAAATAACCCCTTTAGTTTCCTTGCAATCTAAAAGAGGCACTGGACTGACAGTAAATAGTCATAGTCCAGATCCCAACAATAATTCTGTGGTTTGTTGGAAACAACCCACTTATTAAACCTAGAAAAATCAAAAGATTAAGTGTGCCAACGTGTGTTCTTTGTAGATCCTGAGTTATTGCCCTAAGTTATTTCAGAGGTACAACCATCTGATTGGTTGGTAATGATAACAATAATAGTAATGATACTAGTCGTAATAATGCCATTGCCAAGTGTGCTAAACATTTAGAAACGTTGGTTTATTGAGTATAAGCAACATTCTTTTATGAGGTAATTTTTGAGATGGGGGAACTGAACCTCAAAAGATTAGGTAACCTGGCCAAGATCGCACAGCTGAAACTGGAAAGCAAGATAAAACTATACTCTTAGCTTATTGCCTCAATAAGTAGTAAAAGGAGTAGAATGAGAGTTGGATATCCTAATACTATTCAAAAGCGTTGTAGCCCATAATTTGAGTGTGAATGAACCACACATAATCTCTGCGATTCCTAAGAGCCATCCTTCTCTTTTCATGCCTCCTCAATCTATTTCCTGTTAAGACTTGCCTTGAAATAATTCTTCCTTAGACACTTCTAAACTTGAATCAGCTAACTAGAGTTTCTTACAAAGTCAGATATGGAAAATTGTCAAAATGACATTCCTTTGGTGGAGTTTCTAAGTAATTATAGTTCCAGGAGTAAAATTATGATACCAGACACTCAGCAAATTTGTTGAATGAATGAGTTAATAAATAAATTGAACGGACAAAATACTTGGGTAGAGGGTAGGTTTTTGGGAATTATTCACCATTCAGTAATTATTTTTTGAGTGTCTATTATGTATTATGACTAATATTACAGTGTCACTGAGGACAAAGTTCAGCAGCTAGTCACCAGTGTTTACTTAAGACCTTTTCCAAAGTGTGGGCTATTAAGTTCCATAATGTATCCTGTTTTTTCCCTTGTAAAACAGGATTTAACTGGTGATTTTTATGGTCCCTCCCATTTCCCACTTTCTATGATTGTATGATCCTCAATATTATTTTAATAAACTTCTAAATTTTAGAATAGTTTTAGATGTACAGAAAAAAATGCTAATAAGTACAGAAATTTCCCATGTATGCTATACCCCGCAATCTCTATTATTTAACATTTTGCATTAGTATGGTGTGTTTGTTACAATTAGTCAATATTGATACATTATTATTAACTAAAATCCATACTTTATTCATTTTTTTCTTAGTTTTTACCTAATGTCCTGTTCTAGGATGCCCTCCAGAACACCACATAATATTTACTTATCACGTCTCCTTAGGCTTCTCCTGGCTGTGATGGTTTCTTAATCTTTTCTTGTTTTTTGATCATCTTGACAAGTTTGTTTTTTTCAAGTAATTTCTATACCCTACGTGGGGCTTGAATTCATGACCCGGAGATTAAAAGTTACACGCTCTATTGACAGCCAGCCAGGTGCCCCTGATCTTGACAAGTTTCGAGGAGTACTGGTTATGTGTTTTACAGAATGTCCCTCAATTGAGATTTGTCTAGTATTTATTGTATGATTAAATTTGGGTTATATGTTTTTGAGAAGAAGACCACACAGTTAAAGTGTCATTTTCATCACATCAAATGAAGGGTACATACTGTGACTGTGACTTATCACTGTTGGTAGTAACTTTGGTCACCTGGCTGAGGTAGTGTTTGCCAGGTTCCTCCACTGTACAGTTATTCTTGTCTTCCCCCTCTCCATACTGCACTCTTTGGAAGGAAGTTGCTACATGCAGCCTACGCTTAAGGAGTGAGGAGTTATGTTCCATCTCCCTGAGGACAGAGTATCTACATAAATTTTTTGGAATTCTTCTGCACATGAGATTTCTCTCTTCTCCCTCATTTATTTATTTATTCACTTATTTGTTTATTTATCTCAGTATGAACTCATGGATATTTATTTTATACTTTGGATTATAATCCAATATTACTTTTAGAAAGTTTTTTGTTGCTCTAATTGTCCCAGCTTTGGCCATTGGGAGCTCTTTCAGCTATATCCTGTGTCCTTTCAATATATACCCTCGTCAGGTGTTTGGGTTTGATTGTCTTTCTTTTTTTTCCCCCAGCATTTATGTTCTGCTCCTCAAAGGTGCTCCAGGCTCATCTTGTATATTTCCTGTCCTAGTCTCAGAATCAACTATTTCTCCAAAAAGCCCTGGTTCTTTTATTGGACAAGGATTAGAAACCAAGTCTAGTTACTAGGTAGGCTCAATGCTACTGTTTTGTCATAACTTCTAGGCCCTCCCAGCTCACAGAGGAAGGAAATATATATATTTTTTCCTTGTGTATACTAATCTATGTATGTACATATATCTATACAAATTTCTCTGTGTAACCATTTTATCTGTATCAAGCTAAACATGAGTTTATACTGATGTCTCCAACTTGAACCCATTACTACATAAAATGTTCTAGCCTCCTCCCTTTGCTTATCTGTAACCTCCTGCCACTCAGACAGTAAGAAGCCTGTCCTTCACCATCTACCATTTATTCAGTTGTTAAATTACAGTACGCACGTATAGCAGTATCAGAATTATTAATCTGTATCCTGTGATAAATAATTTTATCAACTGGAGTACAGTACTTATGTATAGTATCTTTCTTTTTAAAGATATTATTTATTTATTCGTCAGAGAGAGAGAGAACAAGCAGGTGGGGAGCAGCAGGCAGAGGGAGAAGCAGGCTTCCTGCTGAGCAAGGAGCCCAACTCGGGACTCGATCCTAGGACCCTGGGATCATGACCTGAGCTGAAGGCGGATGCTTAACTGACAGCCACCGAGGCGTCCCTATATAGTGTCTTTTTGCCTTTAATCTTATAGACTCTACTTCCAAAGTTACTTAGATCTGCACTTTTCTCCCAACCACACCCTTCAGTGAGGATTTTTTTTTTTTACATTTTAAATATAGTTAGATTGTTTTGTCACATTCTGCATTCCATCCTGGGATACCCCAACCTCTTAAATTTTTTTTTTTAATTTGCATGCATTAAGATTCAGTCTTTGTGCTATAAAGGTCTATGATGCTATATACATAGCATCATGTATTCATCATTATTACATTATGGTACAGAATAGTCTCACTGCCCCAAAATATCTCCTGTGCCTCATCTACTCAGCCTTCCCCCTGCCCGGAACTCCTGGCAACCATTGATCTTTTTACCATTTCTAGTTTTACCGTTTCCAAACTCTTATATAATTGGAATCATATAGTATGTAGACTGTAGAGACTGGTTTCTTTCACTTAGAAATATGTATTGAAGAGTCATCCTCATATTTTTATGGTTTGATAGTTGATTTCTTTTTAGCACTGAAACATATTTCATTATATAGATATGCTACAGTTTGTTTATCCTTTTACCTGTTAAAGAACATCTTAGTTACTTATAGTTTTTGCAATTATGAATAAAGGTGCTACATATATTTATGTGCAGGTTTTGTTTGGACATGAATTTTGAAATAAGTTGATCAATATCTTTTTGATATTTATTTTTCAGTTTGTAATTGTTGATTTGTAATCATCTAGCTTTTACATGGCTTCTCAAATATAGTTATTTGTTTATTTATTTAATAAGATTTTATTTATTTGACAGAGGGAGAGAGAGAGAGCACAAGGACAGGGAGTGGAAGAGGGAGAAGCAGGCTCCCCACTGAGCAGGGAGCCCAATGCAGGGCTTGATCTCAGGACCCCAGGATCATGACCTGAGCCGAAAGCAATCACTTAACCAACTGAGCCACCTAGATGCCTCTCAAATATAGGTATTTAAAAAATAATGAACAGTCACACATAAAAAATCTGTTCAGAATCAGGTACCATCTTTTATAAAATTATAAACAATAAACCCATAAATATTTTATGGTATAAGAGAACTTTAAATACAGGGCAATTTAGAAATATTTACATTTAATGTTTTTTGGAATATGAGCAGACCTGTGGTCTACCAAGGCCATTTCTTTCATAATACAATTAGGGAATTTACAGGCATTGAATTAGCTGGAAAATGTTCCTTTTTTTGCTCTCTCACTAACAAAACATGTTAAAAATTACATGTTTGGAAATCCAAATACAAGCCTTTGCAACTTGAAGTAATAAACAAAACACCATATTGTATAAGTAAACCCAGCTTCCTTTATGTGTATGCATGTCAGATAGGACACATGAAGTACCAAGAAATAATAAGCAATGGAAATATTTTCCCTGGACATTTCATTTTTAGCACATGATGTGTTTTATATACAGCATATTCCTATTAAAACATAACTTGTGATTCCATAGGATATGGGTATACATTAGACTGGGAGACAAATATGTTCACTAAAAGTCTAAAACATGGTAGCAATTCTACCAAAGAAAAAGAAAAAAGTCTTTCTATAACACTGTCTTCTATCAAATTGCAAGTTAGTCTTTGCCTTTAATACTAGTATTCAAAGATGGTTCCTTCTTTGGGGATAAATTAACAAAAATTGCCCCCACATTGTTACCACTTTACAGAATTTTCACTGTATTTTCCCAGAGTATCCAAGTGTCTTATGCCGATTGGTCCAGCAAAGCTCGAGTATAAAATATCCTGGCATCAAGAAACCTTTAACATTGAATAGTATGTTTTATTTTGTGTATTTAGCTACCTGACATAAAATATTTGAAAAACTGGAGAAGGCCAAGTACCAGTGAAAATGAGGGGCTTAAGAATATACTAGTTCAATACATGACTTTTTTAGTATCAGAAAATTAATGATTCTAAAGCCATGTTGGCAAATGCTGGCATTCCCTGACCCAAAAGGTTCTGGGATTTCTCTCTTAGGAGCTTGACTCACTGAGAGATGAGGACTGGTTTACCAAGAAGCCTGGAGGATTTGAGGGCTTTAAGTTCAGTGGAAGGAATTTAGGAGAGAGTTCTTGGGAGTCTGATTCTCTCTGAAGCAGAACATACCTTATGATGTATTACATGGGAGCTTCTGTAGATTGACCATGCCTCCTTTAAAGTACAAAAAATAAAACAGGGAAAAACCTCTCTCTTTCTTTCATTTTCTCTTCCCATGTAACAGGGGGCCCTTCAGATGCTTACTTACCTCCAACATCCTAGAATCGCTTTCTACCCTTTGTTCCCATTAAAATTTATAAGTGATAGGCTCCATATACTCCCATGTTTTAGCTACCTCTCAAATAGGGCCAAACTATTTACAACCAATAATTTTTAAGTGTTCCAACTTCCCAGAAACATTCACAGTAATTTGAAACTTTGTTCCTTTGTTTGTTTAGGTGGAGAAGCAGCAAGACAGAACAAGACATTTATTCCCTGGATCTTCTTTAATAGTTCCCTGAATACTCTTAATTATGCCAATATGAGGTAAGTCAATATATATGTCTCTGAGGAAAGGAAATTTACATAGACTGTTCTTCTCAGTATCCCCCTGATATGCCAAAATTAAACTTAACTAATGCCTAAGATCCTCCAGGAAGAAACGGATTAAGACTCTATCCCCTGTCCTTTGGAGAGTAGAGCTTTCTGAAGGGCTGAAAAAACCCTGACAGAGATCCCCTGGTAGCAAGACCCATTGAAGTTCCGCCAAGAAGAAAGAAGGAATCTGACATAGTGACTTAGGCTCCACACCAGGGCCCAGAGGTTTGTGGGGACAGCGTGTTCTAGATACAGAGTGTAGCTGTGGTTAGAAACCCAATTATACCTGGCCACTTTGGCAAAGCTGTCATGTTTGGGGAACAGTGGCTGATTCTGTGAGTGTAAAACCAGTAAGCTGTCATTTTGGGAGTCCATGTCCTCAGTGCCTCTCTGCTGCCTGCGCAGGTTTCTACAGCTGAAAGGACATCCTTATAAGCAAGTAAAGGACACATTAAAGGCTTAGGAACCAGTTTTCAACAATGACACAGTGTATAAGTGATGAAAATCAGAACTTTAAATGGACTGATTAGTTCTTCCCACGTGGAACTTTGAAACAATACTGCTCCTTTTGGACTAAGTAACTTCCCAGGGTTCCTGGACAGTTTGAGGAATGGTGAGTCCTTGAGAGAGGGAGATACTGAATTACCTACAATAAGGAGGAATGGAGGCTTAAGCAAGTAATTAGAAAAATAAAGAAGATGCCCAGTTTTGCAATCCAAACTGATGGACGTCATGCAGATTACATGTAATGTTAGTTTATTGTGAATTTCCAAGAGATGAAGTGTTGGTCAAATTTATTTAACCACCAAACATTTTTTCCTCCGAAGTAAGCATCTTGAGGGACTAGATTCCAAGGAACACTTGGAAAATGCATCTCAAATGGTAGAATTTTGGATACTAAAAGGAGCAACATACCTGAGACAAAGACCTTTTCCTGGCATCCACTCAAATGATTGTTAACTGTGACAGACTGAGTTCCACAGTTCTGTGATGCTAATGACAATATTCTAGTAATACTAATTCAAGGAGGGCAGAGTGCATAGAGAGAGGGTGCTAAAAAGATATCACAGCTTTCTCCTTGACTCCATATATCCTTTGCCTTTGTATAATGACCACCGCCTGCAACCTCTTGTTGGCTACATGAGTAAGGATTTTTGTTTTATTGTGTTAAGTATCCTCAGTGCCTAGAGCTCTGCTTGGCACCATGTAGGTGTTTAATAGCGATCTGTTGAATGAATAAACTTCTGGCCTTCACTGCCCTGGCAAAGTTATTATAAATTTAACATGGCCAGGACACCTAGGTAGCTCAGTCAGTTAATCATCTGCCTTCGGCTCAGGTCATGATCCCAGGACTTGGGATCGAGTCCTGCATCAGGCTCCCTGCTTAGCGGGGAGCCTGCTTCTGCCTCTGCCTATTGCTCCCCCTGCTTGTGTGCTTACTCTCTGACAGATATAAAATCTTAAAAAACAAAAAACAAAACAAAAAAACCCACAAAAACTTAACATGGCCTTTTTTCTTTTTCTTTTTCCTTTTCTTTCTTTTCTTTTTTTTTTTTTGCATAGTTTATACCTTACAGCTGCAGAGCAGATTTTTCTGAAAATTCAGGAAGTATGAGAAGAGTAATAACTGGGAAATCTTGACTAGGTTTGGTAGGCCTAATTCTCTGAAACAAATGGAAAATAACATTTCATTTAAAAATCGATTGAAACCCACATTTGCCCAAGTTGAACCAACCTGGGATTGTGGGCAGGGGTATAATGAAACCATTTTAAACTCCACCAGCTGAATCACTATTCCCCAGCTCCACTCTGTGCCCAATCTAAGGATGATGTGTAACATATTTAACAACTGTAAGTTGTATAAATAAAATGAATTTGATAAATCGGTATATAGGTAAAACATTAAAAATATTTCCTTTCTATTCTCTAAATTATCATGAAGCTACTTACCATGTGGTATAAGGCAAAATGATCATCAAAGCATTCTAATGATTTCTTAAGTCATTATTGTTTTTTAGAAATTCCTTGTGTGGTCTTATGTTTGATAAGCTTTTATAAAACTAAACGTTGCCTGTCTCTAAGGTACAATTTTACAGAGGAAACAGCACCAAACTCTTTCATTGACTTCCTCATGAAATTGATGGTGGTTGGCTCTGGCACCAGGCACTTGCTGCAGTGTGAGGGTGAGTGGGGGGGCGGTCCATCATGTTCTAGAGCCTATACCTGGGTGGCCTTTGCTTCTGCCCCCACCTACAAAACTGCTCCCAGCAAGCCTGTCCCATACTCCTGCCAACCCTTGGCCCCTCCTGAGCAGCAGGCAGGGTTTAAATTCCCCTTAGTCTGCTCAACTCATGCGCCAGTGTCTAGATACACTAATCCCGTTACCTACCCCCTACTTAGCGGCCATTGGATGATGTCATTCAATAACATGTGGTCTAATTTAAGCTATTTACCAACCATTAGGGCAGTATTTCTATATTTTAACCAGTAACCGGTAAGAATGCTATGCCAGTGTGTATTAGCTGAATATCAGCCATGGCCCAGTTTCTTCCTAGTAGTTCAGAAAATCTCAGTCTTCTCCCAAATATGTTAGAACAGGGCTGTGAATGTCTTTCTTCTCTCTCAAGATATCTGCCATTTTTTCTTCTGTCTCTCATTGCCATAAAATGACTCACATATTTATGTATTGATTCCTGGAAGCAGCTACTGATTTTGCCTCATCTCTTAAAGTCACTCAAGTGGGGTTGCTCTTGCCAATGCTCTATCTCTGAGCTAATGCTGAAGAAAATCCCCTTCATTGGCCTGAGTTGCCCAAGGTTATCAAACTAAGGCTGCCTTACTCTCTTTCTGACTTACTCCTATTACAACCCCGAGTCTCTGGATAACTGTATCAGAAAACAACCTGAGCCTCATGCCACCCACAGTTTGCTGTTGCCTCCCATAGCTCGCCATCTTTTGGACTAAGCTTGTACATTTCTTTTCTGTTTTATTGAGATATAATTGACATATATCACTGTATAAGTTTAAGATGTATAGTATAATGACTTGACTTACATTTATTGTAAAATGTTTACCACAATAAGGTTGGTTAACATGCATTATCTCATATAGATAAAAAAAAAATTTTCATTGTGATGAGAACTCTTACGATCTACTCTCTTAACAACCTTCAAATATATCATGCAACAGCGTATAGTTATCCTGTACCTTACATTCTCAGTACTTATTTATCTTGTAACTGAGAGTTTGTACCTTTTGACCACCTTTATCCAGTTCTTCCACCCCACAGCCCCCACCTCTGGTAGCCACAAGTCTGATCTCTTTTTCTTTTTCTTTTTTTTTTTTAATATTTTATTTATTTATTTGACAGAGAGAGAGAGATCACAAATAGGCAGAGAGGCAGGCAGAGAGAGAAAGGGGGAAGCAGGCTCCCCGCTGAGCAGAGAGCCCGAAGTGGGGCTCGATCCCAGGACCCTGAGATCATGACCCAAGCCGAAGGCAGAGGCTTTAACCCACTGAGCCACCCAGGTGCCCCTGATCTCTTTTTCTATGAGTTTGGTGTTTTATTTCTTTTTTAAGAATCCACATGTAAGTGAAATCATACAGTATTTGCCTTTTTCTGTTCAACTCATTTCACTTAGCATAAGCCTTCAAGTTCCATCTATGTAGTCACATGTGGCAGGATTTCTTTTTTTTTTTTTATGGATGAATATTCAATTGTATATATGCATATACCACAGATTCTTTATCCCTTCATCTGCCTATAGACATGTTGTTTCTATGTCTTGGCTATTGTAAATACTGCTGGTATGAATATGAGGATGCAGACATCTCTTTGCCATACTGTTTTCCTTTCCTTCCCATATATTCCCAGAATTGCTAGATCAAGTGGTAGTCCTATTTTTATGGAATGAAAAGTAGAACCTTTCCCATTTTTAATTGGATTATTTGTTTCTGTTATTGTCTTTTGCTGTTGAGTTACATGAGTTCTTTATATATTTTAGATATTAACCCCTTATCAACTATATGATTTACAAATATTTTTTCCCATTCTGTAGGTTATTAATTATTTCTTTTGTTGTGCAGCCTGTAGATGTTGACACTCATTTTGTCCTAGATAACTTCCCCCCAATAGCTTAAGAGCTTAGGAAGAGATCTTTGATCCCCAATGGTTTAGGAGAATTGTTCTCAACATGGCTGGGCCTCAAAAGCAGTCAGTTAGTTGTGTGGGACCAAGGCATGAAGACTGAAAATTCCATAGGTCAGTTGGCTCTGCATCCAGGGTTGGGAACCCTTAGCTTAAGGGGTCTGTTTTGGCTCCAAAGCAAGTACTCACTTTTCCCCTTCATTTATTAGGCCCACTGCCAGATGTACCCTCATGCCTCAACAGGATTAATTCTAGGAAATTCATAAACAGTTTGGTTGTTACTTTGGGATTCCTGCCACTCTGTGAGCCACTCCTATGAATCGTGATGCACAATTTCCTTTAGGTTAATTCCATAAGTTACATTTGGAAAAAAAAAAAAAAAAAAGCCCTGACATCACAAGGAAACCACTTTTAGTTGCTCCATTTCCTGGAGCCTACAGCTGGCAAAATGCCTGGGACAAGATGTATTCAATTCAACTCAAAGCAGAGCTGTGTTAGGAGAAACAGATGGCCCACCTAAGGTGAAAAAATTACTTTCTTGGGGGGAAAAGCAGGGTGGTTTATTCATCTCTTCCTCTAGGAAGGCAGGAATGTGTGGAGGCAAAATAAACAAAACACATTACAAACACATCCCACAGATGAACAGAATAAATGGTGCTGAACAAGCCTATGGGAGGCATCTTCCTGCCCCCAGGCAGGCTGTAGGAGCTTGTCACATGATTATTAAAGTGCCCCCAGCTCTTGAAAATCATTCTGTCAGAGGAAGTAATAAGAACCAACACATAATTGAAGAGACAACCCATCATTAACCCTCTCTGAGAGCTGGTAATGAGGGACTGAGAAAACGGGATAGTCAAGATGAACCAGATACTGGTTCAGGAAAATGAGTGGATATAAAACAAAGCAGTGAGAATTGGATTGAGCTCCATTTGAAGAAAACCGGGATGAATGTGGCTAGAGGGGTGGTAGATAGGTCATCTGCATTTGTTTAGAACAGGGGAGACCAGGCAGTGAGAATTTGTTGATCGTTGCACATTTTCCAGAGGAGAGAGACCCCTTTCCTGGAAGTTACCACTGTTCAGATCACTTGGAAAGCACAGTCCCCTCAGAAGACTTTTCTACTATGGAGATGAAATACTCCTTAAGTTTATCCAACTCTTGGGGTACCTGGGTGGCTCAGTGGGTTAAAGCCTCTGCCTTCGGCTCAGGTCATGATCTCAGGGTCTTGGGATCGAGCCCCGCATTGGGCTCTCTGCTCAACAGGGAGCCTGCTTCCCCCTGTCTCTCTGCCTGGCTCTCTGCCTACTTGTGATCTCTCTCTCTGTCAAATAAATAAATAAAATCTTAAAAAAAAAAAGTTTATCCAACTCTTTTGTTCTAAATGTTCATTCAACGAGGAATATTCTGATTATGAATTTGGTTTCTCAGTTACCCTAATAATGGGCAGGGTTGAGGGAACACGTTTGGAGGTCACTGGAGAGATTTATTATATACCTGTTACAAACAAATACATTTGTGTCAATCTTTTGAGCGTTTGGTTAGCATAAGTTAGTTCTGCAACCTAATTTCCTAGCAATACGAACAAAGTCCACTCTTTGGCCCTACACAGCTGAATATCAGACCCCACAACACCGAGACCACTGCCCTGTATTGCCATCCTATAGGCTCCACTCAAGCAGCCCTGGGCCACCTTTTGTAACATCTGTGCCTCTCTTTAAATTCAACACAAACTATCCCCAAAGGTCATCTCCTTACTTGCTTCTTTAAAATCAGCAGAAGATAATTCTAAATTATGTTCTCTGTGATGCATTCTAGAGTCTCATAGCCCTGAACCTCAGGAAACAAGTCACATTATCTGTGGCCATGTAGTGCCAATCAGTACACTGTAACCATAGAGTTTTACCAAGTAGCAAACTTCCAGCTTCTTGTGGTCCTTGCTCTTCTCTCATCTTGAGAGGATGGGCCAGAGTGAGGCCACATGATGATGTACCCAAGGTCCTTCAACCAGAGGGTGAGGGGGTAGGAAGGGTTACACTACCAAACACAGTTCCTACCCAGACCCCCTCATGTGATCAAATAAAAGGGACAAGTAATTTGAAAGGGAACGTAATTGGACTAAATGAAGAAAACATGAAGTGTTCTCATACAAAAGAGCAAAACTTGAAGTATACTTCTTTCTGCCAGCAGTGCTCACTGAGGCTGTGGGAGAGTGTGACGCTTTGCCCATTTCTCTCCATCAGAGAGAATGTGTGCTTCTATGACTTGCCCTGGCATTCTCATCCCTGACTCTTATAAAAGTGGAACACCAACACTTCAAGTACTCTTGCTTAGTTGTCTCCCTCCTAGGGAGTAAACGGTTGGCACTATGCATCCCTTGGTGGATACTGCACACTTGTTTGCTCTCGGTCACTTGTCCGTTGTCTTTTGGTGATAAATAATTTTTGCCCATCTCCAAAATGAGATGGAAGCAGCAATGACCCAATTCTGGAAATTATCTATTAGTCTTACATCCCAGAAATTGCCCTGTGTTCCTTGAAATAGAGCAAACTATCTTCCCTTTAAATGCAAAATAGAAATAATAGTGTTGCACATTAATTTCTTCTCCCATACTGGAGAGTTGGCTGGAGGACTAATGATGATTACTATTGTGAAACTTCTCTCAAAATATTCACTTCATAAATAATATAAGAGATACAGTCACTGCAACTGAGATTTATAAGGGTTCTGTGAGGTGACAAAATGGGGTTTGCAATTCAGGATGTTTATTGCTCTCAGGGGCTATGGCTAATCTCTTATGAAGCAAAGTTTCAGTTGGGTAGAGATTGAGCAATTAGAACACAGATGCGTTGTGTAACTCCTTCTTCCTCTTTATTTACTGTGGAACAGAGAATATATTAAGTCTCAAGCTATAGGCCAGCTTAATAGATTTAATTTTTGAGTATCTTGTATCCTGAGAACTCAGCATTTCTTATAAAAAGTGGCTACAGATAATCGAGGTATATGTCTCTGTGCCGATACTGAATTTATCTGACAGAGTTCACGTAAGAACATCCTAATAGTTTTTTTCTTTAAAGGGAGAGAGAATTGACATTTACTGATTACTTACTCTGTAGCCGCACTGCCTTTATTGACAAATCTCTGAGATTGATGCTATTTCTCTTATATTATGAATGGGATTGAGACTCAGAGAGATTCAGCAATTCATTGAAGACAATGGAGTACCTTAGAAGCCTAAATGACCATGTTCTCTTCTGGACAATTTTATACAAAAGTAAAGTAATAATACTGTAAAGCTGGACTTTAGGATTTAAACCCAGTCTCTCTCACCCCCAAACTGCTCTTTTCACGGTACCATGTTGCCACATTAACATACAAGAAGCTAGAGAATTGCCACAGAGTTCGTTTGTTCTTTCTTTCTTGAATTTTACTGCTTTTTTTTTTCAATTTTTTTTTTTTTTGTGGTAGAATACACAACATACAATTTACCACCTTAACCATTTTTAAGGGTACAGTTCAATGGTATTAAATATCATCATAATATGCAACCATCACCACCATCCATCTCCATAACTTTTTTCATCTTGTAAAACTGAAACTTTATTTCCATTGAACAATAACAGCCCATTCTTGCCCCCCTCCCCGACTCCTTGGCAACCATGATTGTACTTTCTGTTTCTATGAATTTGACTAATCTAAGAACCTCACGTAAGTGGAATCATCCAGTATTTGTCTTTTCGTGACTGCCTTATTTTGGCATAATGTCTTCAAAGTTCACGCATGTTGTCGTATACTGTAGAATTTCCTTCACTTTTAAAGCTGAATAATATTCCATGTATATACATACCACATTTTGCTTATCCATTCACTTGTTGATGGACTCTTGGATTTTATCTGTTGTGAATAATGCTGTAGGGAACATGGGTATACAAATGTTTGAGACCCTGCTTTCAATTCTCTTAGGTATATATCTGGAAGTAGAAGTGTTGGATCATATGATAAATCCATTTTTAATTTTTTGAGGAACCTCCATAGTAGGTTTTCCATAGTAGGTGTCCCATCTCATATTCCCACCAACAGAGCACAAAGGTTCTAATTTCTCTACATCCTTGCCAATAGTTGTTTCTTTGTTTGTTTGTTTTTTCATAGTAGCCACCTTAATGGGTAAGAGGTGGTATCTCATTGTAGTTTTGATTTGCATTTCCCTAATGATTAGTGATGTTGAACATCTTTTCATGTACTTATTGGCCATTTGTACATCTCTGGAGAAATGTCTATTCAAGTCCTTTGCCAATTTTTTTTTCCTTTGCCAATTTTTGATGGGATTGTTTTTGTGTTGTTGAGTTTTAGGAGTTGAGTTCTGGATATTAATCAAGTTATTAGTCAGATAAATTATTTGCAAATATTGCAAATATTTCTTTCCATTCTGTGGTTTGCCTTTTTACTCTGTTGATGGTGTCTTTTGATATACAAAGTTGTTTCATTTTCATGAAATCCAATATGGTATCACATTTAAGAAATCATTGCCAAATCCAATGTTGTGAAGCTTTTGATTATTTTCTTCAGAGTTTTATTGTTTTAGGTCTTACATTTAGGTCTTTAATCCATTCTGAGTTAATTTTTATATATAATATTAGGTAAGAATCCAACTCCATTCTTTTGCATGTGGATATTCAGTTTTCCCAACACTATTTGAAAAGTCTGTCCTTTCTCCATTGAAATGGTCTTGGCACCCTTATCAAAAATCAGTTGACTATATATGCAAGGGTTTATTTCTGGGCTCTATTCTAGTCTGTTGGCATATATGTCTGTCTTTCTGATAGTACCACAGTGTTTTGATTATGTAGCTTTGTAATAAGTTTCAAAATCAGGAAGTGTGAATCCTCCAGTTCTTCTTTTTCAAGATTATTTTGGCTATTCAAGGTCTCTTGAGATTCTGTATGAATTTTAGAATAGGTTTTTCTATTTCTGCAAAAAAAAATGTCATTGAGATTTTGGGAGGAATCACATTTAATTTGCAGATTGCTTTGAGTAATATTGGCATTTTAACAATATTAGGTCTTCCATTCCATGAATATGGGACGTGTTTCCATTTATTTGTCTTCTTTAATTTCAATGTTATTTTATATTTTTCATTGTACAAGTCTTTTCTTTCCTGGGTTTGCTTAATTCCAAAGTATTTTATTCCTTTTCATGCTATTATAAATGGAATTGTTTTTGTAATATTCTGTTCAGGTTGTTCATTGCTAGTAAATAGAAATGCAACTAATCTTTTTTAAAGATTTTATTTATTTGTTTGACAGAGAAAGAGACAGCAAGAGAGGGAACCCAAGCAGGGGGAGTGGGAGAGGGAGAAGCAGGCTTCCTGCCAAGCAGGGAGCCCCGATGCAAGGCTCGATCCCAGGACCCTGAGATCATGACGTGAACTGAAGGCAGACGCTTAACGACTGAGCCACCCAGGTACCCCAAAATACAACTAATTTTTGTGTGTGGACTTTGTATCCTGCTATTTCGCTGAGTTTATTCATTCTAATAGCTTTTTTCCTTAGATGTCTGTATAATCTTTAGGGTTTTCTACATATCAGATCATGTCATCTGCAGGGACATTTTTCTCCTTTTCCAACTTAGATGCCATTTACTTAATTTTTCTGGCCTAATTGCTCTTACTAGAACTTTCAGTACTATGTAGAGTAGAGGTAATGAAAGCAGGTATTCTTGCCTTTCTCCTGATTGTAGAACAGCTTTTAATCTTTCACCATCGAGTATGGTGTTTACTGTGTGTTTTTCATATATGGTTTTTATTGTGTTGAGGTAGTTTCTTTCTATTTCTAGGTTTTTGGAGGGGGTTAGGGTTTTGTTTTGTTTTGTTTTTGGTGTTGTTTTTTTTTTTTTTTACCATGAAATGGTATTAAATTTTTGTTAGGTACTTTTTCTGGGCATCAATTGAGATGATCATATTCCCCCTGACACTTTATTCTGTTAATGGGATGTACTACACTGACTGTTTTTTGTATGTTGAACATCCTTGCATTCCAGGAATAAATCCCTTTTGGTCATGGTGCATAATCCTGTTAATATACTATTGAATTTGATTTGCTAATGTTTTGTTGAGAATTTTTGCATCAATGTTCACAAGATATTAGTCTATAGTTTTCTTTTAGTGTCTTTGTCTGATTTTGGTATATGGATAATTCTGGCTTCATAGAATGAATTAAAAAGTGTTTCCTTCTCTTCAATTTTTTGGAAAAGTTGAAAAAAGATTGATATTAGTTCTTTAAATGTTTGGTAGAATTCACCAGTAAAGCAGTTGAGTCCAGGGCTTCTCTTTGTCAAAAGTATTTCATTGTTAATTCAATCTCTTTACTAATTATAGAATTATTCAGATTTTCTATTTCTTTGTGACTTAGTCTTGGTTGCTTTTGCATTTCCAGGAATTTGTTCATTTCGGTTATCCAATATGTTGGCATACAATTGTTCATAGTACTCATATCCTTTTTATTGATGTGGAATCAGTAGTAATGTCTCCATTTTCATTTCTGATTTCAGTCATTTGATTCTTCTCTCTCTTTTTTCTTAGTCCCGCCCAGCCTTTTTTTTGTTGTTCATCAATTTTGTTGATCTTTTTGAAGAAACAGCTTTTGGTTTTGTTGATTTTCTCTACTGTTTTACTATCATCTATTTCATTTATCCGTGCTCTAATCTTTATTATTTCCTTCCTTCTGCTAGTTTTTGATTTAATTTGTTCTTTTTCTAGTTCCTTAAGTTATAAAGTTATATTGTTGATCGAGGTCTTTTTTGTTTTTAAAGTAAGTACTTACAGCTACAAATTTCCCCATTAGCACCACTTTGTCTGCATCTCATAACTTTTGGTATGTTGTGTTTTTTTTTTCATTAGTCTCTAAGAATCTTCAAATTTTCCTTGTAATTTCTTCTTTGACTCATTGATTGTTTAAAGGTGTATTGTTTAATTTTCACAATTTTGTGGATTTTCCAGTTTTCCTTTTGTTACTGATTTCTAACTTTTACCCATGTGGTTACAGAGGATACTTTGTTTGATACCTACCTTTAAAAATCTATTGAGACTTAATTTGTGGCCTAGCATGATCAATCCTGTGAAATATCCCATGCACACTTGAAAAGAATGTGGTATGCTGTTGTTGAGTATAAGTGTTCTGTATGTCTGTTAGATCCAGTTGGTCTATTGTGTTAAGTGTTTATTTCCTTACTTATGTTCTGTCTATTGTTCTGTTATTATGATAATGGATATTAAATCTCCAACTATTATAGAACTGTCATATTTTTCCACTCAATTCTGTTAGTTTTTACTTTATATATTTTGATGGTCTATCATTAGGTACACAAAGGTTTATAATTGTTATATCCTCTTGCTATACTGAAGCTTTTATTAATATATAATGTACTTCTTTGACTTCTTGTAAACTTTTCAATTTAAATTCTATGTTGTCTAATAGTATATCCACTATGCTCAATTTTAGCTGCTATTTGCATGGAATATCTTTTTCTATCCTTTCACTTTTAATCTATTTGTGTCTTTAGATCTAAAGTGAGTCTTTTGTAGACAACATATAGTTGGATCATTAGATTGGATTCTGCCAATCTCTGTCTTTTGATTGGAGATTTTAATCCATTTACACTTAAGGGAATGACTAATTAGGAGGTTTACTTCTGTTATTTTGCTATTTGTTTCCCAAATGCATTATAGATTTTTTTATCCCTCATTTCCAACATTACTGTCCTCTTTTGTGTTTAGTTGAATTTTTGTAGTAAAATATTTACATTCTTTTCTCATTTCCTTTTCTTAATATACTCCAGCTATTTTCTTTGTGGTAACAAATGATGTGGGTAATGTCCTAAACTTACAACACTATACTTTGAATTTATTTTTAAAAGATTTTATTTATTTATTTTAGAGAGACAGAGAAAACATGGGCATGCGCTCATGAGTGGGGGAAGTGGCCAAGGGAGAGAGAGAATCTTAAGCAAACTCCATGCCCAGTACAGAGCCCTTTGTGGGGCTCAGTCCCACAACTCTGAGATCATGACCTGAGCTGAAACCAAGAGTCGGACACTCAACTGATTGAGCCACCCACACATCCCTCTACCAGCCTAACTTTAATAATACACAAAACCTCTGCTCCTCTATAGCTCCATCCCACCTCTTTCAGCTATTGATGTCTTAAAAAATTACATCTTTATACATTGTGTGCCCCAAAACATAAGCTAATAATTTTTTAAATGCATTAGTTTCTTAAAAAATATAAAAAGCAAGATTTGGCGTTACAAACCAAAGTTATAATAATACCAGCTTTTAGCCTTAGAATTTTTCTTCTTTAATTATATTAGTTTCTTAAATCATGTAGAAAACAAAAAGTACAATTACAAACCATTGTTATAATAATATTAGCTTTTATAATTATTCATGTAATTATCTTTATTTCTCAGTACAGCTTTGAGTTATTGTTATGGATTCAAGTGTCTTTCCATTTTACCTTGCAAGACTCCCTTAAACATTTCTTCCAGGTCAGGTCCAGTAGTAACAAATTCCTTCAGCTTTTGTTTATCTTGGAATGTCTTAATTTCTCTCTTACTTTTGAAGGATATAGAATTTTTGGGGTATAGGATTCTTGGTTGACAGATATTTTCTTTTAGTACTTCGACTCTATCAGCCCAATGCCTTTTGGCCTTCAAAGTTTCTGATAAGAAATCTGCTCATAATCTTACTGAAGATCCCTTTAATGTGGTTATTTGCTTCTCTCTTGCTGTTTTCTAGATTATCTTTTTGGTTTTGGCATTTGAAAGTTTGAATATAGTGTGTCTTGGTGTGAGTCTCTTTGAATTCATCTTACTTGGAGTTCATTGAGACTCTTTGATGTTTATATTCACGTTTTTCATCAAGTTTGGGAAATTTTCAGCCATTATTTTCTTTAAATATTCTTTCTGCTCCTTTCTCTTTCTTCTCCTTCTTGGATTCCCATAATGTGTATGTTGGTCTACTTGATAGTGTCCCACAGGTCCCTTAAGTTCTGTTCATTTTTCTTCAATCTTTTTTCTTTCTGTTCCTGAGATTTATCATTTCCATTGTACTTTCTTCCAATTCACTGATTCTTTCTTCTTCCTGTTCAAATCTGCCTTTGAATTCCTCTAGAGAATTTTTTATTTCATTTGTTGAAATTTTCAGCTCTAGAATTTCTTTTCGTTTCTTTTTTTGGGGGGTTTTGTATTTCTTTATTGCTATTTCCAATTTGTTCATACATTGTTTTCTCAACTTTCTGACATCTTCCTTTAATTCTTTGAGCATCTTTAAGATAGCTAGTTTAAAGTTTTTTTTCTAGTATTTCTGCTATCTGGTCTTTTTTAGGGTCAGTTTCTAAAGATCTATTTTTTTCTTTTGGTCTTACTTGTTTCTTTGTATGCCTTGTGATTTGTTTTGTTGTCAAAAATTGAACATTTGACTCTAATAATGTGGCAACTCTGAAAATCAGATTCTCCTCCTTTCCCAGGGTTTACTGTTTTTGTTGTTGTTTTTATTGTATTTGTTTATTGTTTTTGTTTTTGATTGTGTAGACAGTCTCTGGGTCAAGCTATAAATTTAAGGTCTTCTTAGATCTTTTCTAAGCCTTTCTCTGAGTGCCTGGTTACTTTCTGATTTTCCCTATATATACAGTTGCTTTTTAATGTTCTGGTCTTTATTGTCTGACTACTAAGAAGGGGAAAAGGAAAATGAAAGGAGTATAGAAAGGGTGCTAACCTTTTAAGTCTCCTGGATGTCATTTCACCCAGATAGGGAGAGATTTGCTTAATGGGGGGAGGTGCAACAATAATGGCTGCCTGCCTCTTTGCACCTCTGTGATCAGAAGCATCAATCAGTGATCAGAGTACAGATCCCTGATATTTGGAGGATAGGTCCCTTGCAAGCTGTATGCAAGCTGCTTAAGGAGCATGTGAACAGCCGCCTGCCTCATGGCTGGGGGTGGGGAATGGGTAGCGGCTACTGTGTTAAGGCCAACTGAGACCAAAACTAACTGTCCAAGTCTTTCCCCAGACACTAAAAGCTTTCAATAAACTGTCAGGAGTTCCAAAATAGTTACATAAGACTAATTTCACCACTGCAATTGTTGCCAAGTAGAGGAGACAGATGCTTAGTGCTTCCTCCTCCACCATCTTTCCAGAATCCTCTAGGATTTTAAAAAATAGATTTCATTTTTTAGAGCATTTTTAAGTTCACAGCAAAATTGAGCAAAAGATAGAGATTTTCCATATCCCCCCTGCCTTGCATGCCTAGCTTTCTCCATTATCAATAGAGAAATGCCTCAAGATTTTAAATAACCACCAATAAAATGTGTAAAAAACCATCTTTTAAGAAAAAGCCAGTTGTCATGTTGGAGCATTTCAATGCTCTCCACAGCAGGCGAGTCTGGCCCTTTTAGGACCAGTGTTTGTGTACCAGGGGGTGGCCTCAGTATCTAAGAGGCAGAAACACTCATGGTTTCTTCTCTGTTTATGAGAAGTACAAGAATAACAGCAATACTGACAACTGAAAGTCATTCTGCCACTTTCTGTTGGTGACCCTAACATTTACCTAGTTTTCTAATAGTCATCTTTCAAAATGACTTATCCTACTTGAATCTTCTTTCTTTCTTTCTTTTTCCTAAAGATTTTATTTATTTATTTGAGAAAAAGAGAGATAGAGCATGAGCTAGGGCCAGGGAGAGGGAGAAGCAGGCTCCTCACTGAGCACAGGGAGCCTGATGGGATATGGGTCTCCATCCTAGGACTCTCGGATCATGACCTGAGCCGAAGGCAGGTGCTAAACTGACTAAGCCACCCAAGCACCCCAAAGATTCTTTATTTAAATAGTTGCCAAGTTCTAAAGATTGTTTCATTGCAGCAGCTTACCATGTCTATGCTCACTCCTACTACTCTATTTCAGATTCTTGTACGTGGATTCTGGTCTGTTATAAGAGTCTCCTAAATAATTCTCCCCCTTGACAGACACTCCTTGTTTCCGTAATATGGCTACTAGATATATCATCCTAAATCACAGCTCAGAGTATCCCATCCTTCTGCTAAGAGAGAAAGATGCTGACAAATTCCCAAGTCAAACCCTAGAAATTGCCTGGGGCAGTCACTAGGCTCCTGGGGTCCTCTCCCAAAGTACAAGGTTCTAGGACTAGAGTGTTTATTTTCTTTTTGGATGCCATTTCCTCAAAACAATGCTTTCTGAGGCTTTTTTATAACAAGAGTTCTGTTTTATAACAATCTATAAGAAGAAAATAATAATAGTCTAGAACTCTCCAGTCTTCACAAAAAAAGCCTTTGTCTTCTTTCATTAAGTTGTTGTGTAGCGCCACCTTGTGTTAGAACTAAACAGTGGCTCTACAGAAAAACCATCTGCTGTACATATTTCATATTGCAGATCTTTAGCAGAAAGAAAACTTAGAGATCATTTAGACAGCTGTCTCATTTTATAGATTAGTAATTCATTCAGGATTTAGAGGAATAACTGAATCCAGATTTTTTTCTTTTTTAATAGAAATGGTCCCGCCATCGTCTCCATGATTGGGCCTACTGCTGGGGTTCAGCGGCCTGGCGTTTCTGCCTCCCCACGTCTGACCCCCGCCAGGGACCGGCCAGCTGCCCAGCCTTTGCAAGCCCTTTGTTTTATCTGTACTTCCCTGTGGTTGAGTATTTTTTGATATCTCATGGCCATTTGGAAGTTTGTTGTTGTTGTTTAAGATTTTATTCATGAGAGATGGAGAGAGAAAGAAAGAGAGGCAGAGGGAGAAGCAGGACCCCGGGATCATGACCTGAGCCCAAGGCAGATGCTTAAACAACTGAGCCACCCAGGCGCCCTTGAAACTGGGTTTCTTGAATTCCATGCTATTCAGTTTTCTAACACAGCCTCATAGCCTCTTCAGCCTCCAACAGAATTGGGCCAGAGTGATGATGCCACCTTTGGAAGAAGACAAAAACATAATAATTGATCCCTTATCATAACCCGATTATAATAAATACACTTACAAATATCTCATTTATTCTTTATAGGTAGTCTGTTCTTATTTCTGTTTCACAGATGGACAAGCTATGATTCAGAGATGTTGAGGAACTCATTAAAGTTATATTGTATTATTTTTTTCCAATTATTCAATCCCTCTTTGCCCTTGCCGTACTTCTATGTACAAGCCAGAGAGATGCTCTCCTGTCCGTATTGATGTGGGGCT
>CM052899.1:42939121-42991371 GCA_028534135.1 Potos flavus
TGAGCTGACTTGTCAGAGTCAAGGCTGACCCACAGCCTGCAGTCCTCATAAAACGTGAGCAAAAAATAAATATTTGTTTTGTAAGCCCAATGAGAATTTGGTTACTGCAGTAAAAGCTGACCAATACTGGGTTTGAACACAAGTCTGGCTGACTTGAAAATCTCTCTGGAAACTCTGTAAAAAAGAACTCTGCTCCTGGGGTGATGTTTAATTTAACTAATTTGAGAACCTATGTGTTAGGTCTTAAGTTGCTGAGGTTCTCACCTCCTTCAACTCTGCTTCATTCTTCTCTCTAATTGACGCTTAGTCTTAGCATCTGATTTAATTTTGCAAATTGCTTCTTTGGCTCTGCCTTTGCAATACTTTTGATTCCCTTTACCTTGATTTATCTTTTCTCCTTTTAAAAGTTTACATCTCCGTCTTCCTCCAGACCCGTCCTCAGACTGCGTGGATTTACTCAGGTGTAGACTGTGTACATTTTGCATGACCGTCCGAGAGATGTGTCCTGAAGCAGTAAATGACTCTTGGGGTGCTCAGCTTCTCCCTGGATTTGATTGGGGGTCCACATCCCTGGCAGTCCGCCATGGACACACTCTAATGCCCAGTGAAGCATGCTTTCCAGAAAGATCACATGGTTCGGAAACAAGGCAAGTTTCCTGGGGTCCTCCTCCAAGTCAGGGGCCAGACCTTCTGCTTTTTGAGACCACGAAGTAGATGGTAGCGTTTACTTTTGAAATCACAAAAGCCTCTAATGCAAAATCTGTAATTCCGCTGGCCTCGTAGGCTCTGGAGTGTGCGTTTACTGTCGAGAGCGCGCGTAATCAATGGGTTTTCCGCAGACACGAGGTGCTGCGGGGACGCGGCCAGAAGGGCTTCAGAGATGGAGATTTGCGTGCTATTTTGCAAAGGCAAACTCACATTAATCAGGCTCATCCACTCTCTGTGGAACATAATTTTCGGGGGGAGCGGAAACAGCTGTGTGGTGTTTTCATCCCAACCTCTAGCCAAATGAAGATTTTGCGACACCAAAAAAAACAACAAAAAACAGTGCTTTTATTTACCTTCCAAAATATTCTACAATTAATTTATTTATGAGTGTAGTTTAGATGTCTCCCCAGTTGAATTTTAAGAGACAAAGTTGTTTTTTTTTCAATCTCTTTTGTTTACTGTCATTCCTTAGACAGTGCCTGGTACATAATAGGTGCTAAAAAGTATTTGTTAAATGAGTGAATGAAAATGTGAAAGTGCTTCTGAAAGAATGGTAGATGTTGTATTTTAATAAGATGACCAGTAGAGGTCAGAGATGAGTTCTTTAAATATCTTGTTAGACCAGCAACCACTTTTACATCTGTGTTTATACAAGGATCTATTCACTCTGGAAGTCTGAGGAATTATGTGTGTGGATTGCTACATAATCAATATAGTGGTGGCAATTGGCATATATCATGAAAACCACTGAAAGGTAAAAACTGATGATGCCTCAGATTGGTTTCTCCTCCATAAATGACCTAGTCAGCGGAGCCAAGTATGGGGGAAAGGGGAGAGGTGGGAGCAAATAGAAACAGAAAATAGGATGCAAGGGGCTCCTGGGTGACTCAGCTGATTGGGTGCTGGATTCTTGGTTTGGGCTTAGGTCATGATCTCGTGGGTCTGTGGGATCAAGCCCCGAGATGGGCTCCCCAGTTGGCAGTGGGGAGTCTGCTTGAAGATTCTCTCCCTCTGACCCTCCCCCCACACGTGTGCACTCTCTTGTTCTCTCTCTCTCTAAATAAATCTTTAAAAAAGAGAGAGAGAAAAAAAAGCAAAACAAAAAAGAGAGAGAGAAAAGGATGAAAGATGGGGCAGAAAGTGTTGGTTTCAAGGTTATGTTTACTTATATAAATTGTAAATAAAAGTTACGTTCGTTCGGTCAAACAGCCAGAGAAGATAGTAAATGCTTATTTTCAATTACAAAGCTATTGCCTAGATTAAGAACACAGCTTCCCAAAAGTGTGTGTGTGTGTGTGTGTGTGTGTTTACAGATACAGCCCATTAATACCAGGACACTTGACTGACTTTTCCTCTCCTCTTTTACAGCACAAAATGGCAAGCCAAGAATCACAAGTCATGATGCTGCCTGAGTGTGTTTTAGTCTCCCTGGCTTAATAGTTCAGGCCTAAATGTCACAGTATATAACTGCATAGAGGGAGGGTTTAAAGAAATGACACTGGATTGGAAGCAAATCGTTCTCTATAGTTTGCATATTGGTTTTGATTGATTAATTCAAGGATAAGAATTTGAGAAGGAAGGAAATTTACTGTTATTGGTTACCTCCCACACATCAGGCCTTGTTATAAGTAGTTCTACATATTATCTCACTCTCTGAAGTAAACAATGTCAAAGATAGCACCTAGAATTTAGCAGAAGCTCAGTACTGAATATATGAATGAGTAAATGACTTTTAGGCAAAGGAGCTCTTTCTTTGTTTTGCTTTGGTTTGTCTGAGAGGGTTGATTTGTTGTGTTTCCTTGATAGAGCTAAATCCAATTTAAACCCGGGATGTGGGTACATTTATTTTCAGTGTTCCCCTTATGTTATATGTGTCCATTTACTGGGCACTGGAAAATATGCATATGGTATGGTTCACTGAGATACGGAAAGGTAGGCAGGGATAGAAAGCTAAATTAAGTGGATGTTAATTCTGGTCCTGCCATGAAACGTTTCTTTTCCCGTAGATTCTGCACGATGAAAATAATAATTACATGATTCCCACCTTTCCTACTTTACAACATGTCCTGAGATAAATATGAGATGCCATATTTGAAAGGTTTTGAGGTGATTAAAATTTTGGGAATGTGAATAGATGGGGGTCTGATGAAAATTTTTCTATGATGTCCTTTGGGGAGGGAATATGATGTTGCTCTGGCTGTCTTTGTCTAAACGAGTCGATGGCCAAAACAGAACAATAATCTCAAGATCATATACCACCTATACCTCTTCTGCCTTTAGGGGGTGGTGTGGATTTCCAGACTGAAGAACTCCATTTTGTTGGAATATTAGAGATGAAGGTTTTCTTGAGTTTTGTGTTGGTCAGTAGCCAGATAACATAGTTTTATTCTGAGGCTTGTTGGCCAGACACATGCAAATGTAGATTCTCTTAGATGATCATATGAAAGAGAATATACAAACTACTCAAAAATATTTTTAGTGTGGGGTGGGTCGGGTGGGAGGATGGGCAAGAGTGGCCACTGGAAGAGTTTTCTCTAAGAGTTTATGGATCTTCATTCCCACTCCAACAGAAGTGAAATAGAGCTTTCTTCCTCTTCTTTCTCCCTTCCTCCTCCACTGCACTTAGAGCTTTAGCTGACTATTAAGCATGTAATGTATTCATTGCAAGCATAATCACCACAGAGAATGTAAAGATGCCAAGTACACATGAACAAATTAGAGGTTCTTAGTCAAATCCAAACAAATATATACCTGATAATGGCTTTGGCTGAAATAGATTTTTATGTTTTATAGCATGTTCACATTTGCCAGTGGTTAGCAAAGATTAAGCTTGCCAAACTTTAATGTGGTACAAATGCCATGTTCAAGGCAAAGTAAGTGGACTGTTACAGGATCTGGCAAATCAAAAGCATTATCAACAGCTGTGGTTTTCATATGCTTTGTGAGACTGGAATAATAAAGCACATGAGCATTTAGAGTGGGTATTAATTCTCGCATTAATTTTTTAAATATGATTTATGCTCACTGGTAGTTTCATATGGTATTATAGTTATGATCAATGTTTGGTTAGATATGATAGTAGCCAGAAGGCAAAATTGATTGAGTCTTAATTAATTAATTGAGGATTTATTGAGAGACCACTATGTTCAGGATCAATCCGAGAACTTTACATGTGGAACAAGAATTCTTCCTTTAGGTGTGCCTGGGTGGCTCAGTCAGTTAAGCATCTGTCTTCTGCTCAGGTCATGATCTTTGGGTCCTGGGACCGAGCCCCACGGCGGGGTCTCTCCTCAGTGGGAGTCTGCTTCTCCCTCTCCATACTTCCCACTTGTACTCTCTCTTGCTCTTTCTCACACTCTCTCTCTCAAATAAATAAAATCTTTTTTTTTTTTTTTTAAGAATACTTCCTTAGGTCTAGTTATCAACACTCCTGCTACCACTTCTGTGCCATCACTTCCATGCCACTGGGGGCTGGGACCCCAAGCTAAAAGTTCTCCCCAGGTAGGGTTGCCAGAGTTCGCAAATAAAAATACAGAAAGCCCAGCTGAATTTGAATTTCAGATAAACAGTAGGGAAAAAAACCAAAACAGTGGAAGTATGTTCCAAATATTGCTGGGATGGGGGATACTTACATGAAAGATTATTCATTGTTTAATTGAAATTCCAATTTAATTGGACTTTCTGTAGTTTATGTGGCAACCCTATCTGGGAGCCTTCCTGTGCTGCATCTGTGGGAGTGAGCCACAAACCCGGATGTCCTCCAGCTTCTCCACACCCATGCAGGTGTTTGAGGTTCTGCCCAAGGAAATGAGGGCAGAGAACAAAAACACTGCTGTCTGACTTCCTCTTCTCCTCTCCTTTCTCCCTTGGACTTTCAACTTCTTCCACCTCATATCTTCCTTCTCATTACTTCAGGTATACTTAAAACTATATAATCTCGTCAGTCAGTCTTCCTTTTGGGTTTGCTCAAAAAACCTGGGTTTCACAGATTACTATCTGGCTGCAGATTTAGAGATCCTATTTGGATGTCAGCAAGTAAATACTCTTTAAATCATTTTGCATTCTGGCTACATTACTGTATCCCCTCCCCACCTCCTTGGTAGATAAATGGCTCTGCCTGAGAGGATACCAAGAAATGCAAAAGAGAAATGCATATTGATGTATTTGTGAGGGGAGAAATTTTGTCTATTAAATTATACATATATTTTAGCTTCTTGTCTGTCTTTTCTCTTTCCTCCCACCCCAATCTAGAATAATCTCCATGAGAATATGGGTCTTGCCCTGGGAATATTAAAATAATACCAGGCACATAGTAGCCACCTAGAAAGTATATGTTGGATGAATGAACAAACTTGGATTTTCCAGTGAGGATAATGAGACTTACGAAGTTAATTGGCCCAATTTGCACAGCAGAGCTGGGCCTCATATGTAGATCTAACCAACTGGTGAGCCCTAGCTCTTTTTTTTTTTTTTTTTTAAGATTTTATTTATTTATTTGACAGAGAGAGAGATCACAAGTAGGCAGAGAGGCAGGCAGAGAGAGAGAGGGAAGCAGGCTCCCTGCTGAGCAGAGAGCCCGATGCGGGGCTCACTCCCAGGACCCTGAGATCATGACCTGAGCCGAAGGCAGAGGCTTTAACCCACCAAGCCACCCAGGCGCCCCAGCCCTAGCTCTTCAAACTTTAATTTAAAAAAAGCAAAAGTAAGAATTGTATTTCTTTACTTCTTTAGCTGAAAAATGGAAACTTTCCAATAATGGCAACAATAACAACACCAAAAATTTTATAAGAAATAAAGAAAATCTCAAAAACATAAAACTTTTATGTTTGTATAGTACTACTTTTTGATTCTACAATAACCAACAAGCTCTGTTCTATTCCCCAGAACAGAGGAGTGATCTGAGGGTCTGATACAAATGCCCTGGTCTTGAGGTAATGATTTCTTGGGGCACTGGTAACCTTTACAATCCCTTTGTGTGAATTAGAAAAGGATGCTCCTTTTGCTAACAAGGCACAGAACAACTCTATGGCACACAGCTTGGTAGGGGGAATGCAGCCTGAAATTCAGTCCGCATTTGCCACCTTGGCCAGACACCTTCATGGAGTGAACAATCCACTCCTCTATAGGCAATAGCTCCTTTCTTGGCGTAGCTGGCCATTGGTCCAGAGTTTGGCTGGAGGAGCTGTTAAAAGTTGGGAAATTCTTCTTTCCTCTCAGATCTTTGTTTTTTATCCACCTGCTCTCTGGGTATTTTATTGCCTTCCTCCCAACTTGAACTGGGATTCTCTCCCAGGAAAATTAATCAAAGATTTCCTTCCATTCCCCATATCCAACTTCAATTAGTCAGGAAAGGACAAAGTCTCCCACCATCCTAATGCCCTTCCACTCATGACTTTTCAATTGCCTATTGATGTCCAAAGCAAGGTGCCTGATACCCTTGGCACCAGTGAATAGCCTTGCCTTTCCCAGACCAGGTCAATGGTTCTACTACGACTTGAGCTTTCTGTGGTAACTCCTGAAACATGGTGAAGTGGTCTTCAACAAGTTCTCCTCAGGAAAAACAATATAGAAATACCTTGACTATACCACTTCAGGTATAGTCTGTAAGTCCATGTACAATGTGTGTGTTTGTGGGTGCTTTCTTAGATACACAGATAAAAAAAAGTAGCTAACAACTTAATTTTGGAGACAGTATGATATAGAGGAAAGCACCCAGGCTTTCGAGAGTATGATATAGAGGAAAGCACCCAGGCTTTCGAGCAAAGCAGATCTGTGTTAAATGACAGCCCAGCTCTTACTGCCAGTGTGACTCTGAGGAAGGTCTTCAATCTTCCTAGTCCTCAGTCTCCTTGTTTACAAAAAGAGACTAAGACTTAAATTGTAGGGTTGTGCTTCAGTTTTCTAGGACTGCTGTAAAACAGTACCACAAACTGGGTACTTAAATGGCAGAAACTTATTCTCTCACAGTTCTGGAGTTTGGAAGTTTGAAATTGAGGTGTTGGCAAGGTTGGATCCATCTGAGGGCTCTGAAGGAAGGATCTGCCCCAGGACTTGCTCCTCAGACTGTAGATGTCTGTCTTTATATTCACATGGTGTTCTCCCCATATGTGTGTCTCTGTGTCCAAATTTCCCCCTTTTATAATCATACTAGTCCTAATGGATTAGGACCCATCCTAATGACCTAACTTTAACCCAATTACCCCTGTAAGGATCCTATGTTCAAATAAGATCACACTTTGAGGTCCTAGGAGTTAGGATTCCAATGTATCTTTTTGGAAGGAACACAGTTCAGCTCATAACAGGTTCCTAAAGGAATGAAATATGGTAACATAATTAACGTACCTAATGGAAATCTTCGGTTGTGAGAAGTACTTAAATAGCAATTGTATACTTACTATTGATGGTTTTACCTTCTGTTCTTTGTAATGATCTTATAAATACATGGTTACTCTGTGGGATTAATAGACCTATAAGGAGAGGGTCTATATGGGGAAAATGTATAAATATATAGTATATGTCAGACATAAGAATCAATTATTGAGAATAAAAGGCTTTATATTTATGTATGTGTTTGGGGTGGAGCTGGGAAAGAGCAGGGGTATAGGTAGATGGTGAATGAAGGGCATAGAATTTAATTATCCAGAATCATTGATTTTGAATTGATTAACACTGGGTTCTACCTCACTTTGAAAACAGAGTTAAAGAGAATCAAAGTTTACCCTTGAACAATATAATTTGTGCCAGAAACAGTCCGAATTATTGTGTTTGTAGAGCAAACAGAGTCATTAGAGAATCAGCCACATTCTGATGACAGAAAAACTCAGACTATAATTTTTCTACAATCAGCGTTACTTGGAAAATGATTACTATCGTAACATTTTCAAGCCTCTATGGGATTTAAAAGTGATATTTTCTGTGGCACGTTTGGTTTTAGAGTGTTATGTGAAGAGAAATTTTCACTGTTAATAAAACTAGAAAGGAGAAAATTGTATTTGCTATTTCATGAAGAGAGACAAATCGTTTGATCTTGAACTTTTCCCTTCAGGATATCCTCCATGGCGGCTGGGTAACTAAGACAATGCAGTGGAATGCATGGCTGAGAGGGTGAGTCTTCAAGAAGATGAAGGGTTATTATGTAAGAATCTGGTCTCCATTAAGAATAGAACAAGAGGAAATATGTTTGATTTGCAGAAGGAAGAATTTAGGCTAGATCCAAATACTCTCTGTATTGGTAATCAGTAAAATAGATGCCCAAGAAAGGCTAAGTAATACCATTCCTAAGAAGATCTGTAAAATTATGACAGAAATTGCATTGTTAATAGTTTTCAAAAATTATAAGGACTTATGAATATTCTATCCAGCATATGAGATTTGCATTACCCTAGGCAATTTTTCAAAATAATTCTTTTCTAAATAATCTTTCTGATTACTATTACTCAGTATATATATTTTTTAATGGATGGTTGAGTTCGATTAAATTGATCAATTTGACAGTTAATTTTAGTGGTATAGGCATGGTCTTATAATTTTCCCACTCAAAGGTTTCCATTTAAGTCAAGCCAAAGAAAAATTGAAAATGGAGAGTGTTTTAAATCTTAGATTTAAGATCTAAATCCTGATTTTCCCAGGTAGAGTGTAGACTTCTTTGAGGATAGGAATCTATCTTCCTCCCTCCCTCCCTTCCTTCCTTCCTTTTTCTCTCTTTCTCTCTTTCTTTCTCTCTCTCTTCCTCTCTTCCTTCCTTCCTCCCTCCCTCTCTCTCTCTTCCTTTCTTCTTTCCTTCCTTCCTTCATTTCTTTCTTCCTTCCTTCCTTCCTTCCTTCCTTCCTTCCTTCCTTTCTTTCTTTCTTTCTTTCTTTTTCTTTCTTTCTTTCTTTCTTTCTTTCTCTTTCTTTCTTTCTTTCTTTTCTCAAAGCTGATTCCAAAGAACCTTTCACATAAGGAAGCATTCATTATATCTGTTTTGTTTTGGAGAGTACCAGAAAACTTAAGAACAATATTTGTGAGAGATGTACAGAAAGGGGTGCTGCACTCTCCATATTGATTGTTTCTGTTGCTAGAGGCCAGTGGATAATTGCACAAATCTTTTCACTTTGCCTAAGAAGATGTAAGTCTATAAGGGATCAAAAGTGGTTACCAAGCAAATCCATTTTCAGAAGTAACTTCTTTTTGACTGTTCTGGATTTATTTTTTTTACCAGTCTTATTAATAACGGGTTTGAGTTTTAATGGCTATGAAAGTACAAGAGACACATTTTTGGGTCCATGAAGGGCAGAAATTTGGATCGAAGACTCTAAAATAAAGAACCCTTGAATGACTATACATTTGTGAAAGAGAACTGAAAATGTTTAGCCTCTCCCAAAGGGAGGTTTAAAGGAAATTCTTTTGTTTAGCCTGATCTAATGGGGAAGGGGGAAGGGAAGGAAAATCCTGAGAGTCTGAAGAAAAACCTGAAAACCTCAGGATCCCCTCACTCAAATTTGAGGTTTGAATTTACACCCCCTGAAAGGCCTACATTCTCCAACAAAATAGTATAAAAAAACAATCTCAGGCTAATAACAATACTGGTGCCCTCAAAAAAAGTAATTAAAAGTCTTTTCTAGAAAGATATTTTCAACACTGCACAGGATTCCTCTAGATAAGGTGTCACCAAATATAAACTCACAGTTCTAAATTACAAGGAACATGAAGAAACAATCCAGAATCATTAGCAATAATAAATTTCTTAGACCCTAAGAACTTCAGAAATAGATTACAAAAATTTTAAACTATTAAAGAGAAGAAATAAACACTACTAAAGTATTTACTAAGAGTAATTTTTCTGGCTTATAAAGGAGTTAATTTGTGTGTTCTTTCGCAGGATGTTTTACTCATGAAATAACCCATGACCAGAGTTCTGCTTATAGGCAAGAGGGTACTCCATGTTATTTTCAGAATATTCCTTCTTACATATGCTGGGTCTCCATGAGCAAACCTAACTGGGAATGGGCACAGCGGCTAGCCTTCAACTGCAGGCCAGTGAGCAAAGGGAAGTTCAAATTTGTATTCTAGCTGAAATCAGGTTTGGAAAGCAGACTAATTCCAAAAGGGTGGAAAGAGTGAGAACCAAATAAAAGAGAGGCAAGACAAAACCAGTGAATTTAGGAGGTGGAAGATGCAGTGTTCTTTAAGGCAAGAGAATACAAATGGGAGATGGAAACAACACTTTGTATGTCACCTTCAAAGGGGACTGCGGTTTGGGGCAATATTCAGAAATGTTGTTTTGGCTATGAAGTGAAGCCAGATCCAGTGAAAGAAACCTAATTTCAGAAGGAGATTGTGTCTGCTAAGATGTGAATAAGAGATTTTATTTTATTTTATTTTATTTATTTTATTTTATTTTATTTTTAAAAAGTTTTATACTGGGGCGCCTGAATGGCTGAGTGGGTTAAAGCCTCTGCCTTCGGCTCAGGGTCCTGGGATCGAGCTGGCATTGGGCTCTCTGCTCAGCAGGGAGCCTGCTTCCCCCTCTCTCTCTGCAGGCCTCTTTGCCTGCTTGTGATCTCTCTCCCTCTGTCAAATAAATAAATAAAATCTTAAAAAAAAAAAAAAAAGCTTTATATTTAAGTAATCTCTATACCCAACGTGGGACTCAAACTTACAACTCTGAGGTGAAGAGTCACACACTCTACAACTGAGCCAGCCAGGTGCCCTTGTAGATTTTAAACCCTAGAATTATACATTTTTTACTAGACTTAGTTTCTTCTGTCTCTGGCTCAGGAACATCTGTCCTTTGTCATGTTGTTGTTGGAGACAAAACTATCAGAGTCTTCTGTCTCAACTGATCAGCTTTGAAATGAATGGGACGGAAAAAACTTCTTCAGAACCAGAATTGGGTCTTAACATCTTATCTTAATATGATTTAAAATCATGTCAGGTCTGTAGGTAGCATGTCATAATGAAAGGAAGTGTGCTCAAGTCATGTGATGGCTACTGACATTCACAATCGGTTGCTTGGAAAATTTTGGGACCTGTTTTTAGGATAAAGAATGGAATAGATAGAATTAATTCAAACTACTTTTGCTTAAGAAAGTTCCAGATTTCCAGACAAGAATCAGCTGTCTTCATGAACAAAATCCAACTCAAAGGTAAAAGCCAGATTAACATAAGTTGATGGAGACACTTATATTAGTTGGACACTGTGGTGTTATAAAATGAAACATTCTAGTTAAATAGGGGTAATTTAGAGCCAATCCCCAAGGAAACTGGAAAATCATCAGGCAGTTATTTTTAATTCTTTCCTTCCTCTCTCCCACCCTCTCTCCTCCGTCCCCCACTCCCTTCCTTTCTTCTTCCCCTCCTCCTCCTTCCCCTTCTCCCTCTCTTCTTCCACCTCCTTCCCCCCCTTCCCTCTCTCTCTTTCTCTTCCCTTCCCTCTCCCTCCATCCTGGCTGTTCCTTTTCTCTCAGCACCCACCTTTGCAGACAAACTTTTCTCCCCACTCATCTGCATCTGCCACCTTGTGGCCTCAGACCCACTTCCAAAGTTTACCGTGATGTATTTTGTGTTTCACACTCAGTCTGTGTCAGGAGTTACAGTCAGCTGCCTCTTCCAGCCCGAGGCAGGCCTGGGAGGGGTAGAAATAACCATAATCCTTAAAGTAATAGAGTTTCTTTTTATCACCTTAAATATAGAGTCATTCTTTGCACCCTGGGGTAATTTTCAAGCTACCCTGTGTATTTAAGAGCAGTTGGTGTCCCAGGGTTCTTGAGATGATTCATACAGTTTCGTCCAACAATCCCTTGTCTCCTTCAGATTTTGTTGAAGCTGGTGGGTTTTGTTACAAGTCATAGTTAGTGAGTCTTCTGGGGGTTGAGTGAGGAATTCTTTTCCTAACAGTTTGCTTAAAGGCAGAGGAGGATGTTCCTTTTACAGATATCAAGAAACATGAAAGAGAAATAGTTAGATCTAATCCTTTACAGATAGAATTCTATTTTTCTTCCTATTTCACTGGGATATGTTCTTTTTTCCCAACTTTAGAAACTAACAGATAAAAAAGCAGTTTAGACTTAAGTAGTGCCTTTTTTTTAGAACAGCATTTACAAACCAGTTTGTATGTTCTGAAGAATATTATATCTGAAAAAATAAGGAATTCACACGAAATACACTTTAGAAATAGCTAATTGAACAAAATAAAGCAGGTTTCTTACTACACGACTTTTCAGTTCCTTTAATACGCTAATGGCATTGTGACACTTCAAGAGTGGATTGTACTTTTCTGAAAATTATCTGACCATCAAAAAAGCATAGTCCTGGAAACGAAAACTTTTAAACTTGTTCCTGTCAATGCAAGTTTCACTGCTCTCTTGACTCAAAAGATTGATGCTGTGCCTGATTATGATACTATCCCCCAGCTCCAAACCTTCCCTACTCTACTCCACTTTGTGATGCAGGGCCAAGACTCTGGAAATCACATTTTTCTTTAGTTCATCTAGCTTCCTTTTGGGATACCTTTGAAAGAGACTGGGCAGCAGGAGGAAGGGAGACAGAGGCTTTTCCTTCTTCCTTTCTGTTTGCTGTTTCTAGATATCACCCTACCAGTGGCCTTTCACTTGGCAGCAGTAATTAGTTGCTGTCTTCACCTTCTCTCCACACTCCCAGAGCCTCATTGCAATCTGAGGTGAGGTAGCAGCAGCTCCAGGTAAGGGCCCCCTTAAGAGTCAGAGCTCCAAATCCAAGAGGCCTCTCCTCACAGCACCCGAGTCCCAGCAGTGGCTTGTCAGGGCCCCACTCTGAGCCCTGGGTCCCACCTCTATGAGGTGCTCCCCCAACTTCCTGTTCTGGCAATTTCTTCTTTTTTTTCTTTCTTTTTTTTTTTCAAGATTTTATTTATTTATTTGACAGAGAGAAAGAGATCACAAGTAGGCAGAGAGGCAGGCAGAGGGAGAGGGGGAAGCAGGCTCCCCGCTGAGCAGAGAGCCCGATGTGGGGCTCGATCCCAGAACCCTGAGATCATGACCTGAGCAGAAGGCAGAGGCTTTAACCCGCTGAGCCACCCAGGCGCCCCCAGTTCTGGCAATTTCAACTTCTTCTCTAAGAGAAGAAAGCCACTTTGCTACCTAACTCTCTTATCTTAGTGTTCCTTTGTGCTGTTTTTGAGCCTTCCAACATCTGCAACAAATTTCCCATATCAAATTCTCTCTGTTAAAACACCTAGTATGGTATCTATTTTCCTGACCAGACCTCAATGGAAAAAGAATGCCCATGACGGCTTCTCCTCCACAGGAGTGCCTTTGGAGATGGACGGAGGCTGGGAGAGTGGGTAGAAGAGTCAGTGGAGGAAAGGCCTTGAATTCTTGCCTTGAATCTAAAGCAGTGGTTTTCAGACTTTAGAAATTCAAGTGAACTCAAAGAAGTTTCATTTTGAAAATTTCACAGCACCCCTTGAAATAATAGGGTACATTCTGGGGTGTTATTAAAATAGAATTATGAATTCCTTTTTTATCTATTAAGTTACTCAGTGATTTTAGTAAAAATGTAATGAAATGTAACCTTTCTGCAGGGCCGTATTTGCCATAATCTTAAACACAGATTAACCATTCCAAGACAGTGGAAAGAGTGTGACTTGGTAGGGTATTGGAATTAGAATATTGAAAATGTAAGCATATGTTCTCGTGGAATCTCTAGGGATACATTTAAAAATATTTGGTTTAAAAAAATAACAATCTCTGGGTCTCAAATTTGGCCGATCATTAGAATCATCTGGGAGATCATTAAAATTTCAGATTGCCAAATTTGACCCCAGGACCAGGGATTCAGACTCTACTGGGTTGGGCTCCCGGAACTGTTATTTTTGGAAAACCCCACATGATCAAAGGATTCTGGTAATGGACAGGTATAGGATCCATTATTATATAGAATAAAAATGTTCTAATTTGTTTTTAGAACTTAGATTCAAAATCCAGTGTTTGGGGTTTTTTTTCCCCCCTCTATTAAAAGTCTGAACTAGGAGCTGTGGTGCTGACAGTCTTTCTATCCTAGCAGGGGGCAGCAGGGAAACCCTGGGTTGGAAGAGACAAAAGGCAATGGAGTTTCCCTCCAAGGCTGATTTTTGAAGGGCTTTTGATCATCTCCACCCAGTGTCAAAACCAATCATGGAACCTCAGAACCAAGGCAGTTCTGACAGGTTGTTTCCACACCACGACACCATTTCTGTCTGCTTGTCGGAGCTCCAGGGGGGTGCCTGCTGTCAGGATGCTGCGATTCTAAGTTGTAATTGGGCCTTTCACAATCGGTGCAGAGATTTTTTCCAAGTCGTTACCTTCCTGGGATTCTAAGATATAGTGGCCAGGTATCTGACTTCTGAAATAAACAGCCATCTGTGTCCGTAGGTCCTGCCAGGAGCTTCTCAAGTAAATGGACAATGAAATAAATGAAAGAACATAGCCAAGGTGAGCAGCAAGAAAGAGTCTCATTTAACTTGAGCTAGGGTCAGTTTTCCTGCTTAGAAAGCTTCAGTATTTTTCTTTTTAAAGATCTTATTTATTGATTTGACCAAGAGTGCACAAGCAGAGGGAGAAGCAGGCAGAGGGAGAGAGAGAAGCAGACCCCCCACTGAGCAGAGAGCCCAACGCGGGTCTCGATCCCAGGACCCTGGGATCATGACCTGAGCTGAAGGCAGACGCTTAACCGACTAGCCACCCAGGAACCCCTGGAGAGTGTCAGTATTTTTATTTTTAAATTTTTTTTTAAAAGAGAGTGTCAGTATTTTTAAAAACCTTTTGTGGAAAAGGTGAAAAAGGGCATCTATCTGGCAGTGCAAGTCCTTTCTCCCTCCCTGTCAGCCTCCTAGTCACAACTAGCAAAGTCGAGGAAACCAGGAACTTCCTGCTCAAGGCCAGGGGAAAGATGCGAAATCTGTTAAGATCGAGAAAACCAAGGATAATGTCAAGTTTGCAGTTTAGTACATCAGATACCTTTACACCTTGGACAAAGGGAAGGCAGAGAAACTGACGCCTTCCCTGCCCCTAGGTTGCACACTGAAGGAGCGGAAATGAACCAGACATGCTGATTTAACTGTATTACACTTTTTTAAAATTCAAACAAACGAATAAGTAATTATTTTAAGGGATGGAAGGGATGCTTGTTTTCCAGTTGCTCCAGTTGGCCAATTGCATCGGCATCCAGTTTGGATGAATGTTGTTGGGTTACTTGGGATCGTGGGTCCTGGATTTGATCAGGGAACTCACCAGGCTTGTGGCTTTTCAATCGTGGAATCTGTTGACACAAAAAATCCTCAGCACTTTGGGTGATTCAAGTGCACTTTCCTAATTTGCTCTCATTTTACCCTCTTTTGTTATTTCCACATTCCACAAGAATCCATCACTCCCCTCTGAATTATGTGCTGCTTAGGATTGATGCTCATACCACCCACTCGGGGAGGGCAACCTCAGCTTCTTGAACTCACAGAACCTATTGTTCTGTCCCTTTCTTACCCAGCGCTGTCATTGCAGCCCTCTACTCCAGCTGGGAGGGCATGGAAATGACTCCCCAGAGAGCTATTCATCACAGTAATAAATGTTCTGTGTTTTACTAAGTTCCATCAAAGTTCACCTCCACACCGAGGCAAAACAATTGTTCTCTGTGCGTTCTTTTCTGTGTCAAAACATACTGTTCCCAAAAGTGCCTAAGCTATTTGTGTATGTGTGGTGGGTCAACTTGAAGCCGCGTACACATCTGTACATGGATCGTGTGTGGATGTGTTTGTTTTTCAGTATATTTGAGTCCTGGTGAGAGACTAGCGCTTACAAGACACCTCGATGCCTGGCCGAACCACTACCTTCACAGGCTTCCTGTAGATACGACAACTGCTTCGATGTGTGTATTTTCGGTATTATTCTCCGGTTTTCTGCCTAGCCTCCCAGGTGTGTTGATTTTAATTGCTTCACTTATTTAAACATCTCTAAAGACTGTGCTAGGTTAGTTAGAGCTACAAGCCTGTTGCTGGCTTTCTCCTCTCCCCCTTTTTTTTTTACCCACACGTCCAAATTAACCAGAAACATTCATTGCTCAGTAATGAGGTTGGGATTCTTCTCGGTACAGTCCAGGAGAACATAAAAGGCAGCCTGTCTTTATGTTAAAATGGACTGTTTTCATCGTCTTCTTCCTACCAAATGCTCTCTGCCGACTTACTTTAGAAAAGAAGCAAACACTTCCCTCGCTTCTCAAAGTATGCAGTCCTGTTATTGAGCAATCTTAGAACAATTTACTACGTAAGCCATCCAAAACAAATAAAATAACACACACACACACACACACACGCACACACACACACACACCCCCATGTCAAAACAAAACTGCTTGGACATCCTTACCTTGTTTTTTAACCTCATTTGCTCAATAGCATATTTAATAAGATATATACCAACTTATTTTGTCCAGCACTATTTAATGCAATAACTTCCACACACAAAAAGGCCTAAACATTTAGCCACACATGTCATCAAATAAGAGATTTGGTAATAATGTTCTGTAATTTAACATTTAGATTTTAAGATATGCCTTGTTAAGAAAAACAAAGGGGCTTATTAACTCATTTGCTTTTCTTGTTAACTCTGTTTTTTAACTGCCTGAACAAACATCCAATTAGAGGGGTAACTTGTTAGGGTCATACATTAGCTAAAAAGAAAAGAGAAAATAAAAAAACAACAACCATAGCAGAAGCCAGGAATTTCCAAAGGCTTATTTTGTTTGAGTTAGGATATGATATCTTATATTATTTTTATTTATTTATTTATTTAAAGATTTTATTTATTTATTTGAGAGAAAGAGTATAAGTTGGGGGCGTGGGCAGAGAGATAGGAAAAAGCAGGCTCCCCACTGAGCAGGGAGCCCAATGTGGGATCCATCCCAGGACCCCAGGATCATGATCTGAGCTGAAGAAAGCCACTTAACGAACTGAGCCACCCAGGGGCCCCAAGGATATGATATCTTTGAAATAGGCTGGTGACAATCTGTCCCTTTACATATTAAAGATAAATGACTTAGACATCCTTGTCTGGCTACCTTAATCTTAATTGCAGGAAAAGACAAAGTGGAACACAGATTAAACAAAGAAACAAAAAACAGACTGTGCCAACGAGCATAAGGAAAGAACAGTTCCAAATTTTGTGTTGAATTTAGTTTTCCTTCAGTCGATCCATACAGCCTGCTATACCACATCATTCCAAGAAACACTAAAACTTCGGGTTTTGGTATGGATGCCATCAGAAGTTCAGTTGGTTTGGTCAAAATTATGGTTGTGTAGACCCACTCATTCTTAGAGCAAAAGTAGGTAACCAGGTTACAGGTTATATGCTGACAAACTTTTTCTAAGGGATTCAGCAGTTTATAACCAGATCCCACATTAAAATCTGTCTTGTGTTATATTGGCATTACTTTAAATTCTCAACTTTTTCCCCTAGTTTTATTTAGAAATAATTGACATACACAGTACATCACTGTATAAGTGTGAGGCATACAACATGATGGTTTGAATTACCTATACTGTGATTACTACAACAGATCCATCTTTTACATAGACATAATAAAAAGAAAAGAAAAAAATATTTCTCCTTGTGATGAGAACTCACAGGATTTATTCTGTTAACAACTCTCAACTGTGTATCATACAGCAGTGTTAGCTCTAGTCATCATGTTATACATTACATCCCTAGTAGTCATTTGCTTTACAACTGGAAGTTTGTCCCTTTTGACCGCCTTTCTCCAATTCCCCTTCCGTCCACCTTCGACTTCTGGTAACAACAAATCCGACCTCTTTTTCTGTGAGTTTGGTGTTTTCATTCTTTTCTTTTTTTCTTTTTTAGATTCCATATAAGTGAGAGCATACATCATATCTTTGTTTCTTTCTATCTGACCTATTTCACTTAGCATAATGCCCTCAAGGTCCATCCATGTTGTTGCAGATGGTAGGATTTCCTTCTTTTTTTTTTTTATGGCTGAATAAAATGTTAGTGTGTGTGTGTGTGTGTGTGTGTGTATGTGTGTGTGTATGCACACCCACATATATATATAAACATGGGGGTGCAGATGTACTTTTGAGTTAGTGATTTCATTTTCTTTGGATGCATTCCCAGAAGTGAAACTACTAGATCATATGGTATTTCCATTTTTAATTTTCTGAGGGTGCTGCATACTATCTTCCATGGTGGCTGCACCAGTCTACAATCCCACCAACAGCGCACCTTTTCTCAACATCCTCATCAGGATTTGTTCCCTCTTGTTTTTTTCATGACGATCATTCTAACAGGCCTGAGGTGATATCTCACTGTGGTTTTAATTCGCATTTCCCTAATAACTAGTGATATTGAACATCTTTTCATGTACCTGTTGGCCTTTCATATATCTTCTTTGGAGAAATGTCTATTCAGGTCCTTTGCCTATTTTTAAACTGGGTTATTTGGGGATTTTTTGCTATCGTATGAGCTCTTTACATATTTTGGATATTAGCCTCTTATCAGATGTTTGCAGATATTTTTCCTTTTCCATAGGTTGTATATTTACTTTGTGCTGATGATTTCTTTTGCTGTGCAGAGCTTTTTAGTTTGATATAGTCCTAGTTGGTTTTGGCTTTGCTGCTTGTGCCATAGGTATCATATCCAAAAGATCATTACCATCACCTATGTCAAGGAACTATATCCCTATGTTTTCTTGTAGAAATTTTATGGTTTCGCATCTAACAATTAAGTCTATGATCCATTTTGAGTTAATATTTTGTTAGTTGTATAAGGTATGGGTCCAGTTTTATTCTTTTACATGTGAATATCCAATTATCCCAACACCATTTATTGTAGAGACCATCGAGTATTCTTGACTCCCTTGTCAAATATTGGTTGACCATATATGATTGAGTTTATTTGGGGCTCTCAATTCTGTTCCATTGGTCTATTTGTCTGCTTTTATGCCAGTGCCATACTGTTTCAATGACTATAGCTTTATAGTGTAGCTTGAAACCAGGAAGTGTGGTGCCCCTACTGTGTTCTTTCTCAGGATTTCCTTGGATTTTCAGAGTTTCTTTGTGGTTCCATATAAATTTTAGGAGTTTTTTTCTATTTCTGTAAAAAATCCCATTAGAATCTTGATAGGGATTGAATCGAATCTTTGGCTGGCTTTTAGTGGTACTGGCATTTTAATATTAATTCTTCTAATCTATGAACATGGGATACATTTCCATTATTTTGTGTCTTCTTTAATTTCTTTCATCAATGCCTTATAGTTTTCAGAGTACAACTCTTTGACTTTCTTAATTAAATTTATCCCTAAGTATTTCATTGTTTTTCATACAATTGTGAATGGAGACAATGTCTTTATTTCTTTTTTGGAAAATTTATTGTTAGTGTATAGAAATGCTACTGGTTTTTGTATGTTAATTTCATATCCTGCCATTTTATTGAATTTATTGAAGAGATCTAACAGTTTTTTGGTTGAGTCTTTAGGACTTTCTATATATAAAATTATGTCGCCTGTAAATACAGACAGTTTTACATCTTCTTTTCCAATGCTGACACTTTTATTTCTTTTTCTTGCTTAATAAGCCCGGCTAGGATTTTTAGTACTCTGTTGAATATGAGTGGCAAGAGTGGGCACTCTTGTCTTGTTCCCGACCTTAGAGGAAAAGCTTTCAACCTTTCATCATTGAGTATGATGTTAGCTGTGGACTTGAATTTTGTCAAATGCTTTTTCTGTGTTTTGCGTCCCAGGGATAAATCCTACTTGATTACGGTATATGATCCTTTTAATGTGCTGCTGAATTCAATTTGCTAGTATTTTATAGAGAATTTTTGAATCTTTTTATATTTATCAGAAATATTGGCTTATAGTTTTCTTTTCTAGTAGTATCCTTTTCTGGTTTTTGTATCAGGATAATGCTGACTTTGGGAGTGTACCCTCTTCTTTGACTTTGAGTTTGAGGAGGATTGGTGTTAATTCTTTAAATGTTTGGTAAATTTTACCAGTGAAGCCATCTGTCTGGGCTTTTCTTCGATGGGAAAATTTTGATTACTGAGTCAATCTCCTTACTAGTAATTGGTCTATTCAGATTTTCAATATCTTCTTGATTCAGTCTTGGCAAGTTGCATGTTTCTAAGAATTTTTCCATTTCTTCTAGGTTGTTTAGTTTTTTGGCTTATAGTTGTTCATACAAGCCTATTATGATCCTTTGAATTTCTGTAGTATCAGTTTTAATATCTCCTTTTCATTTATAATTTTGTTGTTTGGGTCCTTTATCCTTTCTTCTTGGTTAGTGTAACTAAGGTTTTGTCAATTTTGTTTATCTTTTCAAGGAACCAACTCTTAGTTTGGTTAATCTTTTCTATTATTTTTCTGTTTTCTATTTCATTTATTTTCTCTCTAATCTTTATTATTTCCTTTCTTCTGCTAACTTTCAGTTTGTTTTGTTCTTTTTCTAGTTTCATAAGGCATAGAGTTAGGTCATTTATTTGGACTCTTTCATGCTTCTTAATATAGGCATTTTATTACTATGAATTTTCCACTTAGAACTGCTTTTGCTGCATCTTATAAGTTCTGATATGTTCTGGTATGTCCATTTTCATTTGTCTTAAGAAACTTTTTACTTACCCTTTAATTACTTTGAAGAAATTGATTGATCTATTGGTTGATTAAGAGAGTGTTGTTTAATTTCCATGTGTTTTTAAATTTTCGTTTTCCTATTGTTAGTGATTTCTAGTTTCATGTCATTGTGGTCAGAGAAAATACTTGGTATAATTTCAGTTTTCTTGAATTTGCTAAGACTTGTTTTATCGTCTACCATATGATCTATCCTAGAGAATGTTCCATGTGTACTTAAGAGGAATATGTACTATGCTGTTTTGGATAGAATGTTCTAGATATGTCTTTTGGGTTTATTTGGTCTATAGCTTTGTTCAAATTCACTATTTCCTTATTGATTCCTTACCCAGATGATTTATCTATTGTTGAGAGTAGGATATTAAAGTCTCCAACTATTATCATATTACTGTTATTTCTCCTTTTAGCTCAGTTTTTGTTTTATATATTTAGGTGCTCCAATGTTGGGTACATATATACTTATAATTATTATACCTTCTTGATGTATTGAACCATTTATCAATATATAATGAATTTGTTTGTCTCTTGTTACCACTTTGGTTTAAAGTCTAATTTGTCTGCTATACATATAACAACCCCTGGTTTTGCTGTTGCTGTTGTTACTGTTACCATTTGCTTGAAATATTTTTTTTTTCCATCCCATCACACTCAATCTGTGTGTATCTTTAAAGCAAAAGTGCATCTCTTGTATGCAGCATATTTTTGGATCTTGTTTTTTTAATCCATTCAGCCACTCTCTGTATCTTTTAATTAGAGAATTTAATCCATTTGCATTTAAAGTAATTACTCATAGATAAGGACTTAATGATTGCCATTTTGCTCACTGTTTTCTGGTTGTTTTGTAGATCCATTGTTCTTTGTTTCTTATCCTGCTGTCTTTTTGTTTTGTTTAGTTTTGATGTTTCTTGGTATCGGTATGCTTTGACTTCTTTATTGTGTTCTTTTGCATAATTACTATGGGATTTTCCATTGTAGTTACCATTAGACTTACATAAAATATCTTAAACTTGTAACACTCTATTTTAAATTGATCCCAATTTAACTTCAATAGAACTTGTAAACTTTATACTTTTATTTCCCCTCTCCCTCATATTTTAGGTTATTACCTATACAATTTACTTTTTTATCATGTGAAACTAATAACAGATTGTGGTAGTTATGGTTATTTTTTATTACTTTTTTTAACTTTTAAACTATGGTTGTAAATGAATTATGCACCACTATTACCATATTGCAGAATTTAACTATGACTATATATTTACCATTATTGGTGAGATTTACAGTACCTTTTTATATTTTTATGATGTTAATTAGCATTTTTTTACTCCTACTTTCTGTCCCTTTCTTTTACTCTTCTCCTTCAGGAAGTCCCATAATGCAAATATTGTTTCTTTTCTTTATTTAGTTTTTCCTCTTATAGGTAATTTCCAATGTCCTATCCTCCAGGTTACTGATTCTAGGATTTCTGTTTGTTTGTTTGTATGCTGAATACAACCTTCAGCCTGTTCTACCAGGAAATGTAACCAGAGCATATGGAAGCTGCATAACCCATTCAACAGCCCTACATACAGTGACACTTAAACAGAAAGCACAGCCAATGGTGTCCCCTATCTGCAGAGCAAAACTGGTGGCCTCACCTGACCAGGGAATTCAATGCACGCTGTGGCCTGATTTGGGCCCCCAAACAATGAGTTGTATAGCCCCTGGGTACTATTCTGCTGCGCCAGGGAAGGGAAGCTAATTCATAGTCCCACCTATTACTGAATATGGTACCCAGTCCTAGCTAGTAAACTTGACTGGGTTCCAGGCAATTGTGAAGCCCATCCTACATTCTCATTTAGATAGAGTACCAAGTTTCCTGGTCAGAATGTGCCCATGCCATGGTTCTGCAGATGAACAAAACTATTGGTTGGGATTACTACTTGGGCACTGCAGGTATGAACTTGGCCTGCCAAGATCCGCGTGCTGGTTGTTACAAGCCCCTTCTCTCTCCCTGTCAGAGTTAGATTTCCAGTGGTTGAGCCCTGCAGATTCCCCTGCAATTCCTGTGGTGTGAGCTCAGAGGAAGAGCTTCCCACAAAGCCACTCATAATGCTGGGGGTTGCTGATTGTTCCCCCTGGGTTCTCTTTTCCCACTGAAGGAACTGAAGCCTTCCCTGAAGGCTCAGGGAAGACCTCTCCATGTGGTGCTGCACTGGTCTAGGGGACAAGCAGTTTGGTCAATATGTAGCCACTTCCCTTACCCTTTTAATGCAGTGTTATCTTGGTCTCTGTGATTCAGGGAAGTGCTTCAGCCTTACCCCCATGTTCTAGGGTTCTCTCAGTGGTGTCTTGTTCTTAAAGAGTTCTTAGTTCTGCTTGTGAGAGAGAATGAAGTTAAGAACAACCTATATCACCATCTTATGACATCACTCCCTAAATTCTAAACTTCGATTGGAGATGATAAGGTGTAGTTTATATATATCTATATGTAGAGATATAGATATAGATATAATGGAATCTGAAAAATATCTTGATTAGTCAGTGACTAAAATATTAATCACAAGCTTTTTTTTTTAAGATTTTTATTTATTTATTTGACAGATTGAGAGAGAGAGAGAGCACACAAGTAGGCAGAGCAGCAGAGCAGCAGGCAGAGGGAGAGGGGGAAGCAGATCCCCCCACTGAGCAAGGAGCCTGACTCAGGGCTTAATCCCAGGACCCTGGGATCATGACCTGAACCGAAGGCAGAGGCTTAACCAACTGAGCCACGCAGATGCCTCTTTTTTTTTTTTCTTTTTTAATTTATTTAAGTAATCATTGAACCCAATGTGGGGCTCAAACTCACAACCCAAGATCAAGAGTCATATGCTCCTCCAACTGAGCCAAACAGGTGCCCCAATCACAAGCTTTTTAGTAAAACATCTAGAAAAAAAGTTACAAAACCTTAAATCCAGATGTTTGACTGATGGATTCTAAAGATCTATATACCTTGTTTTTGTCAGAGTTCATGTTTTTCAATAAATCTTTCAATTTTTAATCTAACTTTTTCTTGTGATACTTCATCATTATATTTTGCTTCTGATTTAAGACCTAAACTTTTTTGAAATATTGTAGTGGAAGATAATTATAAGTGGTAAAACATAGACTGTTGATTATTCCTCGTCTTACTGCACTCACAGGTGGTTTCCAAGGCCCTTGTTACTATTAGACATGGCCCTGAGCCTGACTCCTGAGCCAATGGGATGTATGCAGAAGTGATGTGGAGCTTTTGGGCTTCTCCCCCTGAGAGCCTCCCCTGAGTAGTTCTCTATGCTCTTTCTTCTTCAGCCAGATTAAATGCAAATAAGTGCAAGGCCCTTGGAAACTATATACTGAAAATGGCAAAGATAAGATGGAAGGAACTTGGGTACCAAAAATTACTGCTTGAAAGAATATTGCCCGAAGGACAAGAATACCCATTTATGTGATCAAGGAGTAAAACTTTTTGTGCACTAAAAGATTTTTGGATATATATGTCACTACAAAATACAGGAAGTTCTCCAGCACATAAAAGCCTTCTTATTTGGGGCAAATAAGTAGTGAGAGGTCCTTACCTCCTACCACTATAACTAAAGTTAAATAGATATTCCTTGTCTCTTCTCCCTGTCGGGAAGAACGTGCTATGTGGCCTTCACCTCATCAGTTAGATGCTCCTGCCATGGCTTTGACACAGAATGATATTCTTAATTATTATTTCTTTATTTTGAACAAGGACATGTGACACTGTCTCCACAGAATTGATTTTCCTTGTAGGTTTTATATGGATAGTTAACTTCTTTTATGGCTCTTAATTCAACTAATCAACAAGTAAACATCTCTAGGTTAAGTTTCAGAGGAATTCTGAGATGTTAGAGGTATTTCTGCAAAAGATATTATGATATTTCTGTCAAAATTAGGAGATTTTTGTTTTAGTATGTGCTTAAATGAGCTTCTTAATCTCTCCCTATTTTTGCTGTCTGGAAACTGGTAAACCCTATATGTCTATGGCTTGGGCCAGTGATTTTCGGTATGTTTACCATAAAGAATTCCTTTTCTAACTTTTGCCCTCTTCAGAATCTATGTAGATTGAAGGATTTTAAATCACCAAAGACTTTTATTGAGTGGTAATAAATTTGCCTTTTTGTATTTTTTAAAAGATTTTATTTATTTATTTGACAGAGAGAGATACAGCGAGAGAGGGATGAACAGGGAGCCCGATGTGGGTCTCAATCCCAGGACCCTGGGATCATGACCTGAGTGGAAGGCAGATGCTTAACCACTGAGCCACCCAGGTGCCCCACCTTTTCGTATTTTGTTACTTTTCTCCTACTTCACTCTGGAATAAATGGCAGGGTAAGATGGGGCCTTTCTAAGGAATGGGAATGGCTTTAACTTGGACTAGTGGGATTGAATTTTGGCAGACATCAGAAATTAGAATTTTGATGGACATTTAAAATTACCAATCATATCCCAATCAGTTTACTTTAATAACATTTATTTTTCCAGGTATTATGTGAGTGCTAAGACACAGAAATGAGTAATTTATGCTCTCTGTTCAAGAAATCATAACCTTGAAGAGGAGACATATACACAAAAAGAAATATCCAAAATGGTGTGGCAGCCTTGTATGTAGGTGGATATAAAAGGAAGAGGGTTCTTTATTAGTCTCCTAGGGCTGCTGTAGGCGATTACCACAAACTGAGTGGCTTAAAACAACAGAAATTTATTCTCTCACAGTTTTAGAGACTAGAAGTCTAAAATCAAGGTGTTGGCAGGGCCATATTCCCTTTAAAGTCTCTCAGAGAGAATCCTTCCTTGATTCTTCCAGCTCCCGGTAGCTCCTGCTAATACTTCTCACCTGGTGACTTATAGATGCATTGCTGCAATCTCTGGCCCCATCTTTACATGGCCTTCTCCCCTGTGTCTGGGTCAAATTCCCTTCCCCTTATAATGACACCAGTCATATTGGATTCAAAGCCCACCCTAATTCAGTATGATCTCAACTTAATTTGATTATGTCTGAAAGAGCTTATTTTCAAATAAGGTCATTTTCACAGATTCCAGGTGGACATAAATTTTTGAGGGGACACTGTTTAATCCAGTACAAGCTTCCAATGCAAGTCAGAAAGATGGTCAAAGGGTGTTTCCTAGAGGAAGAAGGAGATGGGAGCTGAGCTGCACCTCGAGGGGTAAATGGAAATGAAAGTAGAAATAAGAAGTATATCACCTAAACATGTGTGTTACCCCATAAAGCAGATTTTTTAAAATGCCTTCTACACAGAAAATTTCATTGTAGTCCTTTTTTTAATTAAGATGAGGTTCAGTCTCAAACACTTACTTTGTCTTTCTTTATAGTAATGTCTCCTTCACTGCTTTAATCCAAGCAATCCTACTTTATTCTCAGCTGTGAAATATTTAGAGTCCATGTGCTAAATACATATCACATTAACACTTCCTAGTGCAAGAATCTCTCTGTAATCCCAGCCTCCTGGCCTTATTCCAACTGTAAACATGAAACACCTGTAGGCCTCTCATTTTCCTCTGATTTGGAGTCTGAAAGTATTCTCACTCATAAAGAAGTAGAAAAGACGCCTGCATTAGGATCAGACCTGACTTCATTCATTCATTCAATCATTCACTCCACAAATTTTTTTTTTAAAGATTTTATTTATTTATTCGAGAGAGAGAGAGAATGGGAGAGAGTATGAGAGGGGGGAGGGTCAGAGGGAGAAGCAGACTCCCTGCTGAGCAGGGAGCCTGATGCGGGACTCGATCCCGGGACTCCAGGATCATGACCTGAGCTGAAGGCAGTTGTTTAACCAACTGAGCCACCCAGGTGCCCCACTCCACAAATTTTTTTGAGTACTACGTGCAAACCACTGTGCTAGGTGTGGAGAAGATTAAAAAGATAAATATAATATATGCCCTGTCCTCAAAAAGTCTACAGTCTAATAGGGAGAAAGAAAACATAAGTAATATACATCATTTCTGGCACACAGTAATTACTCAAGAGGTATTTGATGTAGTGAATAAGATTTAAACATTATGGGACAGAAGGAATTATTCCTGACCTTAAAATTCTTGAGAGCTGGATTCTGGGAACTTTCCTGCTTGGATTTTTTTTTTTTTTTTTTTTAAGATTTTCTTTATTTGACAGAGAGAGAGAGAGCATAAGCAGAGGGAGTGGCAGAGGGAGAGGGAGAAGCAGGCTCCCCACCAACCAGGGAGCTTGACGCAGGGTTTGATCCCAGGTCCCCAGGATCATGACCCGAGCCAAAGGCAGATGCTTAACCGACTGAGCCACCCAGGTGCCCCTGGCTTGGATCTTTTAAGGGTACTTAATTCCGTAAGCCTTTGAGTCATTGTCAGCTTTGAAATTTAGTACTTAACCCTGCTGGAAGCTCTGCCACCTTGTTTTGTTTCCATTGTGACTCTCACCCTATTTTAGGCTTAAGTAGGTGTGCAACTTTCTAGGAACAACCATTTCTCAGATGTGTCTCTTAGAGCTTCCTGCTGATAGCTTGAGAGTCACTGCTGGGCAAACACTCCATTGACTTCTTGGTGGGACAGATGATGAAGATCTTTCTCTTTCTTTCAAACTTGCTAGGACTACTTCCCATCTAGTTTTCACCTCATGAAACTTATGAGAAATTTGAAGTCATCACCTTAACTTCAAACTTAGTGTTCTGAGGGGTCCTATAGGACAGATGGGATAGGAATTTGAAGAATATTTCTTCATATTCTTAGGGAACTGCTGGATTATATGACTGTTCTATTTTTAATTTCTTGAAGAGCCTCCATACTGTTTTCCATAGTGGCTGGACCAATTTACACTCCTACCAACAGTATATTTCCTTACCAATCCTTGTTACAATTTCTTGATAATAGCCCTTCTAGCAGTGGGGGGTATCTTGTGGTTTAGATTTACATTTCCCTGATGATTAGTGATGAGCACCTTTTCATATACTTCTTGGCCATCTGTACATCTTCTTTGGAAAAACTTCTATTCAGATTCTCTGTCCATTTTTAAATCAAATTGTTTGTTTTCTTGCTGTTGAGTCATATGAGTTCTTTATACATTTTGGATATTAATTGCTTATCAAATATATGATTTGCAAATATTTTCTCCCATTCAGTTGGTAGCCTTGTCATTTTGTTCATGGTTTCCTTTGCTGCACAGAAACTTTTAGTTTGATGTAGTCCCATTTGTTTATTTTTGCTTTTGTTGCCCTCCCCTTTGGTGCCAAGTCCAAAAAATCATCACCAAGACCAATGTCAAGGAGTTTACTGCCTATGTGTTCTTCTAGCAGTTTTGTGGTTTCAGGTCTCACATTCAAATCTTTAATCCATTTTGAGATAATTTTTAGATATGGCTTAAGATAGTGGTCTAGTTTCATTCTTTTGCATGTGGCTGTCCAGTTTTCGCAACACCTTTTAGAGGAGGCTGTCCTTTCCCCATTGTATATTCTTGCCTCCTTTGTCATAAATTAATTGGCTATAAAGTGTGTGGCTTTATTTCTGGACTCTCTTCTTTTTGGTTGATGTGTGTGTCTGTTTTTATGCCAATACCATACTATTTTTACTACGATAGCTTTGTTAATATAGTTTCAAATCAGGAAGTGTGATAACCTCTGGCTTCTTTCTTTCTTTCTTTCTTTCTTTCTTTCTTTCTTTCTTTCTTTCTTTCTTTCTTTCTTTCTTCTTTTAAGATTTTATTTACTTATTTGACAGAGAGAGAGCGATCACAAGTAGGCAGAGCGGCAGGCAGAGGGAGAGGGAGAAGCAGGCTCTTCGCCGAGCAGGGAGCCTGATGCGGGGCTCGATCCCAAGACCCTGGAATCATGACCTGAGCCGAAGGCAGCCACTTAACTGACTGAGCCACCCAGGTACCCCTGTTCTTCTTTCTTAAGATTACTTTGTTTAAGGTCTTTTGCGATTCCATACAAATTTTAAGATTGTTTTTTCTATTTCTGTGAAAAGAGCCATCAAATTTTATTTTATTTTATTTTATTTTATTTTGTTTTTCATTTTTTAAATTGTATTATGTTATGTTAGTCTCCATATAGTACATCATTAATTTTTGATGTAGTGTTCCAAGATTCATTGTTTGCGTATAACACCCAGTTCTCCATGCAATACGTGCCCTCCTTAATACCCATCACCAGGTGATCCCCCACCCCCATCCCCTCTAATACCCTCAGTTTGTTTCCTGTAGTCCATAGACTCTCATGGTTCTTCTCCCTCTCTGATTCCCCCCTTCATTTTTCCCTTCCTTCTCCTAATGTCCTCCATGCTATTCCTTATGTTCCACAAATAAGTGAAACCATATGATAATTGACTTTCTCTACTTGACTTATTTCACTTAGCATAATCCCCTCCAGTTCCATCCATGTCGATGCAAATTTTAATAGGGATTGCATTGAATCTGTAGATTGCTTTGGGTAATATGAACATTTTAACATTTTAACAATATTAATTCTTTCAATCTATGAGCATGGAATATCTTTCCATTTATCTGTGTCTTTTTCAATTTGTTTCATCACTGTCTTATAGTTTTCAATGTACAGATCTTTTACCTCAGTGGGTGTTTTTTACCTCCTAGGGGTGCCCAGGTGGCTCAGAAGGTTAAGCATTGGACTCTTGTTTTGGCTCAGGTTGTGATCCAGGGTCGTGAGATTGAGCCCAAAGTTGGGCTCCATGCTCAGCAGGGAGTCTGCACAATATTCTCTCTCCCTCTCTCTCAGCCACTCTCCCCATGTGCATGCACGCTCTCTCTCCCTTTCTCTCTCTGGAATAAATTCATCTTAAAAAAAATTATTCCTAGATATTTTACTCTTTTTGGTACAATCGTAAATACTTTAGGATTGTTTTCTTAATTTCTCTCTCTCTTTTTAAGATTTTATTTATTTATTTGAGAGAGGGAGCGAGAGAGAGAACACAAGTTGACACAAGTTGGGGGAGGGATAAAAAGAGAGGGGGAAGCAGACTTTTCACTGAGCAGAAAGCCTGAAGCAGGGCTCGATCTCATGACCCTGAGGTCATGACCTGAGCTGAAGGCAGCTGCTTAACTGACTGAGCCACTCAGCCACCCCTAATTTCTTTTTTTGATAGTTTATTATTAGGGTATAGATATGCAACAGATTTTTGTATACCAATTTTGTATCCTACAACTTTACTGGATTTGTTTATTAGTTTTAACATTTTCTTGTGTGTATGTGGTCTTTAGGGTTTTTTTTTTTTTTAAGATTTTTATTTATTTGACAGAGAGAGAGATCACAAGTAGGCAGAGAGGCAGACAGAGGAGGGGGGGTGCAGGCTCCCTGCTGAGCAGAGAGGCCGATGTGGGGCTCGATCCCAGATCCTGAGATCATGACCTGAGGCAGAGGCTTTAACCCACTGAGCCACCCAGGTGCCCCTCTTTAGGGCTTTCTATATATAATGCTAGGTCATCTGCAAATAAAGACAGTTTTATTTCTTCCTTTCCATTTGGATGCCTTTTATTTCTCTTTCTTGTCTTTTTTTTTTAAGATTTTATTTATTTATTTGAGAGAGAGAGAGCACACAAGTGTGGGGAGGGAGAGGGAGAAGCAAACCCCCCCTGAGCAGGGAGCCCGATGCGGGGCTCCATTCCAGGACCCTGAGATCATGACCTGAGCCAAAGGCAGATGCCCAACTGACTGAGCCACCCAGGCACCTCGATTTCTCTTTCTTGTCTTTCTGCCTGCCTAGGACTTCTAATACCGTGTTGAATAAAAGTGTCAGAATGGGCATCCTTGTCTTGTTTCTGATTGTAGAGGAAAAGTCTTCAGCTTTTTATTATTGAGTATGATGTTAGCATGGGCTTGTCATATATGGACCTTATTGTGCTAAGATATGTCCCTTTTATACTCACTTTGTTGAGATTTTTTAAGTGGATGTCAAATTTATAATGAATTTATGAATTTTACCATAAATGGATGTTGAATTTTGTCAAATGTTCTTTCTGCATCAATTAAGATGATCATATGCTTTTTATCCTTTGTTTTGTTAATGTGGTTGATCACATTGATTGACTTGCAAATGTTTGAATAATCCTTGCATCCCCGGAGTAAATTCCACTTGATCATGGTATATATCTTTCTAATGTATTATTGAATTCAGTTTGCTAATATTATGTCGAGGATCAATGGAGGATTTAATGGAGACACTTCTAGGCCCATTAATTTTTCTATTTTATTTTATTTATTTATTTTTTAAGATTTTTTTAAATTTATATGACAGAGAGAGACACAGAAAACTGAATTTGCTGTGAGCAAGAGAGGGAACACAAGCAGGGGGAGTGGGAGAGGGAGAAGCAGGCTCCCCGCAGAGCAGGAAGCCCATTGCAGGGCTTGATCCCAGGACCCTGGCATCATGACCTGAGCCGAAGGCAGACGCTTAACGACTGAGCCACCCAGGCGCCCCAATTTTTCTATTTTATTAACTACAAAAGTCATACATGATTTTTTTTTTAATTTCAGACAATACAGAAGTAAAAAGTAATGGCTCCCCGTTCATGCACCTAAGGATACTACTATTTATTTTCTCCTTATGATTACCCTGTAGCCAATATAAACACACATTAGGAAAGCCATGAGATCAAAGCCATTTTCACAATAGTAAGACATTATTTGCCTTTTTCACAGGGCCGACGTTTGCACTGATGGTGCAAAAGCAATGGTACGTAAAACTGCTCATGTCTTGGCATGAAACAAGTCCATGACTTCTAACTGTACTAGAGTCACTGTATTCTTCAATGCCAAGCACTCATAGGAACAACAACAATAAAGGCCTCTTTTAATTAAGAATGTTCTTGCAGGGCGCCTGGGTGGCTCAGTTGGTTAAGTGTCTGCCTTTGGCTCAGGTCATGATTCCAGGGTTCTAGGATTGAGCCCACGTCTGGCTTTCTGCTCAGCAGGGAGTCTGCTTTTCCCTCTCCCTCTGCTGTTCCCCCTGCTTGTGTTCTTTCTTTCTCAAATAAATAAATAAAATCTTAAAAAAAAAAAAAAACTTTAAAAAAAAGGAATGTTTTTGAAAAATCAGTTAAAATGATTAATTTTATTAAACCTCAACACTGAGTGTACGTGGTTTTTAAAAAAAAATTTTTTTTAAGATTTTATTTATTTATTTGACAGAGATCACAAGTAGGCAGAGAGGCAGGCAGAGAGGGGGAGGGGGAAGCAGGCTCCCCGCCGAGCAGAAAGCCCTATGCGGGCCTTGATCCCAGGACCCTGAGATCATGACCTGAGCTGAAGGCAGAGGCTTTAACCCACTGAGCCACCCAGGCGCCCCGAGTATATGTGTTTTTAATATCCTGTGAAACAAAATGGGGCACACACTTCTGCTGATACCAAAGTATGAAGTTTGTCTGGAGGAAAAGCACTTGTGACATGGGTGTTATGAGCTGAACTAGCCTCTTTTCATTAAAATGCCATTTGTACTTGAAAGAATGACTGACAGACTGAGGTTATTCAGACTGAGTTTTGGCCAATATTTATATTTATTTTTATTTATTTCTTTTTAATTTTTATTGCGTTATGTTAGTCACCATAAAATACATCATTAGTTTTTGATGCAGTGTTCCAAGATTCGTTGTTATGGGACTGGAGATTATGCTGAGTGATATTTATTTTTAAATGAACCAAGTGAGCCAGTCGCTGAAAGGAATGTTGCCAACAATAAAATTTAAGCTTTAAAGTGAAACTTGAATTTTGAAAAATTTGTATTTGCCACTATGAGCTTGATAGCTTCTCAATATGTAGACATTTCTGATGAGATTAGTGGTTTTATTAATTAACGTTATTTTTAAAACTATAACTCAATTAACTGTGATTTTCCAAACAATCTATGCCTGATATCATGCATGGGTAAGAGATCCATTCAATGTGCAGGGTGGGACGCTTGGGTGGCTCAGTCAGTTAAGCATCTGCCGTCAGTTCAGGTCATGATCACAAGGTCTTGGAATCTAGCCCTGTGTCGGACTCCCTGCTCATCAGGGAGTCTGCTTCTCCCTCTCCCTCTGCCCTTCACCCCCACTTGTGCTCTCTCTCGAATAAAAAAAAAAAAAGTGCAGGGTCGTCCAATGGATTTTAACGAAATAGAAACACAGTTTATTGATATGGTTTCAGATATCACACTGTAAATAATCTTTAAAAAATTGCCACTTGTCCAGTTGTGTAGTGTCAAGGAACAGCTACAGTTATCTGAAAAGGCAATTTAAATACTCCTCCCTTTTCCAACTACGTATCTGTTTGAAGATGGATTTCTTTATATATTTCAACCAAAATAATGTATAATGGTTTGATTGCAGAAGAAGATATGAGAATCCAGCTGTCTTCTATTAAATCAGACATTAAGGAAATTTGGAAAAGTGTTAAAATAATGCTTCTTTAATTTTTTTTGGAAAATATAGTTAGTTTTCATATAGAATACTGTTAGCTGAAGTAAATAATATATTTTTAATTGCTCCATTTTAGTTTCTAATATTGTCAATATCAATAGATACAGCTAACATGAACAAAACCTCTATGGGGAACTCAATAATTTCTAAGACTGTAAAGGGGTCCAGCACTAAACACTGATTTAGAAGAATACTTAATGAAACATGAAAATAGTGGAAATTCAATGTCAAGGAATAAAAAACAGAATATAGAAATGTCACCTAGTAGGGTGACAGCTAAGTAAAAAATATGTACACAGAAAAGGAAGAGAATGACACACAACAAAAAGAATAATAATTTGGGTAGTTCAAAGTTTCCTTTATTTTCATGAACTGTCCAAGTTTTCCACAACAACGAAATTCGGACTTTATAATCAGAAAGAATAAAATTTCAATTCCAACCACAAATCATATATTTGCATTATAATAGTGGCAGCTACCCAAAGAACATTATGTTTCCTTTTATTAGTTGTGTATAAGGATTTAATACGTCTGATTATAGAACACTGAGGTTTTTAAATAAAGAAACTTCACAGAATCAAATGAGTGTATTTCTTCCTCGTAGTTCCCCCTAGAAGGCTATTGCTTATTCCCGTGATGTTTTTCGGAAGCCTTATTGAAGAATTATCTGTAGAGAGAGTCAGCCACAGAAGAAATTAATCTTACGTCTTCATAAAGATATAGCCTTCTCTCTCCCTCCCTCCTCTGCCAACTTAGGCTCACAGTGTGCGCGGTGGTTGATGTTGACCAGGAGAAGTGTTGAGAGCAGTGGGGCAGGGCTGCAAGGCCACAGGCAGAGAAGCAGCACAGGAGACTCCCTCAGTCTCCAAATAAAAGCAAGTCTATCTGTGTAATGCGAGATCCTGTAGTGGCTAGCATAGGTTTACTTGGCTGTGCTCTATAAAGGTGAATTAAAAGAAAGTGAGCAATTAGTGGCATTTCTTTCCTTTTTTATCCCTACCCTGTACACAGAACAATATTGAACACAAAACGAAGGCTCAATTAATGGATATTAACTGGGCCATCTACGACATTCTACATGGTTCTAGCTAGGGTCTGGATTGTTAATATCAACTTGGTATTAAACTTATTTAGACTAATGGGTAATTGAGGTGTTCTGAGTAGCCTATAACTTGCTACTTACCTACCAGGGTGACTAGTAGGGTGACAGCTACTATGTTTGCCTAGGATTTTTCTAGTTTCAGCACTAAAACCCATTCATCCCAGGAACTCCCTCAGACCCAGGCTACACAAGACCATTGATCACTCTATTCTCCAGTGACCCAGTGTGATAATTATGCAACTTCTCTTCATTTGAACTTGACCTGGCTTCTCCAGCTATATGTATATACCCAAGGTCAACCAAAGCGGGATGGAAGCATCTGTAGGCCCAGCCTTCTGACTTGGGGCTGTATGGCTTTGTCCTGCAGACAAACAAGACGGAACAAAGGGGCTAACTGCACAGAGATGGGCACCCAACTTCCAGCATGGTTATGATTTTCCCTGGAAAGCCTCGGGACTCAGCTTACCCATCCATTCCTTTGAAAGAATGACTGCTTTTCAGGTTGAGTTATCGCTTCTATTTTGCCCTACCACTTACGGAAAGACAAACTAAAGAGGCTGAAATGAACCTCCTAAGAACGAGGTTTTAATGCCAGGATTTGAGATGCCAGAGAACTTGCACCTCGGAAAAGGAACCCTAGCAGCAGAAATGCAGACTTATTTTTATTTTTATTTATTTTTGTGTACCGAGAGGAATGGCAATGTTATCCACGCACGAGACACATCTCAATCTGTGGATTTTTTCTTACTTACCTCTCTTCATCGGATGAAAGTATGCTGCTGCTGATTTATGGATCACCAGTGGTGCCAGGCATCATTTTAAATGTGCACAGCTGCTCTGCAATAGTTTAACTTGGCAGATAGTATTAAACCATTGAATTGTGTCATTTATTTGTATATGCATACAATAGCCTCCTTGTGCAGGTTCTTCAAAAATCCTTGCAGGCATGGTTTGGACTGGGCATTTAAGGAGTTTTAGGGAGTGATTTATTCCCTTGGAAGGTTTTCAAAGTTTCCAGAATGAAGCATGAGATATTGTTTTATGCCATTGATAAGTTCCCGAGGGAATCACAGAGACAGCCTAAAGTGGAGAGGTTGCAGAGTGAGAGGTCTCAAGCTTACATTTGGGAACTCCAATTTCAGTGTCATTCAGGCAGTGTAGGACATGTTACTGCTGACAACAGTCTCGCTTTCATTATGACATGTCACAGGGAAGCAGCTAAAAGAGGGGGCTGATCTAATACAAGGCATCGCAGCATAAATAACTTGAAAAGCTCTGTTGACAATAGAAAATCTGGCATTCATAGTAGTTAACAATACTATCTTCAAATTCAAAGGGCCCTGAGATTTGTCACTGTTGTCCTTTGTAGTCAAGGATGACACTGTTGACACTGGGGTTATCCCTGTATGCAAGTGTGGCTGAAAATACCTGAGTGTGACAGATGATAAGGCCTTTCTGCAGAGTGTATATGGAGAACCTTTTTTTTTTTTTTTTGGTTATGTCTGTTGGCCTCCAAGCACATAGCTCGCCTTGTCACAGAGTCATCGTGTCTCTGTCTGCAGCAGACCGAGCTGCTCTAGTTACAGCCTCTTGACTCCGGCCTTCCGCAAATGTCTCCTTTGCTTGAACATCTTTCCCTGGGGGTCTTCTGGTGATTATACCTCCTGCCCGATCTGCTTACCATCTCCCATGCCAAAGCTAGCCAGGCAGGCTCATGCCAGGCCTCCTTCCTAGGCTGTGACTTGCAAGAAAATCACTTTGAGGTGGGCTGTGTTCCTCATTAGCTTTTATTGGAGATTTTATTTTGCCACTTGAAGATTGAATGTGTTCAACTGGAAAGATCACAGAGGCTGAAATAACTTATTTCCCCTTTCTCAGTTAGGCTGGAAAAAGCAGAGGAAATGCTTTCGAAGAAGCTATGCCTATTCCACAGGTAGACTAAGTGAGCACGTATGCAGTTTGTTGCCTTAAAAAATAGTTCCACAGCAGCCTATGCTCCAAATCCTTTTTTTAAGGCTATAAATTCCCAAAAGGTCATCCCTGAAGCCTAATGACAGGTGTCCACAAGTCACTGGAAATATCTCAAAAAGCTACCCCTTGCTGACAGCTCAAGCGACTCAGCTTTGGGCAGCGGTGGTAATTAGATCGGGTTGGGGTACAGCACAGGTGATCTCACGCTGATAGCAGGCAAGTTGACTGCTCATTACTTTACCTCTTTGGCAAATAAAAATCTTCTTACATGTGGGTTCAGGATGGGGGTGGGGAAGGATAATGAAAGGTTTTCTTTATGGTGTTTGAGCCTTAAAATCTCCTATAGGAGAAATTGCAAATTGTCTTAGATAGGGAAACCAAACACACACACACACACACACACACACACACACACACACACACAACTTGGTTATTTAACCTCATAGTGAATTGCCTTATCAGATCTTCTTTGAGAAGAGTCTTAATTGAGAGTAGCTTTATGCATAAGAAAATTGTCATGAGGATGGTTGCTAAGAGTTATGAAACCTGAGACCCAGCCTGGGGTCATTGGGTTTCCCCAGAAGGGAAAGACTTGACCCATGAGAAGCAAAGGGATACTGGATGTCCAAGAAAAAAACATCTCATCAGGAGAGAGAAGGGGCCTGAAATTAGGAGTGGAGAGGAACTGAAAACATACTTTGCCTACTTCACAATTTGGCCTCTCTTTGGTTTGAGGTCATCCAATAGCATGCCATCTTTTTTTTGAAGTCGTTTCTCCAAGAAAAGTCTCTGACAGCTTTAATCTCAGTCTTTTATGGACACTAGAAGTGAGGCACAGATTCCCCAAGACTCCAGTGCACACAGTCACAGTGTCTGATCTTCCACTTATCCTATTTTTTTTAAGAGTAACTAAGACAAATGGGATTAAGAATAAGCAAGCACCTAGTATAAAGAAAGTTTTATTATTCATTTTACCGATGAAGAAACTGAAGTTCAGTTATTGGACCAGGATCATATAAGAACTAAGCAGCAGAGCTGAAATCTAAACAGAGACCTATTTACCAGAGGTGAGCAGGTCCAGAAGTGAGCTCAATTCCCAGAGCTCCCCAAATTTTACTTCTCCAATTCTGTCTCATAACTGTAGGGTTCTCCACTAAAATTCTGATCAAGAATTTCATTAAGAAGACAGCAAGTTCGGGGCGCCTGGGTGGCTCTATCGGTTAAGCATCAGCCTTGGGCTCAGGTCATGATCTCAGGGTCCTGGCATTGAGTCCCGCATTGGGCTCCTTGCTCAGCAGAGAGTCTCCTTCTCCCTCTGCCTTTTCCCACTGCTTGTGCTCTCTCTCTCGCCCTGCTCTCTCTCTTCAAATGAATGAATAAAATGTTAAAAAAAAAAAAAAGAGACAGCTAGTTCTCATGATGTTTGAGAAACTGCTAATTGAAGAATGAACCTCAACATATCCCTGATGGCTTGTTAAAATAGTAAATAGTAGCATCGCTATGACGGTGAACATTTAAAATGCCACCATCTGTCCCTTGGTCATTTTGAAGGTACCATGCAAAATCTGCTGTTTTAAGACCAATATCTAAGTTATTTTATTAACAAACCTTATTTCGTTTGGTGAATTAAAGTAATGTCCTTCACCTCCACTATACATTTTGGACAAGAGGTCAGAAGGAAATATAATTTGGCCCTTGAACAACACGGATTTGAATTGTGCAGGTCTGCTTACATGCGAATTTTTTTTCCCAATAAATATATTGGAAAAAATTTTGGAGATCTGTGACAATTTGGAAAAACAGACAAATTACATAGCCCAGGAATACCAAAATAATTAAGAAAAAAGTGAGATATGAATGAATAAAATATATGTAGATGCCAGTTTGTTTTATTATTTACTACCATAAAATATATACAAATCAATTACAAAAGTTAAAATGAATCAAAATGTATGCCCACAAACATAGACCTTACATGGTGCCGTTTGCAGTCTAGAGAAATGTAAACAAACAAAGATGCAGTATCAAATCATTACTGCATAAAATTAACTTCTGTGCATATGGCATGTACTATCGTAATAATTTTGTAGCCACCTGCTATTGCCATTGTGGTGAGCTCAAGGGTTGTAAGTATCCACTTAAAACACTGTGAGATGCTAATCATCTTCACATGAGTGGTGCTTTTCTCCAGTAAATTGCATACTGCAGTAAAATGATCCCATGAAATTCTTGAGTGTTTTTCATCACGTTTAGTGCAATACTGTAAACCTTGACTAACACCATGAGACTCATACAAAGTGCCACTAGCAATGCTGGAAGCACTCCCAAGAAGCAGAGAAAAGTCATGACACCACAAGGAAAAGTTGAATTGCTCCCTATGTACCACAGACTGAGGTCTGCAGCTGTGGGTGCCTGCCATTTCAAGATAAATGAATCTAGCGTTAAGGACCATTGTAAAAAGTGAAAAGGAAATTCATGAAGCCATCACTGCAGCTATGCCAGCAGGTGCGGAAAGCCTTGTACTTTCTGCAAAATACCTTTTTATCTCCTATAGACAACGTGGCTTTTATGTGGGTACAGGAGTGCCATAAATAAGGCGTACCGCTAGACTGGAATATGACTTAAGAAAATTCAAGTCATTATATGACAACTTAAAACAAAAGGAAGGTGAAGGCTCTAAAGCTGGAGAAATTAATGCCAGCGAAGGATGGTTTGATAATTGTAGAAAGAAGCTTGACTTAGAAATTGTCAAGATAACTGGAGAAGCAGCTTCTGCTGACCAAGAGGTAGCAGACGAGTTCCCAGACTCCATTAAGAAAATCACTGAGGAGAAAGGATATCTGCCTGAACATGTTTTTAACACAAAGTGCCCTATTCTGGAAAAGAAAAATGTCTCTAAGGACATTTATTAATAAGGAAGAGAAGTGAGCACCAGGATTTAAGGCAGGAAGAGATAGGCTAATTCTGTTTTATGCCAAAGTTGGGTTTATAATGAGGACTACCCTTGTCTATAAAGTGGCTAACCCCAGAGTTTTGGAGAGAAAGATAAACACCAGTCTTTTGGTTGGTCAACAAGAAGGCCTAAACAACAAGAAACTTTTTTTCTGGATTGGTTCTATCAATACTTTGTCACTAAAATCAGGAAGTACCTTGCCAGTAAGGGACTGCCTTTTAAAGCTCTTTTGATACTGGAAATGCTCCTGGTCTTTCAGAGCCCCTTGAGTTCAACACCGAAGGTACTGAAGTGGTCTACTTGCCCCCAAACACGATGTCTCTAATCCAGCCTCTAGAGCAAGGAGTTATAAGGGCCTTTAAGGTTCATTATGCATGACATTCTGTGTAAAGGATTGTCAATGCAGTGGAAGAGAACCCTGATAGAGAGAACATCATCAAAGTCTGGGAGGATTACACCATTGAACATGCCATTGTTGTTTCAGGAAAAGTCATGAAAGCCATCAAACCCGAAACAATAAATTCCTGCCAAAGGAAACTGTGTCTACATGTTGTGCATGATTTCACAGGATTTATGACCAAGTTGATCAAAGAAATCATGAAAAGGATTGTGGATATGTCAGAAAAGATGGGGCATGAAGGAATTCAAGATATGGATCCTGGAGAAATTTAAGAGCTAATAGACACCACACCAGAGGAATGACCAGAAGATGACCTGATGGAGATGAGTGCTTCTGAACCAATGCTGGATGAGGAGGAAGAAAACGGAGAAGCAGCGGAGCCAGAAAACAAAGTGACTTAGGCAATCTGTCTGAAGGGTTCTGATTATTCAGGACTGCTTCTGACTTCTTTTATAATATGGACCTTTCTATGATGTGGGCACTGAAACTAATGCAAATAGTAGGAGAAGGATTGGTACCATGTACAAATAATTTTGGAGGGATGAAAAAGCAGAAAAGTGAGACAGAAATTGTGATGTATTTTGGTAAAGTTAACACTGAGTGTACCTGCTTCTCCTGCCTCCCCTCTCACCTTCTTCACCTCTTCTGCTTCTGCCGTCCCTGGGCTGGCAAGACCAATCCCTCCCCCTCCTCCTCCTCCTCAGCCTACTCAATGTGAAGGCAATGATGATGAAGACCTTTATGATGATCCCCTCCCACTTAATGACTAGTAAATAATCATAGTGCTGTACAGTTAATAAACTCATCTGTGGTGCAGGCAGATGAGGGAATTTGTGTGAAAGTCTAGTAACTGTTTGGCAAGAACTTCGTGAGACATTTTTCCTCATCAACGTCACCTAAGTTTTCATCATGCCGAACATTGTATGCAAGACTTGTATGGAAGTGGGGAGCCTCTCTCCTTTCATAGGCATCAGGTGAGTGATAGTTAATATAGAATTAATAATGTGTTAGTTTTCTTAGTTTTGTGGCTGTGCTTTTAAAGAATTACATGACCCTCCAGTATGTTCCTCTCTCTCATAAGTAGAGAAACTGTTTATCAGCCTATCATCACAGGTAAGTGGGTTTTTTTCCAAAAAATATAACAAAGTTTCCCAAACCATATTACAAATATGACTATAATGCTGTATGCCATAAAAAATTTTATTATCCATTCACTAGCATATAAGTGAGGCTGCAGAGAAGCAATCATATCGATTACACTAGGCTATCATAAAGCAATTATATTGCTGTTCCTTCATTATCAGTGCAGCAATAGTCATTTTAAGCTGAGACCTCAGACCATGAAGAAGATAGGGCTGGAACAACTCTTGTTTTGGCATAGCTTGAAATTGGCCTTAAGGATTTAAATCCATTGGCCAAACATCTGACTGGGGTACAGAAGGAAGGATGCTGAGGATGGAAGCTACACCCAGCCTGACTCTGGGCAGTGCTTATGAAACTCAGTGTTATGAAGCATTTTCAAAGTAACTCTGACATATTTTTTAAAGTGATAAAATCTCCTCTCTCCTTCCACTTAGATCTCATGGGCTAGGACCCAGTGATATGGTCACCTCTGGCTTGAAGGCAGGCTGGGAAATGTGGTATTTTAGTTAGCCATAATGTTTCTCAGATGAAAAAAAAATTGGATTATTCTTACAGAGGAAAAAAGGGATGGGTAATATTTAGAGGCAGTTAAGAGTCTCTGCTACTGCTGGCTTCTTGCACATATTCCCTTCATCCTATTCCCTATGCATTCCCCTCTCCTTCCCCACCCTCTTTTGCACACGTGCATTTAAGAAAAGACCCTACTGCTACAAAGCCAGAGGCTTTACAGAGCAGAAAAGATGAGTATGGTCGAATCTGAGTCAAACTAGGGATTTTGGTGCTATGATTGTTTTATCTTATTATCAATATCATTTATGTCTTCATCAATAAAACTGGGTATTTAGAATGTACAGCAGAAAATACCAGAGATATTAGGAAATATAATATAGGATTCCACTTTCTAATCTTGACTTTCTCATTTAGGGGAGATAAAGTTTCCATAGATAAAGTTTCCATAGAAAGATGCTGTGTCAAGAACTGTGAAGGGTCTAAGATTTTCCTGTACTTGTAAGCTAACAAGCCACACTCCCATGGTGTCATGGGTGCTGGCATAAGACTCCTGGGTCAGAGATAAAGGACTTTATTATAGCAATAATCAGAGCATCAATCTTTACTTATGCAAGTTCCCCAGGCCCCAGTTTCCATAAGATGACACAAATGGCCACATGGCAAGTGAACATGCCGTGGGTTGCATTACAGGAGAGGAACCCTGAGCTTAAGGAATCAGAGTCTTTTATAATGGGCAGGAAGCCTGCCTGCCCTTTTCTCCAGAGCAAAGCACCGCCTCTGTATTTCAAGGCTATTTGCTATATAAACATCCTATAAATATAATCCATCCAGAACAAAGGTGCTGAGTGTCTGTGCTTGCAAGATGTTCAGAAACATGAGCGACCCATGGGGAATCGTCTCTCCACAGATATAATAAGGCAGGGCATGCCAAGTGTCACCCAACTACCAGAAACACTAAATAGTATTGATGTCTCCCTTATGAGTGAGAAACGAGCACTACGAAATCTGGGAAAGCAGCTGGACTTTGAAAGGAAGGAAGAACCTGGACCAAGAGAGGAGAGAGAACTTCTGCTTATGCATTCAGGTGTGGAGACAGGAATGTGACGACATGTTTGCACACCCACAAAAGACCAGGCTTGGCTGAAGGGAAAGGTCATTTAGGAAACCTGTGGGAGATTGAAACTGGTCTCTGGAAGGCCTGGAATGCCCAAGAAACTTTTCCGCAGTAATGGGGAGGGACAGTGACGCTGCTAACTGGTTACATGGCATAGGATGGGCCAGAGTGGAAGCGATTAGAGACAAGGCAAAGAGACTACTAGAAAATCAGTGCAACGGCCTAGGCCTGGAATACTGAATACTTGAATGTTTGCCACATGGCAGGAGAACACACCTGTATTTATTCAATTTTGTTTCCTTTACTGTAGAGCATCAAGGCAAATTTTCTAGGTCGCTTTGCTTGTAAGGATTGTAAGGATTGATTTATAACTTCATTCATATCTCGATTACCTTAAGGGGCACTTTCACAGACTTTCTCATTCAAGTGGCTGTCATCAGAGTGTGCTTGGTGCTGGATTCTCTCATGCATTTTGGGGTCAAGCCATTCCCTAGTGTCAGGGGTCAGGTCCACAGGAGTTTGGGGGATCCTTCCTGGCCAGCATCAGGGAGGGAGGGCTCTGATGTGGGGACAGATGGATAGAAGTGACATCTGTTTTACAGGGGCAACCAGTTACAATATCAGGCCTGTCCTCCCAAATTGGAGGGCACTAAGAAGCAAATGTCTTGAACAGCAGGGCCCCCTTAGTGAAATAAATGCTAAACACCCAAATCTTTAACTCTTGGGTTGGAGAGTACAGTTCCATGTGTCCTGTACTGGTTTCTTCTTATTCTTATGTAATAGTCTTGGCTCCTTGAACATGTTGCAAGCGACATGAGCAGGTCTCACACCTGCCTCTCCACAGATGAATGAATTGCCACCTTAAATGTTCCCTGGGCTCACATCATCCTCTGGGGGCCTCCCACAATCCCGGGTCCTCAGCAGTTCCACAGCGAGGCTGCTAGAACATCAGTGAAGGCTTTGACAGACCACCCTGTAAGCCAACTCCTAAATAATTTTAACAGAGCCCATGGCTGACAAACTTTATATATTAAGAGCATATTAAAAACACAGCATTTCCAATAATTTATTATGCACATGCTCATAAACACATTACACTTGTCACGGAACATATACTTGTTGTAGACCTTCCAGAGGGGAATAAATAACACTTACCTAATGAGAAGGCAGATGTCAAGAGCACCCAGTTTCCAGAATTGAAGCAATATCATGATTGGCAATCTTTTAATAGGAAATCCCCTGACCATTGGCCACCTGGGGTGTGCGGGCCACCGGTTGGGAATTGCTGAACTCAGCAAAGGAGCCACGACCCCTATGGCCTTACTCAGACCCATCATTAAACTGTTCCCTGAAAGTGAGACTGGAAGTTTTCACAGCCGGTGACCAATGTAAGCCTTCAAAGCAAACTGGAGTGCATGTTGAGGGCTCTTGTCAAGAAAAGCAGTCTGTCATAAGTGGAAAAACGCATCAAAGTCCCAAATTATTGACAGAAAATTACCAAACCCAACGCATTGTGTCTGACTGTGGATACCACACTTGGGGAGGAATATAAGGCCAAAAGATGTGATAAATCACAGGAGATACATTCAAACAGGTTGGTGAGGGAACAAAACCATGCCACATTAGGAAAAAACAAAGAAACAGGATCCACGTGGATAGGCGAAGATTCGAGAGAACAGGCTAACTCAAATACTCAAATACTCTTCAAATACTCTGAAAGTTGTGAAGAAGAAGGTTCTCCCAGGGGCACGGGAGGTAGACACCAGTAATTAAGGGGAAAGACGTAAAGAAAACAGATTTAAGCTTAAAAAAGATGGGAGATAAAAGGGGGGTACTTTCTGATTAAGATCTTGAAAAATGGACTGGATAGTTTGGGAGATACTAAGTCCTCTATCCTTTGAGACATTCAAGCGTCAACGGTGCAATCATATTGGAAGAGTATTACAGAGAGACTCAAGTCCCTGGTCATTGAACAAAGTGACTTTAAGTCATTTTCACCCCCAAGATTCTGTAATTCTATGTGTAGAGAACTTGATCTGAAATAGAGTATTCTTGTGAAAACTTCACAACTTTAACTCACAATAGACACTGAATTTAAATCTACACAGTAGGGGCGCCTGGGTGGCTCAGTCATTAAGCCTCTGTCTTAAGCTCAGGTCATGATCCCAGGGTCCTGGGATCGAGCTCCACATCGGGCTTCCTGCTCTGCGGGAAGCTGGCTTCTCCCTCTCCCACTCCCCCTGCTTGTGCTCCCTCTCTCTCTGTGTGTCTCTCTCTGTCAAATAAATAAATAAATAAATAAATAAATAAATAAATAAATAAATAAATCTACATGGTAATGAAATTCACATGAATGAATAGGAAACATCCGAAAGTATATATTTACATTCAGTTGTAGATAATTATGTGAGCTGATTTGGTCTTAATGAATCTGAAGGTCTGATTTGGTCCCCCAAAAGTTATACCACATTTTGAGCTTTCTCCTGGGAAGCTACCTTTTCCAGTTGCATGATTTCCTTTAACCAAATGCCTGCCATCACCTAGAACACACACGTGTGCACACATCTACATACAAATATTTTATACATTAGAAATATTGCTCTAACATTTTGTGTTGCTTCGTTATATGAAAAAACAAACTTCTTGTGTTAAATAATGTCCACCCATTTGTAAATTCTTACTGAAAACTACAGAGATCACGGGTGGAAACCCTGTATTTCCAGCATTGGCAACTTAACAGGTGTGTCTGTTGAATAGCTACGAGTATGTAGGAATTAAAGAACCTAATTATAAAGGTTAAGGGCAAAGACACAAGAGTAGGAAAGGTTGCACTGCCCCAAAGACAGGTGAAAGATTTTCCTTTAGAGTCCTGGAAGATCAGTTCCCTTCCCTGTGCTTCGTCAGTGTGGAGGCGAGGAGTGGAGCAGGTGTCAGAATCCCTGTCTCCCAGGGGCTCTCAGCCTCAAGGTTCTTAGCCTGGACGTTGGTCTTGCTGCTTTCTGGTCAACAGTGAACCCTGTGTCTCAGAGGAACTATAAAGGGGGTTCACGGAGACTCTTTTCTCCATCTCAACGACAGAGGCCAGAGAGGCAGAGAGGAGAACTCAGAGCTGATGCATTCATTTCCTTCTCACCAAAACTAGCATTAAATGTGCTGAAGGTTAGGATAACCTGAGCTCTGCCATTACCGGTGTTTCTTAGAAAAGCCTCCTGCCGAGGAAGGGTAGAGGGCAGAGGGGCTTACCACTAAGCCCAGGCCATGGCCTGTGTACCAACAGAGGAATAAAGACAAGAACTCTTGTAGAAAAATGCAGCAAATTCTAAAGACGGACACACAAATGCTGTTTTTTTAGGATGCTGATAATGACACTTAAAAAGAGTTTTCTCATATTTCAAAAGACTCAGGAGAGTGAGCCAATTCCTTATGTTTCTTTGTTGTTATAAGGAGAAATATATATATTACTTTTGAGTTGAGTTTGTCTCCGGTTTTCATGGAGAGACAAAACATTGGGTAACCATCCTTACTCATTAAATACATAACGAGGATACCTGGGTGGCTCAGTCGGTTAAGCGTCTGCCTTTGGCTCAGGTGGTGATCCCGGGGTCCTGGGATCCAGTCCCTCATTGGGCTCCCTGCTCAGTGGGGAGTCTGCTTCTCCCTCTGCCTACCTCTCTTTCTCTCTCTCTCTGGCAAATAAATAAATAAAATTAAAAAAAAAAAAGCGGGGCACCTGGGTGGCTCAGTCGTTAGGTATCTGCCTTCGGCTCAGGTCATGATCCCAGGGTCCTGGGATTAAGCCCCACATCAGGCTCCCTGCTCGGCGGGGAGCCTACTTCTCCCTCTCCCACTCCCTCTGCTTTCGTTCCCTCTCTCGCTGTGTCTCTCTCTATCAACTAAATAAAAAAAATCTTTTTTTTTTTAAGATTTTATTTATTTATTTAACAGAGAGAGAGAGATCACAAGCAGGCAGAGAGGCAGGCAGAGAGAGAGGGGGAAGCAGGCTCCCCGCTGAGCAGAGAGACCGACACGGGGCTCGATCCCAGGACCCTGAGATCATGACCCGAGCCGAAGGCAGAGGCCCAACCCACTGAGCCACCCAGGCACCCCTAAATAAAAAAAATCTTTAAAAAAAAAGCATAATGATCTTTGGGGCCTGGCCTGTAGACAGTCTCCCCCCATTTCCCAGTTGAGGTGTCCGTCCTCCCAGTGGGGGCCAGCAAGCCTTGCACTCGGGACTCTGACATCGCCTTGACACCTGTTACTGAATATTCTTTCATTACTCCACTTTAAATTCAGGATTTATCTATGAGACCTTGCCATTTGTAGTATCACAGGCATATATGCATGCTCAAAAAGTAATCCTCACCTTGTAGTAGCTAAGGAGTGTTTGATTCACGGATTCTGCTCATCCTGTACTTGTATCCCATTGTCCATCCACAGAGGAATGGCCGAGCAAAATGGATGCACATACATTGGGATATTCAATCTTACAAAGGAACGGAATTCAGATACATGCTACAACATGGGCGAACCTTGAAAACATGCTGAATGAAATACACCAGAAACAAAAAACAAATGCTGTACAATTCCATTTATATGACGTACCTAAATAGTGAAATTCATACAGACAGAAAGGCCAATAGTGGTTACCAGGAGCTGGAGGGAGAAGAGAATGGGCAATTCTTGTTTAATGGGTAAAGAGCTTCAGTTTGGGACAGAGAAAGTCTGGCGAGGGATGGTGTTGATGGTTGCATAACAATGGGGATGTTCTTCGTATCAGTGAACTGCACATTCAAGGACATGGAAATGGTGAATGTTATGCAATGTATGTTTTACCATAGTTTATATGTGTGTAGGGTGTGTGTGTGTGTGTGCGCATACACAATGCACACAATGTCCTGACCTTTTTGTGCGTGGGGTAAATAGTCTGTCTTCCTATTAGGGAAAAGAGTGTCATTTTTTTTCCTCTAGCCTGCTTTTGAACAGGGAGGAAAGTTAGCAATAAGGGAAACTTGTCACTAGCTTAGAGCCAGGCCCATTTCCCTTTGGTTTAAACAATATTTAAGGATGAAATGGCCAATCTGAAGTTAAAAAAAAGAAAAAAGAGAAAAAAAAGAAAAAAGGGTGGGACAGACAGGCTAAAAAAAGAAGAGGAAGGAAAAGGAGGAGAAAAATCTTGTGAAACTTCAGGGTGCTTATACTTGCGGTCGAATGGAACAAGTTTTTTTTTCCTTTGGTACATAAACTTGTCCTAAGCAATGTACTCAAAGGGAAAATTCCCAAGCAGCAGTGCTGGGTTTGGAGTCATTTGTCAAGTTAATCATGATATATTTTCTTGCTTTGAATAGCGTCAGCTGGAATATGTTCCATTCCATCCTCGTACAGGAATCCAGTGAACAATTCCCAACAAACAATTGTTCAGTCTACAGAGAGTGAAAACCTCATTAGTGTTGACCACATTTTTCCATGATCTTCCAGGTGGGGAGACACGGTCAAATGGGAAAATGAGGACTGGAACCTCATACGGAGTTTTGGAACCAACACAGTGTTGGTGTTAGAAGAGACCAAGATTCCAATCAGAAAGTGGTGCTGGGTTTGGTACAAGATAGTCACTTAGGAAGAATGGAAAAACTAGTAATTCAGGTCTGGTAAATATTTGACACAAACTTAAAAGAGTCCAAATGCTTAATTCAGTCTCTTTTTCAAGTACTTGAAACAAGTGGATGATCTAATAATGAAATTTTAGCATTCAGCCATGTGATATGTGACAAAACAATGGAGTTAATACCCCTAAACTGCAAAAAATGTAGTTGATGATTCAGCTGAAAATCAATTTGAAGACTCCAATAGATTTAAAATGTAAAACTTTATAATTCTGAAACGTTATGTTCATTTACTTCATTTGAAGAAAAATATGCCAATATTCCATCTGACTCAGAAAACTTGATACAGCCACCTTACCCATGAATATCAGCAGGAAAAAAAATAAACTTGGCTGGAAATTAGTTTCCCTAGTTTCTGAACGTTCAGCTATGTGTTCTTCTCCCCCTCCTGCCGCCTAACATTACTATGACAGGGGACGTGCTATCTAGATATGAAAAGTAGGAAGCTGGGAATTCTCCAGATCATCTGGATTAACAAAACATTTCTCATGGAATATACGATGAATTAAAGCAATATTTTTTTTTTAATATTTTATTTATTTATTTGACACAGAGAGAGATCACAAGTAGGCAGAGAGGCAGGCAGAGAGAGGGGGGAAGCAGGCTCCCTGCTGAGCAGAGAGCCTGATGCGGGGCTCGATCCCAGGACCCTGGGATCATGACCTGAGCCTAAGGCAGAGGGTTTAACCCACTGAGCCACTCAGGCACCCCTTAAAGCAATATTTTTAAAGAAAATGTATTTTTCGGGGCACCTGGGTGGCTCAGTCGGATAAGCTTCTGCCTTTGGCTCAGGTCATGATCCCAGGACCCTGGGATTGAGCCCTACCTCCCTCTCCCTGCTCAGCAGGGAGCCTGTTTCTCCCTCTCCTACTGCTCATTCTCTCTCTCTCTCTCAAATAAATAAATAAAATCTTTAAAAAAAAAATGTATTTTTCTTAAGTACAATTTATCGAGTTAATTTTCTCTATTCTCCCTTGTTTGAATGTTAGTAAATACTGAGGAAAGGTATTTTCCTTGGGGCGCCTGGGTGGCTCAGTGGGTTAAAGCCCCTGCCTTCAGCTCAGGTCATGATCTCAGGGTCTTGGGATCAAGCCCCGCATTAGGCTCTCTGCTCAGCGGGGAGCTTGCCTCCCCCTCTCTCTCTGCCTACCTCTCTGCCTACTTGTGATCTCTCTGTCAAATAAATAAATAAAATTTAAAAAAAAAAAAGAGGTATTTTCCTATGGTACTAAAATTTTTTTAAAAAAAATCTAGGTTTGGGGGGCGCCTGGGTGTCTCAGTCGTTAAGCGTCTGCCTTCGGCTCAGGTCATAATCCCAGGGTCCTGGGACCAAGCCCCAAATTGGGCTCCTTGCTCAGCGGGAAGCCTGCTTCTCCCTCTCCTGCTCCCTCTGCTTGTGTTCCCTCTCTCGCTGTCTCTCTCTCTCTGTTAAATAAATAAATAAAATCTTAAAAAAAAAAAAGTCTAGGTTTTGGGACATCTTGGTGGCTTAGTCGGTTAAGCATCTGCCTTCAGCTTAGGTCATGATCCCTGGGTCCTGGGAGGGAGTCCTGCGAGGGAGTCCTGCATCAGGCTCCTTGCTCAGCGGGGAACCTGCTTCTTCCTCTGCCTGCCTCTCCCCCTGCTTGTGCTCTCTCTCTGACAAATAAATAAAATCTTTAAAAAAAATAAAATAAATAAAAACCTAGATTTTTTTTTGGGCATTGGTCTAGAATCTAGACATCTTCTGTATTATGTAAACAGAATCACCACAATTTAACCTAAGTGACTACTCGATGCTCTAGATTAAAAGTGAATGAACCAGGGGCGCCTGGGTGGCTCAGTGGGTTAAAGCCTCTGCCTTCAGCTCAGGTCGTGATCCCAGGGTCCTGGGATCGAGCCCTGCATCGGGCTCTCTGCTCAGCAGGGAGCCTGCTTCTCCCTCTCTGCCTGCCTGTCTGCCTACTTGTGATCTCTCTCTCTCTGTCATATAAATAAGTAAAATCTTTTTTAAAAATAAATAAATAAAAATAAATTAAAGTGAATGAACCCACCCAAGAGACAAGCAAGCAAATGAGCAGAGCAGTCAATTCTTGACATGCTATCGCTGTTTGAGTTCATGTGACTGTGGGGAGAGTGGAAAAGACTGCATTTGTTGACAAAAATTGCTGGTCACCCAACGCCAGATTTTTTGCCTTGGATTGTTTTGGGAGAACTTTGCCAACAATTTGGGAAAGATGATATGTTGGACATTTGTCTGACTCATATAGCCTCCCAGCTGGGGCTGACTATCAACATTAAAACACTCATGTTAAAAATGGTCCTCTGAGGTTTAGTATCTCGAGGCTAACTTAATCTGCCCCCAATTCCAGTTCACCTGAATCCTAAATGCTACATGTGTTCTTATATTCCACGGATGTTGAGTCGCACTGGGTCAGCCAAACCAGCAAGCTTTGGGAGTTGGAGGAAGAAAACATTTTGAAAGAGTCTTAACAGAACGTGCTTTTTAATTATAAAAGGGTGGGAAAATGAGGAGATTTTTCCCCAAGTAATTGAACCCAAATGGAAACAAGGCTTTGCAAGAATGGAATTATTGGGGGCGCCTGGGTGGCTCAGTGGATTAAAGCCTCTGCCTTCGGCTCGGGTCATGATCTCAGGGTCCTGGGATCGAGCCCCACATCAGGCTCTCTGCTCGGTGGGGAGCCTGCTTCCCCCTCTCTCTCTGCCTCCCTCTTTGCCTGCTTGTGATCTCTCCATCTCTGTCAAATAAATAAAATCTTTTAAAAAATTGAATTATTGAAAAATATCAGTTACAATGATGTCTAGGTATTAAGTCAAACATTGGCTTCTTACGTATTTTAGTCCACATAGGTCCACAAAATCCACCCATTTATCCATCCACTGATGAAAACTTTTACTGGCTGTTTACCGTGTGTGCCAAGGCCACGGCTGAGTCTTAGACAACACGTGATGTGTTTGGGGAAATAAACAAAAAGCACCCCCTGGCTCTTCGAGGAGTGCCATCCTCAGAGATGGCTCCCACCAAACAGGGACTACTGACTTATGCCATCTAGTCTCTCTACCGCAGACATTTTCTCCCAATGCAGAAGGAGGAGATGGTGATTCAGATGGTCTTTTAAGGCATTTCATTAATCTCTGCCCCCCCCCTTTTTTTTTTAAAGATTTTATTTGTTTATTTGACAGAGAGAGATCACAAGTAGGCAGAGAGGCAGGCAGAGAGAGAGGGGGAAGCAGACTCCCCGCTGAGCAGAGAGCCCGATGCGGGGCTCGATCCCAGGACCCTGAGATCATGACCTGAGCGGAAGGCAGAGGCTTAACCCACTGAGCCACCCAGGTGCCCCTAATCTCCCCTTTTGCTATTGATCGGCATCAGGATGGAGAGGCAAATACATTAATGACACAAAGGATGGCTTGTAAGTGAACTCATCTACATTTCGAAACCCAGTGAGAAAAAGAAACGTTTTGTCTCTACAGACACAGGCCACAATGACATCACAGTTCAAGAACCTATTCCAACAAAGACCATCAGTTCAGGAATTGAGCCTGATCCACTTTTGTATTTTCAGCACTGTGTTTTGCTCGGAGGAGGGGCTCAAAAAATCTTGTTCTATCTAAAGTGAAGGTAGTAGAAGCCTTCTGCCTGACAGCATGCATAATAGAGGCCCGCAAGTGTCGGCTCAAAAAATCTTGTTCTATCTAAAGTGAAGGTAGTAGAAGCCTTCTGCCTGACAGCATGCATAATAGAGGCCCGCAAGTGTCCCCCGTGCAGTGATCCATGTAACTTAATTTTGCCACTGTGTATAAACAAAGACTGCCCTGAGGTATTTTCATTTCATTTATTTTGGAAGTCACTCAAGGCAGAGTTCAGAATTAAGAAATTGGATATTATCTTGGATGCTGGTGATGGGCCATGAAAAATAAATTAGGTCCTTTAAATAGTAAGTATGACAAAACTCGGGAATTAGCCAGAGGGGGGAAAAAAAAATGGGAAAGCAAATTTTTAAATAAATTTTTTTCTGTAATCAATTGAATCTTTTTAGAATTCAGACAATATAATAGACTCAGAACTTTGTCGTAAAAATAAAATTGCCAAAATAATGATATGAAACAATGTAGAACACTTCATTTTTATGAATTTGTTTTTCAAAAGAAAACAGAGACTCTGCCAATTTATCCCTCAGTAACCTTCCAACTGTGTAAAGCATTAAAATAATATATGCTATTTAAAAATTATTACGGGTCCATTAAATTGGCAAGATCTCAGATTTCATGTATTGAGGGTTTTGCTTCGGTGGGAAGCAAATGCTATAAACTCCCTATTGGAATGAGATATTTTTGGATGTGAGTAGCAGTTTTCTTCTCACTGGAGGGGAAAATGCGGTATAAATAAGAGTGAATAATCTATTTTCATCTGCTGAATTCTTCTCCCAGCATCAGACAACAATGAAAGAACCTGCAGGAAGGAAGAAGAAACCATCCACCCATCATGGATTCTCTCTTTGAGAGGATTTAGATACGCCAAGGGGAAGAACTGTTCTCCAGCGCCTTCCAACTTGATGGCTGCCTCCGGGGAGCCTTGTTACTGCTGGCTTTAGTGCCTACACGAGGCCACTGATTCTATCCGAGGCATATCGCGTCACATCCT
>CM052899.1:42997794-43043925 GCA_028534135.1 Potos flavus
CAGGTTGTCACCTGTGTTCCTGACCAACTGGCTATAAGTTGGTGGTGCCCATGACCACCCCCTCCTTGGGTTTGATTAATTTGCTAGAGTGGCTCACAGAACTCAGAGAAAGTTTCTTTACCAGACTACGAGCTCATACATAACTCAGGGACTGCTAGGTGAAAGACATGCACAAAGCAAGGTGTGGGGAAAGTTTGTGGAGCTTCCTTGCCCTCTCAGAGCCAACCACTCTCCCTACACCCCCATGTATCCAACTCAAAAGCTCTTGAAACTCTTTCCTTTGGGTTTTTATGGAGGCTCCACTACGTAGGCATGATTGAGTCAGTCGTTGACCGGCTACTGGGCCACTGGTGATTGATTCAACTTCCAGCCCCTCTCCCTTCCCTGGAGGCTGAGGGCTGGGACTGAAAGTTTCCCTGGCAACCAGCCACCATCATGAGGCAGATAGAGCTGAAGGAATTGAATTTATGACCAGGAACAATCAGGTTGATGGGCAACTCAGTGTCCCTTAATGGATGGATAACATGGAGAACTTGTTTTTGTTTTTCTATAAAGGAATGATGCTAAACCCTAGTGACTGGGTTTGGTTCCCCCAAATGCCTGGATTTTAGTATCTGAAAATTGAAGCTAATTAGAAAAATAGAATTCCTACTTATTATAGCTTTCATCTGCTGCTATCCATTTAATATGATTATTCCCAGTGTTAATTTTAAGTTCTTAATACAGTCTCACAACAGAAGTGGCTCACATAGCATCTCATCTCTCCCTTTTACTGATTCTACTGCAGATAAGTATTCCCTGAGCTACTCAGGCAAATCCTTGTAATCCTGGGCATGTGGTCCTTAAGTAACTAACCTCTTGCTGGGAAAAATACTACTCCTGGTCTTCATCACATTTCTATACTCTACTGAGCCTAGGTTTGGGCAATTTCCAGTTTTCTTGTGTCTAGAGACTTCGACTGCCTGTAAGACTTCTGAATTTTCTTGTTTTCCTCCCATGCCTGCTGGGAAGGTTCTCATAGTTTTAACTCTCTCTCTGGCTCACTCTTGCTCTCTCTTTCCCCTCTCACCCTGGGAATTGATGGTATGTGCTTTGCAGTCTCAGTAACGTGGGCTTTTAGTAAGACCACAGTACAAAATAAAAAATGAGATTTTAAACAATGTTTGAAGTGGGTGCGAGCCATGTTGTATGTTTCAAGACTGATATTTTTGCAGAAGCCATTGTGGAAGATGATGAAAGGCAAATGAATCACAGATGAGGGTGAAACGAAACCAGTGAAACAAGGAAAATGAACCGACACAGATATTAGAAATTTTTTTTTATTCCTAATTAGGCTTGATACCACCATGTTTGGTTACTGGTATGTTTTCACTTCCGTCTTCTGACCTTCTTAAAACAGGAAACAAAGAAGTTACTCCAAGGGACCCACATTTCAATTTCAATGTGAGACACAGTTAGTTCATGGTAAGAGTCTAGTAGCCATCATACATTCAGTCAACGCTCAGCTTCTTGGCACAGTGGGTGCTGCTGGGATCTCATTTCCTTACTCATGGCAACACGACATTCACTTCCATAACACTACATGGTTCCATTCTAACTTGGCATGTAATAATCATAAAATAAAATGAGTGAATAGGAGAACTACAACACATAGCTCTGGTAACCCACTAATGCCCAATTTACTAGCCCAGATATGCATAACTATTGTAAACCAAAATGGCACCCAAGATGACAAAGATATGAATGGAGAATTTCATCATTTTAGGTTAAAAATACCCAGCTAGATGAAAACTCTGAAAAACTGAGTATAATTCTTTATAAAAACCAAAAGCAGGGCGCCTGAGTGGCTCAGTGGGTTAAAGCCTCTGCTTTCGGCTCAGGTCATGATCTCAGGGTCCTGGGATCGAGCCCCACATCGGGCTCTCTGCTCAGCCGGGAGCCTGCTTCTCCCTCTCCCTCTGCCTGCCTCTCTGCCTACTTGTGATATCTCTCTGTCAAATAAATAAATAAAATATTAAAACAAAAAACAAAACCAAAGCACAATGAGTTATGTTTAAAAGAACAAACAAGCAACAACAACAAAAACAACCACCTAACTTTAGGGAACTGAAGTTTTCATGGAGCCAAACTACCGCCCCACAGATAGACTTGCTAACTGACAAAGAGAAAACGCATCTTCCTAGTGAAAAGAGCTGTGTTTGCCATCACATTAACTCAAGGATCAAAGTCGAGGTCCCAACAGTGGGGCAAACAGACTTAATGCACTGCTGATGTCATGCACAATGAAGCAAGTACTCTCACTTATGGAGTATTCTTCAAAATCTATAACCTGAATCACATCAAGACTTCAGATCTAAAGGAGAGGCAGAAGATGGAAGAGCAAAAGAATCAAAAGTCCGGATTTGGGGCATCCGATAAGACAACTGGCCTTCAAAAAGTCAACATAATCTGTGAAAGGGTATGTGTGCACTATTCCAGTTAAAAAAGACCAAAGACATAATTGTTTTAAGTCCAACTTAAACATGGACAGGGTATTACATGATCCCAGGGAATTGATATTAATTTATTAAGTGGGATACACTAGAATTTGGTTACGTAAAAGGATGTGCTTGGGGTGTTTAAAATAGTCCAACAACAACAACGGAACATATGAAGCAAAAATGGCAAAATGACTATAACTATCGACTAAAGGTATTGGGTCGTGGGTATTCACTGTACTATTTTTTTTCTATTTCTCTGCATATTTGAACACTTTTATGATAAGAAGAAAAAACTTACTTTTATTAGTCTGAAAATTGGATGTTTAAACTAGTTTCTGTCCATCTATGTGGACCAGATAAACTTGCCAATTTCACCAAAAAAATTAAAGTAAATGAATATATAGATACTAATCATTATTTATTTATTTATTTATTTTTTAAGATTTTATTTATTTATTTGACAGAGAGACACAGCGAACAGCGAGAGAGGGAACACAAGCAGGGGGAGTGGGAGAGGGAGAAGCAGGCTTCCCGCTGAGCAAGGAGCCTGATGCAGGGCTCCATCCCAGGACCCTGGGATCATGACCTGAGCCGAAGGCAGCCACTTAATGGCTGAGCCACCCAGGCACTCCCGTACTAATCATTTTTTAAAAACTTAAGTAACACCTGCAGCCCTCACATGAAAAGTCATCTACTGGCAACAACAAACAAAAAGGCAATAATTTAAACTAAACAGCATCATTTTCCCTTTAGTTAATTTTATCTTATAAAGAAAAAACCAAAAACTTGAAATGGCAACAGTACCTGGTTTTTATGTAAGTTAAAATCAATGGAATCGATTATTTGCTGTTCTTGTTAATGAATGACTTATAAGTAGACGGTTTAAAAATGAAAAAAAGCTTGCTCATCACAAAACATCCGTTGTAATCAACTTTTCAGTAAGAGTTAGTTGAAGCATAAAGAGTACCTGTCAGTAAAAAGAGAGCCAGGGGTGCCTGGGTGGCTCAGTGGGTTAAGCCTCTGCCTTTGGCTCAGGTCATGATCTCAGGGTCCTGGGATCGAGCCCCACATCAGGCTCTCTGCTCAGCGGGGAGCCTGTTTCTACTTCTCCCTCTGCCTGCCTCTCTGCCTACTTGTGATCTCTCTCTCTCTGTCAAATAAATAAATAAAATCTTTAAAAAAAGAGAAAGCCAGACTTCAGGAAATGCCCATAATTTAGAAATAACTGATAACTGTGCCCGTTTGCATATTAATTAAATAATTTATTCCTCATATATATTTTAACCAGCCTACTTTCATATCGGAATGTATGTAAAGAATATGCAAATTAAATAAAACATTCGTATTTCCCTGCATACATTTGACTTACATTATCCTGATTGGGTAGTCAAATGGCGATTCATAAAATTGTCGAAATCCATTCCCTGTAACAAGGTGATCAGCGATTGGGCAAAATGAAAACGGCACGGGATTGGTATTATAACACATACATGGTAGGCACACTTACGTGCGTGTATGCTAATACTACAGAAATGCCTGTTGGACTCTGGGCAAGTATTTTTGGGCTTTAATTTCCTTATTTAAATATGCAATGGTTAGAATAGATTAAAGGCCCTTAACTTGGGTTGGAAGGATCCATGGATCCCCTGAAATTAAAATATTTATGTATAGAAGCATTTTTGTGAGGAGACATAGGATAGGGTAGATTGGGTATATGAGTTGCAGTACCTCTCGCCTAAAGGTATTTTCTATTTCCCCGACCATTGATCTGAGGTGGCCTTGTGACTTGCTCTGACCCATTAGAATGAAACAAAAGTGATGCTATATGACCTCCAAGACTTGATCTTGCAGCTTCTGCTGGGGGCAGGGGCCTCTTGGAATGCTGCCCCCACTATGTAAATTAGCGCCGGCTCTTCTGAGGGAGACAGGAGGCTCAGCAGACAGCCAGCAATAACCACCAAACATGTGACTAAGGCCATCTTGGGCCGTCTAGCCCAAGTTAAGCTACACATGACCAAAGCCTCTGAGTGATCCCAGACAAAACCAGTGGGAGAACCACCCAGAGGGACACATGAAGACAACTGAATTGTGAATGAGTTAATAGTAGCTGTTTTTTTGTTTTTTAAAGATTTTATTTATTTGAGAGAGAGAGAGCAGGAGAGAGAGCGAGCAGTGGGGAGGAGCAGAGAGAGAAGGAGAAACAGACTACACACCGAGCAAGAAGCCCAACATGGGGCTCGATCCCAGGACCCTAGGATCATGACCTGAGCAGAAGGCAGATGCCTGACCGACTGAGCCACCCAGGTGCCCCAACAGTAGCCATTTTGAGCCACTAAGTTTTGGAATAGTTTATTACACTGTAATATACAACTATTTCAAAAGTATATTTAACTATTATCTAACTCTGAAGGGTTGTAAACTTCTGAATTCAAATTATTTAAAATCTTAAGATTCCTTGTCTCTAGTCTCTTCATGAACTATGTCATAGGTAGGATTTTTTAAAATTTAAGTTCAATTAGCCAACATATAGTACATCATTAGTTTTTGATGTAGTGTTCAATGATTCATTAGTTGGGTATAATACCCAGTGCTCATCACATCATGTGCCCTCCTTAATGCCCATCACCCAGTTACCCCACCCCTCACCCACTTCTCCTTCTGCAACCCTCAGTTTATTGCCCAGAGTCAAGGGTCTCTCATGGTCTGTCTCCCTCTCTGATTTCTTCCCATTCAGTTTTATAGGTAGGATTTAACTTGGCAAGCCTTATATTCAAACTGCACTTAAAAGTAAATTCTAGGATTTTTGAACTAAAAAATCAACAGGACTTTGAGTTTTAATTCAAATACTTTTTCTACTTTCCTCTTGAAAAAATGTGGCGGCACCTGGGTGGCTCAGTGGTTTAAGCCTCTGCCTTTGGCTCCGGTCATGATCCCAGGGTCCTGGGATGAAGCCCCACATGGGGCTCCCTGCTCCGTGGGGAGCCTTCTTCTCCCTCTCCCGCTCCCCCTCCTTGTGCTCTCTCTCAAATAAAAAAATAAAGTCTTTTAAAAAAATGTGGGACAGCGTTCAGGTACTTCTTTCATTTCCCATACTTTTTTTTTTTTTTCCATTCTCCATATTTTTTAAAGATGAAAGCCATTTCATTTGAAAATTCTGATAATATTCTGGTCTGTTATTTCCAGTGTTTGAATTTATTTAGGACAGCTAGCATTTGCTCCTAAGTGATCTTATTTTTCAATTCCTTCTTCCCAAACTTCGTCTTGCCCTTCCTCATCTAAAGAGTAAAATGGAGTCTGGGGGTGTAGCCACCTTATATTTTCACCATTGACATAACTTCCACCTAACACCATCGCAGCCCTGCGTGGATTCTACGCTTTCTTGCTTTTGTTTCAAACAGCCCTCTTCATCATCTAGAATGTTAGCCTCCTTCTGGATTTAATCTTTTGGACCTTTTTCTCACATATTCCTGACAGAGTTTTTGCATCCATGCTTGTTTTTCTAGATCATCTTTCACGTTTTACATATACCATTTAAAAATATATTTGCTTTCAACAGACAGCTTCCTGCATGAAGACACTAAATCTTTTTGGCCACCTCCTTCTTTTTTCTTTTCTTCTTTTTCCTCCCCACCCCTTCCCGCATCTAGGACCATTTACAACAGTAACATCCAATTTTTATTTTGAGGACTCTCCCCTGCTTCTTTTTGGAATCTCAGACGGGGCGGTCAAAGTCAGGCTTTTATAATTTCCTGAGATATTTTAAAACTCCAACTAACCAAGTGTGTATCTGGCAGTGACCACATCCCTCTGGAATTTTCTGATGGCCAGGTGGCTCTCTTCCAGGATTCCTGTCACTTCTGATTTTCCATGCAAGGCCTCCGAGTTGGCCAGAATTAGAAGCAGGGTGTTAATCCTCTTCATCACTTCCTCTCCCTTCTGAAAGATGAAATTATCATGCGGGTTAGTGATTCTCAACCTGGCCGCACACTCAAATCACTTGGAGGCACCTAAAAAAGAAGTCTGGGGCCCTACCCTGAGAGCTTCTGCTTTAATTAGAAGGGTGGGGCCTGCCTATCTATCTATCTATCTATCTATCTATCTATCTATCTATCTAGTTTTTTAATTCCTGGATTATTCCAATGTGCAGCCAGGACTGAGAACACTAAGTGAGGCAAATTGCGGATTTATCAGATGTTCAGAGTTTAGAAATTGAGACATCTGGCAAATGCCTAGATAGTGGAAGCACCCATCATTAAGATTCTGGATGCTTCTCTTCTCTAGTCCATTAAGTTTTAACACAGGCAATCTAGTTCTAGCGTGTCTAAACAGGATAATGACAACCAGAACCATGATATTACTTTCTGATTATTGATATTAATCTCAACACAGCTCTAACATCTTTAAACAATATGAAGCTCGACAGCAAAAGGTCCTTTGAAAAGTTTAGAAGACAGTTTGGGACATTAGCTTTTCCGAAATTGCAAATGAAGATGAACTAACTACGTTGCCCTTGATGGTTTCCCTTATTAATTAAAAGAGTCACTTGACAAAGGAAGTATATTTAAAATGACAAAATGAAAACACAATTTTTTTTCTCCTTCTTTGGTCAGTTTTCAAGATGCCAATTCTTGGTTAGACAAAAGGCAATTGAGATGTCAAATACGTTAGATTTTTGAAAAATCCCCCCTTACCACACATCACACACAGCGTGCATTTGGGCTTTTTTACATCTTCAATTCTAATTGTTAATTATGATCCCCGAGTATGCAAGTGCAATTTTCCATGAAGCAGACTGTTCTTTCATCACGGAAATAGCTTTGTTTCTGGTTAGCGGCAGAGCTGATTTTAGTGTCATTCTCAGAGGTAGGCTAAATGTCAGCCAAACTGGGACATTTAAGAGTGAGCACCAAATCAGCCCTGAGGCTGCATGACTTGAGTGAGCATCTCCTCAGAGGCTCTACGGAGGGCATGGCTGCATTCTGGCAACCACCGCACACGCGGGGAGTGGACAAACATGATTGTGCAACTTGGCAGGCTATGCCGGGCACTCTGGGCATGCGCGGGAATTCAGCCTCCCAGGAATTAGAGGTGACCGTGGGAGAACATGAGGATGCGATTTTCCTGAATGCTTGCTCAAGAAATAAAAGCCATAGAGTGTCCTAAAACCCTAGCTCTAATCTGTTCTGAGTTAGGTGTGTAGAAACGGCTATCTGGGGACAGTGGAAGTCCAGAGGTATGTTCTACAGCAATCTAAGGACAGATAGACGACAGAAAGGATAAGCCACATTCTCATGTTGAAACACTGCAACTGCTTTCAATTAAGCAGGCCCTTTTGGAATCACATGCATCTTGTCAATAATTCAGTTTTGCAAATGTTTGGCAATATGGTTTCATCTGACAAACTCTCAATAATGTATTTTTCCACTTTCTAAAGAAAGCCCATGTAGAAAAGGGTGTCGAGTAATGTTAACGAGCGCGTTTCGAGATCGTGGACGCTAAGAAAACAAGTTTTGGTTTTCTCTCCAATTCTAACTCATGCCATCTTGAGCCAGGATTGTAGAAGTCTAAAAACAATTCATGAGAAGATGGTGGAATGAAACAGAATGCCTGCCAAAACGAGACAGAGCTAACAGCGGAGTGAACACAACTGACACAGGATATCCTAAAACTGGTGGGTTTAGCTCAGACCGAGAGTTACTTTCATGTCTCTTTCATTTTACTTAGATGACACCTACACGCACACACACATATTTCATCACCCACGCTCCAATGTCAACGCTGAAAACAATGTATACCCCACAAATTGCAGATCCATGCACGAGTGTTTACAGAAGTTTAGAAAATAACCCAGTTACATTTCTGCTCCTACCAAAATTGTGCAATCTCTCTGAACAACACTGTTGACTTTCCTGGAGGAAAGAGAAGATTCCCACTGCTTCAAATTAAGGTCCACATATTAGCAGGGGAATTATTGGTTATGACTGATGGAAAACAGATTGGGTATTCTTTCAATTAGAAGTAAGTACGTTCGTTTTATAAATGGTTTGCCACAGGAAAGCAGGCACGTTCAGACCTCAGGTGTGCATTGTTGTTTGCTCCTTCCACTCCTTCCTTAGAAATGCAGTAAAAACCACACCTAGTACTTCGAATGTTTTGGTTTTGCAAGCAACACTATCTCCCAATTTCATCCTAAACTAACTGGCTGCTTTGGTACAGTTCAACCAGGACTGCACAAAGGACCAGGATCAAAAGAAGACAGTCTACCTCTTCATTTGAACTGAGTCAGTGTGAATTAATTTAAGATGTCAAACTTGATTTCTATAAAACAGGCTTGAGAAACAATACTGTTTGGTTAAGAAAGAGGTTAATGAGGAAAATGTAATCCCCACTCGAATGCCATTGGAATGCAAAGCCACATTTATTTGCATGTGTGGTATCCGTAAAAGGTCCAAGGAATTTTGTTTTTGGTGTTTTGAATTGTTTATAATGTATTCTCTTTTTATTCCAACTACTAACAATTCCCAGAAATGATGGAGATCAAAAGACGGAAAAATATAAATGCATTTGGCTTCTAAGAAAATTACCAGTTGCAACATCAGCTCCAGCCACAGTTCATAAAGCAGGTGATTATGGGGACAATAAAGAAAAATGTGATTAAATCAGTAAAAAAAAAAAAAAAATCCTCGAATCTTGCCAATTCTGTGATAGCGCCTTAAAATCTGACGCTCCAAAACAGTCCATGCCAAAATTTGTAACAAAATGTTACTAATAATGATGCTCATTTGCGGGCATATAGTTTAGATAGTCCAGGCTGCAGGGCACAAAACACACTGGATAATTTCTTTGACCTTGTTGTATTTTATTACAGCATTTACCAAAGTGTCCAATAAAACAAATCTATTATTTTAAAATTAACATTGGAAAGGTCACTGACTTTGCAATAGACCAGTTTTTCATCACACTTTCAGATGATTTGCTTGCATATTTCAGGGTCGGGATCTGCTTCATTAAGAACACTGGGTCTCAAAACAAGCCCTTTTCCCTCAGGCCCAGCAGCCAGAGCAGAGTACTGTGCTGGGAGCCACAGGTCGTCAATTAACAATGAGCCAGGCCCTTGGAGCAAGGGATGTCTTGGCAGAAAGTCGGTCTTATTAACCTTCAAGCCTTGGTTCTCGCTTACCATGGAGTTGCTTTCCTATCGCAGCTATGTGCTAATAAATTACCTCTATTTAATGTAACCATTAGGATTACCATTATCTAAACTTCTTTCAATGCCTTGATCTGTCACTTGAATGTTCCCCCCCCCCCCCCGCTTTCAAATATGCAAGAATAAAAATGAGACAAAAATTAACGTTTTTATGGCCTCTCCTGATATTTCTATTTCTGGCAAATTCTTTTAGATATGTGGAGAGTGATAAAATTCTACAGTAACAAAATCCCTTCAGAAGCCTCTAGTTCCCTTGCCTAAAGTTTTCGGGGGGGGGGGGGAGGAAGGGGAGGGGAGAGGGGGCTGGACCTTCTTTGGAGCAACCCCTCCAGCCCCTGTGAGGGAGGAGGGGCGATTTGATCGGTGCCCTGGGAAGAAAGACCTGAGCATGCCCAGTCCAGGCCTTTGGGACCAAACTCTGGCCAGGACAAGAGGTGTGATCTATTATTCTAGAATGGCAATTACTTCACAGAAGTAAATTAACTAGTCCAGAATTAATATAAAAACATAAGTTTTAGCAACATGTCCACTTTGGATTCCGACAGCCCTGCTCCACCTTCTTCGCTCAGGGGCCCAGGCCTCTATCTGGCGTCACCTGTATGTATCTGGGTCATTGCTGACGTGTGGTTGGAGGTACTAAGGACCAAAGACAAGTCACTTCCACTCAGACGTCATTGGCCAGGGCCGGTCTCACGTGACCACAGCTGCAAGCCAGAGTGGGGCTGTGCGTGCCTCCTGCAGGGGGCGGTACCCTGCGTTTGTGAACAACGACGGGAGCAATCAGTTCCTTCTGGACAAAAATTAAGTGACATATATTTGGTGTCGTCTCTGCTCAGGAAGAACTGAATGGTCAACGAATCAGCTCCTGCAGGTGCAGGGCCCTAAGCTGGGGTTTAGACAACAGGGTGGGCAGAGGGGACAGCTCTACTCTCCAGGCTGTAGCAGAAATTTGCAACATCCACTCAGCCCCCAGATCACACTGAGTGAAGCCGACTTGCCCAAGTAACTCATCAGTCATTCTCAGGCTGGAAACAGAAAACTTATTATCTTCCCTTAAACTGGTTATAAGCTCATCATGGAGTGAGTGCCCAGATATGAGAGCACAGGACAGTGAATATCAAGTATCGAAATGGGCAGAGCAGACAGTCATTGAGCCTTGGTAAAAACGTTTACCTGAACGCTCCAAAAATTGCTGTTTTTCCTGCTTTGCTGTGAAAATCAGAAGGGGGTAGAGCAGAAGTGAGGCTTTGCTGCGAGAGAGGCAGAACAAGATGACAGCGATTCGACACGTTCATTTCTTCACCCTCCCAATTTCTGGATAGCAGGCAGGCTCGCTGGGATCTGGCTCCGCGCACCCAAATTCCCCCCCCCTCCCCCCCCCCCCCCGCTGAGGACAGTCATCTCACCACCTGCAGGGTCCCTACTACCCTCTCTGCCCACACTGATCCCAACCTCGGGTACAAAGCTCCCTAATGGCCTCGTTCCCTGGATCAGTCAGGGTTTAGTACAGGAAAGAGAAAATAATCTAGATCTTTCAAGCTCAGAGGGATTTAATACAAGTTATCGAGTGGAAGGGTTGGAGGAGTAGAGTCGGGGGAACCGTCAGAGTCCCCATAACCACAAGGTTGGTGACTAGACAGCGGACCATAGAATGCAGCCGCTGCCCACACTCTTGCCTTCCAGAGTCTTCTTGTGCACCCACAAGCTAAAGGAAGAGAGCGTGCTCGTCTTTTTTTGCCTTTCAATCTTATGCGACTGCATTTCATTATCAGAACCTAAAGTGCACCTTGAATTCTAGCTGCAAAGGTGACTAGGAGTTGGTTTTTACACTCCTAAGTCCTATATTACAAGGAGGGGGAGAAACTTCGGAGTGGTGAGCGCGTAGGCAGTAACTAGAAGTCCTACGGGGACTCTACAGCGAATCACTTTTCTTCATGGTCTGTCCAAGAATAAAGTGCCCTGAACCCATACTCTCCCGAGTCCCCCTCAAGATGTAGCGTCCCCAAACTAACCACTGAGAGTCGGCGTTGTTGCTGGAGTCACCCTCCTCCGGATCGGATCCCCTGGCAGCCTTGAGTGTTGGGGAATTGGCTTGGGGGAGGGCGTGGGGTTCATGGAATTAAGATGGCATTAGAGCCCAAACTCAGAGGAGTGTTTTCGTCTTGCCCTGCAAGTCACCTTCCTACGCCACACCCTTCTCAGAATTTCATGGAGCAGTGGTTCTCAGGGTCTGGTCCTGGGGCAGCAGCAGCAGCAGCACTTGAGAACTTGCTAGAAGAGCAAATTCCCAAGCCCCACCCTAGACCTGGTAAATCGAAACTAGGTGTGGCGCCCAGCCATCGGTGGTTTAACAAGCCTCCCCTGTGACTCTGATGCACGCTAAGGTTTGAGAACTACTGCTATAGGGAATTAGACATTTCTGGAACAACAGAAAATGGAAAACAATGGCCGCTTGATTACCAGAGGCAAAAATGTCTCAGCACAGAGCTCTAGTCAAGCTACATGGAACCTGTGGTAGGTTCATCTCCTCTGAAGTCCAAACCAACATCTCCTTTCCCTCTGGCTGACCATGGGATGCAGGAACCCAAAGCCATGAGCAGCAGGTTTCCAGGTGAAGAGAGAAAAGGAAGGCCACACCCGAGCTGGATCTTGGCTCAGCTAACTAGCCCTGGTATTCAGAGTGGGAAAGGGATGTCAACCCTTAGATGTCATCCCTTAGAGCAGGCTGTATCTAGTAGGTCCACTTACCAGGAACCAGGAGAAAGAGCCAAAGGGAGCCATTGCCTTTAAACACAACATAACCTGGCTTCTAGTAAATATGGTTCAATCTGCGCCCTAAAACAGTGACAGTAGTGTCTGCTCCTCTTCAACACTGAGACTGGGAAGAAGTGGAAGGACGAAAGCATTTCTTACCCCCCAACATCAATCATTGAGCTCCTAACTCGCTTCTCATGGTTCAAGGCTATTCTACCTGCTCCTGTTAAGACAATGGGTCCCCTTACCAAAGTGTGGGACTCCAGCCACCCCTCCTCCCAACCTTTGGGAGAGACGGACCACCCTCCCACACCCGGTTAGAACAAGGAGGCTAACGCTTTGTTTGGTCTTTGCTCCAGGGTTCCTATGGTAACCTTCCTTTCTCAGGCCTGGGCTCCTCATCTTTCTTTCTTGCTGGTCTTTTCCCTGAGGCCCTAAGCCTGAGACAATCTCTTATTCAGTGTAACCTTCAAAATCAGAAAAGAACCCACCTTGATGAGATTTTAAAACTGAATACCCACCCCTGCAGGGGGGGGCGGGGCGGTGCTGGCTCAGTCAAGTAGAGCATGTGACTCTTGATTTCAGGGTTGTGAGTTCCAGCCCCACATTGGGCTTAGAGTTTATTTAAAAAATAAAATAAAATAAATTTTTAATTAAAAACCACAGCTTTCAAACTCCTTTTCTTTTCTTTTTTTTTTTTAAAGGATTTTATTTATTTATTTGACAGGAAGAGAGAGAGAGAGAGCACAAGTAGGCAGAGAGGCAGGCAAAGAGAGAGGGGGAAGCAGGCTCCCTGCTGAGCAGAGAGCCCCATGAGGGGCTGGATCCCAGGACCCTGAGATCATGAGCTGAGAGGAAGGCAGAGGCTTAACCCACTAAGCCACTCAAGTGCCCCTCAAACTCCTTTTCAAATGTAAACCATGATAAGAAAGACATTTTACCCTGTGATCCAGGACAAAAGTACACAAAAATGGGGAGAAAGAAAAAACGATTTGTGAAAGAACATTTATTCTTACATCTTTCTGATATTTTTCATTCTTTTCTATTTCATTTAAAAAAAAAAATACTGCTCCAATCCCACAGTGTCGATTTCATGGGTTACTAATGGTCGGCAACCTGCAGAATAAGAAACATGGCTCCGAAGCACACGCTGTAATAAACACACCACCAGCACCATATAAAAAGCAGCATTAATAGCACACTGTCATCATTACTAATGTTGCTGAGTGCTCTATGTGTTTGTATGGATGTTACTGTCATTTCAATTAAAATCTTAAAATTGCTATAGGCCATAATACCAACTCTACTCTTAGTGTTCCAAGGAATTAAAAAAAAAAACAAAAAACCCTTACTTTTATTGAATTCATCTTAACTTCAAATTTGGTGATGATTTGCAACAGCAGCACATGCCTATGGCTAAATTTTCAGTTACAAGATTAGTAGTTATTTTGTAAGTTTCAACAAACATCTTTTACTCAGTGATGTTTGGTTTAGATCAAGTAAATCGATATGCTCATCTAATGGAGTTTCTCCCTTCTTCCTGTTAAATAACAGTAGTTCAAAGACTGGAAACATTTCAAGGATAAAAAATGGGGTTTGAAAATTGAAACGTGTGCCTTCCATAATAGATTCAGACCCTCAGCTGTCATATGAGGGAACCTCAAAGCCCTCCGTTCACAGCTGGGAGGATTCCTACCTTTTTTTTTTTTTTTTTAAATAAACACGCACCTACTGTTACTTAGGAGTAGGTAGGCCATCACACACGACCCCCCGAGACCCGATCCTGCACCCACGGCTGTGCGCACACCCAGGCGCGAGCGCCCTGCCGGCCCCACGCGTCATCTGCTGCACAGACAGATACAGGATGCTGGCCGATTGGAACCGGCCTTAACCTCTCCTCGCTCTCCTTCCCCAAATCAAAACCCACCATAACCACCGCGAAGAGCCAGGAAACCTCATGGCTTTAATTATTTCCGTTCCCCAATCTCCATGTGGCACACAGGACACCTCGTTTCCCTTTGGGCTTGTCGTCATCCTGCGAGGCGCATGGAGAAGAGAAAAGCACATGTCCCTTTCTGCGGAGCGGAGGGCGCAGAGCCAAAGCGCCAGCCTCAGGCCGTGCTCTTCCTCCATCTCTCCTCCCGCTCGGCGCGGACCGGAGGATCAGCCAGCTCTCGCAGGGGTTGAGAGTTGGCGCCACCTGGCTTTTTCAAGAAGAACGGGATCAGGAGGCGGCCGAGGTCGAAGACGCGGCGCGCTCCTCTGCACCGCGGGCCTGGGCGGTGTTTAGCAAGCCTTGGCGCGCCCTCCACTTCAAAGCCCCCGGGGCAGCCGGGCAGCTGGCAACCGCGCGCTACGGAAGGAGAGGCAATTACCCTGCCGGGAACTGAAAAAAAACCGGAAACTGATGTGAGAATAGCGGATTCCACACTTACGGCAGGTCCAATATAGAGAAATAACTGTGGCAACTCAAAGCATTATACATAAGCACGGCTCACTTTACACCTTGGTCACCTTTGGCTCGTTCGTAGCAATCACTTATTCTGTGCAAACTTCCTACGCCGACCCGTGGAAAAAGAAAGAAGACAAGAGAAACGGCATCCGAGGGTTCTGATCTCCACCCGATTGCGACATTGGAAAGAAGGCAGGTTCTTAAACGAATCTTTGGTGTCTCCGTTTGTTCACATGCAAGACGAAGAAAACGACGCCATCCATCACTGCTCCAAGTGACCCGTGTAAAAATAAAATGAAAAGCTGGGGAGAAAGTGTTTCAATGTTACCGTTGGAGTAGGAAGGTACAATAAAAGTCATAGTAAAAATAGTAATGGCCTGTACCGTTCAGTGCTCCATAAATTTGCACTGTTTGTGTATGTGTGTTTGGATAGAATGATTCCACAGAATGGCTGCTAATTGGAGGACACTGCTACAAACTGCTTTATCTAGAACCTGGACTAGTTATCAAAAGAATTTATCCACCTATGCGGCAAGCCTTTTAAAGGGTGGAATCTAGAGAAAGGTATGTTTGGAAACTGTAAAGGTTCTGTAAAACTGTATGTTTTTCCATGTAACCATGCAGGTAAACAAACACAGACATATGGATGCATACAATAGGTACACATTAAGTGCACGGATGAAAACATATACATGCATCGGAAATGTGGGTCTGTACGTATAACAACGACTGAGGTACAGCACTACACAGTTTACTGAAGACTTGCATTCACTTTTCATTTACTCCTAATATTAGGGGGTATTGTTAGTCCCCATCTTACAGATGAGAAGACCGAGGCTCAGAAAAATAACTTCTCCCAACTTTGGTTATATGAAGCTATAGAACCAATCATTTACTCTAATTCTGGGTCATTCTCATATTCAGCAAACATGTGATAAACACCTACTGTGGGCCAGGCATGAAAGCCTTGTGGCCACAAAGATTAAAGATTTATTTCACTGCCCTCAAGGAACTCACGGCTAGTGGAGAAGAGAAAGCAATTACAATCCTATAAAGCTCTGTAAAACTCAGGAGAAAAACTCTGTAATCAGCCTGGGGCTTGGTGAAAGCTTCCAAGAAGAGAACACAAAGGCTGAATCTTGAAGGGCAAGCAGCAGGAGTCTGATGAAGGAGGGAGCATGGTACCAGGCAACATGTGCAAAGACATGAAGGCAAAAAAAAAAAAAAAAAAAACCCACAAAAAAACTCAGTGTAGTTCAATAGAGCCAGCACTTAGCAGGTGTGAAGGGAAAGTGGTGAGAAAGGAGCCTATAAAAAGTTTTTGGGTTTTCCTGATGTCTATGGGGAATGCATAAAAGATTTAAAGTAGGGCAATGACATGATCAAATTGCATTGCATAAACATCACTCCTCGCTGCTGTGAGGACAGACTGGAGAGTATAATGTAGGAGAAATGATGGAATGATACAGGCAAAACTCACTGTCATTACTAGGCAGGAGGTTGTGGGTGGAGGATTTGAGCCATTTAGGAGCATCTGGTGACAGTTCCCAGGTAGCTGGCCTGAGCTTCTAATTGGTGGTGGTGTAGCTCACGGAGACAAGTATGGGAACAGACTCTGAGTGTACAGCAGGGACTAGAAATCCCATCTGTTTTGAGCGTAGTGGGTCTTACAAATCGAAGTCTGTCTACATGTAAATGACCTCCGGTTGGATATTCAGGTCTAGCATGCCCAGAAAAGGTCTGAATTGTAGACAAATATGTCTTTAACACCACATGAAATCATAGAATGATTAATAATAATTGCTAACATGCACTGAGTACTTGCTGTATATCTGGCATTATGGAAAGCACTTTTAATAGATTTTCTCATTTAATCCCCATAATGACCTCAGGAAGTCAGTATTATGATTACTGCTCAGGGAGAGGTTTTCATATAAGAAAAGGCCCAAAGAAGGATCCTGAGGATGATGTTAAGAGGACCTCTTTCTACAATATCGCACAGCTATAGCTGCAAAGAACAATTTACATTATCAGCCAGATTTATTTATTTATTTTTAAATATTTTATTTATTTATTTGTCAGAGAGAGAGGGCACAAGCACGGGGAGCTGCAGGCAGAGGGAGAAGCAGTCTCCCTGCTGAGCAAGGAGCCCAATGCCAGACTCGATTCCAGGATCCTGGAGTCACAACCCCAGCCAAAGGCAGAGAGGCTCAACCGTCTGAGCCACTCAGGTGTCCCTATCAGCCAGATTTAAACACAAGAGGCGACATGCTGACCTCCGGTTGGCTGAATTTTCAGCTCCGTCCTTTCTCTGAATGCCTAGGACAACATCCTGGAGTGGCTGTCTGGGCTGGGCAGCCCAATTCCACATGCCTAAGTCCCTGCTGAGGGAGATTCCCTCAAACCTGGTGCTATGTGGGGTTCTTTTCGCCCCCAAGTCATCAAGGTCCCCAGGAGGAAGGTGATAGAGGAAAAGTCAGTTTCAGTGCAGAGAAGCTGCCTGTCTCACTCCATACCCAGGAAAAACACATCACAACTGCTCTTTGAAACACTCTGGATTCCAACCAGGCGGCATCAGGCTAGCCAAAGTCAACCAGGGCCGGGCAGGCAGGAGGGAGAAAGTGCCCTAGACTTGATTTTTCAATGTGGCAGACAGTTCCCCAAGTCATTTTATCATATCAAGAGGTGCTCCCCCAAAGCAAGCAAGAACAGCTTTACTGTCTTATTCTTAATGGTGGATAATTTGTTAACTCCTCCCCAACTCACCCCCAACATTGGTAATTTGGGAGTTTGTTGTGTGAGGGGAAAGGATCAGTTGAATATAATTCTGAACATTGGCCTTATTCTATTATTTTGCCTCATTATTAAATTTGACTAGGGCTTATGTTGGATTCGAGACTCTAAAAACAAGTTAAGACTAGCTAACTCCTATACTCATTAGAGGGACCCTAACCTTTGTCCCAATGGGCCTTGAGAGCTCAAAGTCTCCTGCAACAGAGCTAAGCTTAAAGAACCACTGCCCAAGTAAAATGGTACTGACTTCCAGTTTTGCTTTAAATTCACCCTCCTGAACCCAAGACTATTATATTCTGGCTAAGTTATTCCTGGTTTGAATGAGAAAGTGGGGGCGAGGAATGTGGATGAATGGGCAGAACAAAGCATTCTAAAGAACTGACCCATGCTAGAAGCAGCCGGCAGTGGAGCTGGCTGGCTTAGTCAGTAGAGCATGCAACTCTTGATCTCAGGGTTGTGAGTTTGAGCCCCACGTTGGGTGCAGAGATTGCTTAAAAATAAAAATAAAAAAATCTTAAAATTTTTTTTTAAAGAACCTAATTGATCCATGCTCATTTAAACCTCTCTTGGAGACTGATGTACTCCCCTATTTGCAGTAACTTTCTTCAGGAAGTAGGAACTCTCTTCCTGAGCATGAAGCTAAGTTGAGCTCTCCAGCTGTACAATGTCGGGGAAATCAGCTCTCTGGGCTCCAGGATGAAAGGGCAGACGATTCTCTAAAGCACTTTGCTAGTTTAATATTCACTCAGTACTAATACAAGAATAAGAAGGGTTCTAGTGTTGACTCTTGTTTTTCCATCTGGTATGGGTAAGGTGTTCACTGTATAATCAGAGAATATAAGAAAGAAATTGGATTTATGAACAGATCACCTAGATTAAAAATTAATATATGTGTGTATATTACATATATACACGATAATATATATGTGTATATATTATTGATGTGTGAGTGTGTGTGTATATACATATATATTTTATATATATGTACACATACATACATGACAGAGAGAGAGAAATAGATCCAGCAAAATTGATTGGTCAAGATATGCAGCAGGTTGAAGGCAAAGCCAGGTCTAAAGTCCAGATTTTCGACCTACTTGTCAGGTAATTTGCCCACTGCTCTCTGTGTATAAGTTGTATAAGGCATCGGAACACTGGAAGATGTGATAAGATTCATGTTTAATCAGCTCCATGTGTGATGTATTTCCTTCCCCCACCATCATTAATATTGCATTAGAAAAAGATGCAAGTTTCTGGCGACAGCATGCTTCTTCTTTTAAATGGGAGCCCCAAGAATTTACCCCTGCTTTTAATACTTACCCTACATGTAAATTTGCTGAAGGAGAATATCATTTTTCAGAGGTGACAATAGGAATCCATTTAATGGGAGAAGCTAAAAGAGAGGAAATTATCCAGCTTGTCCTTCCCTTGAGGGTAATGTGAGGTAGTGAGCCCTGTGGGCACTAGGCAAGGGAAAGAGGTGCTTCCCCAGCTCCATTCCAGCTGTGTGCCCTGAACAAGTAACTACCTTTCTGGGTCTCAGTTCATCTTCAGAGAAATTCAGAAGCTGAACTAGATCACATGAATGACCCCTGACATTCTGAGATTTCTTCTTGAGAAATTCCTGAAGCAAACTGCCTGAACTTTCAGCCAGCTGTTCCCTGCCTCTCTCTGCCAAATAATTTTAAAAAACTGGGATAGTGGTCTATATAGTAGTAGTAGTAGTAGCAAGTTAAAGAAGAAGAGGAACTTTGCAACTAACTCTTGTTTAGACTGAAGTAAAAAAGTAGTTTGCAGGCTATTGCCTTCACTTAGTACGTTCAACATTCATTCAATAAATATTTAAGTGCCCCCTATTCGAGCACTGTACTAAGGCCTGGGGATTCAGGTAGTGTAACTTGACCACATTAAGGAAGCACTAACAGGAAAACGTGCTTTTTCAGATATAATGCCAAAAGCGACCTACAACCTCTGAATCTGATAAGGCCTCACTCTGCCACCACCGGCTCTGGGTCCTGGGCGAGTCAAGGCCTCCCCAGCCTGGCTTCTGCAGCCGGCCCGCCCATCTTCAAGGTTCCCGTCCTGGGCTACATTCAGTTCCTGAAAGGCTTCATTGATCGCCTCGGCACAGCCGCCAACTGCCTCCAGTGAACGCTACACGTCCTAGGTAACCCGAGCCCGAGGCTCCCTCCCATTTGGGGAGGAAAAAAAAAGATGGGGGTGGTGGGATCGAAAAAGGAAAGGAGAAAAATACTGAGAAACATGTTTTGGCAGGCAAGGCCTTCGGAGACTACCATATGTGCTCCATATTGAGCAGCCCCTGGTCTTTGATGTTTTTTCTGAAAGTAAAGACATTATTCTTTCTCAAACTGTGCCTAAGTACTACAGACATTAAAACAATGAGGCCAGAACGAGCGGACCGGGCCCTAAGTGTTTAAATCGTCCTTCACCCAAGTGCTCGCCACCGGTTCGCTCCCCAGCGTGCACCCCGGCAGCTGGCAGGGCTGCCGCCCCGGCCCGGCCCCATCCCCCGCTCAGGCCGGCGTTTGTCTGGATCCTGGAGCACCTTCGCGCCAAGTTCGGAAGTAAGCAGTTTCCCAAACGCCCGGCGCAAACTCCCCAGATGTTTCCTGCGTCACGGAAACGAGCCCAGGTTGGATCTGAAGCATTCTTACGACGGCGGATCACGGCCCCCCCCCCCCCCACACACACCCCGGCGCCCGCGAGCCCGGCTCCCCCCGCGAGGTGCGGCGTGCGCCCGGCGGCCTCCCGCACTCCCCGCGTTCGCGCCCACTGCGGCTCGCTGGGGAGAGGCCAACAAAGAGGGACACTGGAGGGGTGGGCATTTTATTACTTGCAGAATTGTGAATCACAACTGAAGATCCCTGGTAAATTTACACTCTGATCTTTCGGGAGCTTATTAGTCACTCACGCGCCGATTGTAAATTCCTCTCCTCCGTGCCTCCCTCTACCCACGGCCGGACACAACGGAGACCTTAAACGAGGGACCTAAACCCACTGGGGGTTCCTCCGGGAATGGGGAGGCCCGGGCGCTTCAACAGTGAGAGACCCAGAGAGGGGAAGTTCCCCACCGCGGGGCAGGAGGGTGGCGCGAACCCGGGACCCGCTCACGCGCGACGCCAGGCGTCGCAAACTGGGGTCCCTCAACGGTGGGCGGGACGAGGAGGGCTCCCACGCGGGCAGAGCAGCGCCCAAGCTCCCGCTGCTTCCGGGTCTCGGAAAACGCTTCCGGGGTGCGCGCCACGCGCCTGCTTTCTGCGCTGACGAATAATTACCAAAGGCCAAGGGGCGACTTATCGCCGAGACGGAACAGCAACGACCGACCGTGGCCGATGACGACGCCGGGGTGGGTGACACCAGGGCCCCTCTGAAGAGTCGCAGTGAAGTCCTAGTGCTGGAGCACGTCCACGTCTGCTCTCCGCCAACCAGAGAAGGGGATTCCTAGGGACTTAGACTGTCCCAGGGTTGCGTGAAGCGGGGAACCAGAGCGCCTGCCTCGGCATTTGCAGTCCCACCCGTGGCCCGGGGCGCCGCTTTACCCAGAGTAAATTCACTGGGTGCACGAGGGATGGCTTTTTTTGTGCTCTGGCCTCCAGGAAGGTCTCTGCTCCTGGTCATCTGGATTGAGTCTGACTCAGTCCTGTGGGCTCAGCTCACCTTGACCCTCGAGGGTGAGGAAAGGAGCACTGCCAGGCAGAGGTCACAGTGATGCGTGTCTGCAAATGGGACAGCTGGAGGGGGCTCCGTCGATGCCAAGAGGAGGGTTATCCAGGAGGAATCGGCTTGTGTTGGGGCACTGGGTTGAGATGTAAGAGCAGATCCTCGAGGTAATCTTGTATGTGAGCCTGAAATTAATTGAAAGGGCACAGGATACACACGCGTGCTTTTACTTACACTTGCTCTCAAATAATTGCCCCCTTCGAAGCATCCGTTTTGTCAACCAGGATCTATGGTCTGAGCTCCTACTGTGTGCTCCATATCTTTACCAGACCCTTTGGGAGGTACAAGGCCACAGAAGGCTCGGTTCTTGCTCATGAACCTGGCTCAGGACTGGGAATTAGTGAAAGAAAGGGAGTTCGCCCATTAGAATTACTTCTTGTGCTGCACTTTTTTTTTTCCTGAAATGATTCAAAGGCGCTGGAGGAGAATATAATAATGTATGCTTGGACTTCAGGCTCAGCTTTCTTTTTCTGACCCTTTCTCAGCCTGGCTTTCCCTCCTCAAGAGATTTGGAATTCCCCTTAAGGGGGTTGGGTGGGGAAACTGCCAGCCCAGGTAAGTATGGGAGCCACATGGTCTCCTGAATGCAAAAAAGGAAATCATCTCCAAATGCAACCAGGCAGGTGGGGGTAGATCGAATCTGAAAGGGAATGGGAAATCTGAATAACCCCCAAGGCAGCAGACTCCGTACCCAATGGTGAGGTGTGAGAAACAGTCAACATTTGGAGCAGTGGAGTCAGAAGGGTTTTGGCAGCTGTTAGATAACTTCCTGATCTACAATAAAGTTCATGTGACCGAGAGGATGTTTTCGGCAATTCTGTTGCCTGGCTACCTTCCTCTCTCTCCAAGTCTGCAAGTTTAAGAGATTTTTCTGGGTCCCAGTTGAATGGTGGTGCTGGCTGAATGCACGCTCTGGAAGGGGTCCTGGCAGACGGCAACTGCTCAGGTTGGACAGGTGCAGTCCAGGTCTCACTGATTTGTTGCCTCCCCAGCTCTCACCTGCAAGGTGACAGAGGCCCCTGTTTTGGAATGGGGAATCCAGGTGCCCCGCCCCCCCCACCCTGTTTCCAGCCATCAATCTATTTGTTCTGGACCCTACCCAGATGGTGCAAACTAAAGGTTTTGTTTTTTCTATGTAAAGTCCCAAGTGCCTTACTCCGCCCCAGGGTCCTCAGGCCACAACAGCCAAGTTTCTGCAAGGCCATCTTCTATAATTATTAGTGCCTGACCACTATGGAAATATACCCAAGATGTTTACTTTCTTTAGTGAAAAAAAAAAAAAAATGTAAAGGGAGCCCATGAGCTCTTCAAGACTCCACGGGAAGCATTGTGCATTGGGAGGGGCCCAGACACACCAACCTTAAACCTTCCTCTACCTGGGCGAAAGCTGGGAGAAGGAGTAGTGTAGCCCAGGCCCATGAGGCTTCCCACAGCCCAAATTTTTGGGTTCATCCTAGCAAAGGATCCTGCACCGCCAGTGGGGTTGTTGCCCCTCGTCCCTGTGGCCAGCTAGTCCTCACATCCTTCCCATCCCCAGAACACCTTGTCATGCACATGTGGACTGGCCCCCCACACCCAGGCAGGTGGGCAGGGGGCCATGCTCTCCTGGCATCACAGGTCTAAATTTGTGCACGGGTTCTGGCTTGTTTCGAGGGATCATCTTTTGGGTCTGTTGAATACGGGCTTCCCGGAAGTGTAGCTGGAGGTTATTGGAACTAACTGAAGAGTGATAGCAAGAATGCAAAAATCAAACCTCGCCACCGGAGAATGTAAACAAGGGCAAGATCTAGAAACTGCCAGCCCAAGTAAGTATGCAGAGGGAAGGATTTGAAATTTTCAGAGTCGCTAGTAGCTGGTGGGGAGCGGAGGGAGGGAGCCTAGCAAGCCATACCTCCCGTGGGAAAGGCAGCTGTAAGTTTTGTCACATTTCTGGAGTTTCTATAAAGAAAATGCATCTCCCCCCCCACACCCCCACCAGGATGAATAAACAAATGCACAAGGATGAGGATCCTCAGGGCTAGGAATGGCACTTTCAAACCCCTTATTTGGCAAATGTCCTGGTTTTGCAAACGCAGAAACAAACTCCGTGAGGCCAAGATGCTAGCTGGAGATCACAAAACCAGTAAGTCCAGAAGCCAGGACCCAACCCAGGTGTACCTGGCCACAAAATGCACAAAACACTTGCCTCCCACAGGGAGGTCAAGAGGGATCTTAGAGACTTAATTCTCCAGGAGTCCACAATCTGTCCAGACTCCTGATGGATGTGGGGGGTGGGGTTGGTCATTCTTAGCAAAGGAGAAACTTACCTTAAACCTACTGCTGGGGAGGAATTAGAGGTAGTAAGTCAGTATGCCAGGAGTGGCTCCCATTTTCTGCCAGCCATAAGCACGAATAGTCTAGTCATTTCCTATAACTGCTTTCCAGCCCCATACAACTACAAACCCTGGAGCTCAGAGCCCACCCGCATGTACCTCTTCGCCTGGCAGGGAGTGGATGCTGGAGGAGCAGCCGTGGACTTGGTCAGTGGTGCAATCCCCTGGTTCACGGCCATCATGCCGAATCCAAGCTGCCCTGGTTTCTTCATTTGGATCCATTTCTTTTTGGTCTTGGCTTAAAAAATCAGTCTGGTCACTAATAACTGTAATAAGAGCACTCTGGCTCAAGTCACCTAGAGTGGCCTGGAGCCCAGAGGCTCCCCTGGGGTGCTGGGTGGCAGCTGCTGGTGCCCTTCTGTATTGGTGGGGGAGGGTCTCCACCTGACATACCCCCCACCTCCCAGGGCTTTTCTCACCTCACTCCCTGCTGCCACCTCCCACTGTCCCTACCCACCACCAGTGGATAGAGCCTTGCTGGACACCAAACCCACTTGAATGTGCCCTTCCCACGCAAAAACCCCCGGAGATACTGAGCAAGGGAACTGGGTTTGAGAAACCAGTGGAGAAACCCAATGGAGACAAACAAGCTTTAGCTTCGGTCACTGGAAATTCAGGCAGACTTCCAAACACCCTTCCAATTTTATGTACAAGTATTTTCCTTTTTCTTTCCCTCTCTTCCTCTAGTTTCCTGTTCTTTTAATATCTCTTTTGAGTTTATTGATTTTTTTTTATTTATTTATTTTTTTTTTGAGTTTCCAGACTGCCAGTGTCTCTGAGGGGAGAGGAGATTTTGTACTTGAGTCATGCCATTCTGGTCAGAGGAGGGAAAACCAAGTTCAGTTCAAATTGGCAACCTAATCCTAGTCTCAAGGTCAGGCTCTTCAGTTGGTGTTCCTAAACTCCTGTGTGGTGCCACTAGCCATAAGCAGCAGCAGAAACTATGGCAGAGTATGCTAGAAGAGAAATACATGAATGTGGTACAGCTTTCTTAACTTGATTTGTACTAGTCTGCCATCTGCCTTGTTTGTCACCACTGAGCTAGGTAATCAATAGTTGTAAAATAAAACCAGGGGGAGGATGCAGAGAGTCTTAACTAGTTGGCACTTAGGAAATCACCATCATCTCTGCCTCTCCCACCACAATTGACTATAAAGTGAGTTAATATTCCCTGATAGTTTTTTGTTTTTTTTTTAATCTTATTCAATGACCACTCATTTAGCTGCCTCCAGGTTTGGAAGGGTGCTCCAGGGGCAGTTGCGGTCTAGAGATCTTAGATTAACCAGAAATTCGGGAACTGCATCTGATACCCCAGAAATTACCTTCCATGCTCAAAGGGAACAGAGGGCTCAACAGGAATGGATATAGCTTTAGGGACTCTTCCAAACAATTTGTCTTGAATACCCACCTGGAATCTGTGTCCCATGCAGCAACTGACCAAAAGAGGAAAATGTGGGTATCTTGCTCTCTAATGCTCCTTGGCCCAACATCAGGAGAGTAAAGAAGAAGGAAAATGGGGAAGTAAGCAGACAATGGAGAGGATCTAGACTAGGACCGTGTCTGTGTAGGAGAAGAAACAGAAAAAGCTTCCCTAAGCAACTCCCAAACCACAATTGCCTACCCTCACACCCCCAGGCCTGTGCACTCTCCTTCCTTGCTTTCTGGATTTGTCTGTTCTTTCTCACCCCTCCTATCTTCTGCAGATGCCTCAGATCCAAAGTCTAAGGCATTTTCTCGAGTGTGAGCAAGCAGTCACCAGAAGCCTCTCTGTAGATGGAAAGCCCGTGACATCAGGAAGCAAAAACTGAACCAGTGCTGAGAGGTGGGTGCGCCAATAAGAACGTTTGGGTGGTGGAGCTACTAGGATTTCACTGCCAAAAGTTGAACCATGGGTGTCCAGAGCCCACACTCAGTCCTCCCCCAGCTTAGGGGTAGGTGGTCTCTTTTGCTCCCTGGACAAACTCTGGTCCTGACAAGTGGAGAAAGGTCTGAGGTGTCACTTGGAAATTAGGAACTAAGGTATTTCCTTTCTTGGTCTCCCCAGGCTGCAAAGCCCCAGGCTGAAGGCGAGTGCTTTGGGACCAGTTTAGTTGTTATTGGCAAGAACAGAAAATCAGATCCAGTGAATCTGAGTTTAAGTCTTCTCAACCCTGGTGTGATGGGGCGAGAAGAGTGACAGTGAGGGACATGTATGTGACAGACTCTGGACTCCTCTGGTTGAGTAAGAGATTCCTGCTAACTTGGACTTTGTCATGAACATTTTGGAGGAATGGGTATAAAGGCGTTACAGCTTAAAATGGTGTTCAAAGCTTCAACTCCTTGGATCTGGATTTTCCATCACTTAAATCGCTCCCTGGGAATATACATTAGAGGCTCACGGAAGGCAGCTCATCTCCCTCTTCAAGGTCAACAAGAGACCTGGCCCAGGCTGCAGGACCTCTCATGGTGTCATCAACTCTCAGGACATTGCTAGAAGCAAGAGCCTGGTAGTAAGGAAGCCTGGAGTTTGTTTGGATGCACAGATCTATGGCTCTGGCCAGGTCCTCCCTCTCTGCACCTCAGTTTCCTTGCAGGCACACAAGGTGTGGAAATACTCCTCTTATGGTTTGTGAAGATTAAACATACAGCCTGTAAAATGCTTGACACGTAATAGGCTCTCATTAAAAGTAGTAATTTCTCCCATGTTCTAGACGTAGGAGCAGGCAGATTTTACTACTACTCTATTTAAAAAATTTTTAAAAATCAAGTAAGCTCTATACCCAAGGTGGGGCTTGAACTCACTACCCCCAAGATCAGCCAGTCACCCCTACCCCTCTTTTCTTGATGGAAGAACTGAGGAGAGGTCCTGGAAGAGTAGCAGGGGACCACCCTTAACTTCCCTGACTTCTCAGATTAAGCCCCATGGACCACCGGCCTCAGTCGTGCTATGGTGGGGAACTCCCAGTCCCTCCCCACACTCCAGCAGTACCTTCTAGGAGCCCAGTCCCAAGCCTAGGTGAGCGCCAGAACCTCGGTGCCTAGTGCACCAAATGGAGCCCAGTCCCCTGTAACTGGTCTCTGAAAATCTCTTGTGGTGGATGGAGGTCCCTATGCGCAAGTGACTCCAGTTCATTTGACAGCCAGAGGGCAAGTAACTCCTGCTGCAAAGAGTGGTGGCTTCTCTTGGCCAGCCTTTCTGCTTTGTGCTTTCCTCCAGAACGTCGTTACAGTTACACAGACGCGGCGCAGGGGTCTAATTTAATTTCCCCCACCCCACCCCCACCCCGGGCTCAGATTTACGGAGCAACCCCAGATTCTCAGAGCTGCTGCAAGGCTGCTGGAGCGGGTGAGGGTAGGGGGAGCGTTGCGATTTGCCGTGTCAGAATCCCTTAATGTCCAAATGCTACCCGTTGGGCCTGGAGCTCCAGAACCGAAGGCGGGGAGGTGGTGGTTATTATACGGGACAGGCCGTCCTCCTTGCTTAAGGCCAACAGGCAGGGCTTGTTCTTTTAAAAACCGCCCATCTAGCCTCACTCAATCACCAAAAGCCAAAAGAGTCCCCAAATCTCCAACCACCCCCCCCAGAAACGCCCCCGCCACACCTGAGGGCCTCCAACCAGGGGCCTCCACCAGCGCCGCCTTATCAGGGTTTGGAGGTAGATCCCAGAGAGCCGAAAAGAAGCCAACCGCCCCACGCGATGAGAGAGCGATATTCATTGCCATCACCGGGGGAAGGTGGATGATCTGGACCGGTCGCGGGAGGGCTGGCTTGGTGCATGGAAGTACTTAGCAGGTTCAGTGCTATTACTGCCTAACAGGGTGTGAAAAGTAATATGAATGTGAAATAGTGTGGGAAAATGGAGAGGTTCCAAAGCAGGCGGCGAGACCCCTCCGCCGTCTGGCGGGGAAAGCTCGGAGTCCATGCTGCCTCCTGCGTGGCGCCAGGAGGCGCTGTTCCGGGCCTGGGACCACTGGGGGAATTTGTGCGGGAGGAATCAGGGACCGAACGAGGGGGGCGGGGCGCACAAAGACTACTACGGAAGGGGTGGGGGTGTTGGGGGCCAAGCTGGCAGCATAGAGGAGGAACCCCCCATAAGTAAAGTCTTGAGGGCTCTCCGTTCGTGGCCGCCGAGGTCGACACGAGGCAGCTTCTTGGAACTTCACCACCTCTCTATTAAATGTACCGATAAAGACTGACTTTTTACTTATTTTTTACTCCTTCTATGACACAACCTATCGGTCGACTGAGTAAAGCTGACAAGAGGTATGTGAGAGCTTACTGCAGGAGGTGGGAGCGGAGGTGAAATGGCAAGGTCCTAGTTGATGGAGATTTCTCCAATCGATTCCAGATCGAGAACGCACAAACCTCACAAGCATCCCCACACACACTACGTCCTGAAGACAAGGACTCCGTGGTCTGACAATAATCCCCCCACCCTGGCACACGGAGAGATTCAGACTGTTCTACCTCCCAGGCCTCAGCAATCCCTAACTGCAGGACGCCCAAACCACAGACCGGCGACAGGGGGAGACAGACCACAGGCCGCGCCCTCGCGCTAGGTTGGAGCCCAAGCGCTTTGTCCTGGGGCGAAGGCAGCGCCCTCCAGGAAGGCACTAGGGCAGAGAAGGCCTGGGACCAGGGTCTCCCCAGTACAGCGGCGAACTACATCTCAACCCCCGCTCCAACCCCCCACCTCCGCCCCTCGGAGCCGTGCTCTGGACCGTCGCCAGGTGTTCTCCAGGCGCGAACTCCCTCTACTACCACCAAGCAATGACTCTGCACGCAGGGCCCGTCTGGCTGGAGTAGCACTCGCGGCCGGGGACACCGAGGGGCGAATGCCTCCCTTTGGGATAGGTGCCACTGCATTTGTTGGGCGCATTGTCAATTTGGAACCGCGTGGCTGCAGTCTCACATTTTCTGCATTCAGGGCCTGGTGCCGGAGAGATAGCCGGCCTCCCTCTTGAGAACGTTTCCCCAGACCAGACTGCATGGAACAGTTCGGTGACGGTGTAGTTGGCTGCAGATGGTACCAGATTTGGAACAGACCCCCGGAATATCCTAATTCACTAGTCCTAAGGCGTATTCAAGCATTGGTGGCCGCGGTCACCCGGGTTTTCTCATGCAAATCCCAGCCAACGTTCTAATTGTAAATCAAAGTTTCAGGACCTGATTTTGAGAGGGGCGCTAATGAAAGAGGAGGGTAGGTAGGAGTGTGTGTGTGTGTGTGAGAGAGAGAGAGAAAGGGGGGGGAGAGAGAGAGAGAGAGGGCAGATAGAAGCAAACGCTCACACGGCGGGAAGGTGGGGAGACACCGGTATGGGGGGGCCGCGTCCGCCCGCATAAAGCCCTCGCAAGTCTCCAGCCTCAGGTTTCTATCCTCGAGGCCTGAACTTCCCGAGTCGGGCTCCGCATCCCTCGTTCCCGGGAGCGGGAAGGACAGAATGCGTGGCTCGAGGTGGAGTCGTTGCCTGTGGCCCCAGCGCTGGGAAAAGCCAGCCTCTGTCCCGGGCCTCCTCCGAGGGCGCGGGCAGTGGGACCTGAGCTCGCAGCTCCTCCCTCCGGCTGCGCGCGCCCCAGCCCTGCGCCTCGGGCCTGGCGGCTGCCGGCCAAATCCCCTTTCTTTCCTGCCTTCCCCAGTGAGCTCACTTCCTCCCCGCGCGGCTCCCTTGCGTCAGCAGGAACCCGCTCCTGGGCCCGCCGCAGCCGCGGGGCGCACGGGACTCGCGCCGCCGCGCCTTCTCCGCGCCCCTGGACTTTCTTGGGGCGACGTCCCTGAGCTGAGAGAAGTCCTACTAGCAGGAAAGGAGAGGTCGAAACTTCTGCGAAGACAGGAAATGGCTTGATTCGTGGCCAAACTTAGAGCGCGGGCAGGAGCGCAGAGAGAGCGAGGCCCGGCCGGGGAGATCCGGCGTGATAACCCCTTGACTCGGGCCCAGCAGCCTGTGTCTCTCTGCTTTCCTTTTTTCTCCGCCCTCCCCTTGTCCACTTGTTTCTCCTTTAGTTTTCACAGGTGTTAAAAAATTCATATACCGGCGCGTTTAAAAAGCAATTTCGCATTTTAAAGTCGGCAGCAGCAGAGGGAGAATTACAAATAGGATTGGATTTAATTAGCTGGTAATTCTCCTCTCATGCCCCCATAATTAAACAGAGATTCTAGAGCTGCTTCAGGGCTCACAAGTGATTATTACAAGCATATTTTACATTTACATTAAAGTGCTGTCCCCGGGGTGTAATCCAAGATCTGGCTCCATTTATTCGGTTTTCGAACCTGAGCCCCGAAGCCAGAACATTGCTCCCCAGCTACGTTGTGGGATGGCTTGTGGGGGCTGCTGTTTAGTTCCTTGGCTGATTTTTAATATTGTTCAGTTCTGTTTCCGGGGCGTCAGGAAAGAGAGCCGAAGGCTGGGGGAGCCTTCAACGTCAGATCCCACCGAGAATTCACGCCAAAAGAATTAAAAACAAAAACAAACAACAACAAAAAAACCTTTTAAAAGCGTGAAATTGTGCAAAGCCCAGAGCCACCTTGGTGGTTCTCCACCACGCACAGAGGGGGCACATCCAACCCAAGTGCGCGGGATCTTCAGCCCCAACAGCGGACCGGATCTGGTCACTCTACGGGTGGACTCTATTTCCCTATAGAGATCCGGAAGCCCCGTTTCGTGACTATTCAATCTCTACTCCCGCGATCTCGTCTCCCCCATTTCATCTTTTTCTGCCGCAGCGATGTACCAACTTTCCTTCCTCAAGAATTCCCTGTGAATCGTCGCTAGTTCCCTAACCGAGCCACAGCCTCTGTCCAGGGACACAGCCCTTCCCGAACTCCAAAAAGGCACTGGAGAAGGCCTGGGACCGCGGCCTCCCCCGTGCAGCGTAGAACTGCGCCCCCCCAAACCCCAACCCAACCCTCGCACGCTCACCTTGGGACTCCGCGGTGCTAGCTGTCCCCCACCCCGCCTCCACCGCCTGACAGTTTCCAGGCTCCCAGCGAAGCGCGTGTCCGTGTTGTCACCAGATCCACGAAGGCTTTTGATGAGAGCTGCTTCCCTTTTGAAAACACCATTCCCTTTCCCCAAGAGAGAAGAATCTGTTCTCCTGGACTGTCTTAAACACACACATACGAAAAGTATCTGTGTTGTGAAAACATCAGCCTTTAATAATTGTCTTGGAGTCGAGTAAAGACTTTCAGGAAATGATGGAGATAGGCCTGCTCGAGTAACCCATCCCCCAGATTGTCGTTTCTCTGGCTACCTCTTCTCTTGCCTGGCCCACTACATCATTTTTTCTTTTCTGAAAAACTGTTCTTTCTGCGACCTCCTTCTATTTATGCCTTTATCTTAAAAAAGAGATCCTGGAAATAACCACCTAACCGGAGGAGAGGAACTCACCACTCCCAGTGTCACTAATTAGTGGCACATGCTGGCTAGGTACCAGGAGCGTCTTTGAGCCTGCATCTTCTCATCTGGAAAAAAATGGCCAGAACAGATAAACTCTCAAGGTCTATTTCCAGTCTTAAATTCAATACTTTTAAGAAAAAAAAAAACTTCTTCTTACTTCCGAATGAGTTGTGTGTGTGTGTGTGTGTGTGTGTGTGTGTACGTGTATTTCCAGTAAGTGTTCTATCCAAGATGCAGATGAAGAGGACATTTTAAACTTCTAATGTGCCTTCTTTGGCTGGTTCCTCCCAACCCAGCCTTTCTCGCTGCACATGGAAAGAGAACACGAGGGACAGGCCTCCAGAACACAGCCACCATCCAAGTCCACTTATGGTCACATGATTCATTAGGAACCTTAATCTTCCTCTGACCTGGCCAATTCAAGCACCACCAGTGAAACCTCATAAAACCAGCCAAGAGGCTGGCCAACATATGCATGCTCTAATTAGAGTTATTGTGGGCCTTTGGCTTCCAGTCTGATAAACAGCTCAGACGGTTGGGGGTCCTTTTCACCAACCGATGCCCTTTGGTCCTACAAGGGCATTAGTTGAACTCAGTGGGTGATCTGAAAGCTAATCCCCTGAAAGCTAACCACAGCCACTAGGACTGAAAGCTGGCAGTGGGTCCCTAAGAGGGACAGGCAAGAGTCTGTTCAAAGGAGGTAAAGGGAATCAGCAGTGAGCTTTTCTTATTATTGCTGCATCTAGTTTTACTATTGAGAGAGAGGGAGGAGAAGCTCAAAGTGAAAGAACAGAAATTTTTAACATTTATACACTTAGCAACTCTCTCCCTGAACACACACACACACACACACACACACGCTCGGAGTAATGACTACAATTTATTTTTAAAAAAGAAGGTGAAGATGCTTCCAACCCCATTTACAAGGATAAGGGAAGGCGTGGTGAGGAGGAGCGTGTGGGCTTGAGTCAATTTAGCAACCACAATTCTGGCCAGGTACCAGGAAGTCACAGAACACCCTAGATAGCAGACCTACCTCCATCCCTGGCAGGGGACACGGTGCATAGTACTTTTTCTACAAAGGGTGTTCTCTGCTCCACCCACATCTGACTCTGCAACAGAGGATGGTCAAGGTCAGTCACTGCCAGCCAGCAAGACCTTTGACCTCTCTCAGAACCCGCACTGATATAACTGAAGGCGTGCTGTATAGCAAGCAATCAACTCTGGCTTTATCTTCATCTCTCCTTGAATTGTAAAGGACAAAATATCTAAGGTCTCTCAAGTCTACATATGCTTACTTATTATATTGCCAGAATTATCTGTTGTTTGTAATACATGTCCATGTCCCAATCCCTTTCCCCATTATTTATAACCCATTCAAGATATCTGTAGACTAGGGGCACCTGGGTGGCTCAGTGGGTTAAGCCTCTGCCTTCGGCTCAGGTCATGATCTCAGGGTCCTGGGATCGAGCCCCGCATCGAGCCCCGCATCGAGCCCCGCATCGAGCCCCGCATCGAGCCCCGCATCGAGCCCCGCATCAGGCTCTCTGCTCAGCGGGGAGCCTGCTTCCTCCTCTCTCTGCCTGCCTCTCTGCCTACTTGTGATCTCTCTCTCTCTCTCTCTGTCAAATAAATAAATAAAATCTTTAAAAAAAAAAAAGATATCTGCAGACTAGAACAAGGCAAAACCTCCCTTACAGTAGGAGGAAATTTACTTATTGGATGCATAACAATGTAGTCCTTTCCAATTTGCGTTCCAATGTGTTTGCCTCAAAAAATGAGGAGCCACATCCCCACAACTCTAGAATGTTACAACCTCACTCTTTCTGCTTGCTGTCCTTCCTTCCCTTCTTCCCTGTTTCTTTATTCTTAGGACTCAGCCACAGATAAAAAAAACAAAACAAAACAAAAAACCCAGTTTGTTCTGCATGTGCCCCATCTTCTCTTTCCCAGATACTTTTAATTACAATCAGGAGGCATCTTACACCCTGGCCAGATTGTATTTGGTGAGAGCCTCTTTTAAAATTCTTCAAAGCTTCCAGGGATCTTCCCCCTACTGCCAAACCCTCCAGACCAGCAAAATGGATACAAATGGGGTAATTTTCATCATTCTAGATCCATAGAGATTATATTCCTATTTGCTTTTCTATGCATTAGGAAGCTTGGGAAGGTTGTTCAAGAGATGAACAATGGGAGAAGCACCTGGACAGATATTGAAAGAGAGACTATTCACACGTACATTTTGTAGATTTTTGAACCATGAGAATTACTGCCTATTCATTAGAAATTAATTTGATCAGGATATATATGAGAGAGGTTAGATGTTAACTATATTTGGAGATAATATCACCTATTAGGGAGGAGGGTCTAAAGGAGATCTAGAAAAAACATGAAATAAACTTTCTGTTTTGCTTGGTTGGTCATAAGCTAGAACTATGACTAGAAAATAATATTTTATGCAGATTTATGCAGAAGTATAAAACTTTAGGTGAGGCAAAATGCACACTACTCCTCTCTTCCAATATTTCTGTCCTATTCCCAGATGTGAATATATGTCAATTTAAAGCTATTTGCTACTCAAGTTAAGTCAGGTTTTACTGGGAACACAGACTGGCTGAGCCCTCAGTCCTAAGTACAAAGGTTAAGCTAGAACACAACTGTAAAAGGACTGATGTTTCCTAATAGACACTTGAAAATGGACAATTTTCCTCTTTGTATGAGGAGGACAAGATCCTTTCCTAGAAATGGCAGACCCTCAGTGGCTCCCCCTCCACGCATATCCTTTCACTCATCTGAGGGTGGGCTAAACACTTTGCCCTAGGATGTCTGCCCCTTTCCCTAAGCTTTAACCAGGTGTAAAAGTTTTTATTAGGCAAATTCTACTCAGGAAACAATGTTTTAAGCCTAAATCAAAACAAGGAGGGCATAAATTCCTTTAGTGATGTTAGCACAATCAACCCAATTCCCCTCTAGGTCATTAGATGGCCCTTGAATCCCAAAAAGACTTGGAAGTTCAAACTGCTGTGTCTTTTAAAAAATAAGCAAACAAACAACTGCACCCGACTAGGGGATGCAGGTCTTCAGCTAACACTAGTGTTTACATCTCCTGCAGTTTTCCCTGTTGCATAGTCCCTGCTAGTAAACAACCTAAAGGGATCTCGTGGCAAAGGTCAAATTGCAAAATTACAGGGACTTTTAAAAAACTCTTACTTGGGGGTGCCTGGGTGGCTCAGTGGGTTAAAGCCTCTGCCTTTGGTTCAGCTCATGATCTCAGGGTCCTGGGATCGAGCCCCACATCTGGCTCTCTGCTCAGCAGGGAGCCGGCTTCCCCATCTCCCTCTGCCTGCTTCTCTGCCTACTTGTGATTTCTCTCTCTGTCAAATAAATAAATAAAATTTTAAAAAAATTCTTATTTAAAGGTATGCTATATAGAAAACCACATGGGAGAATAATCTCACTTCTACTCACTTGTGTTAATAAACAAATCCTCCCCAAACACAAAATCATATCACCTTTTTCCACGAAAACAGGTGGTTAACTATGTGATTTCCAAAGAGGTACTCGTATATTGGAAATTAGGAGAGATTTCAGAAGACGGACCAGAAGAGAGAACTGGTCAATGTGAAACCCCAAAAGGTGGCATTTGGGGAAAAGGGGGGGCAGGAAGGAGAAAGAAGGGAGTTGAAAGAGCCTTTGGTTTTCCCAGCTGTTTGCAGAAGTTGGAACATATGGAGCTAGGGTTTTCCAAAGATGACAAGGGGTAGAAAATAAAATTGTTTTTTCCCCAAGGCAGGCCTTTCCCCCAAATAAAGATACATCTTCAGGCTGGAGACATTTTTTTCCTTCCAGAGGGAATGAGCAGAGGTCACTTAGAACCAATTCTCATCATTTAGTGAAAATAACAGAGTGATTATGGAAGCAACAGAAGGAGTCAAGGTGTTCATGCTAAAAAAAACCAAGATCAGGCCGGCCCGGAGTGGGGATATCCAAACCGGTTCTTCATATTTCACGTTTTATAGACAGAATTTTCCCTAAAGGATATACTTTCATTAGGTCATAAATGCACCAACAGAGGGGAGGGAGAGAGAGAGGGAGAGCAGGTAGGAGGATGTGTGTGTGTGTGTGTGTGTGTACATGCACGCGACCGTCTGGCGGGGGGAGGGGGGGCGCGGGCCTGCAAGTACCTCGACGGTGAGAGGTAGGGTCCAGGGACGGCCGTGTGTGCCACCCCGAGGGCAGAGTTCAGGGATGGTGCTAGAGACCAACCTCGGTGAGGCTTCCTAGGGCTTCTGCTTTGCCTTTTTAGTTCTCACATTTCCTTTGGGTTTCACGGAAGCACCTAATTGCCCCAAGTCCAAGTACTTACTTGCCTAAAGGCCACAAGAAGGGGGATGGGGGAGAGAACCGTGTTTTTTCAAAAGTTTGTTAACAATTTAACTCGGGGAAGACTTTCGGTTGGGGCCTCAGTATCTGAGCCTAGATGGCAGGGAAACAGGTTGTCTGAAGACTTTTGATTCTGGCTGGACCTCATTCATGGGCTGGAGAAGTTTACCTCTCTCAACACCCAAGGGATGCGACTTAGTGCTCTGAAAGGCGAACGCTCGCCCTGTCTGGGCTCCCTGTTGCCGCCAGGAGAGAAGGCTGCAGACCCGGAATCGCCCTGCCCCAGCTAGATAAGCCACGTTGGCTTCTTTCAGTGCATTTCTTAAAAATGAGTCGGAGTTATGCAATCAGCATAGTTAGCCTCTATCGAGTCCTGGAGAATATTTAAATCCACGGCACTGGATTTCACGCCTACAAGTCGGTAGCAGTTTCGAAATTATTGTAAAACACCGCCCGGATGATATATTGTCTGTCTAGGCCAGATTAGCAAGAGACGCACGCATATTCGAGGTTTAAATCACACGCTGAAAATGCGATGTTTCAATAGGGATTTACACGTGACAGAAAAACTGGAACAACTCACTATTTCTCTTTTTTGATTACCTGTTTCTAAAGAAAGCATTGGCATCAAGGACGAGTTAGGGAATGTGAACTAAAAGGCACGCAGGTCGCCCAATCACAGTTCGTCGTAGTTCAAGGAAAACTGCCTTTAATTGACACCGTGTATATGCCTCTGCTCCTCTCGAGCTGCCCCCAAGAGTATTTATTTCTAGGGCTGGAAACAAAACAACTAACCCGGTCTGCCGCGTAAGAGAGCGCTCCAAGATGGACTGCCAGAGAAAGGCATTTTGACCCCGATGGAAATTAGTCATATTGACAGACGCCCAGGGAAGGTAAATTACCCAGCGCGCTGACGTTATGCAGAAGCGCGCCCTGTTGCGACTCCGCCGCAGCGCTCAGGGGCCAGAGGCTCCCAGTTGGTTTCCCCAGATTCCGACAAAGCCCATCTTTGCTTCTCTGGGCCTGGGATTTCAGCGTGAAGGCACGGAGAGAGCGGTAAAAAGGTGCCAGCGAAACAGGCGAAGAGAAAACCAGAAAAAGTAGTGGGAAAGAGAAGTGCTGCGCCATAGCGCAGGCGATCCGTGGAACCCAGAAGAAAACGAGCAAAATCCGCAGGGGAGGGAGTGAGGGAGGAGGCAGGGGGGGAGAGGACTGCGGGGCTCTGGGCTCCCAGGTCCGCCACTTGGGAGGTCCCAGCCCCAACCCAGGCCGGGCCAAACGTTCCCCCGGGAGGCTCGCCGCTCGGGCGGGGTCACAATTACACCTCGGCTCCAGGCGGGGACTTAGAAACCAAGTGGCGGGGGCTGCAGTCTGGAAGCAAGGCCCTGCGGTCATCAGAGGGGGGCCGGGCCAGTGCGCAGGAACTTTTTACAAGGCGTGTGGGTACACGGAGGGGGGGAAAAATCAAAATAAACCGCTTTCATCCAGCTTGGGCCGTGAAAATAAAAGCTGCCTTATAAAGGGGGCGAGCGGGAGTTTTGAAATTTAGTGTGTGTTTTGCTTTTATATAAAGAGTTTTGTGGTTTTACCTGATAACCTAGGGGGAACTGTGACGGAAATAACTGCTAGATTTTTTTTTTTTTTTTCGGAAGAGGGCTGCAATAGGAATTCACAGGTTTCTCCCAAATCAGCTTGTGTCCCAGGACTGCAAACAACTGCATACATCCATATAGATCATTACAAACTGGGGACAATACCTGCGTGACCGGATTATTGTTGACGTAAAGTGGGATCTAGTGGTCCCACCTTCTTTTTAAAAGTGTCTTTAAAACTGAGTCGGCAGAGGAGGCGGAATGGAAAGCGTCAAATAGTGTAACATCTCATTTTACTGGCGACTGAACCGGAAGACTTCTCTAAGAGTAACCAGCTCAGGGCGCAAAGAGCAGGCGAAATTCGCCGGGCCGCTGCAGTGAGGGCGTCCAGCCAAGCCAGGGCTCTGGCCCTTGGCGCAAAGGAAGGGCCCCGACCGCCAGCCCCCTCCAGGGCAAGGCAGGGCAGGGCTGGGGGTGGTGGAGGCGGCTACCTCCTCCTGGACTGGGGCCTCACGTCTGCGGTATTTTTAGCTTTTCTCTCTGTTCCCTAGAGGCTCTTTTGTAAGCCGAATGGAGGCTCTCCAAACTGCCCTCACTGGGATGGGGTGTGGGAGTAGGTGGAGGCGACTGCACGGGGATTTTGAAAGAAAAAAAATATATATACATTTAAATTAAAACAAAACTCTCTAGGTTTTTGTCCTTACTGCCTTTCCCTCTTTCGCTCCCCCCACCCTCGCCGCAGCCCAAGTCCGTGGGAACACGCCACGTTCCATAATTAAGTGGACCATGGGGGTAAGGATGGGTGGGATCTAGATATTCGTGCAGAATCGGTGTCGTGTGCCTTCCTTTCTGCCTTTCATCCCCGCTCTCCCGGCCACTACGGCTCCCCCGGAGCCGGCCTGGGAAACCTCCGGAAGGGAAGGGAGGAGGGGAGGAATCTCCGTTGCCTTCGAGGAAGCAGGGACACGCGGCGTTTGTTTATTTTTTAAAATAGAGGTTTAAAATAAGTCTAAATGTTTTTGCAACGGAGTTTCGAGCCCAGCGTGTGCCCAGGGATGCGAAACTCGGGACCCAGACTCACAAATGGACGGATGTTTATTGCACAGAAAGCCGGGTCTCGCTGCGCCCCCTCTCACCTGGAAGATGCCTTAGTCTAGCTTCCCGGCGGAGGCCGGAGCCAGGACTTTCCCCATCCCGCTTCTCCCCATCGTGGACCAGGCTGAGCCCCTGCTGGCTCCTGTGGCTCGCCTTCACCCCACTTCCCGATCCCCGCAGACAGCTCCCGCCCCCCCGCCCCACCTTCTCAGGCTCGGCGCTGCCCCTCGAAATTGCCCAGGCTGGCGGGATGGCGCTGCGCTGTGGAAAACTGGGGAGAGAAGCGGCAGCCCAGCGCCGGTGCTCTCTGCTTCCGCCTTAGGTTCAATCCTCTCCCCCCCACCCAAGTCCGCCCCACAGGGAGTGTTGGGCCTTGCGGTCCACCCAGCTGCCTGGGGTGCTCCACGTTGCCCCCACATCCCGGACGCCGTGCCTCTACCCACCGGATTGCCTTCGGGGCCCCTCGGTGCTCTGTCGACGCCGAGGCGCTGTGGGTCACGCCAACAGGAACCTCCAGGCCCGCCAGGTCCGCGCTCCTAGCAGCGGGGTAGCCCAGCGTGTTGAAGATGCTCAGAGGAGGAAGTGCAGAGAAAAAAGAAGAGGATGGAAAGGGGGGTGGGGACCCGACAGACACACGAGCACGCAAAACCAACTTTGGTGATGGACTTTTTCAGTTTCACACGAAGCGACCTGTAGTATCTGGAGAAGGTTTTTGAAGACGTTTAGGAGGGAGGGTGAGTTTTCTGCTGAGAAACTCAATCTGCCATACAGTAGCGGCCCCATCTGGGATCTGTCACTGCTGACAGCACCACAGGGCACAGACGTGATCTTCTGCACAGCCTGCACTCCCCGAAATACCCTCCTTAATCAAAGGATGTCTGCGCGCCTGAGCTCAGCTGACCGCGCCGGGAGCAGGACGGCCAGCGATTTCCACCTCCCCCCCCCCACCCCGCGCGCGCCCCCTCCCCACGGACACAGCCGTGGCCCCCTCCTCTAACCAGCACATTAATTAAAAGCGGAAAAGAGACAGATGCTGATGTCATTGCTCTCAGAAGATCATAAACGTAAAAGGGTCATCCTGTGAGAATCCCTGAAAATGACTTTAATGAATAATTTCAGAGACAGTTATGGCTTTGGGTAATTACTGAGCGAGAATATGAAAACCAGATTTGCAAAGCGAAGGCGATGGTCAGGCGGCCTGGCCACCACTTTCTCCCATTAAAACCGCACCAGCTTTTCTTCACCGCCGAATTGTAGTTACAGACTTGTGATGTATTTTCTTCCTTAAAAATAAAAGCAACAAACACGCGTTTTTCTTTTCCTGCGTTTCTGCCTTATCCTAAAGACAAAACTGTCAGCTCAAACCAGCAACAGCCCTCTTTAACTAGAAGTCAACTATGCACTGGCCTCAGTGGCCATTGGCCTCCATCTTTTCAGGAAGGAGGTATTAAGGGCCACTTTGATTCAGAATGATGTCTTTTTTGGACTCTTCTTGAGGCAATGTACTTAATAAAGGTTGAAAACTCTTTCTGCCCCCTAAGTAAGAAACTGTTCGTTTTAAATCCTTTCAGCTGGCGAAGCAGCAAACAAGTGAATAGCGAATGACCCCACTTCTTACAGAAAAATCTGCAGGTCTCCCTGACTCTAGTTCTTTTTTTATTTTAAAGAGTATTTATTTATTTATTTTAAAGAGAGAGAGATCACAAATAGGCAGAGAGGCAGGCAGAGAAAGAGGGGGAAAGCAGGATCCCTGCTGAGCAGAGAGCCCAATTCGGGGCTTGATCCCAGGACCTCGGGATCATGACCTGAGCCTAAGGCAGAGGCTTAACCCTCTGAGCCACCCAGGCACCCCTGACTCTAGTTCTTGTTCCCCACAATGATTTGGTTCTACAATAAGGAAACATATTTTGAAATACTCCATCTGGTCCCAGGGAAGCATCAGGTTGGGTCTGGCTGTTCACAATTAGTGGTGCATTAAATATACTATTTGAGAAAACTGGATTATTGGGGAGGAGGTCGCTGAGTACCCGATCTTTTATATGAACGGCTTAGCTGCTTGCAGGCCTATCTCCTTTGCTTGGAAATATAAAGTGGGATTCTCGGATGTGTGACACATGTGGATTCATTCCCTCTAATTCAAGTAAAAATTCATTTATGCTATATGCACGAAAGTATTGATAAAAAGTATTGTAGCAACGTAGGTTTTTGTTGTTGTTAGTTTTGAGTCTGCATCATTTGGAAAAGTGCCTATTTGCCTGAGTAGAGTCCATCATTAAGGAAGATCATGGAGAAGCCACTTACCAGCACTGTGGGAAACTACATCCTGCAGCTATTACCTGCCCCTCCCCCCCAGCAGAGTTAGGCCCCTCCTTCTCCAGTCATCAGAGTCAGCTGTCTAAAGCCTTCTTTATTCCTAGCCCCCAAGCCCTCTCCACTGCCCCAGCTCTATTTTTCCTTCCCCTTCTGCTGGGGATAAAGGGTGGGTAAAAGAGGGAGTCGAGCTCTCTCAAACGTGACATTTTCACTGACTTGGGAGGAAATGGTCCTCATCCGTTCTAGATTACATGAAGACACTTTGGAATTTGGAGTTTTGAGTTGCCTCAAAAAATCGAAGAGGGGCGAACATTTGGAAACTTTTCTTCACTGGATTTCTTGTTTATTTTTGATATCCCGGGCCCCCCATACAGATCTTCTTGTCACTACTTTCAAATCATGGGCCATGAATTCTTTTCCTTCTAGTGAAAGTCACTCTAAATGCTGGTTTGGGCTTTGCAGCCTGTGTGGAAGTAAATAGCTTTTTCCGGGTTTGTTTTGAGTCCTTGCGTTGCCCAATTAAATTGAGGTGTAGGACTGATTCATGGGATGGCCAATTCTCTCCCTGTAGAGACTTTAAATAATGCAGGCCTTGCCCTACCTCTCCTCCATCCTTGATAAAACCACCCTCACCCCTAGGGTTCAGTGTTTCACAGCAGTGGTTGACAGAGTGCCAGGAATGTGGGATCAGCTGTGGTGGGTGTGTGTGGCCTCAGGCAGTGGTTCCTAAATCTTGTGTGTGGGGAGGGAAGCTTTTGAAAATTGAAGATTTCTTTTCTCCAACCTGACCTGCCGAACCAGGATTCCTCATAAATGGGGTGAAATGAGGACTGAATTTATAATTTTACCAAGTTCTTCAGAGATTTTGCATAACTAGTGTGGTAAGCTCCAACGTAAAGTATTCTGGAGTTGGATTCCTCTGAGAGATCAGGACAGTGCCCCAGGACGCCGAAGTCGGAGGTCTGGAATGTTCTCTTCCGGTCCAGGAATCATACAAATATACCTAGCCTCTGTTCTGGGCATGGAGATGTAGTAGGGGACAAGTGGATGCCAGTCATTCTTGTTTCAGCCAAGGAGCACTCCCACTGGAGAAAGGGGGAGGGTAGGCAGAAGAAGGTTTGGGCCTCCGTTCCTTAGGTCCATTGGGCTTTAATAGCAGGTGCAAAGACAGGCTCCGAGAGAGGCCTGTTCTGTAATAAGCCTCTGCCCGGCCACCTCGTGAGGCAGAAACTCCCACTGTTGCGGCCTGAGGGCTTGTGGGGGCCAGGCGGGGGCCAGGGCGGGAAGGGCAGCCCTAAGAGCCGCCCCTCTTGCCTCTCCCTGCACGGGCACCACGGCAAGGGCCGCAGCTGTTGGTGTAGGAGAGCAGCACCCCGGCGCTGGGAGAGAGGAGCGGCCGCAGGTCAGTCAGGGCCGGCTGTGGGAGGCTTTTCCGGGCTGAATGCACCAGGCGCAGCGAGTTGGAAAATTTAAAGTGAGGAGGGGGCCAACAGAAACTTTAACTGGCCCCGCCTTACCTCAAACAAGAAAAACAAAAACGTCTTCTGGGCTAAAAATACATATTTAGAAAGTCCCTGTGCGCAAGCAGGAGGCGCGTTCCAGCTGCCGGCCTGGCCCGGGGAGGACTTGGCCGCGCGGCCGCCGATTACACCCAACTCGGCTGGGATGGCTCCGAGCCGTCTGCCCTGACGTCAGCGAGGCTCCGGGCCCCGCCGCGGCGAGATAGGCAGAGCGGCCGGGCGCGGGCGCGGCGCTAATCACTCCCAGATGTCCCTAATAGCGGAGATAAAGACGGACGGAGCGGCCGGGAATAAATTTGTAATCAGGGCTCTACCATCTGATCATCAAAGCGGCCCAAATGCCGGGAGAATTTGAAGGGAATGTGTGTGTAGGGGGGGGGGGGTCACGTTTAGGGGAGAGGCGGGGGACGCGATCCTCGAAGGAAACTGACTTGGGCAGGGTGGAGCGAGAACAGGGAGAGAAGTCTAACTTCTGTGCGCGTGTGAGTCAGATACGCAGTGCACTTTAACTTCCACGGGCCGGACTGGCCGAGGCCGCTGAGCTGTTGGAGGCCAGTTAGAGCCCGGCAGACGGCTGCTGTGCGGGGAGCACTCGCCGGCTGGAAGCTGGGTGGTAAAGCTGCGCGCTCGGAGCTGTCCGGCTCCCGGAAACATAACGACTGTTTCCCCTCCTGGACTTACCCCTCTCCCGTCCTCCTCTTTCTAAACAGTTAAAAAAGACTTCGTTGTCCCCCCTCCCCACCCCCTCCCTGCCACCCCGTAGGCGTGAACCCTACAGTGCGGCTGGGCTTCCTCAGGAACGGGGGTACTGGGGCCTCGAGCAGGGGTCTTGGGCCCCAGTCTGAGGGCGGCTGCAAGGTCTTTCTCTCCGAGAGATCCGCGGGCTGCGCGACAGGCCAGGAGTCCAGTGCGTCGCGGAGACTCGTTAGTGCCTCTTCCTCACGCAGGGGTCTGGACGGTAGGAGTTGGGCTGGGTGGAGGGAAGGCGTTCCCTCAGGTCAGTAGATCCAAGAAAGACAAGCAGAGCCCAGGGTCCAGGTTCGGCCCTTTACCAGGCGGACGCCACAAGCCTCCTTCGCAGATCATCTCGGCTTGGCACCTACCACCAGTTCCTTTTCCAAATCCAGGCGCGTGGGTGGGACTCGCGTGCAAAGGGAACGCAAGGCCGCTGTGGAAGAGAAAATTGAGAGCTGCACAGGCAGCGTTGGACACAGCATTTCTTTAAAGCTACAGGAATAGCCGAGAGGTTTCCCGCGCTTTGTTAGACCCGCAGTACAAATGCAGTTCTGGCTGTTGTGGCATCCTTGGACCAGTTTATTGTCCCCTGCATGCACACCTCAAGCGCTCGTAACTGGCTCGGGCTCTCTCTGCAAATTTAAAGTCTCCGAAGTAGCTCACAAGCCTGCCTCCTTCTGCTCCCCGTGGCTTTGATTTTAGAGCTCACTCTCACGCCAGGAACCCCTTCCATCGAAATCCGCGTGCACACAACTCATCCTCCTGCTTCCTTAACAACCCGTGGGATACCAGCTCTGTGATCCTCACCAGCAGCAGGCGAGGGGAAAGGGATCCAGCCACCCTCCACCCCCGACTCCCGCACACTTGCTATCCTTCCTGGCGCCACCGCTGTCCCCACCTCATCGTGGGGATGACCAGGCCACCTGGTCCTGAGAAGGGCAGCCTAGGCCGGGAAGCCCACCCTTCCTAGGTGCCTGGACCTATTGGCTAGCACTCGGATGCTGGAGCTTCCCACCAAACCTCCGGAGGGTGGGGCGGGATTTAGAAGGCAGGAAGAACCCCTAGCTCTTAAAACTGCCCTTAGTGTCCCGGCTGGGGGCAAAAATCCTGGAAAATCGTGACTGGGAGCAAGGAGTGTGCTCAGGTCCCTCTCTTTTGAGCTTTTCAGGTTACTTCCCAAAAAGTTGAGAATGGGTCTGTAGGAAGAAACACACACACACACACACACACACACACACACACACACACACACGCAGCGGCCAAGCCCTCTCCCCGCCGGTGCTTCAGGGTTATCAGGCGCTGGGCCTGCGCGGCGGTCTGGGGCCGGGGCCCTGACAGCCAGATCTACCATCAATTTACCTTCCGCCGCCCCAGCTTCCCATTTAGCTTTTAACGTCAAATCCTGCATTTTTGTCGGCTCCGGCCTGTCTAGAGAGCTTGTGATTTCGCTGCAGGAGTGATTGCTTTTAACAAAATGGCAGCAACCACATTATCCGAGCAATTAAAACAGAGGCCTTTTAGCCGGTCCTGCAAGGCAAGAGATTGGAAACTTTTTTTTTTTTTTTTAAGCAAAGAAAAAAGGGAGTTAAAAGAGAAATAAATGTGTAGAAGAGGAAAGCATGGAAGCTCAGAAGAAATGCCAGCCCAGCACACCACTCACTTCCCGGGACTTGACAACGTGGGGCAGGGATGTTGGGTGGCTGGGGATGTTCGGAAGGTTGGGATGTCCCCGGTGACTGTAGAGATGGCTAATCTGGGGTGTCTTGCCCCTTAGGGTGTGGATCCAGTTAGGGGTCCGGCCCCCTGGGGTGTGGGGTCTGCAGGATGTCTGGCCAGTTGGGATTTCACATAGGTTGGAATGGCGAGATGGTTGAGGCTTCGGCCCGATGCTGCTGGGCCAGAGGAAGTGACTCGGGGGGCAGGCAGGAGAGAAGGCGGGCAGCGCCTGGCCCCGGCCAGACAAAGGGGACAAATTTCTGCAGCGCGGGTTTTAAAGCGTGTGTAGCCGCAAGCTGCCCCATAGCGATGCTGCAGCCAGGCTCTTCTGGATCTTCTCTGCTGGTGTTTAATAAACCAGAAAAAGGGTTAGACCAGCAAAAGTGCATTAAGGGCCAGACGGTAAAGACCAGCTCCTAAGGCAAGCACACGCCCACATGTATGATGGAGATTACTCCTCTTCAGGTCCTGGTGGAAAAACCTCACCACTGCCACCACCACTCTCTCCACTATTTCAGTAAACTTTTTTCTTCTACCCCTGGGATATGAAGTCTTTCTCCGGATCAGATTAAAGTAAAGATGCAAACGGCCGTTGGGAGGCAGGAAAGGGAGAGAGCCCCTCCGTCCCACCGACAGGAATCCCGAGAGTAATAGAAAATCAGAGCGCGCCTCCCTACGCCCCCCAGTGCTATAAACAAAGGCAAGTGTCTGTAAACACAGCTCGCGCCCACCACGTCGGCCCAGCGCCGCCTGACCCGAGGGGAGAAAGTTCAGATCGCTTTGGCCGAGTTGTTCTAACCCCTCGCCCTCGCGTTGTCAGCTGCCCGCAGAAGAAACCCGCAGAGCCGCTCTCTCGGCTCTCCCTCAGCGCCTACGAATTTGCCTGCTGCAGGCGGCAGGCTCAGGGTGGGCACCCGCGAGGTGGGAACCCCTGGGAACCCCTGGGATATCGGGGGAGGGTCTATGCCTGGATTCGAGGTGCGAACATCACCCCGAGGATGGGTTCCAAGATGGAAACCTTCTGGCAAGCCTCCTTAACACCAGATTTATATACATGGCATTTCATGAAACAAACCGCTTTTTAATACGTTTCACCTTTCTTCCCCTACCCCCCCTACTCCATCTCTCCCCTTCCTCCCCACTCCCCTTCCCCGGCCCGGCCGAGTCCTTTATAGCACTTCGGTTTCTCTGGTTCCTAGAGCGGAGATTCCGGCTCTGGCCCAGACTACGGGCAAAGGAGGCCTCAGGGACTTCCTTTCGGGCCGTGCTGGGACTGGAGGAGACCAAACCTCAGGCGGGGTGAGGTCCCTGGCGGCTGGTAGCCGGAGAGGGAGCCGATCGCTGGGCTGGCCTGGGGCCGGGAAGACTTCAGACACCGCACAGTTAATATTGAGTTCCCTGTAGCTCCTTGTAAATCTAGCCCCCCCTTCACCCCCCTTCAAATCCTTGGTCGTGTTCAAGATTTCTTACTTGACGTAAAATTCCTTGTTACCTAATCATGGACTTTTTTCCAAAAGCTCTCCCCCAACTGCCCCCCCAGGCCGGCTCAGATGAGAATCGTCCCGATGGAGATTACAAACAAAAAAGTCCTCTTTTCCTCTTTT
>CM052899.1:43044025-43059872 GCA_028534135.1 Potos flavus
CGAACTGCCAAGCCCTTTCTCGGCCCCAGGTCCTCTAAATACTGTCTCCTCGGCCGACTCCAGGGCTGGGGGTAGGGACAGAGCGGGGAGGAGACAGGACTCCGACAGAGCCTAGGTCCTTCGGCAGGATTTTCACCAAGGACACTTCCCTGCGAGGGCTGTAGCTCACGGTGAGGATTGATCAGAACTACTGACTCTTTCAAATAAAGTTAGAGGCAATCATGATAATTTAGTTTACTTCTGAATATTTTAAATATTATGAAAACAAGTATAACAGTTTTGTTTTCAAAACTCTTTTGAGGTATCAACCATTAAAAGATTTTTTTTTTTTGTAAAAAAAAACACACAGTGGTTTATTGAATACTTACAACGTTTACACCTTCAATATTAATTAAATTCCACTTAGTTTTAGAGGACGGAAGTGCACAAAACAAGTAGCTTTGGAAACATCTTCGAATAGGGAACGACCACAGATGATAAGACAGCACTAGATACCGACCCCAACGGAAATGTTAGCGGCCCCGTTTTCTGCTTTGAAATAAAACTTTATAATCCCCAGGAATATTTATATCCAAAGGCCAAGTATTAAAGATACACTTCACATACACACTATTGTCTGCTGTCTTTATCTGGAAGGGGTTGGGTAAGTGGGGAGGGGGCAACGCTGGTGCCTACACAGCCGTGAGGGAACATTCACACACACAGAATCTACGAGACGACGGGATCCCTTACCACGCGGGAGTGTCCTCTTCATATTAAAATATGGAATGCTTTTCTTCAAATATCCACTCTTTTTTTTTTTTTTTTTTGGAGGGGGAGGTGGGGAGCGGATGCCTCAAAGGGGGGCAAAGAGAGGGGAGGCAAATTGCACATAAATAAACCGGATGATTCCAAATGCAAGAAGTCCTCAGAGCGGAGCCTGGAGAGCTTGCCCGGAGAGCTTGCCCGGAGTCCTGGGTCTGCTTCCGGCTCCTGGGCCCTGGCTCACTCGCGCTCTCCTCCTCCTCCTCCTCCTCACTGCTTGAGCTCCAGGGCCCAGACGTGCTGCGGCCAGCCCGTCCGGCCTTTGGTTTTCTTGTCGTTGCTGCTCACTGTGCTTTTCAAGATTTCATTCTGGGCAGAGGAGAGGCAAAGGAGAGAAAAGTGCAAAGAGAAAGTCAGAAAGGAGAGCTGGTTCCACGCCACCCCCGCACTTTTCCGGAGAGAAAAGGAGACAGTGAGAGAACCAGCAACGGATGAGAGGTGGGACAGTTTCAAGTCCCAGCTTCTGTAGAAAAGCTACGAAGATTTGCGCAGCCCTAGCTACTGGCCAGGCCTCCACGCGCCTGCAACGCTCAACTACCAGATAGGCAAGCATATAAACAACCAGCCGTTCCAAGTCGTTTATGGAGGAGCTGGGGGCCTTTTCTCTGACTCCAGATGTAGGGGCGCGAGCGGGGGTGGGCGCTAAATCTGGTTTCCCTGTTTTCAGTGGCAATCCCAGGTTCACGCTCTGGGGGAGATGGGGATACATTCCCTCTGCCCTGGCCTGGGCTGGGGGCTCTCGGCCCCCAACGCCACGGTGCTTCTCCTCCGAGGCCTCTGAGATCCCTAGTTATTCAGGAGGTCACTCGATTATGCACAGACTAAAGCGCTACAGGCCCCAAAGAAGAAAAACGAGACAAATGGATTAATTTCCAGGCCCTTCATGGCAACAGCCCTGTTCCAACCACCACCAACCTATGGGCACTTGGTAGGAACTTGAGAAAACTGATTTTCAGTTACAGTTCCATCTTACTGTTAACAACAATAACAATGACCGTATTAGTATTTACTGTTTGTCTTAAAATGCTCATGCAAATAAAACAAGAAATACCCGTGAAGTACACTAATCTGGGAAGTTACAGTTTAACCTCATCACTGAGGAGAAACTGGAGGTGCATTCTGAAGTTAAAAGTACTTCTTTATGTTTACCTTACGTCTTCTGAGCATCGTAATAACAACCATAAAACTCTCTTAGAATCAGTGGTGGCTTGGTTCTCCAGAGAGGGATAGGGATCAATAGTGACATAATTGCTATCTAGCGCTTCTGGGCGATTTCTTTTAGAACTACCTGAAAGCAAGAGAGGATTGGAGGCCAAATGAAGGCTCTAAGGGGCATAGAATGATTGAGCCAGTGCAATCGGAAGATCAGTGGGGACCCTGAAGTCCGAAGAGCACGGCCGGTGGGAAAGGCTATAGCCCGGAGGGAAGATCACCCGCGCGAAGCATCCCTCTTAACCTCCTCCTCCTCCTCCCGCTGCTGCTGACGTCCTCCCCCATCTCCTCAGCTTCTTGGGGAAACCATCCTTTCCATAACCTGGTTCAAACAACCGTGGCTTAGGATGCAGCCAAAGAACGAGGGATGTCATTGCTCAGCCCAATTGGAAAGAGTCCGGTAGCATCGGAGTCCTGGGTCTCCCCGAACCCCACACCCCCTCTACCCCCTGCCCCCTGGTACTGACCAGCTCCTTCTTCCTCTTTTCTTCTTTCACATCTGTCTTCTTGATCTCCGCCTTGAAGGCCTCCGCCTCGCCATTCTGGTCGTCCTTGGCCAGCAGGTCCATGAGGTAGGCGATGTAGCTGGTGGCCAGGCGCAGCGTCTTGATCTTGGAGAGTTTGGTGTCGGCGGGCACGTTGGGGATACACTCGCGCAGTTCGGCGAAGGCGCTGTTGATGCTCTGAGTCCTGCGCCGCTCCTTGCGGTTAGCGGTGCCCCGGCGCTTCACCGGGCGCGGCCCCCCTAAGCCCGGGGGCCCGGCGCCCGGCGGCACCCCCCCGTAATGGGAGTGGTCCAGGCCCGCCGCGCCGCTGGCGTACTCCGGGCTGTAGGACAGGGCCATGCTATAGTCGGGGGGCGACATCTCGGGGTGGCCGATGAGCCAGCCATGGAAGTAGGGGTTCTCCTCGTGGCTGCAGCGGCTGGCGGCGGCGGCAGCGGCGGCGGCGGCGGCGGCGGCGAACGGATAGCCCTCATGGTGCACCACCGGGTGGTGGGGGAAGCCCCCTACCAGACTCATATCGCCCTCCGCGCCCCTCCACGCGCCCCAGCGTGCGCGTAGCCCCGCCGCGCCCTCGGCCGGGGCCCTTGCTTCGGCGCTGGGCGGCCTCCCCCACCCCCCACCCCCCAGCCCTCGGGCGCCCGGGCCGGCCCGGCAGCCGCACAGGGGGCTGCCGCAGCCCGGGCCCCGATCCCCCGCCTGGCCCGCCGGGCCCGCCTCAGCAGCACTGCGGCCGCCGGCTCCCCATAGGGCGCGGCGAGCTGGTCCCGGCACCGTGCGCCCCTGGCCGCCGCCGCCGCCGGCTCCCGCCTTGCTCCTCGGCCCGCGCGCGGGCTCCTGCTTCCCGGGCAGCTGCGGGGAGGCAGAATCCTCTGGTGCTCATGCAAAGGTGCCGGGGCTCCCGCGAGGCTGCTCTGCGGAGTCGCCGGGCTCCACCGCGGCCGCGATCCTGACACCGAAGCTAACTCGGAGTCCCAGGAAGAGTCCGAGCCGCGGTTGGAAGGGCCGGCCCGGCTCTGCAGGGAGGCGGCGGGGTCGACTGCTCACTGTGAAGTTACCTCCATGCGACCCTCCCCTTCCCGCCCCTTCCCCTCCCCCCCGACCAGCCTGATCTGGGTTCTTGGGCGCTTATTGTTTTAATGAAAATTTTGGTTGTTGTTTTGGTCCTTGAATGTGATTTTAGCAGCGAGTAACGTGTCCTCACTCCTCTCGGGCTCCCTCGGAGGGTTTTCAGAGAGGTCTCAGTGCATCCATTTTCTCAGATCCTCTCCTTTCAGGGGAAGGATCTGGGGGCCTTGCAGGCGCCTCGGAGCGCGAAGGCGGCGGCTCGGGTTCTTGGAGGGGTCTGCGCGGTGGCCGAGGGAGCTCCCGGGTGGCGGCGGCGGCGGTTCTCCGGGGCTGGACGCCGTGAGGGGAGTAAGCGGATTTTCCCAGCAAGATCTCCATGTACAGCTACATCTTTAGGGCTGCTCGGGTTAATATATGTCGTCAGAGGCTCCTCACGCCAATCCCGGGGCGGCAGGGGCGGTGCCTCTCGCCCTCTGCAATAAAACTTTTTGATGTTCTCGTTGCTAATTGTCGGAGTCCTCTTCCAGGATTGGCTGCCCCTTCATAACCATGAGATAATTAAAACGAAGGGGGGGGGGCAGGGTTAAAAAAAACTTTTTATCAGCCAGAGGTTAATGCAAGTGTTTAGCAGATGCTTTACTATTAAATTATTTTTCCCCCCAAGTCTCAAATCTTGAAGAATCTCAAACCAGGTATAGTATCGCTCTGTATTCTTTTCTGGTTAAAAAGAAAAGCGAGAAAGAGAGGTGGAGGGGACGCAGATATCTCCTTTCGAAGTGTTTTTGTAGGTAACCGAGGCAAGAAAGTAAGCAAGCAGCCTCGTGCCATTTTTGTGCGGGTGGTGGTGGGCGGGGGGAGAGGGGGCGAAAGCAAAGGCAGCGCGCGGCTGGGCCCCCCGCAAAGGGGCTGCTGGGAGCCGGAGCTATCTCCTCGTTCAGGCGGGCAGCGGGCGCGGCGGGGGGAAGTCTGCTGCTTTGACCTGGGCACAGGCTGGACATACCCGTCTCGAGGTCTCTTTACTTACCCATCACGTTACCGTGGCCGGGGCCGTCTGAGGTGGCTCCTGGTATCATGGCTGCTTTTGAAGATCCTGGTTGAGACCCCCGGACGAGCGGTCAAGCCGATTGTAAATACTCTTATTTCTATATTCTTCAGGGACGAGAGCCCCGGCGACGACCCTGGGCTATTTCAAAGCGCAGGCACCTCGCTCGCCCGAATTTGTGGTGTGGCCGGTATCGGTGTTCCCCTGGTTTAACTAGCCTGTTTGGTAAGTAACTGAATATTTTTTACAGCGTGTTCAGAGCTTATTTTCCAGTTTTTATGAACAAACATATAAATATATCTCTGCATTCCTGCCTCTCCCATAAAAGCGGGCATCTGTGGAAAGCAGGTTTAGTTATCGGAGGGGAACCATTAAACAGCAGTTTAAGAGGTAGACCGGGAGGACGGCTCGTGGATGTTTAGACTGCTGGCCTTAGTGATCTTGAACGCATTATAACGGAAAATGGATCTCCATTTGTAAGTCACGGGGCCGCAGGGCACTGGGGCCGCGGCGCCCGCGTGGCGTGAGCATTTTGAGAAAGCTGGAAGAGAGGTTGGGCCAAGGGATGGACGGTGGCAGGAGCTGGAATCTCCGCGGGGCTTGGTTGGGAGTCGCGAAGGGAGACTGATGTGTAGATGAGGAGTCGGCCTGACGGGTCTGGTGTGGAAAAAGGTGTCAGCAGCCAGGCCCCTGCTAGCGGTAAATTAGAGGAAGCCCAGGGCAGAGAGTACAGAAGACCGCGTGGGGCCCCGCCGGCCTGGGACTCATGGCTGGGCCTGACTGGGCTCACCCACAGAAGACCCTTACCTCCCCTTGGGTATTGTCGTTTGGAAGCAGGCAGGGTCAGGCCCCAGGCCTCAAAGGGAGGCCCACCCCACAAAGGGAGACCCACCCCAAGGACTCTGTGAAGACAGTCCTTTCTCAGCCCAGTGGGCGCTTTCCACCGGGTCTGGGTTGGGGTTGGAAGGCAGGGTCAGTGGGAATGGGGGGGGGGCGCCCAACTCCTCTGTTGCAGGGGATTCAAGGCGGCTCCACTGAGAAATAGTTTTCAGGTTTGAGGTGACTGGGCGGTGGGAGAGGGGAAAGAACTCAGAGAGGGACATGGGCTCACAAACCCAGTGCGGGAGTCCATTCGGGACCCATCTGTCCCCTGGGCAAAGGCTGTTTCCCTGGATGCCTGCAGCATAGCATCTTAAGGCAGAGAACAGGGTGTGGGGAGAAGCTGAAATCGAATTTGTTGGTAAAGTGCCACTTGGGCATGGAACAAAATAGCGACCTAGAGCTTTCAACCCCCAACGTGGATGGGTCTACGATTTTAGCGCGAGTGGAACGTTTTAGAGCCCTCGTTCTTCATGGAAAGTATATGGTAGTGTGGTGGGGTTCTGTTTACATTTTCACCGGGGAGGCAACCCCTGATTGTGTAAATACTGGTAGTTCAATCCTCTGACATTTGATACTTAAAAAAAAAAAAAAAGTCTGTTTATAAGAACACATCTAGGCCTTGGAAGCAGGTAGGCAAAGTTAAGACGGTTGCACCTCAGCTGGGAACAGATAACAATTCAGGGGAAGTAGTTGGTAGGCTGCTTTCAGACCCAGAGGGGGTTTTGGGAATTGAAAGGAAGAAGACGCCAGGCGGAAGGCTGAGTGGGGGCCTGGGATGCTGTGTCCACCAGAGGCGAGCGGCCTCAGTGTTGAGGCCATCAGAATTGGCCACTTTCAGCCTTTCTCTTGCTCTTTTAATTGAAACCAAAAATGCGCAAATCTCTTCAGGGTCCCAGATATCATGGCAAGTGATAAAAGATGTGGAGAACATGGGACAGAAAAAAGTCATAAAAGATTCTAATCTGAGCATCAGTCCTCACTGACAGTGTCATTATCAGTTAATTAATGCTGTGCGAGGGTCTAGGACTTCGTGTAGCTCGGAAAGACTACAGCCTTAGAAAGGCAGCTTGGAGGCAGGGGACAAATGGGTGAACTCTCGTGTCCTCGGCTGTAGTTCTCGACTGGCAGAGACCATACTGGCTGAGGGCCACTCTGAATGTACAGCCAAAGGAGACCCTTTTTTCTCTGGGTGTCTTCTTTTGTACATTTTGCTGCTGCAGGTCTAGTGGGATGCTGGGTTAGTGTCTGCTTTGGAAGGCTGGGAGGCAGATGCTGTCTCGGGTTTGCCCCCAGTTTAGATGGCCTGTGCCTTCTGGGGGGTGGGATGGGGTGGGTAGTGCTGGAGGGGAAATGAGGGGAAAGAAAAGGGAGCGGATGAGTTTCCCAGCTTCCGTGTCGGCCCAGGGACTGTACTAGTGTGGACACTGAACAAGGACACTTGTTCTGAGTATTCCAAGGGCCCACGCGGCTGAGGTGGTGCAGGCTGTAGGCCATCCTGGGCGCCCGCAGGAGGGATCCTGGTGAGCGCATACTACCTTGCCTCTCCTTTTCTGAAGCCATGGGCAACCAGTCTCACCCAGGGGGGCTGCCCCGCGTTGGAGAACGGCTGTGATTCTATATCCGGTCTTCACTGTATTCACTGTAGTTGGTGGTATACCCACGGTAGGACGCATGACCTCTGCCTCCAGCTAAAGAGACCCAACCGGGTTCGACACTTTATTTTGCGCCCATGTCTCTTGGCTCTTCCCCTTCACTCCCACCTCTTCCCCTGGAAAAGACTCAAAGAGCACGGGAGAGGCTGAGCACTCCCTTGCAAACATTTTGGTCTTGTGAGATAGTCCTTTTAAAATCAATCTAGTTTAAACTAAATATTTTTTTAAAAACTTCAGTCTGTTTTTTAGGGAAAATACAGATCTTTTTGAGGTATTTATTATTACAAAGGCAAGGGCAGTTCATATCTCATGTTTTGCTCACGAGAACTCAAAATAAACTGGACCTGAAAAAAACCAGGCTGGAGAGCCATAAACACACATTTTATGTTTACGGGAATTATGGCTCAATTCCCTTCATCGTTTTTCAAGTCTCATTTTACCTTATTTTCTTAACCAACATAGTAGAAGTGACCAAGCATTCCTTTACATATCTATAATGCTCTTACATACGGTGAACCCCAGATGTTTGCTAAGAACTCTAGAAAGACCATCAAACCCAGAAGGTGGCAGAAAAAGCAACGTGTTCCTGAAGAATGTAACCGCAGGCCCACCTGCTCCAAGGAAGCTGCTTCTTATGACACCTTGATGCCTTTGCATTTTGTCTGTCCTGGGGTGGGACTGAGTCATTTTATATGCTAGCCACTTGGTCCCAGAACCTTTAGGACATATAGAACAAGGCACATTGTCTAAGTGGCGGCAAGGATCTCCTTCAGACTCAGGGTCTGGAGTCCTTCCCTTTCTGGTTTGCTTTTTGGGGAATAGTTGTCCAGAGACAAGGCAAGTGACAGTGGTTCTAGAAATGTGGTGGTGCTCAAGATACATACGCTTCTACAAAGCAGACTCAAGTTTGATTGAACATCTTATGTCTGTTTCAAAAATGAACGACAGCAATGGTGGTCTTTGGTGCTTATGAGGTTTTATTTGTTCTGAGCATTTTCCGTTCGCACTTTGGGGTGGGGGTGGGGTATTTGGTGAGTGATCCCTCTTCCCTCCTCTTTCCCATCCAGAGCAGATCTGTAGAGATGGGGGCAGGGAGGGGCTGATCTAGCTGCATTGACTATGTAGGGGCTGATTGTTTATGACTCCATCAGTCCAGTGTTTTTTTTTTTCCAGTCCAGTTTTGATTAGGAAACATTTAAGTCGGGGGAGAAAATTGGGACTTGCTTGATGCCTCCCTCCCCACCCCATTTAGCCTTTCTCTCCCCTTCCTTCTCTCCCTGCCCTTGCCTCTTTCCCTCCGTCCCTTCTAATTTGCCTTTGAGCAATGCTTGGATTTCTGAGGTTTCTGATGTCATTGAACCTGAAACTGGTGAAGAATAAGATGCTAGTTTATCCTTTAGTCCTTTAAGAAAAATATATATATATATATATTTTTTTTTTTAAGAAATTGAGGTATAATTAACATATCACATTGCACAAGTTTAAGACACACAACGTGTAAGAAAAATCTTAATATCCGGTACTACAAGCAGTGGGAATTTGCATTTTCTTCAAATAATCAATGACTGGATCTTCATATTAGATGGCAGATGTGCTGTTGCTCTGGAGGGTTTTTACTGATGAGGGAGAAAGAGATCCCTTGCAGGTAGCCAAGCCAGTCTGTAAAGCTAAAATACGTATTCAGACTAAAGGGAACAAAAGATAATGTATGCGAAAGGGCCACTCTATCTAGAGATAGCAGGATGTGTACGTAGGAGGTGTTATTAAGGTTGTTATAATGGTCCTTAGAAGTAAGGTAGATCTGATCATTGTTAGTTTCTAGTAAAACATAGATAGAGCTTAGAGCAAAAGTGGCAGGAGAAAATACATCCCACAGGATTTCTGTTAACTACTTTGTTTGAAGCAAATTACATACACACTGGGAACATTTTCTTCCAAACTAGAAAGGAAGCATTCAGCATTCAGATGAGGAAGTAATTGCAATTTTGCATACACGGTCCATGAGAAAATTAAGTAGTAGTTAACTTTGACTAGTCTGCAATACAGTCTGGGGTTCAGAATAAAATACAAAAGCAAATGGCAACTTAAAATGTGAAACTTTGGACAAGCCATTAAGTGACTGAAGGTTTTGTTTGTGACTTGAGGCCCCTGTGAATTCCCAGTTCTAACTGCGGGGTTGCTCACATTTCTAGGAAGTTCTGTTCTGAAGCCTCCTTTGCAAATTCGTGTAGATTTTTTTTTTTTTTTTTTTAAAGCCCTGGCAGTTTCTTCCAAACCTTTTCTACTTTATTCTAGGGCTTTTGCTTCTAGACAAGGGACTCGAGCTAGGATGGTTAGGTTTCAGGTTAACAAAAAGAAACCCTTTTATTGTCAATATTAATGGCAAACCTCGATTTTTACAAGGCTTAGGTTTAGCAGCATGAGTAGATCAAAAGCAGCTTGGTTTGATTTCTCAATATTCTCTGGAGCTTAGACAATTAACTGCAATTTTGCTTCTAACGAAACAACACAAAAATGTTACTTACAAAATGTTACAGTTAGTCTTTCAGCAAGAGTTTTACCTGTGTACAACATGTCAGACTCTAATAAATGTGTCCACTGAACCTGAGTTGAGTTTTGGAGGAAACCTCCTTAAGAAAATGTGTGAGCAGAGTGTCTTCATTTGCAACGCCCGCAAGCCTGCTTCAGTGTGTGCATTCCACACTTGCCTTTCTGGCTGGGTAAGGATCCGGCAGACTGAGGTGCCCCCTGGTAATTTGGGTACACCGAGTCTCCAGTTAATGATAGATAATCAGCCTTTGGGTCATTCGGTCATTCTCTTATTACAAACCCCTTCTGCTCTCTCTGATCTCCTTTCAAACTAAATTTCACACAAACAAATAAAGCAAGACAGGGACACGTTCTTTAAAAAAAGAGGGAGAAATATTAGAAACTCCTGATACAGAACTCTAAACAAGGAAAGGCAAGCTAAAAGAGGATAGGAAAGAACATCTTATCAAAATGAACATGTTGTGTACAAAACATTAGAAGAAAAGGCTCTGGTTTCTGTTAAAGTGACAGAAAATTAAAATAAAAATAATTGCAGGCAGAGAAGTTATAATATAAACAGAGAAGGCAGGATGCTTGCTGGAAATGCGCAGCACTAGGAGGCTAATTTGTTGTTACAGATTATATATCTGCACCATGATAGGAGAGGCGCTACTTTGTTCTATTTTCCAGAAAAGAATGGCTTTCTTTTTAGTACTTGTATGAGTGCCCATTTAAGTTAACACAGGCCAAAACCTCTAGGAACAAAAAATGGAATTGCATTCTGCTTGTGAAGCATCCGACTTCAAAAGAAGGAATTGGTTGCATACAGAAAAAAAACAAAAAAGCAGAATTCCATTCAGAACACATTTAGAGGGTTCACTAAATCCGTATGACTGATGCTTTTTTGCTTTGCTGACAGAAGGTGCAGATCATTCCCGGGGAAGTACAACTGAAACCAGTCCTCCCCTGCCCTCTGGGGGTCTTCGTTTTCCCAGCCTGCATCTGCTCCTGACTCCAGAAAGACAGACTTCAGATTGGCCAAGGTACATCTCTGAGCAGATCCCTCTAAGCAAAACTCTGCACTGTGTGGCTCTCATTGTTCAGAACTCTGGTGAGAGCATCCCCAGTGCCATGTTTCTGCCCTGTCTTTGACAATGGCTTTTGGCTCCAGTCCAGGGCTCAGGAAGGGTCAAGGTCTAGCTGCCGGTGTCATCCCCAAGCCTTGAGTTTTCAATCCTAAAAGAGATTGGAACTTTGGCTCAGGGCTTGATCATCTCCCAGTTCTCCTAGGTAGAGGGGCAGTCAGGAGATGGCAGCAGGTGGTGAAAGTGTGACTCCCAGATTTTCCCCAACCGTCCGTCTGGCATTCCTTGATTTGCCAGCCAATCCATCTCTCTCTCTTCTTAAAGAATCCACACTTCTTTGTTTCTTCTAGGCCCAATTTAAGTGCCGCCTCCTCCAGGAAGCCTTTCCAGGCATTGCTTTCCTTCTCTGGGCTCCCTCAAATCAAATCCTCTTTCTGGCGCACCCCCTCATATTCTCTCTGATAGACCGCTGGGCACACACGTTTAACCTCTGGTGACTCTGGGTTCCTTGAGCCCTCAATCAACCTACCCAGTAGGGGATTAAAGAGCTTGTGTAAAAGGGATGGCTTGAGAAAAACGGGTCAATTCCGTATACCCCAATTGCAACTGGATTGCTTTTATTTTGAAAGTGACTAGAGCTAGTAGAGGAGGTGGACGGCTCATTAGGGAACAGACCTTCATCTCCAAGCCCTCCGGAGAACCAGGCAAGGCTTCCTGGGGATGGATCCCGCTGACAATGAGTCAGCATCAGCCGGCCTTGGCTTGGAGAGTAGAAAACCCAGCCCGAGCCTGGCCTCCCCGGGTGGCCCCTCTCAACAACCTGAGCTCAGGAGTCAGAGTTGGGCAGGCCAGACTCTTGGGCACCCAAATACTCCCTGCCTGATCTCGGACAAGATCGTCCATCTCTCTAAACCTTAGTTTCTTGGTCTGAACAATGGGTTAATGACACCGACCTCGAGGGTGTGTAGGGGAGATTAAATGAGATCAAGATGCACTCGAGAGCAAGACGCCTGACACACAGGCTGCGCTCAATAAATATTTATGTATTTTCTCTTCCAACCTCTTCGGTTTCTTCCCCTCCCTTACAGCCTCCTGGAGACCCAGCCCGACGGCGATGGGCCGGGTGGCGGCGGAGGGCACGCACCACTTGCCTCAGTGCTCTGAGCGCTACCGCGGCTCCGCGGGGATCGCAAGGGCCTCAGGCCTCGCAGGACCTTGGGCGCCGGAGAGTGAGATGCGGGGCTGCGGCGGCCGCCCGGGATGGTTTGGGAGCAAGGCGCGCGGCCAGAGCCGCCACCCCGGATTTAGGCCGCCCGCCCTCCGGCTACTGCGTTGGCTGCTGGGCCGCCCCCTCCATCCTGGTTAAGTTATCCTTTTGATCCCCGTCCCGCCTCTCGGTGTCCGCCACCAAGAAGGCCGGTTCCCCACAGCTCAGGCCAGGGGAGGTCACCGCTCCGGGGCGGGATGGACCCCCAGCTTCCCCAGCTGGTGTCAGAAGACTTTGCGCCCGAGGCGGGCAGGAAGGGGTTAACCGCGCCCTTCCCCGCCCCCCACCCATTCCCGAGCCCTCCGCAGCGGGCGAAGGCCGCCGCTTCCCTCCTGAGGTCTCATTAGGGAAACCCTCACCGCTATTTTCAACATTTCCTCAATCAAGTGCCTTTAAATAGAGCTGCACAAACAAATTGGCGGCAAAAGCGTAGATCTTGTCACGATTGAGACCAATCCAATATTTCAGTCTTGTTTGCTTTGCAATTACGGGTTGGCTTGTGGCTGCGGTGCCATCGGAGCAAATCTGCAGCCGCCCGCTTTCTGCTCTGCACCCTCGGCGGGTGGAGGAAGCGACCCGCAGAGCCACTGGAGGGAGGAAGGGGGTTGGCGCTGGAGGAGGTGACGCGAGGGAGAGGCGGGCGGCGGAGCCCTTCCTCAACCCGCGTGCGAAGGGCACGAGCAATGTTAAAGGAGACCGATTTCTCAGGTTCCCGGCCGAGCCACTGAGATGTATGCAGTAACAATAAAATGTGCAATGCACATGCCGACATCGATGTTGTGTCCTTATCCAGCTCCTTTTCTCCTCTCTTCCCTTTCCCCTCACTTCTATCTCCGTGACGTTTTTCTTCAGTATTTGTTCGCGGGTACTGGTTTCCCCTTCTTTCTCGCTGTTAAACTGCTAGCATGATTGGTTGTTTTCCATAGCTGCTGCTTCTTGTTTGACTTTTTGTACAAAGTCACTTTAAATCGGCCGCAGGAAGACTAAAGCTCCAAGCCCTTTGGATGGGCTCCTGCAGGCGTGTGCGGGCCCCCCTGGCCTCCCTCAGTTCTTGCGGGATGGCTCTTTTGTGTTAAGTCTGCCCCTGGGTGCGTTCGGTCACCGCGCAGGCCAGCCTCGTTTGTATCAGCAGAACAGTAGTTAACTCAAATCAGGTCCTAAGCCTTGTATTTCACAGACAATTAAATCTTGGCTGCTGTTTAACAAAATTGTAATATTTACTCTGCTCTGTACTGAGGAGCACTTTTAAAGTCAAAAACAAATACATTTCAAAAAGAAAATATGATAATAAATCTCTTTTTATGGATTTTCTCTGCATAAGTGGAAACAACGTGATTTAAATCCCCACGCCCTCACCTCCGCTCTCAGGCATCAACACACATTTTTCATGTCTGGGGGGAGGCACCTGCATTTGTTACATTCAGTTTAGTTTCTAAGATTTCACACCCCACCCTAACGCCCATCCGCAAAAGCAGCAAGGATTTTGTAATAATTAGGTCTGGGCTGTGAGCGTTATTTTCATGCTGATTCAAGAAAGGTGGACATGACTTGGGTCATTTTTTTTACGATTTCACATTACCTTATAAATGACTACCCATTTTCCTCTCATGTTGACTTCTGAAGGAGGTGGGAAAGTTGAGGCAGAGAAATATTTGTGTGAGACCCCGCGGGGTACACATTAAAATATACTTCTTTATTATTTAAAAATGCATAAGGTGTGGATAGACCTACATTTGTTTGCTGGTGGTCATAAAATAAATTCATAGCTGTTCCAGTCAATTAGCAATCTCTTTCAAGCTTTACATTTTTTGGGTTTATAATCCCACCTGGATTGTAGCTTCATTCTTCTGGATCACACTCCTATTGTAACATTTTGGTGTTCAATTTTATTTAAAGCAAACCTCAGAAATAATGGTTTCATAAAACTGTGCAATGTCAAAGGCACAGAATAATATTTCAAGTTCCTATGTCATGCACATTCATGTGTATCTCTCAAGAAATAGGAAGCAGTAGCTAGAAAGGGTACCATTTCATGAGAATTCTCTCTTCACCAAAAAATATGGTCTGGCATATTATTCAATGCACAAATTATAATATTACTTTCATGTGTGTTAATCTGTTTAGTATTAAAACTGCGAGTGTCTTAATCATTAACATGTTTTACCACACTGCTTTCAAATGGGTGATCTCAGATAATTATGAAGATTTTGATGTTAATCCCATGTTAAGTGAACAACTATGAAAATAACCTTAAAGCATTATTATTCTTCTATAAATGCCAACAAACCCAATTTTAGAGGGAACATGATTACTTTTTATCTGGCATTATCTTATAAGGATATGGCTACATTCATTTCTCTTAAAATCAGAGCAGTTTTCAATTACTTTTTGATAGAATTTTTTTCAACAGTGTTTTGCAGTATCTATAAACCACAACAACTTTGTACTGACAGATACATATTTTTTCAACATTGTTATTCATTAGCTACTTTGCAAACTCACTAAAATAGAATAATATACAAAAATATCAATATATAGAGAACAATTATTAGGTTCTACATATTTATTTCGGTAAGCCAATGTTATTAAAATTAAAAACATGTGCCTGGCATATAAATGTTTCTTTAAGAATTATTTTTTGGATGCACAGTTATTATTTTTTAAACCGAATCAGATTCTCAAGTACTGATTTTTCACTCTAAACAGGCATTTCATTGTTTTAAACAGTAGCTCCTGGAACAATACTACTCTTAGTATTTTAGACTTCCAAACAACAATTGGAATTGGATAAATGCTTTCAGCTGGGAGCACTTTCTTACTACCTTTGTAGGTAATGGGATTCCCTATTTGTGTGGGGGTGACAAATGGACAGTGCAGTGGACAGACTGCTTACGCTTTACAGAATCTACCAGAAAATGGAGTTTTTCTATGAGATTGTTTGCAGTCCATCTGAAAGAAATTCTGTTCAAATGTGAAATCAGGGAAAATGGGCGAGTGCTTTTTCTAATTACAGTTATGAAGTGATGACTGGAAGAGGGGGATGAAAAATAGAAGACAGAAGGAATGCAGAAACATAAAATCTGAAAAAGACAATTTCCTTAGGCAGGATCTGGCTCTTTGTCTATAAACAGGAGAATGATGAATTGGATCCGTATAATCAAAGAGATTGTTTTTGTTTTCTTCAATTCAGTGATTTTTTAAAATAGATTTTTCACTGGATGAAAAAGCCCAAACAAGGAAATATATGTAAATTCTGGTATAGGGGAAAATGCTAGCTTCCATGATTTTTAAATATTGGTTTAAAATATAAGGATATTTAATCGATTGTACCATGGGTCTTTCTAAATGAATACATTTATATTAAATTAATACAATATATATTAATACAATGTATATTAAATTAATACAGTAAAAAAAGAACCTTGTGATAAATGAATACATGGCAAAAAGCAACGAACTTTTTCAAACTGGTGAAATATATCCATGAGATAATTTACATACACTCCAACGTGCTGAGAAAAAATTTAAAAAACAATTTTTTTCAGGAATAAACTAGGGTACTTTGTTATTATTCTGGGATAAATAAAGGAAGAAACTGCCTTCTTACATTCTTGGTAATTCTTTTCATTTTTCCAAACATTGTTAAGCTCTATGCATCTTTTGCTATTCAAGTAAAGATGATGTCAGTAATAAAGTTACAGAATCTAATCAAGTGACTATTTTTGCTTTGTTACAAATGTAGATTATATATGGGCTGTTGAAGTGCTTAGCTGTTTGAATGCTGAATTTTTCTTTTTTCGGAT
>CM052899.1:43068139-43110528 GCA_028534135.1 Potos flavus
CTAGTTGCATTTAGTAGATAGAGGCCAGAGATGCTGCTAAACATCCTATCATGCCCAGGAAAACCTCCTCCTTACATGCCACAACAATGACTTATCCAGGGCCAAGCGCTGATAGTCCCAAGCTTGAGAAACCTTGCTCTGGATTCCTAGGACCCTGAAATTCTCTCCCTAAACAGCCCACTTCCAGAGTCTGTGCTTCACCTGGCTAAAAGAGGGGGCTATTTGAGAGGGATATGGGCAAAATATGGATGTGTGGAATGGGGCGTCCACATAGCCTTGTCCACACTACCATGTTTCAGTGTGCAAATCTGAGGAGCCCGAGCATTCTAAACTGGAACCTGGCCTTCTGAGTCGTTATGAAGGTATTACTCATCAAGTTCAGAGAATAAAATCTATTTTATTTAACAGTTTGTAAGCTTGATCTATAATTTAAATATTTACACATATAATACGAGGGCCTTCATTTGTACTCTTGCTCTGGGTCCCACAAATGTTGGGATGGGTGTGCCAGTGAGATTTCCAAAATGGCATCATTCCCTCTCCGTGGCCGGGGTCACCCGGTCTCCACCCTCCAGGCTCCGTTTTAAGAATTCACCTTTATGAAGGCAGACTTTGCCTGGGTGGCTCTCCTGCCACGTGTCGTCCCATGTGCTGAGGCTCTGCACATTTTTTTCGATTGCTGGTTTGTTCCAGAGTTTGTGATCCTTTTTTGTAGCTGAAATATTTATGGTCACCATCCTCCCCGCGACCTCTTTTCCTGAGAACTTCACTTGAGCGCAGGCATGCGCCTCTGGCGGACGTGTTAGTATCATCTGATCCAAGCAAAGGGATCTTTTCCAGGGAATCGGTTTCTGTAAATGGCTGTAAGTCAGTGCTGTAAATGGACAGCCATCACCCACCACAAAGAAAGGCAGTAGGTAGAGAGAGGAAGAGGCTCAGAGAGACAGAGGAGCGCCTGGGTTCTTGATGCTTTTCCAGCCTTGGAAAGATGCCTGGGTTCCATCAGATACCTCAGTTTCTTCCAAGAAATTATCTTGTTTGCTTAAACTGGATTGAGTCGATTTCTGTTATGTGTAACCATGAGGGCCTCGACCAAGACCCCATCTTTCAAGTCCATCTTTTGGTAGCTTGCCCCAAGTTTCAGTGTCTAAGACAAATCTAAGACAAATCTTGCACAAATCTGGCCTTGTTCTTGCCAGTCCATTGACTGGCAGTGTGGAGGGTGGAGCCCACTGCTGGATGTCAAATTTTGCTTGTCCGTTTTTATCATTTATAGGTGGGGATTCACTCCCAGGAGCTGTCCAACATCAGTAGATAGATTTGGTTCTGGAGTCTCTCTCCTAGTTGCAAGCAACAAGTCCATTAGACCATGTCTTTCAGTGTGATGCTCCCTATCCTCTAGAAATTTGCAGCCTAAAGCCGTGTCTGCATGCTTCCAAAAATCCAGGTCAAACTCCCTGAGCAAATGGACAACGCATTTGCAAAATTTATGAACAATAGATAAGGAAACAAATTTTCACCCAGACGTGTGCAGTTTATTGGATGTAATCTTGGATCCATACCATTGTGGAAGAGCTGGGAGGAGAATATGCAAGCGAATATTAAGATGCCAGTGGAGGGGCCCAGCTCAGAGGACGGGGGATGGAGTTGTAATTGGAGCATGCGTGCTTGCGAATGTGTCAAACTGCTCCCTTCCGAAGTCTTTATGTATGTTTTCTCCCTTCATCCTCATTATAACCACATGTCGTAGGTATTATTTATTATCTCCATTTTTACAGATAAGAAAACTGAAGCCCTTGTTAATGATGAAGGTGAAATTTGAATTCCGGTCTCTCTGATTCCACAGGTACGAGGGTAGTAGTAAGGAACCCAAGTCGGGAGATATAGAAACCAGTGGTTTTCTTGTAAAAGAGAAATGTTGGGAAGGATTATTATTATTTTTTTTAACTGTTTGTGTTATACAAAAAATAGGTTCTGAGAAATCATGTGGGAGTTCTATTATGTTACGTAACAATCTGGGATATTCCTTATTTCTCTCTGTCTGTACCCCTGAGGATTTAGGTCAACTTCTGCAAGAAGCTCTTCTTAGTTCAGCGAAATTTTTGTTAAGGACAAAAAAGTCAGAATGGCGTTTAGATGTAGTGTAATTCAGACAATTAAGTGACTAGACTGCTCACTCTCCCTTCTGCTCTTTTTTTTTTTTTTAAGATTTTATTTATTTATTTGAGAAGGAGAGAGAGAGCGCAAGCAAGTGAGAGCACAGGAGCAGGGAGAGGGAGAAAAAGATGGGGAACAGGGAGCCCAGGACCCCGGGATCATGACCTGAGCTGAAGGCAGCTGCTTAACCGACTGAGCACCCCAGGCAACCCTTTCCCTTCTCTTCTTGCTGATCTTCTTTTAGTTTCCTCCCTGGAGTTTGCCATCTTTTTCTTATTTTTACCCATGCCACTCAAGCAGTTTCTGCCAATTTATTTGGATAGATTTGTCTGAAATTTTCTTTTGTGTAGACTCAGGATAGTTGTCTGGCTAATCTGATCATCTATGCTAACATTATTAAGATGACTACCGAAAAAAAAAAAAGCAAAAAAATTCCAAAAATCAATTCCTTGACATCCTAAACATTCTATTTATATGTTTCCAGGCTTAGCCTGGCCTTAATTTTAAATTCAAGAACTAAACCCAATTATAGATCTGCATATAAAAAAAAGTTTGTCTTTTTTTTTTTTTAAGGATTTTATTTGTTTATTTGACAGAGAGAGAGAGATCACAAGTAGGCAGAGAGTCAGGCAGAGAGAGGGGAGAACAGGTTCCCTTCCCTGCTGAGCAGAGAGCCTGATGCGGGGCTCGATCCCAGGACCCTGAGATCACGACCTGAGCCGAAGGCAGAGGCTTTAACCCACTGAGCCACCCAGGTGCCCCAATGTTTGTCTTTTTTATAAGTTTATCACGATCCAGGGAATTTGATGTCAACAGTTTTTCTGATTTTGATCTAATACAAATTTTATTTGTGAAATTTCCAGTCTAATGGACATATCCAGGTCCAGGATTATTCAAACAGGAGAGTCTTACTATAACTGCTGAGTAATTAGATTTTTTTTTTTCAAAATTACTTTGCCATGTATTTTAATCAATAACCAGCAAAATTCTACAGGTTATAGGAGAAAAATAAAGGACTAATTAAAGACCCATGTTCACAGTAGAAAAAAAAAAAGATGAATCTTTGCATCACTCAGCAGTCTGGGATACTCCAAATACATTGTTTCCCTCCCCCCCTCCTTGGAGTTATTTATTGGCCAGAGGGGAGGGTGGACAGAACTTCTTTGAAGTTAAACATCTTGCTTGGATGAGCAGATATGTTGCATCAAATCAAAGTAATAAAAAGACAAAATGCTTTATTAAATCTTCTTTATCACTATATTGTGCTCCAATAGGATGATCTAATTAAAGGCACCGTTAAGCCTCTTTTCATCTGAGGAGGAGTTCAGAAGCTTTCATTATTAAAAGGTTTGCACAGAAACAAATACATTGTTGTATTGCTTCCAAGTTTCTCAGGGGTGCCTCCTTCCTGTTTTGCTCTAATTGTTATGAATGTCTTGGCTGCCACTTCATGGTTTGATGCTAATTAGTCCTTTTCATCTTCAAAGTACCTGTATGACATTAACATGACTCACATTCATAACACCACTCTGAGGTAGGCACTGGAAGCCTTATATTCTTTTTGGAGAGATAGACAAAAGAAAATAATTGAAAGTGGTATTTATTTGGATGGTGATGAGCACTTTGCTTTCGGGTTCTGAGCTCCCAAATGCTTCAGCTGGCTCCTTCCTTACCTTTGTGCCTCTCCCTGCACAGCTCTGTCAGATGCTGCCAATTCATTCTGCATAATGTGAGATTTCTTCAAATAATCTGTCTAACCACCATCATCATCATGAGAAAAATGTATACCAATCAGGGAGAACTTGATAGTGGTTGCCCCTCAGTTGGAGTCTCTCTAGGTCCGCTTGATTTAACAAGCGTTCACGGGATACTGACTCATGTTTTAATTTAATCCCTCTATAATATATAATATCGTTCATAAAACTTCATTTAGGTTGGACTGAACGGGATCCAAAACCAGCATCTGATCCAGATCTTAATTGGCCAAATTGTTTCATAATTTTCATTTTCGAAGTTGCAAATTTTTGTGGTGAAGTTCGTGCTTCCGAGATCGTCATAGACCCCAATTCCCTCTATTGCTTTCCCCAGAGTCGAATCTGTGTGATTTATATTACTTGCCTAACTGGTGAAGGCATTTGAGTTTACTGACTAAACAGAGAAGGGAAAGATTGTCTTATTTCCCCCAAACCAAGCCAAATTTGGTAAGTTGGCAAAATTGGTAAATTGCCGAATTTCTTGGATATCACATCACCCCTGCTCAAAGATGATCTCTCTCCTTTCCCCATCGAATTCTTATTCATTTATTTCATTTAGCATTCTCAGGGCAAAATAATCTAATAAAGGAATCCACACGGAGTTATAAATGACTGACACCAACTTGATGTTTTACCCCTCTAGAGCTACTGAGAGTTTAAAAGAGGATAGTAACCACATCTCCATCTCTGGTATCTGCCAAACCAAGGGAACTTTTTTTTTTTTAAAATAACGGCATGATGGAATCCCGCAAGTCATATTATACACTTGTGATTGTTGGCTTTTATGCTGTGTGTATAAGGCATGTTCTACCCAAAAGCCTGTGGGTTTTTTTTTTTTTTTTATATTCAGATTTCTATGTCAGAATCTTAAACATTGGAAGAAATCAACAAGGAAATGTTGAAAAGTAAATCTAAGACATTGTTTATTATTTAGGCTTCTCCCTGTAGTAAAGTGAGAACAGGAGGAGAATGTTCTGGAGGAGAAGTTGCAACGGAAACTAGGCAGACTCTCTTACGTTTTTATTTCCATTCTGAATTTGATGCTGACCTGCCTGGCCCTGAAAATTTCAGACACAGATAGTAGAGATTTCCAGTGATGATGAATGGTCTTGGACACAGGAGCCGGTCGGGTAACGACCACTATTAGTGAGATAGGAAACATTCCAGTTGGGACCTGTTCCAGAATGGACCTGTAGGACTGGGAGGTGAAAGCCTAGAGCCCCGCCTGACTGTGTCACTCTCCTGTGCCTTCTATAGCTTCACTTTCCACTCTAACTTGACCTTAGTTGAATTAACTCAACCTATGTCCTTGAAGGACCAAGCAGTGCAGAAGCAAGTCACTTTCCGAGACACGTGCATCTCAGTTCATTCCTTTGGCCTTCCGCTTTTAATTTTTACAGGTTCTCAGTTGTCACTTAACAGTAACTTGTGATCGAGGTTAAATTAAAGTTTATTTTATTTTTGGTGACATTTTTGCCACTAATTTGAACTTAGTTCTCTTCGGGGAGAAATATTTACAGAGAAATAACATCGAATTGCGTGGTGTAAATGCCATGCCATTCAACTATGTAAATAGCAGCTGAGATGTTTAATTGAAAATGAAACACTGGTAAAATGTAAACATCATCCTTATTCCAGTTGCTTCAATGGCACAAATGAATTCACTAAGTGATGGTGAAAGTTAGAATTTGTAACGGGGTCCGATAACTCCAGTGTGTCTGGAAACCTTTTTAGTAATTGCTATATTCTTCAATGATGCTCAGTCCACCTCTCAAAACACATTCATTTGTTGTCATAAATATTGGCTGTTTGAGACCTACTGCGTTGGCATTTTAATGTGCAATTCAGTATACTGTCGTGGGTTTTGTTTTTTTCTCTCACTTGTCTCAAGTGACTTCTCTCATTGTCTCAAGCCACCAAAAGTATAGTGGGCACTCCAAAGCATCAGATGATTAGTGTTTTGAATTTGCTTATTTATTTATGTAGCTGGAACTCTGTATTGTACGGAACACTCCAAGCAAAACCCTTACAGGTCATATCTTGCCAAGCATATTATTGGAAGAAACATACATGCTTGGTTATGGGATAGTACCTTGGTGAGAGTTGTCTGAGTAACACTACTTTTTGGAGATGGTCCTTTATTCCAGATTTATGGACTCTAATATATGAAGATGAAATCGTAACACCTTTTGATCCAACATTTGATGGAGGATCTTTTCAACGATCCTCACCAATTGCATATTTCATCTTTAAATTAGATTAGTGGGACTACATTAAAATAAAAAGCTTTTGCACAATGGAGTAAATGATCAACAAAACAAAGAGGCAGCCTACTGAATGGGAGAAAATATTTGCAAATAATATATCCAATAAAGGGTTAATGTTCAAAATATTTAAAAAAACTTGTATATAACTCAACACCAATAAAACAAATAATCCACTTAAAAATGGACAGAGACCTGAATAGACATTTTTTCAAAGAAGACATACTAATGGCCAACAGACCGATAACAAAATGTTCAACATCACTAATTATCTGGGAAATGTAAATCATACCACAGTGAGATATCACTTCATGCCTGTCAGAATGACTATTTTTAAAAAGACAAGAAATAAGAAGAGTTAGCAAAGACGTAGAACAAAGGGAACCCTTGTGCACTGTTGATGGGAATGTATATTGGTGCAACCACTATGGAAAACAGTATGGAGGGTCTTCAAAAAAAATCAAAAATAGAAATATCATATGATCTAATAATTCCACTACTATTTACCCAAAGAAAAGAAACAAATTAATTCAAAGAGATATGTACAACCATATGTTTATTGCAGTATTATTTACGATAGCCAAGATATGGAAGCAACCCAAGTATTCACTGGTAGGTGAATGGATAAAAAAGATGTGATATAAATATAAATATATATATATATATATATATATATATATATATTCAGTCATAAAAAAAGAATGAAATCTTGCCAATTGCAGCAACATGGATGGACCTAGAGGGTATTATGCTAAGTGAAATAAGTCAGACAGAGAAATACATATGATTTCACTTACATGTGGAATCTAAAAACCAAATGAACAAAGAAAGAAAAAAATAGAAATAGACTTGCAAATGCAGAGAACAAAATGGTGGTTTTTTGTTGGAGGGGAGGGGTTTGGGGGTTGGGCAAAATAGGTGAAAGGGATTAAGAAGTAGAAACTTCTAGTTATAAAATAAACAAGTCACAGGGATGAAAAGTACAGCATAGGGAATACAGTCAATATTACTCTAATAACATTGTATCATTATAGATGATAGATAGATCATGACTACACTTGTAGTGAGCATTATGTAATGTATGAAATTGTTGAATCACTAATATAACTGAAACTAATACAACATTGTATGTCAACTATACTTTAATAATAAAAATAAAAAAATAAAGTACATTAATGGAAGAACTTCCATTACCTTTCTCAAATAACTATATTGAGAAAGAAATTATAACTTAACTATTAAGAATATAGTCTCTGGAAAAAAAAAAAAAGAACATAGTCTCTGGAGCCAGACCCACTGGATTAGTTGTGAGACCTTGGGCAAGTTACTTAACTATTCTATCCCTCAGCTTTCTTCTCTGTAAAATGGGTATAAAAATAATACCTGGTTCATCAGGCTGTTGTTAGGATTAAATGAAGTAACATATGTAAAGTAAAACAGGGCTAGCACAGTGCTATATGAATGTAGTTATTATTCATTTAATTAGTAAACATTTATTAAGAGCTTTTATTATTTAGTATTTATTAATACACATCAACTTTCTATATTGTCATTATCTTTTGTGGAAAACGATTCTTTTATTTTACTGATTCATTTTATTTTGTTACTTTTTCCAGCCTTATTGAGGTGTGATTGGCAAATACAAATTGTATATATTTAGGGTGTACAGTGTGATTTTGTAAAAAGTTGTACAAGGTGATGATTTAATATGCATATATATTGTGCAATGGTTACCATAGTCGAGTTAGTTAACATATTCGTTACCTCACACAGTTACTATTTTTGTGTGTGTGTATGGTGAGAAAATTTAAGATTTACTCTTCTAGCAGATTTCAAGTATAAAATACAGCATCGTTAAATATAATCACCATGCTGTACATTACGTCCTTAGAACTTATTTATCCATCTTACAAATGAAAGTTTGTACCCTTTACCAACATTTCCCCATTACTCCTGCCTCCCAGGGAAACAATTCTTTAAGGAAGGAAATCTGATTACAGTTTCTCACTATTTTATTCACCACATTGAAGGTCAGGCTTTGAAGAGTTAAAGTCTAATGAAAATGTGCTCGTATCTGGTAAAATTCTTGGTATGAACATTTCTTTTTTCATTTAAAGGGCAGCATCTGGACTTTAGTAAGCAAATATGCAATAAAATATTATTTGACCTTTTAAAAAGTCAATCTTTATTTTATTCAAATGGTAAAAATATTCCAAAGAGTAAACTTCCGCGTTGGATGGCATTTTGCCATTATTTAGTGAAATGTTTATGTGCATATCACGCTTTTACATTTCATATTTTGTACAAAGAAAAGGAGAGCATAAGCTGACAGAATCACCTAAGGTAAAAAAAAAAAAAAGAGATCTGACTTAGGCTCACCAAACATGGGAATCCAATTTGAAAATACCCTTTTTAGTTGAGGAATGCCTGAATTTTGTTTGCTAGCATAAGGGTCAAAGATCTTAGGGTAGATTATTTTTGTCCCTATTACAGCCGCATCTCTCTCTCTTTCTCTCTCTCTGATCGGTGTCAAGCAAAACCTAGGGATCATTTTATAAGCTCACTCACCGCAGCAAAGACATTGGTGTGAGGTCCAGCTATTTTGTTTCCCACGTGAGGCATTTAATTTCTAAAGCTCAAAGTGGACTTTGTCAGAAATAGAAAATTATTTTCCGAATGCAAAGGCTTTTAAAAAACAAGTCAAACTAGTGTGTTTATAGTAAACCTCTGTGGCGTGTGTGTGTGTGTGTGTGTGTGTGTGTGTGTGTGTGTCCAACTTCACTTTTATTAGTCTCCAGTCGCCTTTTGGTGAAGCCTAACAGTGTGGAGTCCTTGGGAGCCGCACAACGGGGGAAAGGGGTCACGCCTTCCCTCTCCTTCCTCTCCGGAGGTAGCCATGTGATTTAGAATTGGGCAATCAGACATTGTCTTCTGGGGCTTTGGATCTTGAGCAGGTGAGTAAGCAGGCAAGGACAGACGGAGGCACATTCTGGCGGGGGCAATGGGATTGGGGACACTTGCCCTGCCAGCCTGCTCCTCGGCTTCTGGCTGCCCAGCTCTGTTGGACCCCTGGGTTTCTGACATTTCTCCTAGACTGGTCCTCCAGCCTCCTCTCAGTTTTGCAAGCCTTGATAGACTTCCATTCAATCTCTCTCTCCACAGTTTTTTTTTTTTTCCTTATGCTAATCAGAGGAGGTTTCTATTTCATGCAAACAAGAACTTTCATTGATGAAAACAAGCTTCCAAGCCTGGTTGGAAATAAATGCCTACCTTTTACACTGAATTATCAATCTAACCAATGCTAACCAGCCTGAAGGCGACTTACTTTTAAATAATGTTTTCTGGAATCTATTAGCTATTGTGAAGCTGTATCAGTTATATGCATTTGTAGGACTGCACAAACAATATTTTGCCCAAATATATTTTGGTTTGGCCGTCGTCCCTAATCAGCCAGCGATGGCTGATCTTATTTCAGCTGCTCGTTTGGAACTGGAAGTTTGACGTTATTGGAATGAGGTATGCTACTGTCTTGGGGAGGTGGGGTAAGATGTGTAGTTGGTTTCAATACTGTGCTTTCCATAAGTGAAATGTCTGCAATGGTGTTATTAGCTGACATACTGTAGATAGTCCTACATGTCGGGAACAATTAACACATGTCCTGTGGGTCTGATTACTAGCGTTAAGGAAGTTCTGCTCTGCATAAACCCCAAAGCAAAGCCTCCAGGAAAGTTAAAGGTCCCTGTTCCACCATTAAAATGGGAAAGTAATGTGCCTTTTCTGGATTGACTATAAACTTTGACTCGTGGGACTTTGTTCTTAAAGGTGAAAACAAACATGAGTAGGAGGCAAGTTTTTTTCCTTAAAAATTCTTTAAACTTTAGTTGAAGCCCTTTATCAGAAAATTTCTCAAAATAAAACTAAATCAATATTACCTTAGGATCATCACAGGAAAAAAAAAAAAAGCTAAAAAGCCAAAGTGGACATTTTCCTTAAAATACAGCACAAAAGAAATTTTATATGTTTAAGCCATTGCCCAGAGGAGTGATAAATTTGATATTTGATATGTGAAACCATTGTAGGGATAGCATAAGGAGTTGTATTTATAAAAGATTTTAGGAGTAAGTAAATGATTGAAAGCAAATTTATGAGACATCCTGATTATTACATATGGTAGATCTTTGAAATATAAAAGTAATTAGGTGAGATTCACATGCACACAGTAAATTAAAGGTATTACTAGTAATGCCCAGTAATACGCATATTCTCAATTACATGAGAGTAGAGAGATGGCAGAGTCAAGTCATAAATCATGCCTTCTGCTCCCAGCTTCTTCACTAGCCAAGTGACTAACTTGAGGCCAAGTTAGCTCAACTGCAAAGTGAAGAACGCCGACTATAGGAGTTCAAGCTACCTATCAACCCTGAGATTTCATGATCCCAAAATTATGTTTAATTTTTTTTTTTTTTTGTCATTGGATCATGTTTCTCTTCTCTCTGGATGAAGGGGAAAAGAAGCAGAAAGAAATGTGATGTTAAAGTAGACCATATAATCCCAAATGCCTGGCCCCGAGATGGATTTGGGAATGAAGATTCCCCCCAGTCCAAGAAAGAGAGTTGGGGCAGGTGTTCGACTAGTGACCATCAGCCAAGACAAACAATTAAGTCTTCCTGCCCCAGGGAAATCCTGGTGTCAAGTGCTGGACTGAAGAAGCTGTTTCTACCTCTGTCACAAACAACCCCATGGCTTTGGAGGAATGATGCAGCCTTTGCCCGCGTCTTATCTTCGAAAGAGAAGTTAGGATAGATCGTCCACATATTTTCCAGCTCTCCTATTCTTCGATTCAAAGAAAGCCATGTTTTGGGTATCAAGTAATGATCTGCTTTATCTACTAATTTGAGGTTAAGTGTTCTTTATTTCGCCTAAAATATTATCACTCCAAGCTGCAAAGTAGAGAGAGCTCCAAAACTGAGGCTGGCTTTCCATTTTAAATTGGAGCAGGCGAATTTGGGACTTTTCCTTGAATGAAGGAAATAAAAGAACAAGGCACATGGTCAGGAAAACTATAAAGCTGTGGGAAGATAGAGAGATTAGACATTTTTCTATCAAAGGCAAGAAAGCTGTAAGAGGAAAGTGGAAAAAAAAAAGAAAAAAAAAGAGTAAGAGCAAGAGAGCAAGCACAGGGGAAGAAGTGGGGGAGGAAGGAGGAAATAGAAGGAGCGCAGCCCCTCCCGGGCCGGCCCGGCTTTGAAGTGAGGCCAGAACTACAGCAAAGGATTGTGGGATAGGAGGTCAAGAGAAAAAGTAGATGGGGACCCTTTGCTCAGAGGTTAATAGTTATGTGTCAGAAATGCTTTATCAGACTGAAAGGCCCTGTGCATTTTTAGATACTTTTTTTTTAGAGGAAAACCAATTCTGTGGAAATTTCCCAAGGTCCTTAAGAAAGAAGTCTTCCGTGGGTTTCTAACCTAAACACAAAGATGTTCTGCCATCAGAGGCTCTGTTTTAATTAGAAATAACCGACTGTGGAAAAGGCCTGGTGTTTCATATTTAAAATTATCCAAAACGAAGGATTTTGTTTTTATTTGGGGGCCCATGAGCTGCTGAGAAGGAGCTGGAGAGCCTTTTAATTGCTCACCGAGATCTACACTGTTTCTGCAGGCTCAGTGCCATGTAGGTTATGAATGAGGGAGAGACTCCCAGCTCTTCTTAGGCATTCTGATTCCAAGGTGATTCCAGCCAAAGGTCAAAACCGAGGCAGATTCAAGTTTGCTTTGGCAAAGACCTACCTTCTTATTCAGATAGCCGAGCCCAAGATTGTGTAAATTAGCAAAGGATACCCTGGGAGCCTTAAGGAAGTTTATTGAAAGGGTTGGGGATGGCAGCACAGAGGCGTTTCCTCGAATGAGTTATCTGAAGTGCTTTAAATTAGTAGTTTCAGGGAGTTATATATATTTGCCAAACAAGAAGGCCAAACAGTTTCCTTTACGTTTGGTAGGTTTCTTTGTGTGCAAGTGACATGGTCAAGCTTTTATCTGTAGAGCTCTCCTCAAACGTGCAGTCACGCAGCCCTCTCAGATGATTAAGAGGGCTCACGGGAACCCTCCACCTCTGACTGTTTAACTTACTGGGACTTTTAAAAGCAAGGCTGATAAAATTCATAAATTTTTCACATCTCTAGCGGCTGATGACACTCACCAAGTCCGCTTCTGATACTCTTCAGTTCTGGGCATTCGTGAAGCCGGGTCACTGATGACAAATCTAATGCAGAACGATCAAGTCGTAACTAACTTTTAAGTGTTTCCTTGAAGGTTAAGACCAGGGGATCGGAATAAAAAGTAGCAGGATCCTTGCTCTGATCTTTTTCTGACATTTCCCAAATCCGCAAGGCAGAGGGCACGGTGCAGGTTGGAGCGTAAACTGTTCCATACTCTGAACCCTCCCGGAAGAGCACAGGAGACTTGGTTTTTGCAGCAGGGAAAGGAATAAATACACACACATTATGCAGCCAATATTTGATTCGACTGTAGATTAATTTTTAATAAGCTTATTAAACACATTTATCTGCAAAGAAGACCTAAGAGCACAGATGTAATCGGTTAGAATATAATCACAAAACGCTAAGGTGCAAATTTCTTTTGTTTGATGTTGTTTTGTTGTTGTTGTTGTTGTTCTCTCATTTTCTCGGCCCTTGCAGGACAGTTGTAAAACAACTGACTTAATACATCTCAGCATTTTAAAAATGGTTTAATCCGTGGAAAAGGATTACATTTCCTTCTCCTTTAATTGTTGGTCAAAATTTCAAATAGAATGCAATGTTTTATATATATGATGACAGGCAAAGTGCGTGTTTTCTTATAGGATGGATGGTTAGTTGTCCTTGTATAACCAATATCCCTCTCTGAAAAAGCAGGTCAAATAACGCTAGACTCAATAATAGCTGTGGGTACCTTGAGTACGTCTCAAATCAATAATGACAGAGGTAGCCTGATAGCAATTTATGAACCACAGTCCTCTTGGGGAACATATTTCAAACCATAACTTCATCTAAACTGTTTATCGGCTAAGCTTGCTCAAATGTATGAAGTGTCAAAAAGTTTCTTTGACATTAGGCTTGTTATTGCCCTTTGATTTATGTACCCAAGCAAAACGTAGTAAATAAAAAGATTGTTTGGTGGTTTGGTATTTGAAGGAAATGATTAGAAACATTTGCCAATGCTATTCATTTTATATGCGTTTTTTTTTCTTTCCAAATAATAAAAAAAAAAATATTTCCGTCCGGTGAGTGACTTCACAGTAGTGGAACCTTGAATGATCATTAAAGTAAGCAGAAAAACCAGTTGGAGTTGCCGTGAAATATTCAGAAAACTCTGAACTAAATGTGTGATGTACGTATAAACATCTGTCCCTCTCCTTGAATTGCGCATGCCCAACAGTCCACAAAATGTCCCATCTGAGGCGCACTTAAGGTGGTAAATCTGACCTATTAAAAATGTGGTCGTCATATCTTAGTTAGTTTTTGTGGAAACTTCCACATGGGAAATTCAAAGGACTATTCTTTTGAAAAGCATCCTTCAAGAAAATTCTTGCGTATACACAAAGCATTTTTATTTGCTTAGAAATGGAAATATTGACTTCTTAAGATTTTTTGATGATGGAATATTATAGATGTATAAAAGGCATCAAAAGGCAAACTATAAGACAAATCCTTTGAACTGCATTTCATTTAAATATTTTAGTCCAGGATTTGCATTTTATTTCAGTTCGAGGCTTTCCGTTCTTACAATTCCTTAAGCAGATTTTCATACTAGGCAACTCTATGTATATAAAAAAACCTAAACATAAGATTATAAAAGTTGGCCAAGGATTCCAAAGGATTGCATTATGGGCTTTTGAAAGATGAATTTTTAAACAGTTTTTACATGGGTATGAATGGAATTCACTCTCACCTTAAAGGGAAACAAGAAACCTAAGGGGGGATGGACACATTTTAATGTAAGTGTTGCTTAAATGAGGACTATTTCTATTTCTAATGTCTCTTTTTTTGAGTGGTTAACACTAAGCTGATGGGCACCATAAAAAGAAAAAAAAAAGTCATAGACACAGGACAAACGAGGACACAGATATCTATACCAGCATGGTTAACTTGTTAGCGAATCTGTTTCCTTGAAAACAGGATATAGTGAATCTGTGTATATTTAGTGGAAGTGGCCACATTTACTGGAGAATTAGGAGAAAACACTCCCCAAAGGAGTCAGAAGTTCTGATCTGCTATCCTTCAAAGAAAGACTGTTTCCTAGGCTGGCCAATATTCCGATGGAGCAACCTGTGCCTATTGATAAGTTATCGGATTCCTCTCCGGAATCAGCTGGTCAGGAAGGATACAGAGGGGAGGGAGAGGAAGGGAGAAGGGATTGTGATAGTGGCTTTGTCTGATCGCCAAGGTAGGAAGGGGGTGGAGGACTGAGAAAGGAAGAATAAGAGAGGTGAGAGATAGGAAAGAGAACAGGAAAAGAAGAGAAAGAAATCGAACAGAAACAAAATAAAATACAGCAGGAAGATGATAACTAGATAGGAAAAAAAAAAACAAAAACAAAAAACATCTCTGGAAATGGAATCTTCTTCCAGACCTCCAGGCTCTTTAGAGCAGGGATTCCTAATGTGGATGTTACAGACTTCTCCAGGTCTGCGAACCCACTGTGAAATTGTATGCGTGTTTCGTGAAGATGGGTACGTGCATTTTTTTTTTTTTCCTGGAGAAAGTGTTCTTTTCTCTGATATGCTTCTCAGAGGGATTCCAAGACTTAATAAAACCTAAGAGCTACTACTTTAGTGAGATCTTGTGCACCCTGTAAAGATATTTGTCTTTAAAGGAGTCTGAATGCTTGGGATGGACTGTAGATTGTCAAAGAATGTTACTTTTTAGTATTAAAAGTTGTGTAGTTTGAGGGTATTCATTTTTTCAAGACCTTTAGAAGGCTAGCTATTCAGTCAGATATCATTGATTGACTATTTGCATTAAATTAAGTCGGGGTTCTTCAAATTGGGTGTCCTGGGAGATTGGACAAACAGTGCTGCCCAGGGAAAAGGGTACTAATTTGGAGGCAAATATCTGCATCTGGGACACAGATACTGAATGGAATGCTAACTAACAGTAAGAAACTGGACTGATAATGTCTGTTCCTTAACTCTCCTCTATAAATGAAGATGATGGTGATGATGAAGATGATGGTGATGATGACTTAATAAGGCTGTGGTAGAGATGAACAGAAATGTAATACTGGCTGACATTTATTGGGTGCTTACTATCTTCCATGTGCTGTGAATAACATCTCTATGCTTTCTACAACTTAATCTTTCCAACAATTTTTATGAGATTGCTGTTAGGTTTTCATTTTATGGATGGGGAAATTGAGGCAGAGAAGTAAAAAATTTGCTCAAGACCATGAAAGAAATAAATGACGGAGCCAAATATTAACAACACAGGAGCCAACAGGTGTTGGCGAGGATGCAGAGAAAGGGGAACACTGTTGCACTGTTGGTGGGAATGCAAGCTGGAGGAGTCAATCTGGAGAACAGTATGGTGGTTCCTCAAGAAGCTAAGAATAGAACTACCCTATGATCCAGCAATTGCACTACTAGGTATTTACTGAAAGGATACAAAAGTACACATTTGAAGGAGTGCATGAACCCTGATGTTTATAACAACATTATCAACAATAACCAAATTATGGAAAGAACCCAAATGCCCATTGACTGATGAATGAATAAAGAAGAGGTGGGGTGTGTGTGTGTGTGTGTATGTGTGCGTGTGTGCGTGTGTGTGTGTGTGTATATGTATATATGTATAATGGAATACTACTCAGCCATCAAAAGAATGAAATCTTGCCATTTGCAATGAAGTGGATGGAACTAGAGTGTATTATGCTAAGCGAAATAAGTCAATCAGAGAAAGACAAATACCATATGATTTCACTCATGTGGAATTTAAGAAACAAAATGGATGAACATACAGGAGGGGGGAAAAGAGAGAGAGAGAGAAACAAATCATGAGAGACTTAACGATAGAGAACAAACTGAGGGGTGATGGAGGGAGGTGGGTGGGGGATGGGTTAGATGGGTGATGGGTATTAAGGAGGGCACTCGTTATGATGAACACTGGATAATATGCATATGTTTATGTAAATGATGAAACTGAACTCTACGCTTGAAACTAATATTGAACTGTCCCAACTAACTAGAAATTAAATTAAAAAAAATAAATGAAAAAAATACATGGTGGAGCCAGCAGGTGAATGTAGTATGGGCCATGCAAGTCCGTAGCCCATGCTCTTGGGCCATTGGACCAAAGCAGGGCACCTGTGGGGCAGTTGCTGAGCCCCAGCTGCAGCTGCTGATGGGAGAGGACCCTGTTCCTTCCGTGGCGTGGTTACCATGGCACCGCGTGCACAGAAGCTGCTCCTATATCTGAAATATGTACTGTTACCTCATTTCCTTCCACGTTGAACATCATCCTCTTCTGTTAGGACTTGTTCTTCTCTTCTCTTCTTCCAGATGACTTCCTGGGTTCTCGTGGTTCTGTAGTTCTAGGGGAGAAAGCATGACAAGAATATGACGTGAGGTGCGCCTGGGTGGCTCAGTGGGTTAAAGCCTCTGCCTTTGGCTCAGGTTGTGATCTCAGGGTCCTGGGATCGAGTCCCGCATCGGACTCTCTGCTCCGCGGGAAGCCTGCTTCCCCCTCTCTCTCTGCCTGCCTCTCTGCCTACTTGCGATCTCTCTCTGTCTAATAAATAAATAAAATCTTAAAAAAAAAAAGAATTTGATGTGAGTTTCAGAAGAAAACCAATTTTCCATCACTTACCCAAAGTTGTTTCCTAGAAGCTCTGGGAGAAATTGCATCTCCCCAGATACCTGGTTTCCTACTAGAATGAGATCGAATGCTTCTAAAGCATTAGCTCAGCAAGGTAGACCCCACCTACCATACGCACCATTAAAACAAAACAAAACAAAACAAAACAAAACAAAACAAAACCTTGCAGATGTAACACCTTTCTTTTTTTAGCTAGCCAACTTCTTGTGGACAGTTATATAATGTTAAGTAGGCATTATATTTGGTACTTTACATTCAAAGGAAGTTCAGTATTTTTCCTCTTTTGGAATGTTTTCCTTTTTTCCTGAGGGATCTGTGTGTTCATCGATGTGTTTTGTGTACTTAAATCCTAGAAAAGCATACATATGAAAATATTTCTTTTTCTTATAATCCAAATTTCCTTTCTTTTTTATTCTTTCTTAGTGCTGTTAATCAACAAAATGGCCAATATTGGTCTTAAGAGAATCTTATTATCCAGATTTTTGGAAGATTTGGGAAGATATGTCCTGTTGAAAGAGAGCTTTTTTCCCCCTCCTCTTCTAGGAGGAAGGACACATATGGAAGGCCTTAGCTTATCTTTAGTGCCTCATACACGCATTCTGGACTCCAGGGAAAGGCCACTGAATGGGATTAGGCCCTAGAGATAGCATGTCAGTCATCATGAGGGATGAGCTAGAGCATCCTTTAATTTTTTTCCTTTGGGTCACATGTGAAAAACAATTTACTAGCATTGATGAGTGTTATTAACAATGAGATAGGATATAGTCTCCCCACTCCCATTGGGTGTGCTTAAAAATAGAATAGTTATCTTTTCTTTTGAATGATTTAAATAAAGCTCTGGAGAGCAAAAGGTGGTTTGGCAGATATCTAAAAGGAATTTTCTATGCTCTAGTGTAAGATTTAATTCCTCAACTCCCTATATAACCCTAGTTTAATCAATGATCTGAGTCATTTTATTTCTCCTAAAGCTCAGATCGATTAAAAAAAATCAAATAAATCTTTGTTTTCCACTGAGTGGTTAAGTTGATGCATTCTTTGGTTCTCTACACTCACAGCCTAGGGTACATGATAGACATCCCTGGGATTTTTAAAATAAAACCCCTTTGCATATTTCTTTTTCCAAATGAAATTTTCTTCATTTCTAAACATCACCTCTTAAAATCCAAGAAAATAATGATGCCTCACTACCTTCCAAAGCTTTTTGACCTTCATGTCAAAAATAAACAATTTTTAGGAAGGGAGTTTTCCTATCACTTTACTTACAAATGAGCTCTTGATCATCAGAAGCAAGTACGCCAGGTTTTGTTTGAAATTTAGCATGAATAATTCTTCTCTGAGGCTCTGGAAAGGCGAGGAGTGAGGTTTCCTGACCTGTTATTCCCTCAACATCCTCTCTCCCTCACCTCCCTCCTTCTCAGAAGCAGTGGCAGCGATGGGCTACAAAACTGGTTTTCATTGGTGCCTGGTGGAACCTTAATTCCTTCCTGTCAGCATATCCCTAGGCCTCTCTCCTGGTTAGGATAAGGACTGGATAAGCAGTTGAACTTCTGGGTCGTTTTCCAAATGAAATTCAACCTCTAGACCTTGTGAGGCTTAGCCAGTCTTCCTCACTAGCCCAAGATGAGTTTGGAATGAATTTTCACTTAATGGATTCTATTTGTGGGTGGGAGAGGTAATGATTGCATTGCTCAGAGTCATGAGCGTAACTTCAAATCAGGGAAAAGAGCCAAGCAGGCCTGTGAGAGTGGATGTGAACTCGAGGAAGGTGTGCCTGAGGAGGTGCTGGGAGATTCTGATCAGCGGTTGAATGGAGACACCGAATGTCACGTGACGGAGCTCACCTCCTAACGTCAGGGTCTTGTCGGAGTGGTGATTTAAAAAATGATGTGGCCGAAGAAAAATATGAAAAGCACTGTTTGCAATATATTGAAATGAACATGCAACATTAAGGATAAATGACCGAGTATTGATTAGCCGGGTGAGAGGCAGTAAGACATTAAAAATGAAATTTGTGGTGGTAGTACCCTGAGGAAGCGGGACTGTGCCTCCTACTGGTTTGTTTTGAGGAATTTTTTTCTGGGCAAATCCTGTTGAATTCCATGACATATGAATCTGGTTCTAGGGACTGTAAATCTTATTAAAAAAAAAGAGAAGTATTTTATTTTATTTTTATTTTTTTAAAGATTTTATTTATTTATTTGAAAGAGAGAGAGAGAGAGAGAAAGGAGCAGGGGGACGGGCAGAGAGAGAGAGAGAGAGAGAGAGAGACAAGTAGACTCCTCGCTGAGTGGGGAGCTTGATGTGGGGCTCAATCCTGGGACCCCAAGATCATGACCTGAGCCAAAGGCAGATGGTTAACCAACAGAGCCACCCAGGTGTCCCAGAAAAGAGAACTATTTTAAAATACCAAGATACCTTTAAAAATTCTCATTTTTAGCCCAGCTACCTTTTATTAAAAGAAATGGTCACGTTTCTATTTGTCCAAGTTCCTGTTTTCAAACTGGGGCTAAAATGAGGGGGAAGCCAGTGTGGCACATGTCGTGGCCCTATTTTGTATCTATTTTATATATGTTTTCCTTAAATGCTTAGGTCTCGGATAGGTGTGCAAACGGGCTGTGCATCTATACACTGATTTTAGCAATGTTTTAAAGATTTTATTTATTTATTTTTTAAAATTTTATTTATTTGACAGAGAGAGAGAGATAACAAGTAGGCAGAGAGGAAGGTCCAAAGAAAGAGGGAGAAGCAGGCTCCCTGCTGAGCAGAGAGCCTGATGCGGGGCTCGATCCCAGGACCCTGGGATCATGACCTGAGCCGAAGGCAGAGGCTTTAACCCACTGAGCCACCCAGGCGCCCCCCCCCCTTTTTTTTAAGATTTTATTTTTTTTAAAAACTTTATTTATTTGACAGAGAGAGAGATCACAAGTAGGCAGAGAGGAAGGTCCAGAGAGAGAGAAGGAAGCATTTAGCAATGTTTTAAATAACAGAGAGAATACATTAAAATTTGACAAAAGTACTCCTTTGAACTAAGTTTTTCTTTGAAGATGAAACCTGTTTCTCATGACAGAAAAATGTTATCACCAAGAACTCCTTCAACAACAATTATACGGGAACATACCTTCTGAATCGGTGAAATTATCAAGAGGTATAAGATTTCATCTTATTGTCATAAAGGTTATGGTCTAGTCAGGCACACAAGACAGAGAGATGGAGGGGCTCCCGGGTGGCTCAGTGGTTTAAGTGTCTATCTTCGGCTCAGGTCATGATCCCAGGGTCCTCGGGATCGAGCCCCGCATCGGGCTCCCTGCTGGGCAGGAAGCCTGCTTCTCCCTCTCCCACTTCCCTTGCTTGTGTTCCCTCTCTGGCTGTCTCTCTCTCTGTCAAATAAATAAATAAAATCTTAAAAAAAAAAAAAGGCAGAGAGATGGAATATGATAAGTTGTTATTTGTGGTGGCATAAGCTAAGCGCCCAGGGTGCCGGACGAACGAGCCACGCTCCAGGAGGTCCAAGGGCTCTTTAGATTATACAGGTGGATAAACATGGGACTTGAACCAAGACTTGAGCTGAGGGGGGACCTGTTAGCACAGGAGGGAAGTGGATGATTCAGGAAGTAGGGCAGGTTTTGTTTTTGTTTTTTTTTTTGCAATTATTATCTTCTCTTCTTTCCTGTAATAAGATTATACACTTCTGCTAATTGTGGTGTGATTTGTAACATCCACTTAGAGGGGAAGTATATGTTCTTGGTCTATTAATGTTGGACTTGCTAATGTGACTGGTTTTGGTCATGAAATATGAGTAAATCCTGACATATGCCACATCAGAGCAGAAGCTTTATTTATTTATTTATTTACTTACTTATTTATTTATTTATTTTTAAAGAATTTATTTATTTATTTGACAGAGGGGGAGAGAGAGTGAGCACATAAGCAGGGGGAGCAGCAGAAGGAGACGGAGAAACAGGCACTCCGGTGAGCAGGGAGCCCGATGTGGGGCTTGATCCCAGGATCCTGGGATCATGACCTGAGCCAAAGGCAGACATTTAATCGACTGAGCCCCGCAGGCACCCCAGAGTGGAAACTTTAAATACGACTCCCTGTTTTGCTTCTGTTTTTGGCCGGGACCGCTGTCTGTCCCGGACAGTGGTTTCTTCTTGGGTGTGGGTTCCAGAATGAAGTGATACATAGAACAGAGTTGGAACGTGGAGCAGACCTGAGGCCCAGGGGTGGCCCACATGTAATATGAATGAGAAATAAATATTTGTTGTTGCAATCCAGAGATCTGGGGGGTTGTTTGTTCCTAGAGCACAGCTGACATTAATACAGGGAGAGATCATCAGTTGAGCAAATGTATGGAGACAGAAAGCTACATGGATGAGGGACAGTAAAAGAAAATCTACTTTGATCTAGTCAAGGGATTTTTGTAGGAGAGAAATTAAAAAAAAAAAAGAGGTTGGGCCATATTATGGAAGCCTTGAATAACAGATTAAGGTCTTTTTTTTTTTTTTTTAAAGATTTTATTTATTTGACAGAGAGAGAGAGAGATCACAAGTAGGCAGAGAGGCAGGCAGAGAGAGAGGGGGAAGCAGGCTCCCTGATGAGCAGAGAGCCCGATGTGGGGCTCGATCCCAGGACCCTGAGATCATGACCTGAGCCGAAGGTAGAGGTTTTAACCCACAGAGCCACCCAGGTGCCCCCAGATTTAGGTCTTAATCTGACCTTGTTCTAAAGGCAGTGAGAAAGCACTAAACATTTTGAAGCGAAGGAACAAAGGGAGAATCTGGGGAATATTTGTCCAACAGCAGCGTTAGGATAAAGTAGAAAGTGGGAAAGAAACACGTTCTTAAGCACGTGCTTAAAAATGTTTCCGAATAAGGGCGCCTGGCTGGCTCAGTCAGTAGGACATGTGACTCTTGATCTCAGGGTCCCAAGTTCAAGCCCCACCTTGGGTGTAGAGCTTACTTAAAAAGAACGTTTCTGCAGAAAAATGATTATTTTGTTAAAAGAGGGTGGAGTTCATATTTCCACATATAAAAATGCAAGGAAAACAAATGAGCAAAGCAACTTTAAGGTAGGAAAAAATTGATACCGCCAAGATAAAGCACAAATGTTTTCTTAGGCCGGGGAAGCAGGACAATCTGCTCTGATTTGTTGACGTCTTCGTCAAGCTAAGGCTTCGTGTAACTACCTTAACCATCTGAGGCTGACGCGTTTTTCATAAGGCAAGTTTGTCCCTTCTCTTTGTCCATATATTCCAATGGACATGCAATCTTTTCTTTGTCTGCAGATCTGTTATTAATGTTCTGCTCACTGTGGTATGGATCCTTTGAGGTCATGAAGTGGAGGAGAAGTATTTAAGGCACAGAAAACCTGTAGGCTTGCTGGTCTGTAATTGGTACACGCAGGAACTACAAAACTTTAGTGCGAGTGATCTTTACCACACATATGAACTAGGATGAACATTGACATTAAGGGTGGCTCTCTGGTATTCCACAACTACATAATGTTTACCTACCTTTTATTTTGCTCAACACTTCACCTGCTTTGGGTCCACTCACGAGTATCTTTCATATCTAAGTAGGACAATATTTTACACGGATTGGATGAACTATCTTGCATTTTCCTAGGTGTTGTGTCATTTGATGAATTGGTTATTGAGGGCAGATAACAGATTCACGCACACAATACACAGAGCCAAGAAGCTCATCTAAACCTTGCAGTCCTCACCTGTGCCCAGATGTGAGTTTCTCCCATTCTGAATTCCTCAATAGAGTTTTCTCTCTTGGTTGCCCTGAGATATTTTTACTCACCTCGATCACAGTGTTTGCCTCACATCTCATAAAGCCTGGCACGTTACTGCGGTTCTGCAAATCTCCTGCTTTGCGAACGACAAGGTTTAATGAATTGGGAATATCCACGCACACTGCATTTACTTAAAAAGGGAAAATCCTTTTAAACAGCTATAGCCACAGAAATTCAATTCCATTTATTTAGGAAGAAATGAGAAACTTGAATTGTAGGTGTGGAGTCTTACAATCTCTCAGACTGATAAAAACTTGGTTGGGGGGAGTGGTCGGAACAGCGCGGAATTGCTTCAGCCAAAATTATTTTCGTGAGCACATTTCCAAGCTTATGATCATGTTTTGATAAGAAAAATCCCCTTTCTCCACAAGTTCTCAGATCCCACTCATTGGCCCCTCACCCTCAATTCTGGAACCCATGTCAGGCTGTTATGTGGCTCAGTTCTTGGTGATATGTTTTCAATTTGAGTCAACTTGATGAGAGAAAAATTACTAAAAAGTGGGAATGAGCTGTGAGGTGAATAGGGTTTTCCTATCAAAGTGGAGGTATTTTTAAAAGCATTTATTATTTCAAACTAAAACATTTATAGAAAGCCGTGAGTGTGAAGTATATGGTTACCAGTTGTGGCCTGCCGTATTGAAAACTTCAAGTTCATAGGAAATATTTACTGAGGCTCTGGCTAGCAAGGAGTTTGTTCGTGGGAATAATTTGGTCCAGAAGACATGTCAGTTTAAAACAATAGTTTATTAACATAGTAGTAACAGGCAATTAGGATTCATAAATGTTGCCATGATTGAGACGTAATTTGGGAGTCTTCGATGGAAGCAATTCTGTTTTCAACAGAACCGAACTGAAAGGCTGTATGGCCAGGTCTTTCACGTGACACAAATGTCAGAAGTGAGAAAATAAGCCCTCCGTTTTCAATATTTTATGGGCTCTGATGTAATATGGTTATTTTCTTTTGTGTTGAAAATGATGAATATCGTTTTTGGCACATTCGTTCCATAGTAAAGAAGTATTTAGCTTACAAGTGAAAAAGTCTGGCTTCGACCATGGATTAAAGAGATGTTGTAGAGCTAAGTTTACTTTTGCAGGAAAGGTCAGTTTTGCGTGGCGTTCTCTGGAAATTTGGTTTTGGAACATACAAAATTCTCTTGTGTGAATTCTGGAGATCTGATGAGGGAAATATGTTTAATCACATCGAGTGAGAACATTCCTTTTTGTGTAAGTTCTTTGTAAGCTCACAGTGTTTTTTCTTTTCTTTTTTTTTTTACTCTTTTTTGTTTTTTTTAGATTTATTTATTTATTTATTTGACAGAGAGAGAGACAGCGAAAGAGGGAACACAAGCAGAGGGAGTTGGAGAGGGAGAGGCAGGCTTCCCGCCGAGCAGGGAGCCTGATGCAGGGCTTGATTCCAGGACCCTGGGATCATGACCTGATCTGAACGCTTAAAGACCTTAAGCAGACACTTAAGGACTGAGCCACCCAGGGGCCCCTCACAGTGTTTTTTCTTATTCAGTTTTTTGTGATGGAGTTCATATGCATATCACGTATTGTTGAATAAAGAGCAGGCTTCAGGGGGACCCTGGTGGCATAGCCCGTTAAGCATCTGAATCTTGGTTTCAGTCAAGGTGTGATCTCAGGGTCATGAGATGGAGCCCCGGGTTGGGCTCCTTCCTCAGTACGGAGCCTGGTTGGGATTCTCTCCCTCTCCCCCTGCCCCTCCCGCTCATGCTCTCTCCATCTCTCTCTCTAAAATAAATAAATAAATCTTAAAAAAAGAGAAGGCTGAAAACAGTATTGATGGTATATCACCTTATACACATGTAAAATTATGTGCGTGTGTGTGTGTGTGCGTGCATGTGTATAAAAAGAAAAATATCTGGAAGATTGTTAGTATTTAACTCTGGGTGGTGGGTTTTAGGTGATTATTATTTTCTTTGCATAGTTTTTTAAGAGTGCTTGGTTTTCTTTTGTTATTATGAAATATACCATACATTTGAATGAGAACATATGTACAGTTTAAAGAAGAATAATGAATACCCACAGTGCAGCTAAAAAATAGGATGCTACTTTATCTTGGCCTTCCTTCTGCCCCTGCCTCTTTTATGGAGGCAATTACTTGTCTGAATTTTGAATTTTGAGCTAATCATTTCTTTGCTTTTCTGTATGGGTTAGCCACCTATAAATGTATTCATAAACCATATATAGTTTCTTTTCATTGCTTTGAACTTTAGATAAATGGAGCCATACTGGATATATTCCTTTGTAACTTTCTTTTTCTTTTTTTGACTCATTATGGTTTTGAGATTTATTGATGTTGATGTGTGCTGTTGGTTTTTTTCTTTGAGAGTGGATAATATCATTTCATCGCAAAAAATCAATTCAGTTAGAGTCATTTTGTAAAGAAAAATCTTGTCTTGATCTTTTAGAAATCTATGTGCTGAAGGACTGCTGAATTATCATGCTCCTGTGAACTGAAAATTGTTCATTACCGTTCGTCTATGTCTCTATGTAGGTGGGGTCCATAGCTGCCCACAGGATGTGATTTCAGTGATCCCTGGATGTACATCACAACAAATACCTCCCTTTCCTGTCCCAGTCACAGAGTCTGAAATTCAACCATCAGCTATTTTCCTTGGCACATTAGGAACTATCTCCCCAAAGGCAAATCGTGTCATTTACCATCCAACATGAACGAGTATAGACAGTAATCACCTTTAGGACCTGGCAAGCAATGAGCAGGTATTGGGCAGAGGAAAGGAATAGTTCTAGACCTTGAGATGTTTGGAGGACGGGCTTCAGTGGGACATTTAAATGAAGGCCTCTGGCATCCTACCAACAACAGAGGACAGAGTGAGAGGCAATACCAGGTGTGTGAGCTTCAGAGAAAGGAGGTGGAAAGGCAAACTTTTCTCTCCTTTATAACGTTGCCCATGTGTAGTGACAAGCACTTTTTGAGTACCTAGTGTGTAAGGCTCTGTGCCAGACATTCTCAATTCAAAATATAGCTAAGACCCAGTCCTTGCTTTTTTGTTTATTTTTGTTTTTAATTTAAATTCAGTTAGCCAACATATAGTACATCATTAGTTTCAGATGTAGTGTTCAGTAATTCATCAGTTGTGTATAACACCAGTGCTCATCACATCACGTACCCTCCTTAATGTCCGTCATCCAGTTACCCCATCCCCCTACCCCCTCCCCTCCAGCAACCCTCAGTTTGTTTCCTAGAATTAAGAGTCTCTCATGGTTTTTCTTCCTCTGATGACTTCCCCTTCAGTTTTCCCTCCTGTTCCTTATGATCTTCTGCGCTGTTTCTATTCCACATATGAGTGAAACCATATGATAATTGTCTCTCTCTCATTGGCTTATTTCACTCAGCATGATACCCTCTAGTTCCATCCATGTTGATGTAAATGGTAGGTGTTCATCCTTTCCGATGGCTGAGTATTTAAAGAAATGTCTTTAAAACAGCAACAATCTTTGTACCATGTCCCAGAGAATATAAAAGAAGAATTGACTGCCCGGGGGGCATCAATGAGAAGGCCATGATGTACTGAGACTTGAAGGAACACAAGTCTGGTGGGCAAGGAAAGGAGGCCATTCCTAACTGAGGAAGAGCATTTACAGAGGCTAGGGATACAGGGGCGCCGACTCTAGGAAACTACTAGTACATAAGGCTGGAGTGTAGGGTCTATCCCCCACCACTAACGTGATGGTTCTAGAATCTGGCCACGTCGTCCGGCCATATTGCCCAGCTATCGTTAATCACTCTCTGTTTCTCTAGCACTAAGCCTTGCATGACACATGATATCATTTTCCCCTGGGCTCAGTCTTCCTCTCCCACCTTTTCCCTTTCAGTATCACACGTTCCTCATCTATAAAAACAGAGAAGTACATCAGGTTACCTAAACTCCACTCTGCTTCTTTCTACAGAAAGCCTGACAGCAACCACCACTTGCTAACTAGAGCATGAGTATTTCATCTAAGAAAGAGAAGATTTCTCTTCATTGCTGCAGTTGAGTAATAGAATTCCAGAAATACCCAGATTCCAATGAATGTAGATGATCTGCCCATGAAGGTCCAAGGACAGGGGTGTATGAGAACACCAAGTAATCACTTACCAAATATTTGACTACCTATTGTGAGTGCGACACTGTATGGCCATTTTTCCATGTGCTCTACTGAAGAATCACAGAATGGAGAAATTCCCATTCCTCTCCCACTGCCAACTTCCCAAATCAGGTTTCCTGTAATTTGACTCTGCTGCATAGGAAACCCATACAAAGCTCATCAGCCCTGTAACTAACCAGAGTTAATGGTGAAGAAGCAAAGTTATCATGAGCACAGGCAGATTGAACTAGAGGAACTAGATGTTGGAGTCTGCACCTCCCTCCAGAAACTGGTAGTTTCTGGCACCTCCCTCCAGAAACTGGTAGTTTCCTTTCCCTCTCCACTTTTTCCTTTTATGGCTAGGTTTAATGTTATTAATCTAGAATTTCTGATACTCCAGAGAAAACCCTGAGATGTTGCATATGGCTTTCAGACCCCATTCTCTTGAATGGGAAGGCTGCTGAATTGTAGTAAGCTTTGTGTTTAAGCTATCTCCCTGTTTCTTTCCAGGTCTCCTATAGGATGGATACATTCAGGGGAATAAATAGGAACGTCTCTACTGCTACCATCTTGGTCCAAGCCACCGTATATCTTACCTAGTTACTCTAATGTTTTCCTACCTGGTTTCCCCACTTCTATCCTTGACTCTCCTTCAGTCCATTCTTAACACAGCAGGTGGAATGATCTATTAAAACGTCATTCCTCTGTTAAAACTCTCTAAGTTAGTCTGCCCACTTTCCCTCCCTGCCCTCCGCTGTCCCTTCCTCCATCTCTCTTACTCACATCCTACTGCTCCCCTTGCTTACTATATTTGCAACATCCCAGCCTCCCTTCTGTTTCTCCAACACAGCTGTTTCTCCAGGCACCCTCCCACCTCAGGGCATTTGCACACGCTGTTCGTTCCCTCTGCCTGGTCCACTCTTTCCCCATATATGGCTCATTTCCTCACCACCACCAGGTCCATACTCAAATATTACATTCTTAATGAGGATTTCCCTGGCTGGCTGCTTTATATGAAATTGGAACTCCCAGACCTTGTACTTCCTGCTTTCCTTCCCCTCTTTATTTTTCTTTATAGTACTCCTTGTTACCTAACACTTTATATATTTTACATTTTTTCCTTTGCTTATTCTTTGTCTCCCTCTACTAGAATATAAGCTCTGCAAACTTTTTGTCTGTTTTTTTTTTAAAGATTTTATTTATTTATTTGACAGAGAGATCACAAGTAGGCAGAGAGAGGCATAGAGGCAGGCAGAGAGAGAGGGGGAAGCAGGCTCCCTGCTGAGCAGAGAGTCCGATGTGGGGCTCGATCCCAGGACCCCGAGACCATGACCTGAGCTGAAGGCAGAGGGTTTAACCCACTGAGCCACCCAGGCGCCCCTAAGCTCTGCAAACTTTTTGTCTGTTTTTGCATTACTGTATTCCTTGTCACATAGTATGTTGTGTGTGTGTCTGTGTGTGCATGTAATAAATGAATGAGTATGTAAAAATAAGGGATTATGGCTACTTTCTATTACTTTTCTTAGAATACTTTAGTTCCCATCTAGAATTTAGTTAGAACCATACTTGGTTTTCACTTAAGCAAAAACATTTGCACATGGTTTTCTTTTTATGTCCCACAATATTCACTATTTGAATTTTGTCTTTTCCCAGGAGAAGAGAATAATAGATTGAGGGCAAGGTTAGTCATTTCTGACTGTTCTCTCATTTTGGAAAAAGTCATTTGTGTTAGAAAGTGAAAAATTTTTAAGCTTTCAAGAAATATATATTTTAAAAGATTTTATTGATTTATTCGAGAAAGAGCTTCAGCATGAGAGGGGGGAGCGGCAGAGGGAGAGGGAGAAGCAGGCTCCCTTCTTGGGGTTCGATTCCAGGACCCTGAAAACATGACCTGAACCGAAGGCCGACGCTTAATCGATTGAGCCACCCAGGTGTCCCAAGAAATATTCTTTTTGAGGAAATATCTCAGAAATAGCATTTATTTGCTTGTTTTTTTAAAATTTTTTTATTTTCTTTTTTTTTTAAAGATTTTATTTATTCATTTGACAGAGAGAGATCACAAGTAGGCAGAGAGGCAGGCAGAGAGAGAGGGGGAAGCAGACTCCCTGCTGAGCAGAGAGCCCGATGTGGGGCTCGATGCGGGGCTCGATCCCAGGACCCTGAGATCATGACCCGAGCTGAAGGCAGAGGCTTTAACCCACTGAGCCACCCAGGCGCCCCTTGTTTGTTTATTTGAAATAGCTTTTAAATATAGCTTTGTGTATATCTACACATTCAATGAAAAGACACCTTTGAGCAGCAAGACTTATTGTAGGTGAGGCAACTTTTATAGTTGAGGGGAGTGATCACATTTCTATCCTGGTTCTTTATCTTGAACTTCAGATATTTGAGACAACCTTGGGGTCAGGTGGTCAACAAGTGCATAGAGTTCCTTTTTCTTTGACTTACGTCAGGGGGTAAGAAGAAAGTTTTCTTTGCAGAAGGAAGCTGGAGGGGGTGTGTCAACAGATCTGTCCTGCCACTTGTTTTTACACAGTTGTACTGGGACACAGCCACGCCCACTTGCCTATGTGCTGTGTCTGGGTATCATCTTTGCTGTCTGGTCATGTACGGAAAAGCCACAGATCCTTCGTGGATCCCTGATGTTAGAGCATAACCTATTCAAGTTGGGGAGGCCAGCCAAAATGCAGGGAGCCATATAGAGGAGGATTAGAAAAAGGTGTTAGACAAGCCACAGAAGAGCTACTCCATTCTTAATTAATTAATAGGTAATCACACATTGTCTCAATTTGTGCAATTGCTCAGTCCTGTTACATCATTTACAAATATAAAGTTTCAAAGTAAAGCCACATATCCTCATTGATATATTGAAATTCAGAACTGTTTTTTAAAATTTTGGATTGTTTTTCAAGTAGTCAATTTAAGCCTGGGCTTAAGCATCTGCCTTTGGCTCAGGTCATGATCTCAGGGTCCTGGGATCGAGCCCCCTGTCGGGCTCTCTGCTCAGCAGGGAGTCTGCTTCTCCCTCTCCCTCTGTGCTCACGTGTCCTCTCTCTCTCTCTCTCAAATAAATAAAAACCTTAAAAAAAAAGTAATAGTGACTTGCCCCTAATTTGCAATTCTTTTACAGTTTTTTTAGATGAAATATTATTCTGTGAGCAACACAGCTTTTTATAACACAAATTACACTCTAATTTATCTGTTTTATATGTGTCTTTTAACATATGATTGAAATCTGTTGTATGTAAGTTAACCCTATTGCAGCGATTAGTTTTAATGAAATTATCTCTTTAAACATTAACTACTTCATAATGGAATATTGGGTAGCATTAATACTGTAGTTAATTTGGTCACCCAGTCAGATTTTATTAAAAAAAAGACCTGGTTTTTGGATTTTCTCAAAACACAGACAGAACCTCTGCATTTAATATTGTATTTTATTTCTGACACATCAAGATAGATTGCATCGAAATGCCCATTGAGATGTGTGATAAATATCAAACTTAAGAACTGCATTTAACATTTGAGAAGCTTTCAGAATGTGCTATTTACATTTGGGAATCTCCAGGAAGGCTCTACTTGGAAGATTTATCATCTGTTTATTTTATTATTACTATTTTTTTTTAATGAACTTTTTTTTTTTTTAGATTTTATTTATTTGACAGAGAGGAGAAAGATCGCAAGTAGACAGAGAGGCAGGCAGAGAGAAGGGGAAGCAGGCTCCCTGCTGAGCAGAGAGCCTGATGCGGGGCTCGATTCCAGGACCCTGAGATCATGACCTGAGCCGAAGGCAGAGGCTTTAACCTACTGAGCCGCCCAGGTGCCCCTATCATCTGTTTAAAGGAATGAGGTTGGTATAATACAGACCAGGTGTCAAACCTAGGCTTCCACTATTTGTTGGGAAATAGAAAGACATGTGACATTTTTAGCCTTAAATAGAACTGTATCGGTCTGAAAAAGTTAGATGTCTCTGCAAACATAGTATAATTAGATTAATTTAGGCACTGTGGCAAAGAGTAAACTTGTGTCTTAAATATATAGCCATTAAATCAGAAATAGAGAATGCCGCTGGCACTGCATAGTTGCTGTAAATTCTATCATTTAGTCCGAAAGCAATAATAAAAACAAATCTATTTATGGAGGCTTGTGTGTGCCAGGCACTGTTCTATGTGCCTCCCAGGCATTATGTCACTTGTTCTTCATTGCATCCTTCTTATGTCTGTTTCGCTGATGAAGACACTGAGGTTTAAGTGACTTCTCAAGAACACGGAGAGGGTGTGATTGTGCTAGACAGACCCAGGTAATCTGTCTGATCCTGATGTCTGGCTCTTAATCTCTGCAGTGTAGCATCGCTCTAGAGAGGTGTAATCTAGATTATGGATTATGGAGAAAGACTTAAATAGATCCTCTCTTCTCACCTGTTTTATGTCCTGTGACTCCTTTAAAAATACTGTTCTCCCTAGGGCGCCTGGGTGGCTCAGTCGGTCAGGCATCTTGACTTTGGCTCAGGTCATGATCTCGGGGCCCTGGGATCGAGCTCCTCTTGTCCAGCCCTGCCTGGAGCCCCGAGCTCAGCGGGGAGTCTGCTTGTCCCTCTCCCTCTGCCCCCTCCCCCTGCTCGTACTTTCTCTTTCTCAAGTAAATAAAATCTTAAAAAACAACAACAACACTGTTCTTTCCTATTTTCTGTTGTTTCCTGCACCTTTATATTTGCATACTTAATTGCCTTTTAGAGAAGATCCTTATAAGTGAAATTAAAAATCATGTCCTCTAAACATTATGGTTATCTTTCTCTTATTTATCCTTTCCCTAGATTCTGAAATATGATGTTGTAAATCTCGCCTATCATCCATGCCTCAAAAGGTGCTTTCTCATTAAAAAAAGAAAAACAGAGACATTCCAGGGTTGTTCCAGACAGCTGTATTATGTTGAGATGACTTAGGTCTGGAAGGTGTTCATTCTGCAGGACATTTCTGGAAACAAATATTTTAGCTTGATTTATGGTGCTGAAATAATTATTGTTATTTTACGGATTCCACATTCTTCCACTGGAAGAACATTTGGAAAGCATCTTCCAATTGTCTAGGCACCATTCCTTGCCCTGAATTATTTCAATTTAATTAAACCATGTGGTATTTGTGTCAATAAATAATGCTTGTAAACAGACTCGAAGGTGAAAAGTACAATTTAGCAGGACATGTTACTGATATGAGGCCATCAGCTCGGATACGTCAAGTAATCTACAAGCACATTCTTTGTACACTTTTATGTAGCACCAATCATTATGGTATCTAGACACCATCTGGATCGCACCCTCTTTCTTCATGATCATGTGAAATTTTAGGACCTTCGGGGAAGAATCTATGTGTTTCATGCTGACTTTTTTTATTTTAAAGATTTATTTATTTATTTGAGAGAGAAAGAGAGAACTCATGCACACAGAGGGAGAGTAAGAGGTAGATACGGGGCTCGATCCCAAGACCCTGGGATCATGACCTGAGCTAAGGGCAGATGCTTAGCCAACAGAGCCGCACAGGCGCCCCTCATGCTGACTCCTTTTCTCCCTCTTCCAGCTCCTCGATTTTTCTGCTGAATGAGCAGACAATTATTATGTAGCATCTAGAAGTTGAGGAGTGTAGTCACATTGCCTACTCAATATATATCTGACTAAAATTTTGGAGGAGTAAGGAGGAAAGGAGGCAAAGTTTTGGGCAAGCAGTTAATAGATTCAGCAAATCTTGCCTAATTATTTCAATAATCAATGAATTATTATTGATTAATAGTCTACCTCATTCCAGAGAAGATTTGAGTGATATACATGCATATATAAAAAGATTAAAAGTATGCGTGAATAGAAAGTCAAAACCAGAGGAAATATGATGTGAAGATCAAAGCTGGGGAGAATTAGAATAGAACCATTCACACTCATGTGAGTAAAGCCAAGTTCAGTTTGGCTCTGAACTTCCTGTGACTAACATGGAAAGGGAAACATAATTGATAAAGTCTAAATTTAAGTCACTGAAAAGAAACTATGCCAATATTGCAGTGCTTTTTCCCCATTATTTTGAGCATAAAAGTCATGTGGGACAGAGCTTTCTTAAGTCCCATCTTGCTGTGTTGGTCATTGTTAGAGAAGTGAATTGATTCTTTCCTGTTACAGATCATAACTAAATGTATTATTCCATTACCTCAAATGTCACCTAGAAGAAAAAAATTTCTCTCACTATGTATTTTAAAATTTTTTCTTCTTATATTTTATTTTTATTTTTATTTTTTTACAATGTAGTCAATTTAAGCCTGGGCTATATAATTAAGTCACGAGGCAGAATCTGGCTTGTTCATTCTTAGTTTAGTTATAAGGACCTGGTCCAGTTGCTGTGTAGAACTACCTAGAAATACTGAATATTTTAATCTTCTTTAATGTGCAATAAGAATGCCTGCTTCTGGGGTGCCTGGGTGACTCAGTCAGTTAAGCATATGTCTTCTTCTCAGGTCATGATCCCAGGGTCGTGGGATCGAACCCCGCATCGGGCTCCTTGCTCAGCAGGGAGCCTACTTCTCCCTTTCCTCTCCACTTGTGCTCTCTCTTGCTATCTCTGTCTCTCTCTCTCTCAAATAAAGAAATAAAATCTTAAAAAAAAAAAAAGAATGACTGCTTCTTTGCCCTGGAGAAAAACATTCTATCTTCCAACATGGTTAGCTATACAAACGTCCTTGAAAAAGATAGTTTGCAACAATATCAGTGTGTCTACTTGCAAGAAATGAAGAAATATGAAGGACCCATGAAGAATGCTTTCTCAACACTACCTTCACTCTTTTATATCTTTTTAAATACCATCCATCCCCGAAAAATCAACATTTTAAGGGCTACCTTATTTCAGCCTTCCTGGTTCCTACATTTTAGTGAAATGTTCTCTCTCTCAGAACTCTCTGGGAACCTCCAGTATAATTATGATCCCTACCAGGATTTTAAAATTAATCTTCTGACATATAGTTTCCTGTTTCTAGTAGTTTCATATAAGTCGGCATTTTTGTTTTTCCTCAGGGAGGTTCTAAGGACTTTGAGGGCAGAAACTACTTTTTGGAGCCTATTTGGTACCCACTATAGTACTCAATATTATAGATGGTATTAGAGGATGTATAAGAATATGAGAAAAGGCCACAGTTAGAAAGGTTGTCCATGGTAACAAAATGATAAATAATTGTCCATAATTTCCCATCTGTCATGCTTTAGTGACCAAAGAAACAGAATTCCTAACTAAGAATCTGAAAGTTTTTAGATTTCATAGCTGTAGCATGTCGGGATCCTACAGCCAACTCTTGGCTTGATTTTACCGCAGTATTAATCTCGGTGTGTTACTGAATTGTGTCGATTCTCTGATTCAAAATAAGGGACGGCAGGCACTCTCAAGAGACAAACCTGGCTCTGTTTTTATCCAAAAGCTTCTTGGGTAAATAGGGTCATACAATGTGAGAAGACAGGTGGTGGAAGGTAGGAGGGTAAATTCTGGCATGGCATAATCCATATAGATACTAATTAACAAGGAGCAAGTCCATGTTTATTGAAAACTAACTAGATATCTAGCCTGAGCTTGGGAGCCTTGCTTCTGGCACAGAAGCAGAGACTGAGGCCTGCATGTGTATTTGAAATAATTTGGCAACCTAAGTAAATAGTTTTCTTTTTTTTCTGCATAACTCTCTCTTTCAAAAAAAAAAAAACCCTACAAAATATGTTTCAAAATGGAAATAAAAGGCTCCTCGACAGAACGGGATTTTGTGGATGTGTGAGAAGCATTATTTATATAGTCCAGGGTGAAGTGTAGGCTTTGAGGCTGGGTTAAAATAAGGACTGTACTACTTAGTCACTAAGTGAGTCAGGTTAAATTACATGTGTTTGCTGAGCTATCTTATCAGTAAATGTGGAAAGTAAAACCCACTTCTTGGCATATTTGAGAACTAAATGAGATAATGTATGTCAAGAGCCAGGTGCAGGGTCTGGTACCTACATTTGGGCCCCAGAATGATCATTTTCATAATTACTAAATAATTGACTCATAATAATGATTCGAGCCTGAAAAAGTGGGGAGATGATTAAGGTAGAATTAAAAAGGCCAGGATTAGGCAGGTGGGGGTGGGAGATGAATGAATAGATCACAGAGTATCTTTTGGGCAATGAAATATTCTGTATGGTAAATTTTGGTGGATACGTGAGATCACACATTTATTCAAACCCATGGAATGTATGCTACCAAGAGTGAATCCTAATGTAAACTATGGCCCCTCTGGGTGTGAATCCTAATGTAAACTCTGGGTGATTATGATGTGTCATTGGAGGTTCATCAGTTGTAACAAATGCAGCATTGTGCGGTGGGGGGGGGGGGGGGCGGCGGCAGGAAATGTTGATAATAGAGACCTGCATGTGTGTGTGGTGGGGAGGGCAGAAGGGAGATCTCTGTACCTTCTGTTCACTTTTGCCATGAACCTAGAACTGATCTAAAAATAGTCTTGAAAAAAAGAAGATCTCTTAGAGGCATCCCTAAGCAGCAAAAAACCCAAGGGACCTGGGAAGGTTTTAACTCTGAGCGAGGGTACCCACCAGATCTTAGGAATGGAGGGAACAAAAATGACTGCTCTTTGGGGGGTTGTCCTGATTAGTGATGGGTTAAACTGAGAATTTCAATCTCCAGAGCCATGGGAAAATTTTTTAAATTTTGGAACCTTATCAATCTTTGTTAATTTTCCATGCTAAAATAGACAACTTACATAATTACCTGGGATGTACTTTGGAGGCTTTGTCTGAGTTTCAACTTGGCTTTCCATATTTTTTGCTTGCTTTTTAGAAATTCCCATTATAAAATAGAAAACAGAAATTATAATGTAGGGAGTAAGAGTTTCTTTGTCAAATTGAAATAAAGTAATTGGTAGCTTTCCAAGATAGTCCGAAGGGGGCAAGTTACATTTATGTGATCTAAATCCATTGGTTAAATGCACTGGGATTAACATCTGTTAAAAGAATTGTGCTTGGCACACAGGTGTTTCAATATTTGCATTTAGTATGTGTTTCAGAAACAGCCTCTGAGAAAAACATTTATGTAACAATCTGGTGGTTTTATTGTTTAAATCTGTCAGGACAGTCATTTTGTTACTCAGACTTTGTGACCCTCTTGCAAGCTGTAAACTCTTTAACGAAGTGAATATATTGAGAAAGATGACAGACTTTCAAACTTCGGGGGGAAAGAGTATTATATGAGAAGAATCAGCTTTCCCCCTGGAGACTGTGCCTAATATGTGAACAGCGAAAACAATTACATTGGTGATTTCAGGAAGTCCAATAAATTCCATTGCACAGTCCTACTTTTGAAATATTACATCACTCAGCAAAAGCTTAGGCTCATATATTAGCTGAAATGAACTAATCATGAATTAATTACCATTAGTTCAGTTTTGTGAATGGAGTGCAGAGGAGGCTCTGGTTTCCCTGCGACCAGCGCCTCGAGGTTTAACGACGCCTGCTCTTTCGTCTCCCTGTGCCGGGGTGTATGTGGGGGGCACGCCGGAGCTACTCATTTCAGCAGTCCTGCTGATCACCTCTCATTGCGGTGATTGACTTAATCATTCTGTAATCCACGTGGTTAAAATAAGTCGTGCTCTGGTCGTTTGTTTTGTAGGTGAAGCGGGGGAAATAAATGCAGTGTTTCTCCAGAGATTCGTGGCTTAAAATCAGAAAGAAAATAGAGGAATCGATTGGTTTCACACACTGCCAGATTATACCTCAAGCAAATTAAAACTGGGTAAAAGTTGAATTACAAGTGATTTCAGCTTTATAAAATCCACACATGGCTATGATGGCACATGATGGCTCACTTTGGCTTAACTACTTTTTAAGGGCCTTCAATGTCTTCAGGGTACATGAGTATCCAGTGGGACACAATGTTTTGTGTATAAATAGCAAGTAGTTTCGAATGTTAATATCTGCCCTGTGGCTTGTTCTCACACAATTCCTTTGCTTTTTAACTTCTAGATCCTAGTTCAGGGTTATTTCAGGCCACTTTGGAAATTCACCCAGGAAGTTTCAGTTGGTGTAGATTTCAGATACATTCAGGTAATTCTCTTCAAGAGCCACTGGGTAGGGTGTATGTGGAGTTGTCTTTAGAATTTTGTTTCATAGCTTCTGGAATAGTCAGCCCTTCTCCAGGGCTAGAACAGCCATCTACTGTATTTTCTTCACTTAATAACAATATTTCTCCCAATTGCTGCAGGCAGTCCCATAAATTCTACCTTATTCATATCTCTCCTTTGATGGTTTCCAGATTTGGGATTGTACAGACCAGCAAAATCTTCAGCAAGTTCTGGGGGGAAACTGTGTTGATGGTTCTGGTTTGATTTTGTCAATTATGGACAAGAAACAAATACTTTCATCATTTAATAAATGAGAATGCATTTTAACACTACAAGTTAAGAAAGGTCTAATGTATGAATAAAGAACAGTGCTTTAAATTTAGTCAATTTAATTTATGCCGAAGTCAGTTCATTATCTTATTTTTCTCATTTAGGTGACAACTTTGTCACGGATTGACATCCAGCAGGAGAATGTAGACAATTATTGAGAAATCTAAAAATAGCTTTGGGACGCCTGGCTGGCTTAGTTAGAAGAGCATGTAACTCTTGATCTGGAGGTCATGAGTTCGAGCCCCTGTTGGGTGCAGAGATTACTTAAATAAATGAATAAACAACAACTTTTTAAAAAGTTAAAAAAATAAAAATAAAAATGGCTTTGGCTTAGAATCAGGAGACCTGGGTTAGGGGTCAGACACCATTCTGTGTCAGCTATTGGATTCTCTGTGAGCTTTTCCAGTGGGACAAGGGGATGATAACCTTAGTCGGGCTTTTCTCATGAGGTTATTGTGAAATTCATGTGGAAAAACAAGTGCAAAGGTATGTTTGAGCCCTAAAGCACAACGAGAATGAGGTGGTTTTAATGTAAGTTTATGCAAGATTATGATAAGCTTCTAGAATCCTATGATTGGGCTTAGCCTCAGGAATCGTCTGAGCAGTCACCTCACAGCCTTTCCATTTGCGGTGGCAACACAAGTCATCTCTGGTCTCTCATGGGTAAAGTATATAGTTTTTTCTTTTTTCTTTTTTTAAAAATATTTTATTCATTTATTTGACAGAAAGAGAGAGAGAGATCACAAGTAGGCAGAGAGGCAGGCAGAGAGAGAAGGGGAAGCAGGCTCCCCGCTGAGCAGAGAGCCTGACTCGGGGCTCGATCCCAGGACCCTGAGATCATGACCTGAGCTGAAGGCAGAGGCTTTAACCCACTGAGCCACCCAGGCGCCCCAAGTATATAGTTTTTTAATTGAACTGGTTTAGATATTTTCCTGTAGCGTCCGCCTATTGGTACCTGTTTGTTGAAGAAAGAAATGCTGTTCTTTCTCCTCTGGGATGGCACTTGAGAAAAGTAAAGGGATTTAATTCCTGAGATGTTATTATTTTTTTTTCCAGGCCAAATATCTCTAATTTCTTTCATCGTTTCTTGTATGGAAAGATCCTGAGTCCCATTGTCATCCTGTCGGGCTTCTCCCGTCTCTCAGCGGAACTACAGGGGGACCACTGTATTGCAGGTGCGGTGCAGTGAGCATAGAGAGAGGTAAGGTGTCAAACTCCCTATTTAACACATTGCACGGCCGGCAATGCAGCTGAAGGTCTTGAGCGAGCCTGCTGGGACATCGTCCCTGAACTTCTCTGGTGTTGTCTTCTCTGCTTCCCTCAGACTCTGCATGTTCCTGCCTTCACTCTAGGTACATTCTATTTAATTATAAGTTTTGTTTTTTTTTTTGAGAATAGGATTTATTTAATTTTACTTTATTTAAAATCAATTAATTAACATAGAATGTATTATCAGTTTCAGAGGTAGAATTTAGTGATTCATCAGTTGCATATAACACGCAGTGCTCATTACATCACGTGCCCTCCTTAATGCCCATCACCCAGTTACCCCATCCCCCATCTCCCCTCCAGCAACCCTTAGTCTGTTTCCTATAGTTGAGTCTCTTATGGTTTGTCTCCTTCTCTGATTTTGTCTTATTTTATTTTTCCCTCCCTTCCTCTATGTCTATCTGTTTTGTTTCTTAAATTCCACATATGAGTGAAATTATATATTTGTCTTTCTCTGATTTACTTCGCTTAGCATAATACCCTCTAGTTCCATCCATGTGTTTGCAAATGGCAAGATGAATGGATAAAGAAGATGTCATAGATATGTAAAATGAATAATACTCAGCCATTAATTATATGTTAATATGCCTCTATGCTCCAGTATCCTCTAGTATCTTTTTCAGAACAAGGTAGTTATCTTTTTCACTTTTGTGCTATCATTACACAGTAGATTCTTTTTTCTTTTTTTTTTTTTTAAGATTTTATTTATTTATTTGACAGAGAGAGAGAGCACAAGTTGGGGGAGCAACAGACAGAGGAAAAGGAAGAAGCAGGATCCTCGCCGAGCAGGGAGCCAGATGCGAGGTTCGATCCCAGGACCCTGGGATCATGACCCAAGCTGAAGGCAGATGCTTAACCGACTGAGCCATCCAGGTGCACCATACACAGTACATTCTTTTAAGATTATTTATTTATTTATTTGACAGAGAGAAAGAGATCACAAGCAGGCAGAGAGGGGGAAGCAGGCTCCCCGCTGAGCAGAGAGCCCCATGCGGGGCTCGATCCAAGGACCCTGAGATCATGACCTGAGCCGAAGGCAGAGGCTTAACCCACTGAGCCACCCAGGCGCCCCATACACAGTACATTCTTAATAAATGTTGAACTCCACTGAACGTGGGTCTTTTTCTTGGCAGCTGCATGTTTCTTTTTATACATATTAAACTGACAGCCCAAATCTTCACATCTTTTTTTTTATTGGGGTTGCTGATAAGTCATATATTTCCTATTTTTTAGTTGCTTACTTTCTCTGGTGTCAAGAGGAAAACTTTATAAAGAGTTAATTTTATATTGTTAATTTGGCCCTGTACTCAGTGGGTCTAGTAAATGAGTGCAAGTCTAGTTTTTAATTTCTCAAATGACTTTAAATCCAGGTAATACATGTATAAGGAATTCAGCTCAAAGGACATAAAATATGGGTGCAATATAAACGAAGTCTCTTCTGTTTGTCACAAAGCCAGCTAGCCATTTCTCTTCTCTGGATGAAATTGTTACCTGTTTTCTTATGCATTTCTTAGAAATAGTTTGCGCGCGCGCACACACACACACACATTTTTAAATATATTTACATTATTTTACATGGTGCTTTTATTTATTTTTTTTGTCCAGCTTTATTGAGAAGTTAGTCACAAATGAAATTGTATATATTTAAAGTATATAATGTGATGATTTGATATACATATACATTGTGAAATGATTACCAACATCAAGAAAATTAACATATACATTGTCTCACATAATTAACTCTTTTCTTTGTGGTGAAATCCCATAAAGTCTACTCTCAGCAAATTTCATGTACACAATACTATATTATTAACTATAATCACCATGTTGTACACTAGACTCTCTAATCTTATTCATCTTCTGACTGGAAGTTTGTATCCTTTGACCTACAGCTCCTACTTTTCCCTCACCACAGCCCCTGGCAACCACCACCCTGTTTCTAGGAAATCAGCTTTTTTTTTTTTTTTGTTTAAAGATTCCCTATATAAGTGATATCATACAGTATTTTTTTTCTCTGGTTTATTTCACTTAACATAATGCCCTCTAAGTTTATCCATGTTGCCTCAAAAAACAAGAACTCATTCTTTTCTTATGACTGGATAATATCCCACCATATATATATAATAATGTATATATATTATATATACATACCTATATATGTGTGTGTTTGTGTGTGTACCACATTTTTTTAATCCGCTCATCTACTGATGGACACTTCGGTTATTTCCATATTTTTAGCTACTGTGAATAATGCTGCCGTGAACATGGGAGTTCATATGTCTCTTCAATATAGTGCTTCTATTTCCTTTGAGTATATTTTCGAGAGTGGGATTGCTGAATCATATGATTCTATTTTTAATTTTTTGAGGAAGCCTTTTCCATAATGGGAATTTACGTTCCCACCAACGTATACAATGGTTCCTTTTTTTCTGCCTTCTTGCCAACATTTATTACCTCTTATCTTTTTGATAAAAATAGTTACTCTAATAGGTGTGAGATGATATCTTATTGATGTTTTGATTTTCATTTCCCTGATAATTAATGATGCTGAACATCTTTTCATGTACCTTTGCCTATTTATATGTCTTCTTTGGAAAACATATCTATTCAGCTCCTTTGGCCATTTTTAATTGGATTATTTGTTGTTGTTTTTTTTTTTTTTGCTATTGAATTGTATGAGTTTTTTATGTATATTGGATATTTACCCAAGATATATGGTTCGTAAATAAATATTTTTCCCATTCCATAGGTTGCCTTTTAAATTTATTGATTGTTTCCTTTGCTATAAAGAAGCTTTTTAGTTTGATGTAGTGCTACCTGTTTATTTAGCTTTTGATGCCTGTACTTTTGGCATCTTACCTAAAAAATCATTGCAAAACCAAAGTCAAGGAATTTTCTCTGTTTTCTTCTAGGAGTTTTACAGTTTCAGATCTTACATCTCACTCTTCAATCCATTTTAAGTTAATTTTTGTGAGTTGTATAAGATAAAGGTCCAGGGGTGGGTTTATTTTGGGGCTCTCTATTCTGTACCATTGGTCTGTCTGCATGTTTTTATGCCAGTACCATGCTGTTTTGATTACTATAGCTTCGCAATATAGTTTAAAATCAGGAAATGTGATATCCATAGCTTTGTTCTTTTTTAAGATTGCTTTGGCTATTTGTGGTCTTTTGTGAGTCCATAAAATTTTAGAATAGTTTTTTTTTTTTTTTTCTGAGAAGCATGACTTTAGAATTTTGATAGTGATTGCATTGAATCTATAGATGGCTTTGAGCAGCATGGACATTTTAACAATATTAATTCTCCTAATTCATAAGCTTGGGAAATTTTCCATTTGTATTCTTCAATTTCTTTTTATCAATGTCTTATAAATATTTTCAGTGAACAGGTTTTTCACCACCTTGGTCAAATTTATTCCTAAGTATTTTACTGTTCTTATACTTCTATAAATGAGATTGCATTGTTAATAATTCATTGTTAGTGTTCAGAAACATAATTGATTTCTGCATGTTGATTTTGTGTCCTGAAACTTTGTTTATTATCTGTAACAGTTTTTTGTTTTTTTCTGTATAAGATCATGCCATCTGCAAACAGATAGTTTTACTTCTTCCTTTCCATTTTCCACATCTATCTTTCTTTCTTTCCCTCCCTTCCTTCCTTCCTTCCTCCCTCCCTCCCTCCCTCCCTCCCTCCCTCCCTCTCTCTCTCTCTCTCTCTCT
>CM052899.1:43111028-43161694 GCA_028534135.1 Potos flavus
CCTTCCTTCCTTCCTTCCTTCCTTCCTTCCTTCCTTCCTTCCTCCCTCTCTCTCTCTCTCTCTCTTTCTTTCTGCCTAATTGCTCTATCAGGACTTCTAGTACTATGTCGAATGGAAGTGGTAGAAGTGGGCATCTCTGTATTTTTCCTGATCTTAGAAAAAAGGCTTTTCACTATTATGTTGCTAGCTATGGGCTTATCATGAATGGCCTTTACTATGTTGATGTACATTCCTTCTATAACAAATTTGTTGAGATTTTTTTTTTTATCATGAAAGGATGTTGAATTTTGTCAAATGCGTTTTCTGTATCTATTGAGATGATTATATGATTTTATATAATGAAATGAATTTTCCTAATGTGGTGTATCAATTTACTGATTTATGTATGTTGAAATATTCCTGCAACTCAAGGATAAATCCTACTTGATTTCAGTGTATGATCCTCTTAATATGCTGTTGAATTCAGTTTGCTAGTATTTTTGTTGAGGATTTTTGCATCTATGTTCATCAGGACTATTGGCCCATAATTTTTTTTTTTTTTTTCTTACAATGTCCTTGTCTGGTTTTGGTATCAGGATGATGTTGGTCTCATAAAATGAGTTTGGATGTACTCTTTACCCTTCAATTTTTTGGAAGAATTTGAAAAGATTGTTATTAATTCTTCCTTAAATATTTGGTAGAATTCTTCAGTGAAGCCATCTTGTCTTGGTCTTTTATTTGTTGGGAAGTTCTTTGTTACCAATTCAATCTCCATACTTGTGATTGGTCTGTTCAAATTTTCTATTTCTTCAGATGCAGTCTTGGTAAGTTGTATGTCTCTAGTAATTTATCCATTTCTTCTAAGTTGTCCAAATTCTTGGTATATAATTGTTCATAGTAGTCTCTTATGATCCATTCTATTTTTGTGGTATCAGTTGTAATGTCTCGTCTTTCATTTATAATTAATTTCATTTATTTCATTCATTTTTTTTCTTAGTCTAGCTAAAGGTTTGTCAATTTTGCTTATCTTTTCACAAAACCAATTCTTAGCTTTGTTGTTATTTTCTTTTGTTTTTCTAGCCTCTATTTCATTTAGTTCTGCTCTAAACTTTATTATTTCCTTCTTTCTGCTATCACTGGGCTTCCTTTGTTCTTTTTTTTCTTAGTCCCTGGATATGTAATCTTAGATTGATCATAGATTCCTTATTTGAGATCTTTTTTAAAATTGAGGTATAATTGATATATAATATTGTATTAATTTTAGATGTTCACTATAATGATTCAATATTTGTATACACTGTGAAATGACCATGGCAGTAGGTCTAACTTCCCCATCATCATAAAAAGTACATAATATACAATACAATATTGTTAAATATAGTGACCATGCTGTACATATTATCCTGATGACCTATTTAACTTATGACCTGAAGTTTGTACCTCTTGACTCCTTCTTCTATTTGCCCATCCCATGACCCTCATCCCCTCTTACAACCATCAATTTGTTCTGCATCTGTGGGTTTTGTTTTGTTTATTTTGTCTTTTAGATTCCACATATAACTGAAATCATATAGTATTTGTCTCTCTGTGTCTGATTTATTTTACTTGGCATAATACCCTCAAGGCCCATCCATGTTGTTGCAAATGGCAAGATTTTATCCTTTTTTATGGCTGAGTAGTATTCCATGGTATATATGCACCACATATTCTTAACCTATTCATCCATCAATGGATATTTTTGTTATTTTCATATCTTGATTATTGTAAATAATGCTACAATGAACATGAGAGTGCACACATATCTTTTTGAATTAGTGTTTTTATTTTCTTTGGATAAATACCCAGAAGTAGAATTATTGGGCCATATGGCCTCACAACTGAGCTGAGTCTCTTGTAGACAGCTTCTAGATGGATCTTGTTTTTGTTGTTGTTGTTGCCATCTCTTTCACCGGAGAATTTAGTCCACATACATTTAGAGTAATTATAAATTTGGTATGTTTAATAAAGTGTATACTTATTGCCATTTATTAATTGTTCTTTTCCTGTTTGTTGAGGTATACCTGTAATGCTACGAGCTTCCCTCTTAGAACTGCTTTTGTGGGGCACCTGGGTGGCTCAGTGGGTTAAAGCCTCTGCCTTCGGCTCAGGTCATGATCTCAGGGTCCTGGGATCGAGCCCCACATCGGGCTCTCTGCTCAGCAGGGAGCCTGTTTCCCCCTCTCTCTCTGCCTGCCTCTATGCCTGCTTATGATCTCTCTCTCTTTCTGTCAAATAAATAAAATCTTAAAAAAAAAAAAAAGAACTGCTTTTGCTGCATCCCATTGATTTTGATGAGGTATTAACCAAAGTTCTTTTTTGTATTTTGTAAACTGTATTGTTTTAAAAATTTCAACTTCTAATTAGTCATCACTAATGTATACAAATAAAATATTGTATCCTGAAATCTTGTTAAATTCACTTATTAGAACTATTGGTTCTAATAGTTATTTTTATTTTTTGAAATTTCTGAAAGATTTTCTATGTAATCCTTTTGTTTGCAAATAGAGGCAACTTTTCTTTTCCAGTTTGGAGACTTTTTTTTCTTTTATTTACTATATTGAACTGGCTTAAATTTCCAGTATAGTGCTGAATAGATAGTAAGGGGAAGTATCATTGCCTTTTTCCTAGCCTTAGAGAGAAAGCTTTCAGTCTTTCTCCATTAAATATGATATTAGCTGTTTTCTGTTGAACAATAAGTTTTCAGGTTGAGGAAGTTCCCTTTGAGTCCCTCTCTGCTAAGAGTTCTTAGCAGATATGCTTACTTAATTTTTGCCAAATGTTCTTTGTGAATTTGTTGAGATGATCATATGATTTTTACTTTTTAGTCTGTTAATGTGGTGAAGTACATTGATTGATATGTGAATGTTAAATCACATAAAACACAAAAAATGTTTTCCTTGAATGAACCCTATTTGGTCATGTTTTATTATCTTTTTATATATTATTGGATTTAATTTACTAAAGTTTTGTTTAGAATTTTTTTTACAGATTTTATTTATTTATTTGAGAGAGAAAGAGACAAAGAGAGAGCACAAGCAGGGCCAAGGGAGGGGTAGAGGGAGAGGGAGAAACAGACTCTCCGTGGAGCAAGGAGCCTGACACGGTGCTCTATCCCAGGACCCTGGGGCCCTGGGATTATGACAAGCCGAAGGCAGACGCTTAGTGGACTGATACACACAGGCGCCCCTTATTTAGAATTTTTACATCTATGTGCATGTAGGATATTGGTTTATGGACTTCTTTTATTATAATGCTAGTCTGGGTTTCATGCCAGAGAACTGGACTCATGCAATAAATTGGAAAGTATTACCTCCTATTCTGTTTTGTGAACGAGTTTCTGTAGAGTTGATACCACTTTTTTCTTAAGTGCTTGGTTGAATTCTCCAGCGAAACCATCTGAGCCCGAACCTCTTGTTGATTTGTTTGCAGGATGTTTTTAATTACAAATTCAATTTATTTAATAGGCTATTTAGGTTAGTATTTCTTCTTGAGTAAATTTGAGTTGTTTGTACTTTAAAGAAATATGTTCATTTCATCTAAATTGTCAAATGTTGGCATAATGTTCTTAATATATTCTTATTTTCCTTTGATATATGTAGAATATATAGTGATGTCATCTCTACCATTCCTGATATTGGTTATTTGTGTCTTCTCCCTTTCTTTCTCCTGATTAGTCCAGCGAGCAATTTATCAATTTTATTTATCTTTTTAAAGGAGCAGCTTTTGTTTTTATTGATCTTTTCATTGATTTTCTATATTTTATTCCATTGATTTCTAGTTTGATTTTTTTTATTTTTTTATTATTTCATCCTTCTACTTTGGCTTTATTTGTCTTTTTGTTTCTAGCTTCTTTCTTTCTTTCTTTTTTTAAGATTTTATTTTTAACTAATCTCTACACCCAATGTGGGGCTTGAACTAACTTGCTAACTTGCTCTACTGATCGAACCAGCCAGGCACCCCTCTAGTTTCTTAAGGTAGAAGTTGAGGTCATCCATCTGAGGTATTTCCTCTGTTCTGAGATAGATAAACACCTCTAAATATTGCTTTAGTTGCTAAATTTTAAAATGTTGTGTTTTCACCAACATAATTACTAATGTCCCTTCATTTTTTTGGACCCATAGTTTACTTAGCATTATGTTGTTTAGTTTCAATATACTTGAGAGTTTTCCAGGTAATTGATTTCCTAGCTATTTTTATTGTGCTCAGAATAAATACTTTGTATGGTTTTGGTCTTTTTAAATTTATGGAGACATGTTCTGTGATCTAAAATATGGTATACCTTGGAAAATGTTTCATGCGTACTTGAAAAAATGTGTATTCTAATGTAGTGTTGGATGGGTTGTTCTGAAAATATCAATTAGGTCAAATTGTTTGATAGTGTTCTTTAACTCTTCTATATCCTTACTTTCTGTTTGGTTCTATCAATTATTGAGATTGTTGAAATCTATGACGATAATTATGAATTTGTCCTTTTTATTGCAGTCATACCAGTTTTTGTTTCATGTGTTTTGATGTTCTGGAATTATGTCCTCATTATGAATTGATCTTTTTATCATGAAATAATCTGTATTTTTGATGATATTCCATGCTTTGAAATCTACTTTGTTTTATATAATACAGGTGTTTCATCTTTTGATTTCTGTTAACTTAGTCTATCTTTTCTTATTCTTTTAATTTTAATCAATTTGTGTTTGTTTAATTTTTTGATAGACAATATACAGAATTGAATATTACTTATTTTTTTAATTTGATCTGACAACCACTGTCTTTAACTTGTGTTTGTAGGGCATTAACAGTTTAATTTGCTTACTGGTATAGTGGAGTTTAAATCTTGGTATTTGTTTTCTATTTGTTTTATCTTTTCCTTATTCTCCTTTTCATCTTTTTTTATGTTTTCTTGTAGATCAGTTGAATATTTTATTGTTCCATTTTATTTTTGTTGCTTTATTAGGAAGAACTCTTTGTTGTGTTACTTTAGTGGTTGCTTTGGTGTTTGTATTAAACATCTTTAATGCATCACATTCTAACTTCTAGTGGTATTACACTGCTTTATATACTGTATAAAACCCTTACCACAGTATACTCCCATTTTCTCCTCCCAGCCTTTCTGTCATTATTGTCAAATATTTTATTTCTAGATATGTTACAAGCTCCACAATACATTATTGCTTTATGTAGGCAATTATCTTTAAAGACACATAGTTAAATAAAATAAAGAAAAAGAAAAGAAAAGAATTAAAGAGTCCAATGCGGGACTCAATCCCAGGACCCTAGAACCATGACCTGAGCTGAAGGCAGATGCTTAACTGACTGAGCCACCCAGGTGTCCCAATCCGTAGCACCTCAAGCCATTATCTTTGCTCGTAAGCCAATCTCTGATCATTTAGTTATGTCTTTTATGAAGTTTTTCTTGATTCTCCCAACTAGAAGTAAACATTGAACTACATGAATCACTCACATACTTGTGTCTATCACATGGTTCTTATTGCCTACTAACTCATGCTACAACAATTTGTATTCTTGTTTTATTTCCATTAATGGATTGTAAGCTCTTAAGGGATGGGGATTATTTTAAATTTATGTTTGTATTTCTCATCAGCACAGTCATTTACTTTGGTTTTCCCTTACTTGTAGGAAGGATGGATGTCCATTAACCTCAGGTGTTTAGCAAGAACCAGTTACTTCTGCCTTTTATTCTCAAAGCCTTTTTTCTTTTGCTTTTCATGACTCACTCCTTCTCCCTATCTGTACATTGACTATATGGGTGGTGGTGGAAGTTTAGTGAGGGTGGGAGGAGTCAAGATAAGGGAAGGAGGAATACCCAATAATTACAGCTTTGTCATAGTCTCCAAGAGATGGATCTACAAGGAAGTGATGTAAGCATCTTGACAGGTAAGAATATGACAATATCACTTATTTCAAGGGTAAGGAGTGGCTGGAATGGAAATTAGATCAAGAAAAACAAGGTGGGGAGGGGCTCCAATTCTGCTATTTCTGGAGTGTCCTAGTTGACTAGTCATTCTCACTACATTAAATAATAATACCTTGCCCTTGAATAGCACATTATAATGTAATTCACATTACTGTTATTTTGAAGATGAGGAAAGGGGCTCCTGGGTGGTTCAGTCAGTTAAGCTTTTGTCCTGGGCTCACGTCATGATCCCAGGGTTCTGGTATCCAGGCCCACACTGGGCTTCCTGCTTGGTGAGGAGACTGCTTCTCGCTCTTCTTCTGTCTGCTGCTCTTCCGATTTGTGCTCTCTCTCTCTGTCAAATAAATAAATAAAATCTTATAAAAAAATGAAAAGATGAGGAAAATAGGTTCATGCAAATTCTTTAATTCTTTTCTTTTCTTTTTTCTTTATTTTATTTACTGTTTCACAAGTCAGTAGTACTTTTCTCCTAACCCAAAAGAATGTAGGGACTTTTGAGAGGCAGAAGAGGGATGACATCTCTAAATGCATCTGAATGGGAACGTTGATAGAGGGAACTCTCCCCCTGTTTGATATGGTGCTGCCCTAACCATCCACTTTCATGTGCTGTAATGCAGTTCCTAAGGTTCTTTAACATTTCTTTTATAATCTGTTTTCTTGCTTCTTCCAGGGCTCCAAACACCAGTGCCCTTTTGGTGCTCTTGGTTTCCTGGGCTGCAGTTTCGGTCAGGGTCCTCCCCTTGCCAGTCTCCATGTTCGGAGCCCCCAAGCGGTGGCAGACAAATTATGCCTATTTCATCGTGTGAATTCTAGTTTTCTCAGATCTATTTCAGTGAAGTTGCTAAGAAGGACCAGGTCTTTCACACATTTATTCCTGAGAAAATGCCCTTCATGAAAACACTGTAGAGTCATAATTCCATTTGCTCTCTAATAATTTGTACATCGTGTGACCTACCACATGCTGTTTTTGCAGTTTTACACCTTCAGTGGAAACTTGCTGGACAAAGCCTTGAGGAAAGAGGGAGGGAAGGAGGAGGAATGGAGGGAGAAGGGAGGGTGGGAAGGAGGAAGAGAGAAAGGTTGGGGGAGAGAGAAAGAGAATATCAGAGGGCTTGGGGGGGGGGGGACTTTATTTTTAGCTTGACTCCTAAATCAGGGCAGACAGGAAACAACTGCAAATGTACATGACGTTGATGTCTAAGTGACGAGTCCTGTCAATGTTACTAAGTTGTTCAGGGTTTCCGTGGCATTGCTTTTAAAATATAACCTACAGGTTGAATGCATTTAGGAAAAATTCCAGGAAAAAAAAGTTATTCCCAATGAGTTTTTTTTGTTGTTGTTGTGGTGGTGATGAGGGGTGTGTGTTATTGATCTTATAATAGAAATAATGACTTCAAACCAGGTTTTCTAAGAAAATTAATGACTGCCCCAAGTTAATGGCCTTCAGCCAATCTCCCAGTCAGCCATTAATCCCCAGGAAATGCCCTGGGCCTTGATCATTATTGCGTAAATAATACAAAAGTGGGTAGAGTTCTCTTGTCACATGGGAAGCATACATTGCCCTTGTTGTCTCTTGGACTCCTTTTACGGTAGTAAGAATAAACTTTTAGGGAGGAAAACTGTAATAATTTTGTTTACCAATGCAAATAAATAGTATTGTTTAAACAAAACTATTAAATATAATGTTAAACAACTCCAGCTCTGTTTGTTTGAGGAAGAAGTAATGGAAGACTCCAAGTTCAGAATTCTTAGACTGCTGTAGTTAGAGCCATGAGTGACGTAAAATATAGAGCCAAATATTGAATTGAGAATAACGTAATCACTGTCATATTAGATATTTCAAGATAAAATCAGGGATAAAGTAACACGTAATTGACTTCTTTAATGGTTGCAAACAAAAGATGGTACTGAAAATTACCTTAAAAATTAGGAACTTATATTCTAATAAAAATGTCTTGAGGAACTACATTTTGTAAGTTTTCAAATAAATATCATGATGGATGGGGATATTTTTCTTATCTTAAAATATCAAAGGACTTTCATAGTCCTTTTCGTGACTTATTTTGCATTCCAGGATCTTCAAGAAGGCAAATAGTAAAATGAAAAACACGTGTGGGAAATTAGCATAGCAGTTGTCCTTGACTGCCACAGGAGATGCTACTGAGGTAAAAAGGCCTTCGAAGGAATTTTCCTATTTTGAACAGAGATGTCCATGCATATTGTTATCCCATGACCCAAATTCAGGTGGAGAACTTTACATCGAGTTTCTCAATAAACATTTTCAGATGAATAAACGTACCCTAAAGGTCTTAAAATATTGTCAGTTATGTCTCAGCAATGCTGGAAAAAAAAAAAATTTAAAAAATGCCCCTCTTTGCCCTAAGAATTTTTTGTATATTTGGAAGATTAACTCTCTTTAAATTTTTTTGAAAGTTTATTTATTTATTTATTTCAGTAATCTCTACACCCAACATGGGGCTCGAACTCATGATCCCGAGATCAAGAGTCACGTGCTCTTCTGAGTGAGCGAGCCAGATTAGCTCTTTATCTTTGATATATGTTGTGTGTGTTTTCTCCTACATTGGCATTTACCTTTTTTCTTTTTCCAGATGACTATCCATTTGTCACAACACTATGAAAAAGCCCATCTCATCCTCATAGGTGTGAAATGCTATCTCAATTATATGCTAAATTTCCATATGTCGTATATTTATTTTTAAACTTTCTTTTCTGTTGTATTAGTCTGGCTGTTTATTTATATGTGTTGTTTTAAGATGTAGGAGAGCTAATGACTTCCCACTTGCATTTTCTCTTGTTTTGTTGCACTAGCTAAGTCAGATATTGTATTAAATAGTTAAAAAGAACAGCAGGCATTTTTTGCCTTGTTCTGGATCTTAGTGGAAACGCCTCTAATATTTGCCTAATAAAGAATATGCTGGCTTCAGGATTGAGGTAAATTTATCTTATCAATTTAAAGAAAAATCCATGGCTTTCTATTTTACAAAATGTTTTATCAGAAATGAATTTTGAATTTAGTTGCATTTTTCAATGTCCTTGGTACTAGTCAAGTAATTTAAAAAAATTTTTTAAGATGGTGATCATAGTAATGGATTTCTTAATATCAAATCACTCTTGTGTTCGTGTAATCAACTTGGTCATGAATATATTAATGTTTTTAATATGCTGTTGGATTCTACCGCCTGATATTTTAAGATTTTTTTGCCTCAGTATACCACAGTAAGATTGGTTTCTGTTTTTCCTTACTATACTATTTTATCAGGTTTATGTATTGATACTCTTTTTGTAATAACATTTTTGGAAATGTCTATGTTTAGAAAAATTTGTGTAGTTTTGGATCATCTAGTCTTTAAAAGTTTGGGTGAACTCCCCTGTGAAACTATCTGCACACGGTAATGTTTGAGGGCAAGTTTTCCACTTCTTTGAAATTTAATTCAAGTTTTTTTAATATACAAAGAAATCTGTATTTGGATCTCATTTGGAGAACAATGGCCCCCCAAATATCCAAGCCCTAATCCCCAGAACCTGTGGTTATGTTATGTTGCATGGGAGAAAGGACTCTGCAGGTGGGATTAAGGGTAGGGCCCTCTAGATGGGGAGATTATCCTGAACTGCTTAATCTTTTGAGAATTTAAAAGTGAATAACGTTTTCTCATGGGTCAGAGAGACACAATGTGAGAGAAACTTGACCTGCCTCACTGTTGCTGGCTTTAAAGACGGAGTAAGGGACGATGAGCCCAGGAATATGGCTGGCTTCTGGAAGCAGGGAAAAAGCCCCCAACAGACAGCCAGTAAGAAAACAGGGACCTTGGTCATACATCCACAAGGAAACAAATTCTACCAACACAGGAAGGAGTCAGCAACAAATTCTCTTCTAGAACATCCATGAAAGGACATAGCCTGCGTGGACACCTTGATTTTAGTTCAGTGAGAGCCATATTGGATTTCTAACCTAAGAACTATAAAATAATAGCTACATGGTGTTTTAAGCCACTTAGTTTGTGGTAACTTTTTATGGCAGCGATAGAAAACTAATACTTATCTGGACAGAGAAAATCAAATTTGATAAATGTATTTTATATAGAATTGACTGTTTTAGCTAGGTTTTCACATTTATTTTCATAGAATTAAATAGTATGGACTCATGATTTTCAAAATTTTCTCAATTTATTTCCCCTTTCTTATTTGTTAGTTTGTATATTTGTACTTTCTTTTTCTTTTGGGGGGCTGTTGGCAGAGCCATCTGAGGTTTTACTTGGGAAAAGGCACTTTTCGTTGGGGGCATGGGGTAGAGGCGGTACCCAGGGCAGTAGACTCCCCCCAAGGGTAGGCTGAAGACTAGGGCTGAGCCTCAGGTGGGTTTCCTGTTCCCGATGCTCCCCCGCACAGCTCCTTCCCCCGGAGGCTCTATGGTAGTCACAGGAGTGAGGAGGCTGGGAGGGACCACAGCGGCTATTCACATGGACAGGACATCAGACGGCTTGGACACCAGTTTCCCATTGCTGGCCTCCATCATCTTCACAGCCACGGCCTTGGAGGAGCTGGCACAGCTAAGGGAACTGGTGCCCCTGCTAGAGCTGCAGCTGGACTGGAAGGAGCTCTGGCCTATTGTTGAGGTCAGGCTATGAGGACCGTGTAGGCCGAGCTCAGCCCACCTGAGTAACCACTGTTGGTCTTAGTATGGATATTCAGATTTGGCATCCCAGACTCCAGCTGGCTCTCCTCCTCCTCCAGCAGCTTGCAGTAGGTGGTGATCTGAATGTTCAGGGCCAGCTTGATGTTCGTGAGCTCCTGGTACTCATGCAGTCACCACTCCATATCCTGCTTGGCTCACTACAAGGCAGCCTCCGCAACCTTGGCATAGGCGTCCTTAATAGCCAGCTCCTGGCTCTGTTTATCTTCGGTGGTGGTGACCTGCAGTGAAGATATCTGGCCTTCGAGGCCCTTGATCTCAGCCTGGAGGCGGCTTATCTTCTGGTTCATTACGGAAATCTCCCTCTTCCTGCTACCGAGGTCATTCCCATGCTTCCCAGCCAATGCCTGCAGCTCCTTATACTTGATCTGGCACGTGGTCTCAGCCTCAGCCCAGCCGCGGTTGGTGATGTCCTTGACCTCTGCGATGATGCTGTCCAGGTTCAGGGAGTGGCTGTTGTCCATGGACGGCGCCACAGACGTGCCCAAGATGTGGGACTGCAGCTCATGGATCCCTTCATAAGCTGCTTTAAGAAGCTGATCTCGTCTGTCAGCCCTTCCCAGTGGGACTCCAGCTCTACTTTGCTCATGTAAACTTCATCCACATCCTTCTTGATGAGGACAGATTCATTCTCCATGTCTGCACACTCTTTGATCTCCTCCTAGTACTTATTTCTAAGTCCTCCACCAGCTCTTGCCTGTTGCCAAGCTCCACCTTCAGCTTCTGCTTCTTTTGACCCAATGTATTGAGCTGCCACCAAAGATTGTTGATGGAGCTCTGGAACGTGCTGTCCATGCTGCTCCCAGTGGTGCTCTGCTGCTGTAGAAGGCTCCACTTGGTTTCCAGAATTTTGTTCTGCTGCTCCAGGTGCCACAACTTGTGAACGGAGGCAAAGTTGTTGAGGGTCTTGATCTGTTCCTTCACCTGGGTGTTGCACAGCCTGGATGTTGGGGTCTGCCTCCAACTTGAGGGGGCTCAACAGGCTTTGGTTCACTGAGACAGCTGTGATGCCCGCCATTCCCTTGGCCCTGCTGTAGTCCCTGACCATACTCATGCTGGTGTCCAGACCACCCCAGAAGCTGCTGCTCTGCCCTCCTGAGAGAAGGCTGGGGAGTTGATGTGGGCTTCAGGTGCTCTGGGGTGCAAGTAGCTGCTAAAGGCCTCGAGGCAGGAGGTGAACATCTCGTAGGACTTCTGAGTCACCCTGATGGACATGATGGAGTCTGGAGTGGAGGTGAGGAGGCTGAACCTGACAAAGGTTTGAGAAGGAGCGAGAAGCTACTTCTATGTGGAGATCTCTTTTTCTCTGAGTAAATTAGCTACATTTTTGGATGTGGCTACTTTTAAGTCACCTGAAACAGCAGTCTTGGATGAGAAGGCAAAAGGCTCTATGTTTATATGGTCTTTGCCACTAGACTGGCCCCATTCTCAGTGATGTTTTCAAGAGGACTGGGTCAGTCTTATCTCATGCTAAATCTGCCTTTACAGAAATATCTTGTAATTCCCCTGAATTAATCTCTCCTGCCAGACTGCTAAACTTGGCAAGGAAAAGCCAATTCTCACCAATATTTTGAGATTTTTTTCCCAGGTGGATTCTCTCATAGGCTCTATCTACATGGGATTTGTATTGTAAGATATGATAGTCTACAGCTAATCAAATAGCACAGTTAATCACACAATCAACCATGGTGTAACAAGGATCACCAACTTTCCAGCATGCTGTTTCTATTTTCCTGCTGATCACCAACTGACCACAAAATTAGTATTTCATATCTTAAGTTGTGTTAAGGTAGCTCCATGTCTAGGTACCCAACTCTGTAGTTGTATATTATCTGTTAACAGTATAACACATAAGATAACAGTGACTTTGAAGAAATGAAAGTGTATTTGTCTCTCATAATAATTCAAGCAAAAGCAGTCTAGGGTTATGGTATGATAACTTTATTATCTTTTCTTGCTCTCTAATAGTCCTTTGGACTTGCTCTGTTCTGTGGGGCTGCATATGGGTGAGACTATTACTTCTAGGTTTCAGGCCTGAGGATTGTACATTTCGCTTCTTTTATATTCAGTTGGCAGAATTAGGCACATTCCTGCATTCCTACCTGTAAGGGAGAATGCAAAATATAGTGTTTATTCTCAGTGCCAGTTTGTCCAGATGAAACACAAAGAGAATCTCATAACTGTAAAAGGGAGAATGGAGAGTGAGGCCTATTGGTAGCATATCCTTTTTCTCATGATGTTTTTCCCCCATTTTTTTCCTTTAATAAGTGAGGACTTTTTTTTTTTTTTTTAATTTCAAGGCTTAAACATTTCCCCTATAGTAAGTATTTATATTGAGAGAAATTTAAATTCATGTGTTCTTTATATAGTTGTTAGTTTTTTTCCCTCCAATGAAAATAGCCCTTTCATCATATATTTGATATATATTAGTAATCACTGTTTTAAAAAAATCAGCCAATGAAAGAGAAAGCAAATATCATCCCAAATTTTTGTACATTGAGGAAAAATACTATCAATGTTTTGATGACTACTCTTTCATGTACCATTTTTAGAAACATACACAGACACTCCTTTTCACAAAGATTTTTTCCAAAGCTTACTTTATAAGCTCTTAAAAAACGCATTTTGTTTTTTGTTTATTCCCTCTTCTTCTACCCACTGAATTACCCTAGTATCAGTGTTACCAACTTGGTATGTACCTTGGCTTACTTTAATTTATGCATTTGCGTATTTACATCTATTCACACACATTTATAGTTGTATATATATATATTCAAATATTTTTGGCCTTGTTTGGTTTAGAAAAGTGGGATAATATATATCTTTTTCTCTGCCTTTTACCTTTCTCATTTAACAATATATTGTGGAAATCTTTTTAATCATTGAGTATAGACTGATAAAATTCCTTGTAATTGCTGCGTGTTATCTTACGGTATGGTTTTGCCACAACTTAGTAAAAATGTTTACCCATTAGTAGACATTCAATTTTTCCCCCCATTTTTTTGTTCCTGCCTTCAAAAAACTGCATTAACTATCTTTATACTCATATTTTATTTCTATGATATAGATTACCAGTAACAGAGATGTTGATTTGAAAGGTGGATATATTTTCTATTTTAGCGGATATTACCAGACAGCTTTTCCAAAAGGCCGTAACAATTCACCCTTCCTCCAGTGTACTTCTCTATGTCTCCATCAGTAATAGATGTACCGCTGTTCTAAATCTTACCAATATCAATATGTTGCCTATTGCTACCTTAAATTTTCATTTTGTAATCATTGAGATTGTGTGTATATATATATATTTATTGTGTATATTGTATACTTATGTTTATTTAATTAAAAAGGAGACACAGACTTATTTTAAATTACCCGTGGAAATTCAAAGTGTGTGACTGCCGTAGCCATATGTAATCGATGAGCATACCATGGATGTCAAAATCAAGTACATGCATTTGATTGTAATAGATAATTTTCCCCTAGCGGTATTATGTTTCTCTTAAATCTTTAGGAGTCTGTAGGCTGCTATATAAATGATCTGAGTGCTAGGTGAATTTTTTTAATGTAAAGATATACAAAATTGTAGCTACTTGTTTCTATGGGATAGAGACAGAAACTGTGAAATAAATTTGGTTGTTCCTGTGGCATTTTAAACAAGCAAAAAAAGTTAAACTGTCTGTAAAGACACTGCATTTATAAGTTTTATTATTAAATCCACCACTGCTTTGCTGACTAATAAAATGGAAAATGTGTGCTTTTATAGGTTTATAAAAAGGCAAGCTATAGTTTCATGAAAAATATCTTGCACCGATTGAATACATGTGGCTACTTGTTTAGACTTTGAAGATGTAAAGACTTAGTATAGATGTCTGAAAAAGGTAATATGGCACAATAAAAAAAAATCTTCCTTTCTTGGCTCATCAATCCTTTGGGTATTCCATGTCAAATAAACGCTACAACAATTTATAGTAAAAGTACACAGTGGAAGTGCCAACGTTAACACTCCTTAGGACTGGATACCTGCCAGATTTTTCACACCAATATTTAAGGTGAACTAAAATGTCTTTTCCATTGGAAGTGTGAGAAGGCGCTTGCTTTCCTATATTTGGCAACACGCTTATGTGAAGTATGAAGTCAAATGCCCGTGATGTTCTCTTTATTTCAACCATGATAAATCGTGTTCATTTGTTTAAGTGCATGTGACAGCTTTAGTGTTCCAACTATAAATTTTGGTTAACTTCTATTGACATGCTGTATTAAACTTAAGAAAAACAAATTACACTTCACCCGTTTTAATTGACTAAATGTGTCAAAAACACAGTAAGTATAACACAAAAGGTCGGAGCCTTCGTCTACACTGTAATGGGTGTCATGGCAGGGATCCAACTTTTCTTGTACATTTCATTTTTCATGAAGTTTTAGGACAAGGCATACGTTTAACATTCACTTCCACTTCTCATTTGTACTTCAAAGTTTATCATAGGCTGTGTGACTACCAAGAACACTTTTCTCTCATGCTATTTAAAGCTCTCTTCGCATTGATGTGTGTGCCCGGAGGATACTGATGTTCTCCTGTAAACAAGGCCTTGGAATGAGGGACGCAGTGCTGATTTATAGCACAACCATAGATCACTGCGACACTCGCTGGAAAAGACCTTGTTTACATATCTAGTCCCTGCTTCTATGACCCAGCAAGTAACCGTGGGGTCAGGTGCCTGATTAAACTTGGCATCCTGGATTCCCTTAGGATCTGATGAAAGTTACCAGTTTTAATTCTTTTGCTCTATGGCCAATTGTTTCTATCAATCTTTATTCCTTCAGTAATTTATTAGTCAGATGCCAGATGATTAAAGAATGGTAATTAAACTCTCCCCCACTGCCACCGCCCTCTCTTTTTTTCTAATTACCCCTTGGTGTGGTATCTTTTCAGCTCCTGTTGCAATATTAGCTTCTTTTCAGGGGTTCAAACATTAGTTTCCAGTGTAAATTGATGTCTGGAAAAAACTCAAAATGGGACAGGTGTTTGCAAAGTGTTATGTTGCATATTGGAGAAAACAGAGATTCTAAATCTTAATGTTTATGCCATTTTTGTCACTATTTGTAAGTGTCTCTTTCTTTAGTACATGCGTCACCATCAAGAAACCCCAAGTTTTATGTTGGCAATAATAGGAGACTGTCTATTTGTTCTGCTCTGATCAATTTAGGGGTGGAAAAAATACCAGTCGTCCTTATCCAAGAAGCTCAGAGACTGCCCGATGGAGCCCAATAAAGGGTTTCATTTCTCCTTAAAAAAAAGGAAAAGATCCATCCCAACCCCCATCCCAGGTGATCACTATTAACATGAAGATTCCCTGAGGGTGAGTCTGGTTCTAGATTACAGTTGGCAAACTTTCCGTGAAGGGCCAGAGCGGAAAACTATTAAGCCCTGAAGTCCACGTGATCCCTCTCACAACTACTCAGTCTTGCCATTGACAGCATAGCCATCAATATCCTGTAAATGAATGAATGTGGCTATGTTCTAATAAATATTTATGGACAATGAGATTTGAATATCATATAAATTTCACGTGTCATGAAAAAGCGTCTTCTTACTTTTCCCCAACCATTTAAGAATGTAAACCATTTTTAGCTTTGGGGCTGTGCAAAACCAGTTGGCAGGCTGGGTCTGGTTGGAGGGCACTACCATGCCAACCCTTGCGCTAACCTAATATTCATTTCTCAAAGGCTCAAGGAATTTAAAGGAAGTTGTTTTTTTTTCTTTGAGAGAGAGAGAGAAAGAGTGCGCGCGCATGTGCGTGTGCGTGAGCTGGGGGTGGGTTGGGGCAGAGGGAAAGGAAGAGAGGATCTCAGGCAGATCCTGCTGAGCACGGAACCAATGCAGGGCTCGATCTCACGATCCTGAGATCATGACCTGAGCCGAAATCAAGAGTTGTTGGTTTAACTGACTGAGCCATCCCGGTGCCCCAGGAGGTGTTCTTTTCCAATAATGTTGCTCTAGTCTTGTACATGCAGCATTCTCTTTCATACAAGGAGAGTTTCCCTCCTTTCCCTTATTTTTTTTTTTTGTTGTTCAGATGATAAATATATTGGCATTTTGGAGTCCAATCTAATGGGAATTAGATATAGCAGCTGCTGTTGATGCCTTGTCCATATCTGTTCAGTACCCACCATTCCCCTGCCCATCCACTCTGCTGCTGTGTGCAGCAGGAATGTGAGATTCCATTGATCTTCTCTGACCACTGGAGTGCCTTTGGCCTGTAGGTATGGCATGCTGGGAGTGCTGAGGCATCAAGGCCCTCTGTCTTGTGCAATGTCTTATAGAATCGGAGGGAAAATATCCCTAGCTTGGGATATCTCTGAGGCATATTCTTCCATTGTCTCCCTGGGTACTTCCGTGGGATTGGAGCTCCAGTTGCTAACAGCAGTAACCTGCCTGAATATATACCCTTTATTAGCCTCCTTCCTTTCTCAATTTCAATTCCCTACTTCTTTCCTGGTGCTTCTCAGGATTACCTCCCAAATAAACCACTTGCTTGCTAGATTCTCAAGAAATTGCCTATACATAAATACAAAATCAACCTTTTGTAATGAAGGTCACTGGCTTAGGTTATAAATGTTAAGTCCTTGCTTTCTTCTTCTGCGTTTAGGCAGAGCTTGCCATCTCTCCTTTGAGTATGGCAAAGATTTTCTCTTCTCATCTTTTGCCTTCAGCCAAAGGGAAGATAACACAACTATGGGCCATCTGCATGACTGCTAATCAAGTAGCATTCCAAGAAGTCATGTGCTGTCTCCACCCAGGTCATAGTGATTGTTGTGCCCCGTATAGTATGACACATGACACAAGAAAATAAGTTAGAGGGGACATTGCGTATTCTCCACCTCCTCCCCTGTACCGATCCTGTAAATATATCAAACAAAGACTATCTCCATTGACAGCTCACTTTCTCTTTTCCATTATGAAGTGCAGAATTGGGATGGATTAAAATGACATGGGCTCTTTGAAATCCAAATCCTGGATAAATTTCACCCTGCATCTAATCTGCAATAGATTTTCTTACTGCCCTCTGTATTCTGACCTGTCTGTTCACTTTTCTTCCAAAGCACCTATGTTTTATAACTGGAACCATTATTCCCAGTTATTCCTACTATTATTCCTAGTTATTCCAAACAACAATTGTTTTTATTAAGTTTCTTAAAAGTAGTTAATTTTTTCCTGTGATAACCTTCTATATATCTTTCTTTCATTAGCAGGAAGCATGGGCATGCTTTAGTAACATTCTTTCTACTGGCTCCTGTTTTTGAGTGTGTCACTACTTGCAGAATAAGTAGAGAAGGAATAGGGATGACCAGAAGCCTTTTTAGGGTAAAATTTTTATGAGGAAAGAGGTACAAAGTGGATATATGCAAAGGAGAAATACTAGGATTCTTTTCATAGCCACAGAGGGTGGTTGTGGTAAAAGCATCGAGAATGTTAAAGACAGAGTGATAAGATGGAAAAGCTATTTCAGACAGACTGAAATAGAAGCAAATTTATATATTAACCAAAACTTTGTACTTTTGATAGAAGGCTCTAATACTACTTCAATGCCAGTTTTTTAAAAAATGCATGTTTCAATGGATAATTATTTTCATTTTAACTCCTGGTCCCTATGAATATTGAATCAATGTCTACTGGGACCAAAAATATCTTAGGTAGTTTGGCATGGAGGAGGATGTGAAAGGCTAAGATGAAAATAAGGAAGACCAGAGATAGACCAGGAATTATACCTTTAACAGCATACTTACACACTTCAAAATTAAATAGATGCATTCATGTAGTTTAGGACTTGACTTTGAACGTGTGCTGAGTTAAGATAGTTTGGTTCAGAAGTTGATCAAAATGAAAAAAAAAGAAGTTGATCAAAATGATTCAGGAAAGAAAAAGACAGTTAAAAATAGTCCTCTGATATTCACAAATTTCATATCTAATAAAGGGTTATAATCCAAAATATATAAAGAACTTATAAAACTCAACACCCTAAACCCAAATAATCCAGTTAAAAAAATGGGCAGAAGACATGAGTAGACATTTTCCCAAAGAAGACATGGAGATGGCCAACAGACACATGAAAAGATGCTTAACATCAGTCATCATCAGGGTAATACAAATCAAAACCAGAATGAGGTATCACCTCACACCTGCCAGAATGACTAAAATTCACAACACAGGAAACAACAAGTGTTGGCAAGGATGTGGAGAAAGGAGAACCCTCTTACACTGTTGGTGGGAATGCAAGCTGGTACAGCCACCTGGAGAATAGTGTGGAGGTTCCTCAAAAAGTGAAAAATAGAACTATCCTAAGACCCAAGAATTGCACTCTTAGGTATTTACCCAAAGGCTACAAAAATACTGATTTGAAAGGATACATTCACCCTGAAGTTTATAGCGGCATTATAAATAATAGCCAAATTATGGGAAGAGCCCAAATATCTATCAACTGATGAATGGATAGTGATGCAAAACACACACACACACACACACACACACACACACACACACACACAGAAATATTACTCAGCCATCAAAAAGAATGAAATCTTGGTACTGTCAACATGGATGGAGCTAGAGAGTATTATGCTAAGCAAAGTAAGTCAGTCAGAGAAAGACAAATACCATATTATTTCACTCATATGGTGAACATAGGGAAAAAAAAGAGGCAAACTAGAAAACAGACTCTTTTTTTAAAATTTAATTTAATTTAATTTAATTTTTTTTCCCCAAATACTTTTATTTTATTTTTTCAGTGTTACAAGATTCATTGTTTATGTACCACACCCAGTGCTCCATGCAATACGTGCCCTCCTCAATACCCCCCACCAGGCTCGCCCATCCCCCCACCCCTTCCCCTCCAAAACTCTCCAAGTCCCTTGTTCTGAGTTCACAGTCTCTCATGGTTCTTCACCCCTCCAATTTCCTCCAATTCATCCCTCCCCTCCCTCTCACAATGTCCTCCATGTTTTTCCTTATGCTCCACACGTAAGTGAGACCATATGATAATTGACTTTCTCCGCTTGACTTATTTCACTCAAAATAATCTCTTCCAGTCCAGTCCATGTTAAAATAAAAGTTGGGTATTCATCCTTAGAAAACAGACTCTTGACTAGAGAACAAACTGAGTGTTACTGGAGGGGAGGTGGGTGTGGGGATGGGTTGAATGGTTGATGAGGATTAAGGAGAGCACTTGTGATGAGCACTGGGTGTTGTATGTAGGTGATAAATTACTAAATTCTATGCTTACAACTAATATTACCCTGTATGTTAACTAACTGGAACATCAATGAAAAGTTGAAAAAAAGAAAAAAAAATTGTCCCCTGTTTATGAAGAGCTATGTATTAGATGAAATCTTCTCACTTAACATTGATATAAATATGAAATTGGATGGATCAATGAATTTTCTTAATCCTTCCTATGGTTAGCCCCAGGGCTGAATGCTGATGGTACCACAGATGCAATCTCTGGCTTAAGTAGCCTTTAGTCTTCTGACTTGATGAGTGGCACCAAAGATGGTACAGGAAAACCCATCAGGTGTCTTATACTCTTTGACCTCTTTTGGCCTCCCACTATAATATGGAAAACCTATGGTGCGGTTTTAGCTTTGCTTGGTTCTAGATTCATCTTGACTTCATCCATTTATCCATGCATCCATTCATTTACTCACTCAGTCAGTCAGTCAATACTTTTTCATCACATGCTATATGCTAGATACTGTATAATTGTTTCAGATGTCTTTGTGGAGCTTACTATCTTGTCTTTAAAACAAACCAACATTGAATTTAGAAATACATTAGTAATCCTCAGGATTCAGGATTTATTAAAATTGAATTATGACATTGAGTTTCGAAATAATCCATATATGGAGGTTAAATTATGGCAGACGCTAGTCTTTGAAGACTGCTTACTGACAGCGTATCACTCCGGTCACATGAAGACGAGATAATTTGAAGACAGGACATCTATATTATGTTTAAGGATTTAGTTGCCAAGTGTTGCTCTTACTATTCTATAGAATATCCACTCATCAAAATACAGCCCAGTCAGTTTTCAAGTTTCTTTCTGGTCACTGTATAATCCCTCAGGTAAAGTTTTTTACATTACAGATGGATATCCACCACCCCAAGATCACTGCTCATCTCACTTCATCCTTCCTTGGGATTTTCAGCTCCACTTCATCATATATCATCACCTGTGAGCCTGCGTGGGTCACCCCACCTCACACTTCATCACTTCTTGCATTCTTTGTGAGTTCTTTGCTCTGTTACAGACTCTGTCTCTATTGTTCCCTAATTCATTACATATAAACCAAATATAAATTAATCAAAATTTAGTGGCATTTAGATTAGTTCTTTCTAATTTATCAAAACAAGACTAGGGCACATTATAAAAAGGAATGATTTCTATGATAAAACGTGGTCAAGAAAGTATTACATATAATACTATTATGTCCCAAGCTTTATTCTTCTTTATATTGACTCTATAAACTTGAGCAGGCAACCTCTCACTAGGCACCTTTCTTACATTAAACTGAAGGTAGTAGTGATATTCACCACTGCCCTGTTGGGGCGTCAGCAGAGTGGGGCATGTTGTTTTTGGGGAGGTTCACTTAAGCAGATTTTTACTTTGAGTACATTTCACTGTAGCGAGTGTCATTTTGGGGAGTCATCCTCTTACCTTAAACAACTAAGTAATTTCCTTCCTTCCAATTGACCAATCCAGGCTGAATGCTTGTGAACAAATTTGGATCATCTGAAAGAAAATCTCTCTACAAAAATAAAAGTACTGGCGTTATATGCTTTACTGTTGATTTAAGTAGATTTTCCCGAGTGAATTATTCCTTCAAGCTTTCTGATGCAAAGTTGCACATAATATATTTCATTATATAACGGAACTGGTCATAGCAAATGTGATATTTTTATTCATAGTTTTTATATTTTATCCATTCCGATTCTCATGTATTCTACATGTAATCTCCAACTCCTTGCTAATATAAAGACCTCAAACTACCCAAGTAGATCTTTCCATTTCTCTGAGTGTCTTAGTCTGTTCAGGCTGCTAGAGCAAAAATCTGTGGACTGTGTAGCTTATAAACAACAGAAATTCATTTCTCAAGATTCCAGAGGCTGGAAAATCCAAGGTCAAGGTGCCAGCATGGCTGTATTCTGGTGAGGGCTATTTTCCTGGATCATAGCTGGCAGTTTTATCCCTGTGTCCTCACATGGTAGAAGGGCTAGGGAGCTCTTTGGAGCCTCTTTTATAAACCCACTCATAAAGGTTTCACCCTCATGAGTTAAGCATCTCCCAAAGGCTGCACCTCCTAATAGCATTATCTGTGGGAGTTAGGATTTCGACATAGGAATTTTGGGGAAACACAACATTCAGATCCTAGCACCATGTTCACTATAATCAAAGTTGTACATTTAGAAGTTCACCATCCCCACAAAGGGATGCAACTTTGAGATCGCCATTGAATTTTTTGGTTTTGGTTTTTGTTTTGTTTTTCAAAGTAAACTCCATGCCTGCAGAGAGCCCAACAGGGAGCTTGAACTTACTTACGACCCTGAGATTAAGACCCGAACTGAGGATACTTAACCAGTTGAGCCACCCAAGTGCCTTTGCCATTGAGTTTTAATGTGGTTTAGTAGAGTCTAGGGGAGACTAGCCAGCAATTTCAAGATATAATGTGAAAGGATTGTGATTTCTGATGATACCATTTTAATAATTCTAGAAGCTGTATTTATGGTTATATGGTATATGTCATTGATGTTTCTAGCTCATTATTCAATTAGTCTTGGATAATATTGAATTTATACTATTAAAGTGAGAAAAACATGCCTATATAAGATATTTTAATTATTATTTAGGGAAGTATTTATTATTTAGAACCATATTAGCTTAAAAGTCAAACTGCTGCAAATTTAGGATTACTTACCTTTACCAAGTCCTCTTTGGGTCCCTTATTATTGCCTAGGTACTAAATTGTGACAATCACATCTGTTACAACTAAGCAGGCAGGTGTGTGTGGTCAATTTTTAATTTTGTTTTTATTTTACTCCTGGCCTGTAGAATTTACGATTTTGTTTATTCAGAGGATGATGAGAAAACCCTGCCTTTAGAGTACTCCATAAAAATTTACAGAGACAATGCTTTTTTCTTTAGTCAAAATAATGCATTTCATTTATTTTAATGACTGCTTAAGTTTGTAATTGGTTTGCACTTTGAAGCACTTTGGTATTCGTTGGTCGTTTTTAACTTAAGGTATGCAGGTCAAAATACAAATGGGTTGATGAGTCTGGCTTTAGAAACTGGTCTTTTAAATTTAATTTTAGTAACCCAAGAAAACAAACGTTGAAGTTGGTCGAATTAGAGGATACGATGTTATATAACCAAGTATATACAGAAACATTTTTAGATCTATCTGGTGTGACTTGGAATTAGAACTGTGTGAATTTTTCAAACTGAGATGGGCAGTGTGGCATTGATATTTCTAAGTAAGCAACTGAGGGAGCCTGCTAGAAGAATTCTCTGTAATCTCTCGCTGCATGCAGACATAAGACTTACTTTATGATTGGATTCAGATGGAAAGGATCAGATGACTTAACTGATGAATTTTAAAGACCCACAGCCAGTCTACAGAAGCCCTGTGCTGACCAAGAGGAGTCTAAAATATTATCTATACTATTTTTTGAGCAAATATTTCTTGAGTCCCTTTAATGTATTAGGCACAGGTGATGGAGATATAAGCATAAATAAGACACTATCCCTCCTCAAGGATGGGGGTATATGGAAACAATAAAAGCAGTAGTAGTAAAAATAGTAGTAGTTACATTTACTGAACACCTAAAGTATGTCCACTGCTTAAATGCAGTTATCTCTCACACAACAATTCTGCAAAGTATCGTTTACTCTGGCTTGCCAGCAGAGAAACAGCCCCAAAGTGGTTAATTAACTTGTCTGAGTCAACAGAGAGCAAATAGAGAATTTGGATTTGAACCTTGTTCTGATCCCAAGGTCTAAGGTCACCATTTTGAAAATACATGGGTCAGATCACGTAGATCATTTAGGACATTCCAAGTAGTTTAGATTTTATTCTGAAGGCTATTGAGAGCTACTGATTTTAAACAGCATATGGCATGCCAGGATTTGGGTTCTAGAGAGAAACTTCTGACAATAGCACGGAGAATGGAATGGAGGGGCTTGAGACTGGAGGCAAAAAAACCATTGTAGGAGCTAAGGTGGGAGAGACTGAAGTCCTTCCTTAGGACATGGCTATGGAAACAAAAAGTAAACAAATGGATCTAAGACATACTGAAGAGGGGGTGGGTGCAAGGATAAATCAAGGACTACTTCCAAATTAGAAGCTGGTACCATCTGGTGCCATTTTGTGAATAGGAAATACAGAGGGAGGAGATGAGATCAGTTTAAAAAATCGTATTGAAAAATTGTACAAACTCATAAAACTTAGAGCAGTACAAGAAGGCAAACAATGAAAGTTAAATGTCACCCCAAATCTTAGAGCTCAGAAATATTCATTATTAATTTTTGGTACACTTAATTCTGGACATATTTCTATGGGAAAAATGTTGTAGAGAAAGATAGATAAATTACATACCTATGCCCTTCCTATCACAGAGAATAAATGTGTATGTAGGTAGAAGAAAAACAAAGAGGTAGGATGTTATATAAGTGAGGAGAGAAAAGAGTTTGAAAAAGTTGTCCAAAGTATCGAATGTTATAGAATAATCAAGAAAGATAGAATAGCTAATTATCCATTGGCTACAGAAATTTGGGAACAGCATGAACAGCAATTTGGTCTCATTCAGAAGAGTTTTCATAGATTGGAGAAAGAAACCAAATTACAGTGAGTGAAGAAGTAAATGGGAGGCAAAGACCCCTTTTAAGTAACTTGGTTGTGTCAGCAGAAGCTAGAGAAATAGCTTAAGAAAGACACAGGGTTGGGACACCTGGGTGGCTCAATCAGTTGAGTGCCCAAGGGCTCAGGTTACGGTCCCGGGGTCCTGGGATCGAGTTCCGCATCCGGCTCCTTATTCAGCGGGGAGCCTGCTTCTCCTTCCCCCTCTGGTGCTCCCCTGCTTGTGCTCTCTCTCTCTCTCTCTCGGACAAATAAATAAATAAAATCTTAAAAAAAAAAAAAAAAAGAAAGACACAGGGTTGAGAGAGGGCTTGTTTTTTTACATGGGAGGGGTTTGAATACATCCTATGCAAGGGGTAAAACCCCCAAAGAGGAAGAGGCTGAATGGGGGAAGCAGAGCTGATTGGCAGTGCAGAGGCCTGAGTGGGCAAAAGATGTGGATTGCAAGACTAGCTTTGGGCAGGAAGCGGGCATCTCATTCTCTGTGATAGAAGGGGTGTAGGTATGTAGATGTACTTACATAGGAAAATAGGGCTTTGAGAAAGTTCTTCCTAAATGAGTTGTGTTTTTATGTTAAGAAGAGGACAAGACAATTTGCTGCAAATGAGAATGACAGGGTTTGAAAAAGGAGTTTGAAAATAGTAAATGTAAATAGTAAAGCTGTTTGTGGTAATGGAAAAAGGGGCAGGTGAGGAGTATGTAAAGGACTGCTGATTGGCCCCAAAGGCTTGATCAGAGTTGGAAACCATATGTATGATAGATAAATTACAGGATTCACTCAGCTTTAGATGTATGATTCTTTACTGTAAGGAATATTAGTTCCTAAGAGCTTCCTCTAAAGTTAAGACAAAAGATTATAATACACTTGAACAGGAAGAATTCACAAGCTAAGTAGGCTTTGAGCAATTGACTGTCCTTTTTTTTTTTTTTTTTAAGAGAAAGAGAGAGCACATGAACGGGGGTGGGAGGAGGAGGGCAGAGGGAGATAGAGAATCCTAAGCAGGTTCCACGTCCAGTGTGGAGCCTAACATGAGCTTAATTTCACAACCCTGAGATCATGACCTGAGCCCAAATCAAGAGTGGGACATTTAACTGATCGAACCATCCAGTCACTCCCTGACTATGCTTTCCATCACTGTTTTCTGCAGCTGACTTACCCTCAAAGGACCAATATGGCATAGAGTAGGTGCATAACAAATATTTGTAATCATTGGTTACAAAACAGCATCTTTTCTTGATTGCAGAATCTTGGGCATTGCTTTGCTGTTACTTATATAAATTTGCACCTGTAGAACTGTATTTATACAGATTCATTTACTTTCCTTAGTTCTGATAAAGAGATAGGTTTTATTTCCTGAAAATACACCCTTGCATAACTGCTTCTAAACCTCGTTGAAGTACTTATCACCCAATTCTGATGATGAGAAAATGTTTTTTAATAGTGGCGGAATATCTCTGTATGTTGTATAGCTCCAATTAGAGATCTAGGATGTTTACCAAAAACTCTTCTGAATATGTTATACCTATCGATTCAAAGGCTATGTCCACCTAATAAAAGCGGAAGGTTGAACCCCTAACTTATTTATTTATTTATTTTTTCTTGACTGGTTCTCTATCAGTCAAAATCATTGGCTAATGACTCAAACAGCTCAAGTGTGGTTTGGGTAAATCAACAAGTACAGATATAATTTGACTGACATAAGATGGAAAAAATTTTGCCATTTCAAAAAGGGTCAAAAAGTCATTTTAATTACAGGACTATTTGTGTACTGGGATCTGGCATGACACTTCTTGTCAGGTGCACAAGCAAATGTCAGACCTTGTTAGAATGTTTACTGGATCCAGTGCCATAGTCACCAAGATCTGTTCCTCTCTCAATTTTAGGAGATACTGCTCTTCTTGTCTTTGACCAAAGTGGCCTTCCTTATTTTTATTACCTACTGCGAGTTCATTATCTATCATCTATCTATCTATCTATCTATCTATCTATCTATCTATCTATCATCTCTCATCTCTCTCTTTCTCTTTCTCTTTCCCTTTATGTCTCTATCATCTCTTTATCTGTATCTGCCAGGGAAGTTTGAGCTATCTAGTCTCTGGACATCCCTTATAAATAGTCACAAAATTCCATTTAACGCATAAAGTGGCCAATAATGGAGATGTAAGCATTAACTGATTAAATTGTAAACCCAAGTGAAATTACTTCTATATTCAATGGCCATCACAAATAGCCATATCCTAATCTATATTTGGGCCATAAATTAAAAACTCCTAGTGAGATCAGAGGCCAGATGTATTGCTACTCTACAACAATTTCGAGATTTCTGGCTCAGGCTTAGTGATGAGACAATGCGAATGCAAAATGTGACAAACCAATACAAATTATTTCTTTCACATCTGGGTCAGAGCACCATTCTTGATTTTTTTTGAAACTTTATCAAATATAGTTCAGATCACTTTGAATTTATAAGCAGTATACAAAAGGAATAGTCTCACGGGAAAGAAATCTAAAGCCAGAGTACTTTAATTAGCTGTTTTCACCATTGACTTAAGAATCAACATTTACTTGGTGGGATATATTTGCATAAACCATTAGAAAGTAAAAAAGAAAAAAATATTTGTCAATTAGTGTCCTCAATTTCTGAAGCAACTGAATGCTTCCTTTTTTAAAGTTAAAGGCTTTTCAAGAAAGATTAAAATAAGTATGCAATCCCAACCAGATGTTACCGTAATCCTTTTGAAAGACTAGCCAGTAATAATTTTTTCGTTCCAGATTGCTTGTCTTGTCTATGAGATTTTCCCAAATTCTTCTTGGATTCTAAAGAATCAAAGTAGGCTTGCGTGGGGGGCATAAACCCTGTTATTTTCTACAGTTAAGTTAGACAATTTGCTTTCGCTTTTTCAGATTGGGTTCAGACACATTTCCCTAATGTGTCAGGAACGCTGGGCTCACCTCATGACTCTTGTTTCACCTCCGAGTGAAGTATTTTTGGGTTGATTTTCCCCAAGTCTGTTCCTGGATTCTTTTTTGGATCAAAACCAAACTTTGAGTTCCCTTTGATATTGCCAACCACAAGCTTCTAATAATCTACCTCTTCTCTAACTCTTTTATTTTTCTTACACCCAAGGCATCTATTGATGGGATTCACAAAACGGTGTTTCTCTGTCCTCTCCTCTTCTATTATAATGTATTTTTATAGCATTTTCAAACACCTCTTTTGAAAACATAATCTTTTTTGGTGACTTTCTTCCAGTTTTAACTTGAAATTATATTAATGGATCTAGGCCACAGAGCCACAAACCAAATACAGTGTCTAGATATAGAATTCCTAAAGAAAACTGACAAATTGAAGAGGTTTGTTATTTTTGTCTCTCTAGGTATTAGGTGGTGAAGTAGAAAATGATGAAGAAAACTATTTGTTCAATTTGTTGGAGCAGGAAGTTAATTAAGTCAAGGTATTTCATCCTCATCACAGTCCTATAATTAAGAGCACCCTAATTTTTCTTCTACCATAGATAAGGAAACTGAGGTGTAAGGGGTTGCACAGCCTTCCTTGGATCCCATAGTCAGTAACTAGCAGAGCAAGGGTTTAATCTCAAGTCTGTGTCATTTTCAAAACTGTACTCTCTTTTTTTTTTTAAAGATTTTATTTATTTATTTGACACAGAGAGAAAGAGCCCAAGCAGGGGGAGTGGCAGGCAGAGAGAGAGGCAGACTCCCTGCTGAGCAGGGAGCCTGAAGCAGGGCTCTATCCCAGGACCCTGAAATCATAACCTGAGCTGAAGGCAGATGCTTAACCGACTGAGCCACCCAGGTGCCCCATGAAGACTGTACTCTTCACTACCCTACTCCATCGACCCAACCAGGTATTTAGAAACATTTGCAACAGATCATAAAAAAAACTTTGTTATGGTGACAACTCAAACCTCGGCTGATAGGAATGTTGGGTTCGTGGTCCTGCCTTGCACAGTACTGTATAGTGATGCCCAGAATGCCTCCATTGAGTCTGGAGAGATAAGTATAACCTTCCAATGGGGGTTAAACTCTGGGAAACCAGTTCATATTCAAAACACCCACAAGATATTGATTTATAAAGTCAGAGTGCAAATTACTTCTGTAAAGAGAAATACATGTTTACAAGATGACAAATGTTGGCCATTTGGAATGAGTTTTCTCTTTAGCTAGGTAGATTCACTTAGGAGATCCATAATATATTAGAAAGCTTCTGTAATCAGAAAAAAAAACCCCTACTATTCATAATGGGTTTCCTTTAAATTACTATAGCTGAGTGATTATTATGGGCTGAATTGTAACTTCACCAAATTTACATGTTGAAGTTCTAACCCTCAGTATCTCAGACTGTGAGATACTCAGACTGTGAGTGTATTTGGAGATGGAATCTATAAAGAGGTAATTAAGGTAAAATGAGGTCTTAAGGATGGGGTCTTAATCCAATATAACTGGTGTCTTTATAAGAGACTCAGACACACACCTGTGATCGCACAGAGAAAAAGACCATGTGAAGACATAGTGAGAGGCTGGCCATGGGTGAGCCAAAGAAGGAGGTCTCAGAAGAAAACAAACCTGTGCACAACTTGTTGGATTTCCTGAGCTGTGGGAAAATAAGTTTCTGTTGCTTAGGCCACTTGGTCCGTGGTATTTTGTTATGACAGCCCTGGTAACTTATGATAATTAAATTTTTCTATTGTAGAATTTTTTCCATTTCATTAAATAATATTGGTCATTAAAAGTCAGAGTTTACTCTCTCTAAACAGTCCTGAAGACGTACTGATTTTTAATTTGTTTCCTAGATTCTGTACTTACCTGTCTTTTACGTTTTCTTCACTAATAAATTATGTTATTTTTATTTTTTTAAAGATTTTATTTATTTGTCAGAGAGAGAGAGAGAGAGAGAGCACAAGCAGGGGGAGCTGCAGGGAGAGGGGGAAGCAGGCTCCCTGCTGAGCAGGGAGCTCGTTGTGGGACTCTTCCTGGGACCCTGGGATCATGACCTGAGCCAAAGGCAGACGCTTAACTGACTGAGCCACCCAGGCACCCCAGATTATGTTATTTTTAAAACTACTTTGATTAGATTTGGTAAACACTCCAGATCAGCACTGAACAATTAAAATATAAGGTGAACCACTAAATCTCACATTATTAAAGTTTCTAATAGCCACATTTAATCAATAAGAAGAAAAGGTGAGTTTAGTTCCCATAATATATGAATATGTATTAGTGTATATTATGTCTTATACATGTTAATATTACATATAATACATCCAAAATAGAATCATTTCAACATGTATATATAAAAATATAAAATTATTAATGTGAAATTTTCCATTTTTTTGGAAATGGAAGTCTTACTAAGACTCATACTAAGTCGTCAAAATCTAGTGTTTATCGTTTTGGACCAATCACGTTTTAAATGCTCAATAGTCAGTGTGGCTAGTGGGTGGGAAAGCTCTGGACCTGTTATTGAATCTTTTTCTGTCAGCATTGTATTTGCACATCTTTTTAAAAAATTTATTTATTTGAGAAAGAGAGCACGCGCTTGCATGAGAGTGTGTGTGAGTGGGGGAGGGGAAGAGAGAGAATCTTCCAGCCGACTCCTCGTGGACTGCTGAGCATGCCACGGGGATCCCACGACCCTTGAGATGATGATCTGAGCCCAAACCAAGAGCCTGACACTCAATCAACTGAACCACCCCGCTGCCGCCATTTGCATATCTTTTTAAGGCAGTGTTTATGCGGATGTCTGAGGTCACCTATTGTATGGTTATTTGAAGTTTCAGTTTCAGAATGTGATATGCTTTTACATGAGAGCATCAACTTTGTTTGAGTTTATTGTCACTTTATGTAACAAATTCCTGATTGACAAAGTGTGATAGGAGAAAGTCATTACTAAAGTTCCAATCAGGTAATATTTTCCTGATGTTTTCAGGCTTCCTGGAAACATCAATAGATATTTATGAGATGGCCTGCTACATGCAAGGTACTAAGAGGGAAAATGTGTGTAAGGCTATTTTCAAATTGAGTTATCTTAAATATTGAAAATCTCTAAATGGATTAAAGGGGAAATGCTTCCATTTGTTGGTCTTTTACTATGTACTGACACATGTGATCTTATTTATCTTTTTTTAAAATATTTTATTTATTTATTTGAGAGAGAGCATGCGTGTGCACAAGTGGAGAGAAGGGCAGAGAGAGAGGGAGAAGCAGACTCCCCGCTGAGCTGGGAGCCCAACTCAGGTCTCGATCCCAGGACCTTGAGATCATGACCTGAGCTGAATTCAGATGCTTACCCAACTGAGCCACCCAGGCACCCCTTATTCATCTTTTAAAAATCTTGTGAGCTTTATACAAATGAGAAAACTGAAACTTAGTGATTTTAGGTAAATTTCCCAAGATCACCTTATTCACAATTGGTGGAGTTTCTCATTCATATTTACCTGATTTTAAAGGATTTATGATATGGTTAAATCTTGTTCCAAGGCATGGTTTATATTTGAGAAATTTCAAAGCAACATGAAGTGTGTGGATTTTGCAGAAACCATTAAATCTAGCATTTGGAGTAGGCTAAGCTCAAGTTCAAGGTTCCAGCTCTTTTACTTCCTAGACTTTTTGTCTTCGTTTTACCTTATTTAAACTCCACAAGCCTGTTTCCTCATTTAGAAAACGGGCATCATAATAGTTCCTATCTCTTAGGGTTGTGCAAGGACTGAGTGAGCTAATTCAGGGAAAGTACACTGTGTGAGGCGTATATTAATGACTCACCAAACATTAGCTGCTTGCTCTTTTTTATCATCAGCAGTGACGGGCCTGGTATATATTAACTCTTTCAACTTACAGGAATTTTCTTGACCACTCAATATAACAGAATACATTTTATATACTTTAAATATGATTAAGCCGAGAAGCCCGAAGTACTTTTCTATAATTAACTGCTCAAACTGTGTTAGCACATGAGAACAGCTTTCAGAAGTAGATCTGACATTCACCAACAGCTAGGGAGAGGACGGCGCTGATGTCTTTTCTACCTGTGAACTAACGGTTTTATCCTTCGGAGGTGGTGACCTTGATTTCTTCCTGAAAGATACCTGAATTCTGGCCAATGCTGCTTTAGGGCTTCATGTGCCACCTGACCCATCTCAAAGGAGATAGAAGAATAACGTTTATCAAAGGTCATATCTCAGCCACATAAAATGTTTATGTTTTTGTTGTGACTGAAGATTGTATTACGGCAATTGCAACAAAACAACAAAAGTCGAAATGAACCAATGAACACAACAAAAATAGAGAAAGAAAGGGAAAAAAATGAGCTTCCGTCTAGGGTTCAAATGCTTCCACTCGTCAGTCTTAACCTTTTTGATAATTATATTATGTGCAGCAGCAAAGAAACAAAAGGGGATAAAGGTCTTAAGAGTTATATTGATAAACTATGTGTGGTGCTCAAAAATGGCATGGAATATCTTGTTTAAGCTGTAAAAATATATTAGCATGTCATGTTATCTTCATAAATTCTTCTCACACGTAGGGTGGGTGGAGTTCCCAAATCCCAAGGCACATTACCAATTCGGTTGGTCGCTGCAATTCATCAATTGTTTTGTCACATATTTGCAGGCTCACAGTTGGGACTGAGGTATTATGATTCTAGAGGGTTTGATAATAGGTGAATTATTAGCTGTTGGGGACAGATTTGTTTCTGAGCCTTTCTGTGGCAGTCTGTTATATAGGAAGGCAATCATTTTCACAGAGTTTGCTCCCTCAGACTTAAAGAGATTTTGAATACAGCTTGTAATTTTTTTCCTAGTAAAATTTCATTAATGGTTAATTATGATTGGTAGAGCTTACCGGAAGTTCACCAAGTGTGTTGAGAGTTCAAACATGTCCAATTTTAAGGAGTGTCATGATGGGATGGACAGATCTTGGTATTCTCTGTCGCCATGTTTACACACATTGTCTATCAATCTTCTGTGTATTATCGCATGTTGAACTTGTGATTTTAACCTTTTTGGAAAACAAAAAGGACTTTTAGAGCTGACTTCCTAGTCTGGGCAACTTTACGTTTTGGTTTTTGAGCATTTGCCTCGTACTGTATGATTTGGGGTAAGAAATAATTCGAAGAATGTTTAAACAGTGTTTAACTTTGATAGGCTGCAAGAAGTTAAATATTTTATGTGGATGTTATGTTGCAAATCAGGTCAGATGAACCCAAAGTGTGCTTAAGTCTGGTCAGTCCCATCTACAAGTTTCTCAAAGAAGCCAGATCATATCTAAGGCAGATTAAGCAGAATTAATTTCTCCTCTAAAAGTGCACATTTGCAAGAAACATGAAGATAAAACACAAAGGGATATAACAAACTTCTCCATAAATTTTTCTGAAAGTTTCAAGTTTCTCTTTTAGAAGGGTATCCTCATACTTAGATAGGTACTTCAGTTCACACATTTGTCATCAACTCCAAAATTAGCTTAACTATTAAAGTTATTAGTTACTTATACTTTTTTTCTAGTAAGGGCAGGAGGAAATGTAAATAAAGGAGGAGTTCTAAAAAAATCAATACAGGGGCGCCTGGGTGGCTCAGTCGGCTCAGGTCATGATCCTAGCGTCTTAGGATCGAGCCCCACATCCATATGGGGCTGCCTGCTCAGCAGGGGAGCCTGCTTCTCCCTCTCCCACTACCCCTGCTTGTGTTCCCTCTGTCGCGGTCTCCCTGTCAAATAAATAAATAAATAAAATCTTTAAAAAAAAATCAATACAAAACATAGTTATATTGAAGTAATTAGATAATTAAACACAGGATTTAAATTATGTTGAATCTAAAATTTTTGCCAGGAATATAACGCTGTGAGAGTTCTGTGCTGTCTTTCCTCTCTGTTTTACTGGAGACTGGGTTTGTCTGAAAACTGCATCTATAATCTCCTAACTGGAGAATATAGAAAGAGAAATGAAAAAATGTTATTAAAAATGGGAAAATGGTCACCTTGGCAGTAGATCTCCCAAGTGGCAGCTGTATGTATAGCAAACATTCCAGAATACTGGAATAGATTTAAAATATTGCTAATCTTCTGTTTACATTTGTGCTGTGCTGGGATATAAACATTTTTTGATGAGGGGTATTTCTGTTTCAGCAAAGAATTATGTGACTGAATTATCTGGAATGAGATTCAGGGCTGAAAGATATTTGATTATATGCTATGGAGGGCTCATCACTGAAGTGAGTATGAGTGTTAGACATTATATATCCATTCAGCAGTTATGTAAATTATTTCCAATAAGTTATTTTGAACCCCCTTTTCAGCCTTGTACGTCTCATGCTATTTTGGAGAGCCCTTGGCCTAGGGCAGGTTCAGTCCTAGGTTTTATTTAAAAATGCTTTATAGAAAAAAAAATGCTTTATAGGGGATACAAAATAAATCTAAGTCATAGACTCTATATTCTAGAAGTTTCTCAGAATATTTTGGGAAAGCAGCACTCACTCAGAGGAGGAAGAAGACGAGTGAGGACCTAAGGTGCAATGGAAGGCTTGCACTTGGGCAGGCAATGAACAGGAAGGATAATCTCGACCTGTATTGGGGGTGGGGCAAGCTGAATGGGTATTGAGGTTGAAATGTTTCTGGCATGAGGAATTACATGGCTCTTCTCCCTCCTGCCTATTTTAACTCAGTCACTTTCTCAACATATGTTTATTGTGCCGTCTCCCATGGTTCAGGTACCTTAGTATGGAACATAGACAATGAACATAGTTGCTGTCTTCATGACTTTTAAGATCTGGTGGGCAGTAGGCATGAAACATGAAAACAAACAAATGTATACAACAACAAACTGTGCTAGGCAATAGTAAAGGAAAGCACGATGCTATGAAAGAGATTGTGGATTGGGGAATGCAGGTCTGAAGAAGAGACATTTCAGCTGATATTCGAAGGATATACCTATTAAAATATAAAGGCACACTTCTTACATAGGAATTTTCTTTTTAAAGAAAATTTTAAAAATTAAAAAAAATTCTCTTTAAATTTTCTTTTTAAAGATTTTATTTATTTATTTGAAAAAGAGAGTAATTGAGAGAGCATGAGCAGAGGGGAGGGGAGAAGCAGACTCCCCTGCTGAGAAAAGAGTCTGATGAGGGATTCAATCCTAGGACCTTAGGATTATGACCCGAGCCAAAGACAGTCTCCTAACTGAACCCCTCAGGAGCCCTAAAATTAGAATTTCTACTGAGTTGCTCTTTTATAGTCATGTGTCTGACAAATGAGGTAAAGAAACATTTAGGACATGCTCACTGAATTGACAAGTATATCAGTCAGAGGCTCACCAAGAAACTGATGCCACCTGCAAATAGAGAACTTGAGGACGGCTGAATAAATTTCACAAAGGTATAGGGAAGTGACAAGGGATAGAGCAGTATTTTCAGGGCCATTAATAGCAGAGCTGTCACATTCTCTAGACCCAAAGGGACAAGATGGAGGGCATGGAGACCTGAGTATTAGGAAGATGTAATGCCTTGAGATGAATAGCGGCTTTGGTTGAGGGACACAGCAGCTTGAGTGCCTCCAGTGTAAGAATACGGGGTGTGTACAGGGCGTGGGGTGGATACAACCTGAGATCTCACTCTCCTTTTCCTTGTGCTCTCCTGGTAATGATCCCCTTTCAACTAGAAGTCATAGGATGATGAGTTTCACATAGGTTGGCCTCCCAGTTAGAGATCACGGTCCAGAAGGTAGAACATGGACTTTGGAGAGAAACAGAAGATACACCACATAGCAAGTCTACACGAAGCTCTCACCATAGACAAAGCTCAGAGGTGGGGGATGCAAAAGAACAATAAGCCTTGTGAAAAGATTTATGAAGATTCTCTCTGTTTTGAATTCATTTGTGGTGGACACGGTGTGGTCTGTCAGAATAAAAAATATGGCTTCTTGAGACTAATATAATAGTGCTTTCTTCTAAGAATTTTTCCTACTGGCTATTCAGACTTCTCTTCCAGGGGCTGTGTTTTCTCTGTAATGTCTGTGGTAACACCTGAATTACGCTGGGAAGCAGAGCGCCCGTGATGGTGGTGCCACAGGAAGTGTGACAGGCCAGGAAGAGCTCACTGCTGAGCATTGTGCTCCGAGTTACTTACCCAGGCGCCTTCATTCAGCACATTCCAGCACATTCCTACCATGCCACTTCTCTGTGGGACCATTGCTCTGCTCTTTCTTAGGGTTTTGTCCTTTTTTTTTTTTTCTTTTTTCCTCAGCAAGGCTGGGGATGTGGAAATGAGGAAAGACAGAAGTTGAAATGTGCTGTAATACTAGCTGACATGTGAACGCTGGGATTCGTGTGTAAGAGGAAGGAATGGCTGTATTTACCAACCAGCGCCAATCCCCCCTTCCGCCTTAGTTTCAAATTCTGCAGGAAAGAGACAGCTCTGAAAATTTACGAGCCATAACTTGCTCTTCATTACTTGGTCCCAGGGTAAGCAACGAGCACCCAAGCCTAAGGGTCACCTGCGGGTCTGGAAATCTTTGTAATTTTATAGGGAAGTTCACTGGCTGCAGGAGGAGTGATGAAGTGCCGAGAAGCCCCTCGTGCACCAGGGAACCTCTAAGTAGTTTTGTTATAAATAAGGATATACATATGCACAGAGCTCTTTCCTTAGAACGTTTTCCCCAAATGTGAGAATCTCAGTTAATTGTTGCAGTGGCAGTCCTCCCAAACTTTCCTTTTGGATGAGACCTTGAGCCTCAGAGAGGCCAGCATGACCTGCCAGGGTCCTGCGGCTGGGAAATGGCAGAGGTGTTGGAAACGAGTTCCAACTTAAAAAAAAAAAAAAATCACGACAGTTTCCAATGGAAGATTTCAAAGCAGAGAACGTCTAGGCCTTTTACAGTTCTCAGAAAATTCGAGAGTGTTGCGAGAATCAGGAACCTTTACTGAGTTTGTTTATAAATTTGTCCAATGAAAAGAGAACTGTGGTTGGAGGTAAAATTATACTGTCGGAACTGCTGTTCAAATACCTCTTTCCTTGTTTTTTTTTCCTCTTTAGCAGAATACTAGTAGCAAAATACTAGTAGCAGGACGGGAAGCCTGCTTCTCTCTTCGTTGTCAGAAGTGCTTCCTCTTAGTAAAACGAGGACTCCTTGCAGCTCTGTGAGGAGTGGAGTTACACACACAGGGTCTGACTTCCGGTTTTACAAAGGGTCCTCTGGCCACTGTGCTGAGAGCAGACATCGGGTAAGGGGGAAGCAGGAGGGTCCAGCTAAAAGTGGACCCACTTTTAGTGGACCCCAGACGAGTGTTTGGCCTGGGCAACTGAGAGGAAGGAGGCAGCATCAATGAAGCTGGGGAAGAACGAGGTGAAGCCAATTTGGAGAAAGATCAAGAGGTCAGTTTTGAAAATGTCGAGCTTGGAGCATTTGTTACACATTTGTATTTCCTTCCTTCCTTCCCTCCTTCCTTTCTCTCTGTCTCACTCTCTCTCTCTTTCTTTATTTCACCTTACCCTTTTCCTGCATGACAAATTACCAGAAGTGGAGTGGATTCAAATAACACGCAGTTATAGTTTTGTGAGGCAGAAGTCAGGCAGTACATGGCTGGATTCCCTGTTGACGGTTTCACAGGGTTGCCATCAAGGGGTCTGTAAGGCTGAGTTCTTGTCTGAAAGCCTGGCGAGCAATCCACTGCCTGGTTCATTTATAGAGAGGAGGGAGAGGAAGTCTGTCAAAAGTGGAATAAGAGAGAATGCAAAGAGACAGATTTGAAATGGTCACTCTAGACTATTCTTTGAGAAGATTTGCCATAAAGGGAGCTGAGAAATGATGGTGGCTGTTACAAGGCAAAGTGGAGCCAAAAATGGGAATAAAAGTATGGTTAAAGATGAGACAAATGACAACAAGTTTTTATGTTGAAGGAAATGATCAGTTTTAGAGGAAAAAAGTTTTTCATGTAGCATAGAGAAGTGAGAATTGCCGGTGTGGCCTTGAATAGGCAAAAAACTAAAGATCAAATGCACAAGTGGATGAATCAGCTTTAGATAGGAGCATAGAGTATCCTTCTATAGAACTGGTGGGAAGCAGGATATTTGGTTACACACTGGGCCATAACCTATAGATGCGTAGGTTGTGCTCTGCTCAAGGTTGTCTGCCTGATGAGACTGGGGGAGCTGAAACACAGCCACAGTGTGTGCCTTGATGTGGGACCAAATCTACTCAGCAGAAGGAACATAAAAGTATAATTTGGGATACATATACTCATAGGTAGTGTTATATGCTGAAGCATGTGTCCCCCTCCAACCCCAAATTCATACATCGAAGTCCTAATCCCCAGTTCCTCAGAATGAGACTGTATTTGGAGACAGGATCTTTAAAGAGGTAAGTAAGGTAAAATGAGGTCACAAAGGTGAGGGGTTAATCCAATATGATTGGTGTCCTTATAAGAAGAGGAGGAAAAAGAGACATCAAGGATGTGTAGGCAAAATGAAAAGAACATGTGAAGATACAGGGAGAAGGCACCCATCTGCAGGCCAAGGAGAAAGGTCTTGGAAGAAACCAAAACTGCACACACCTGATTATGAACTTCTAGCTTGCAGAAATGCAATACAATACATTTCTGTTGTTTAAACCACTTAGACATGGCATTCCCAGCAAACTAATTTAGGTGGGTAGAGGTGGTGATGGCAGTCTGTGGAAGTTCTTTTAGGATTGCTTCAGTTTTTCTCTGTCAGGTATAATCTTTAAAGTGTAGGCACAGAGATGTGGTCGCTACAATGAATACTATTTAAATTATTTTCTTCTTTTCATGGGTTTGTTTTGTTGTTCATTTGCTAGAATCTTACCATAGATACTTAGTTCATCAGTTTTGATACTTTCAACATTTTCTGCAGCTGCTAGTGCAATAAGATAAGAAAAAGAAACTGGAGGCATAGGAAGAATAAAACTGTCATTATTTGTAGATCATTACTTAGGTAATTACCAAACAATATAAACAAATTTTTATTAAAGATAAAAAAAATACACAAACTAATCAGACTGTTTAAAGAAAAAAAGCGAGAGAATGATGAACATGGGATTTAGTGGGGAGGGAGGAGATGGGAAAAGGGACTATGTGGCCAGATGTGAGTTGTTACCATGGCACTAGCTTATGTTTTGAGTGGTGATTTCATGAATGTTTATTACATTATTAAAAATGCCAACTAAGTAACCAACCAACTAAATAAAGGTGAGCTAACCCTGGACCAATGATGAATGTGTACTATGAATGAGAAATTACAATTAATCTAATATTTTGTGTACCTTGGGCACAAATAAAAAATAAAATGTATCCATAATCACCATGTGTTTAGCAATTTGCAATTTATGAAATGTTTTCACGCTCATTCCTTGTCTGATAATCATTTGAAATATCTCATTTGATTTTCAAGATGGTTCTTTGAGATAGAAATTTATTCTCATTTTCCAGTAAGGACAGGGATCTAAGAATATTAAATAAATGTCACATTGCTCGTGGGTGGTATTACTAGAACTTGAAGTGTCCTTCTAAACCTCATGCCAAATATCATGTCTAGCAATGTTTTCTAAATTGTTGAGTTGAAAGTCTGAGTCTAAAATCATTCACCGTATTTGGATGTTTTTGATTTGCCTTGCTACGGTCCTACACATTGCCTTTATCTTTCGGACAAATTCAGTGAATTCTTTAACATTCGTGTGTGTAAGAGCTGTCCATATTTGAAAATTAAAATAAACAGATTGATGTAATTGAAATTTAGCTGTTAGATAGCGAAAGTGTACAGTATTTAATTCTGATTCAATCCTTAGCCAATATTAGTTCCATTGTCTTACTTTTCTACTAAAATCAGGGAATAAAAGTAACCTCAAAAATGCAGACACTCCTCTCCACCCCACAAGCTTGATAACAGACTGACTAGAAACCAATTAACATGCATGGTGATGTAAATGAGACTTGAAGTTTCTCTCAGCGAAGGAGGGTAGAGGGCCCTTAAGATGACCATTTCATTAAGAAAGGTCTTCTCACCAATACTTTTGACTTGCTCTATTTATTCTTTTATAATGTCAAGTTAAGGCAGATGTTTTTATTAAATTCTATTTAATATAGTGTATTCACTTTTCTAGCTTCAAAATATTCACCCAGAAGAGGCAGAAAGAAGTTAGAAACAGATATTTTTTACTATTCTTTGATTGGGGGCATTATTTTACTAATTTATTCTTGCAGCTCAGTAAGACACTAATTTTTCAACTGATTTAATTTTTCAGTTTTACAAGAAATATTTGTGCACTATTTCTTCTGTGATTGGTTTTATTTGGAAGCAGTGGAGAGTCATATACCTCTTTTGCAGCCGAGTCTCTGCTCAGAGTGTGACTCACTCTCCTGGAAGACAGTGTTGTGGTCTGCTAACAGTATGTTGGTTCTAACTTTGTAAATAATGTCAAATAGCATCGAAAGTTCAATATGAAGATATAGCATATGAAGCATGAATTCTTTCACATTATATACTCTCCTGATCCTTTCACCGAAGTTTAACCTATTGACATTCTGGAACCTACTCTAACTCTTCTATGATATCAGGGCGTCATACTTTGATAAGCAGCTTTCCTGCATTGAATTACAAGCAAGTGAGAATACCTTTCAAGCTACTTAACATTCAGGCACAGGATGAGACAGTGAGCATGTCTGAGACAATGAGTATTTCTGAAAATATCTCAAGAACTTATTTCATAATCACAAAAAGCATGTCTTTTATGGATATGGTCATGTTAAGATGCTTCAATACCCTTCTTGTATCTTTGAGACATTAAAAACCTTTCTTCTAAAAACATTTTAGTTTTCTAAATGTGTATATTTTACTAGTACAGATACTAACTTTTGCTTGAATTACTTTAAGCAAGAATAATTGTGTATATTAGCACATGAAAAAAGATGAGAATGATTATAATTAACTTCTACTAACTTTTATTTGATAATTCTGAACTTCAAATCATGAGAATCTCAACATTGCAGGGATATACAATCTAGTATTCATTATATACAGTTGAACCTTGAACAACAGGGGGGTTGGGGGGCCAACCCCCCCACACAGTTGAAAGTCTGCATATAACTTTTGACTCCCCTCAAATTTAACCACTAATTACCTACTGTTGGCCAGAAGCCTTATCAATGGCATAAACAGTTGATTAATATGTATTTTTATGTTATATGAATTATATGCTGTATTTCTTTTATTTTTTATTTTTTTAAGATTCTTATTTATTTGACAGAGAGAGATCACAAGTAGGCAGAGAGGCAGGCAGAGAGAGAGGAGGAAGCAGGGTCTCTGCTGACCAGAGAGCCCAATGCGGGGCTCGATCCCAGGACCCTGAGATCATGACCTGAGCCCAAGACAGAGGCTTTAATCCACTGAGTCATCCAGGCACCCCATATGTTGTATTTCTATAATAAAGTAAAGTAGAGAAAAGAAAAAGTTATTAAGAAAATTAAGGGAAGAGAAAATACATTTACCGTACTGTACTATATTTATTAAAAACAAAATCTGTGTCTAATTGGACCTGTGCAGGTCAAATTTTTGTTGTTCAGGAGTCAACTGTACTTAAATTGGAAAACTTTTACTCGAAAAAAATATATTGTTAAGAAAATACAATTCCCAAGACAAAAAAACAAAAAGGCCCCACAAAAACCCCAAAAAAGCAACAAAAAAAGAAAATACAGTTCCATCATGGACTGTCTTTTTCTTCCTATTAGTGATATTCCTGCACGCCCCCCCTCACCCCACGTCCAACTTCTCTTCCTTACCTATCCAAAACTCATAAGTCCTTTAAGATTTATCTCAAATTGTTACCCAGTGAAGCCTGACTTGCAAACTCCAGCCTTTGTCACGCTCTGCTTCCTGACCAGTCATGCACTTAGTCGCTGTATCATTGATTCAGACACAATTATTGTAGAACTGATGACATGCAGCTTCCTGCGGTATTACATACCATTTACAAATTTTCAGTGCAGTGATTATTCTCTCTCCAGTAAGTTTCTAAGATGTCTGAAGACAGATGAGTCATACCTTCTGTTCTGGGTGCAATATTTTTTTGTTGGATAAAACATTTTTAAAAGATTTTATTTATTTATTTGAGAGAGTGAGAGAGAGAGAAAACACAAGCAGGGGTGAGTGGGAGATGGAGAAGCAGGCTCCCCGCTGAGCAGGGAGCCCCATATGGGGCTGGATCCCAGGACCCTGGGATCATGACCTGAGCTGAAAGCAGATGCTTAACTGACTGAGCCACCCAGGTGTCCCTGGATAAAACATTTTATTCATTTATTCAACTGTCACTTATCCAGTGCTCACTATGAGCCAGGGACTTTGCTAAGTACTGGCGTATAAGGATTTGCTATTTATTAATTCAACACATTTTTGAGTGTCTAACATCTGCTGGGGTCTTGAGATACAGGTATAAAGTAAATTAAATTTCTAATTTTGTGTACCTTCCGTCTTAGTAGGGGGGACAAAAAATAAAGAAATAAATAACCTATATGAATTATCAAATAGTGATAAGGGCAATGAAGAAAATGAAACAAGGTAAAGCCATAAGGAGTGATAGAATGTTAGTGTGGGGATACTTAAGCGAAGGTGGTAAAGAAGGTTCTCTCTGAGAGATGGCATTGGAGCAGGGACCTGAGTGAAGTGAGGGGGTGGCTAAGCAAATATCTGACTAGAAAGTTCTCGGCCAAGAGAAGAGCAAGTTCAAGTGCCTGGGAAGGAGGTGTTCTTGGCATGTCCCAGGGCAGCGAGAAGGTCAACTAGCTGGAAGGCTCTAAGCGACAGGGAGAGCTCCCTGGAGGTGAAGTCAGAGAGGAGGCAGGGCCAGTTCGGAATGAGCTCTAAAGGATTTGATTCTATATGCGGTGGAAAGATGTTGGAGATTTTAAGTAGGGCACTGATATGGTCTGATTTATGATGAATAAGACAAATGAAAAGATCTTGGAACTGCTCTAAAGAAACTGAAAATCTGGGGCACCTGGGTGGCTCAGTGGGTTAAGCCTCTGCCTTCGGCTCGGGTCATGATCTCGGGGTCCTGGGATCGAGCCCCGCATCGGGCTCTCTGGTCAGCAGGGACCCTGCTTCCTCCTCTCTCTCTGCCTGCCTCTCTGCCTACTTGTGATCTCTCTCTCTGTCAAATAAATAAATAAAATCTTAAAAAAAAAAAAGAAACTGAAAGTCTGTTATTCAAAATTCTACTATACAAACATTCACAGGCATTCTTATTAAACTATGGAATTAGAAAAATAAATTTACTAAAAGTTAAAATATTCCCACTATGTGTATGGTCTACGTAGAGTGTGTGTGTGTGTAAATGTATATATATATGGGTAATTGTGGGAAGAGGCAAATAGCAAATTTAAGTGGAAAATTATAACCTCAAAAGTTCTAAAGATGCGGAATGCAGCATTTATAAACTGAAAACTCAAATCCAAGAAATGTAGTTTATTCATTTGAGAAACAAAATCGGTGGCTGTTTTGTTTTTTTTTTTTGCTTCCATATTTTTGTATCTCAAAATGCCAAGGTATGACTTAATATTTTATGCAAGAATGTAAATTACTATTATTTGTTAATTTTTTTTGCTTTTACTTATTTATTTGAGAGAGAGGGAGAGAGCGTGAGTGGGGAGGGGAGAGTGGGGGAGAAGCAGAGGGAGAAGCAGACTCCCATCTGAGCACAGAGCTGGATCCTGAGACTCTAGAATCATGACTCCAGCCGAAGGCAGACGCTTAATCAACTGAGCCACCCAGGTGCCCTTAAATTACTGTTATTTGAATTGTGGGTCCCAAAGAATATTTGACAAATATTTACAGCCCATGTTTGCTACAAATAAGGGCATAGTGATTGGTTATAAAGTAGAGCTGAAGAACTGTGAAATAGAAACATAATTACATGATCTTAAGGTATTAAATAATCAAAGATCCTTTTATGCTTCGGTCCATAGATGAGATTTGAGCCCTGTAACTAGGGATCTGTTTTGTAATATTCATTTTGATGCTGATGTGATAGGTGACTTTGAGCAGGACTACAGTGGTGGTAGCAGCTAATGCTAATTGAGCACTCCATCTGGGTCAGGCCCTCTGTGAACCATTCCCTTCATGCTCGTGTTTTCTTGCCAGAGTTGGGATCCAAATGAGAGATACAACAAAACTGGGCGGATGGAGAACCAAGTATCAACTGTATGACTAATGAAGCTATTACCAGACAGTGTGGCAACAACAGGTTTCCAAATACTGAACCCTGGCATAAGATAGATTTCTTCGTGCAGTCTTGGGTCATGCTGGTGGACTGTGACTTTCCACTGAAGGGCATCCTGAGATGTATAGAACAGAGCCAAAACTGAGTCCTCTGTGAGTACTCAAGCCTAGGATAAAGGAGAGCAAGGATCTGGGCTACACCACTCTACCCCTTCTTCCAAAGCAACAGTTGGATGTATTTAAGGAAATTCACTCTTTATTGAAGTTATGTGAATGGAGAAGAACTTTTTCCCTGGTAATTTAATTCTCACAGAAACCCTATAGAATAGGTATTATTATCACAGAAACAAAGGCACAGAGAAGTGAAGTAAAGCTTGTCGGTGACGTCCCACCACCAGGCCATGGTGGAGACATCCTTGAACCCAGGCAGTTTGGCCCCAGACTTCATATTCTCACCCGCATGGCCTCCTGCTTCTCTAATCTCTTTTGAGCTGAACTTTCTTATCTGAAAAATGATGGGGTTAGGCTAGAAAAATCTCTAAAAATTCCTTTCGACTTTAAAATGCTTTAATATGTCTTTTGGTTTATTGTAGAAATATCTGGGTGTGTGAAATATTTGAAACTCCTCAGGCAAGGGATAATATGGAACAATATTACATACAACTTAAAATGTTATTTTGATGAAAAGCCACAGTAGGTAATTGTAACCCAATTCTCTTTTCAATGTGGAAAACTTAACAGTTTATAAAGGAACAGACAGATGGAATTTTGCTAACACGTCCAAGAAGGAAATATGATTTCACATGCATATTATATGCAAGTTTATGAATGCAGTCATAGTGTCTGGAACCTAGGTAGGAAACTATGATGAAAATCAGTGAAGTAAAATATCAAAATAAAACATTGCATGACAATTCCTAATGGGTAGCGATGCTGGCGCCTTGAATAAAACCACTTGGGAGTATTAACGTGAGACATAAGTGGCTGAAGGGTTCTGAATTTCCCTGGTGATAGTCATATATCAAAATGAATGTTAGCTGGCAATAATTCAAGCAGCGACATGCTTAGCATGCCACACTGTTGAGATGCCCAAGTCATGATCATGGACGGTAAATAGTGACATTTTACTTTGTGTCAAAATTAAGTAGACAACTTTGTTCATAGTTTCCTAAGAACTTATTTGAAGCAAAGATTTAGGATTATAATCTCAATTAAGGATGGAAGGTGTGATTAGGTAACGAAGGCACTTTTGTATATTTGAAAGGATAGAGGCATTATCAGCCTGTTTCCAGGGAAACTGCTTTCGGTGTCTTCCGGGCAGCTGAGAATTTACTCCATGTTTGAATACACTGTGGACATTTTGGAATAATATTGTTAATTGAAGATTTTTAAACATCACTTTAAAATAATATGCTTTCAAAAATGGCTCCAAGCCAATGTAAGTTCTTTTTTTTAAATAAAGATTTTATTTATTTATTTAGAAAGACAGAGCACATGCATGAGCAGGGGGAGTGGTAGGGTGGGGGCAGAGAATCTCAAGCAGATTCCCCGCTGAGTGGGGACCCTGCCACTGCCTTGATCCCAGGACCCTGAGATCATGACCTGAGCAGAAATCAATGATCAGATGCTTAACCTACTGAGCTACCCAGGTGCCCCAAACCAATATAAGTTCTAATATAATTAATGTTCAAATAACTTCAGTTTTTCTGTCAAATTAATTTGAAAGTTGGCAAGTGTCGAGTACCTTTATTTAATGCAATATGTTTAAATTCTAGCTGTTGAGCTTTCTTCTACTTTTCCACCAAAAACAAAAAATTTTAAAAATGGCATTGCCTTTCCTAATTAAATAATATATCTTTGATAAGCATGACTTCTGAAAAAAGGTCATTTTCTTTTTTCAGGGGTTGCCTGGGTATCATGTATAACTATAGTTCTAATTCCCCACTTGTATCTATCATTCTTTTTAGTAGCATTATTTTCCAGACTGTATCTCAAGGGTTCCTTCTGGAGAATTTTTTTCTGTTTCGTTAAAAAGAGATTTTCTTTGCCTGTTGGAACTTCATGTATATTTACTATTTCCAAAGTGTGTGTGTGTTTTGAAGTTATTTCCTTAAAGATTATGACACAAGGGATGTCTGGGTGGCTCAGTCGGTTAAGCGTCTGCCTTTGGCTCAGGACATGATCTCAGGTTTCTGGGATGGAGTCCTGCATCAGGCTCCCTGCTCAGGGAGCCTGCTTCTCCTTCTGCCTGCTGCTCCCCTTGCTTGTGCTCTCTTTTTCTCTGAAAAATAAATAAATAAAATCTTTAAAAAAAAAAGATTATGACACAAATGGGTTGTTACGATTCTTGATTTTCAAAAAGAGGCTAAGCGAAAGAATGATTTCTAATCACACAATTTATATATATTATAAATTCCTTCCAACAATATGTATATTTTACTGACTAATAACTCAGGATGGAGGACATGAATTACAAGAAGCAGAGCTGGATCATTCAAAAAGTAAATGACAAATGTCAAGTACTCTGGAGCAGGGTGGTTTAATGAAATAAAGAGTAAAAGCCCCAGGGTTTTTTTCTTTATTGCAATATTATAAAGTATAATAAAGTTCCTAAACATGCAACATAAACTAAAACTATATTATTTGACTTCTAACAAATTATGTTGATGACTTGTTACAAACAAATGAATAGTAAGTAGTAAAAATAAATGCATAAGTAAGTCGACATGTATTTTAAAACATCTAATAATATCCAGGGTGTAATGATTATGGAGATTCCAGGAAAGGGGATGTCTGTCTGAATAGTGAGATTTCATTTGCTGCTTATTTTGAGAACAGTCACTTGGACCTCTTGTGAAATAGTCTCTTGTGATTTCTCCACCTATTAATAGCTTGCTTTGGGCCTCATGGCTCCTAATCAGTGAATAATGATTACTGACCGGGCCACGGTTATCAACAGCCACAACAGTAGCATTTATGGGCTTTTAGTCCTCATAACAACCCAGTGAAGTAAGGCTTATAATTACCTTCATTTTTACCCATATGCAAACCAGCACTCGGAGAACCGAGGTCATTGCCAGAGACCATCAAACAATGCAAGTACAATGGATATGTACTGGGCTCCTGCTCCATTCTAGGCGCTGTGCTGGTCGCAACAGAATGGAAGACAGCCTGTGTTCTCAATTCCTGTTTGGGGGGAAACAGATGATCTTCCAGGCAACTACCATTTAGACAGCTAAGACCTAGTATAAGAAGTGAGCATTGGAGTTCTAGGAGATCCAGAACATTGGAGTTCTAGGAGATCCAGAACACATGCATAGGGTGTGAGGGAAGACTTCTGCAGGCAGAAAGTAGCGGAGCTGGGTAAAAGCATCCTCCTTCTTGTGTGTGCCTTGCTAGCGAACATAGATCGCGTTCATCCTTAATCTTTTAGCCCTACAAGGCTTTAGTTCTCTGCAAGCATATTATAGTTCACTCCAATACCACATGGGAAACGACTCCTCTTTTGCATATGTAATACCAGAATAGACCTTGCATTTATTTTCAGGGCTGCGTTTAGGAGACTACTTAGCGAATTTGCCAAAGAAAACACATACTTGAGAAAAACACCGAAGAATTCTCGAGACACGTGGAATCCACAGCCAATTGTTTCTAAGATCTGGTTACTATTTATAAACTCTCCATTTTAATATAAGATGTTTTAGCTGCTGAAAAGTATTTTTCTTTCCATTTTAGAAGTTCAGCTTTGCATGTACTTTCCACGTGGAATGATTTGTATGAATTTACAGCATCGAGAGCCATCTGTAGATCGGACTACGTTTAAGAATGAATAAGACATACTTGGTTAGTCGTGGAAGCGTTGAGCAGCGGGAGTAGAGCTCCAGGAAATTGTCTGCCAGACATGTCTTTTTTAGGAACTGCCCCTCCCCTCTAAATTCACATGTTGCCGTAGATGTCACCAGGTTTGATAAATGTCACCATTGATTAGTTCAGTGTGAGAAAAAGCTCCAAGCTGGGCTAAGCATATTACCCCCCTATTTTGACTTCATTAATTAGGCTTGGCTGGTCAGAGGCCATTGTTTCCATCCCATATGGGTTGACTACCACTCAATTCTGACTCTACCTACCTGGAATTAGCACCAGACTCCACAGGTTAAGAGCTCAGGCCTCCACAAAACTGCCTTGAGCTTTGAAACCAAATGCAAGTGGGATCCCCAGGTCAGTCACAATTCTGACTGACTCGCTTCAGATTTGGGGGTTTCTATGGGTCCTTCAGTTTCCATAATTTAATAGAACTCTCGCAGAACTCAGGGACATGTTATACTCATGATTACGATTTTCTTGTAGAGGACATGACCCAGAAGTAGCCAAATGAGAAAGCTGCACAGGGCAAGGTCTGGGAGTGTCTCAGACACAGACATGCTTTCCCCATAGAGTCAAGGCCCCTCTCTCTCCTGGCGCATCTCTGTGCCAACCAGAGGCCTTGCTGTTGAGTTTTTATTGGGGTTTCACTAAGAAGTATGATTGATGAAATCTTTGGCTATGTGATTGACTCAGTTTCCAGCACCCATCCCTCTCCCTGGAAGTTCCTACTGTCTAGTCACATGCCAGATCTTTCCGGTGACCAGCCTTCATTGTCCTGAAGCTATCTTCAGTGCCCACCAGGGATCGTTTCATTAACATAACAAAGACACTTGTTTATCATTCAGGAAATTCCAATGGTTTTTAAAGCTCTGTGCCAGGAACCAGGGACAAAGCCCAGATAATATTCTTCATTATACCACAGAGTTCACGCTTGGAAGTTCTGTTATTGGAACTGAGTAAGATAATCCAATCTCTTCAGATTCCTGTGCCATGTTATGTAATCCTTAGGGCTGTTGGCTGCCATGTTTCCCCCCAGGAAAACAGAGGCCAAGGTGTAGAAAGAAAAAGAAATGAAGCAGATGCACAGAGAGAAGAGAGGAATGGGGAACAGAGTGAGCCCAGAGAGATTTGAGTCTCTTTTCCACCATTTTCCTGTCCTTGGTTTCTTTGAGGCTTTAAGTCACCTTTACCAAATATTCTTTCTTTCTTCTGACCTCATCCAACTCTGGCTGAGTTTCTCAAACTCGTAACCGAGCTCTACTGGTAGAGTGAGCCAGTGAGCATGTGTATGGAAATGGGAGTGCGCGGACTTAAATCACCTGAAACTATGGGCAGGGTTGGTATCTACTTAATCCACACGGCATGTCATGTGTTGCCTTGTGCAAGTGCTGATCTTGTTACGTTGCAGAATGAGTCGACATGAATATGTGGGGAATGTTGTCCACCCATTGTCAGGTGTTCCCTTCCACACACAGGTGTCTGGCAGCAAGGACCTCTCTGTCTTTATAAGATGCTACCGTAGCAGCTGCAACAGAATTGGAGCGAGTGGCTCAGCTCTAGGGTTTGCAGGGGCCCACCTGGAATCCGCCGCTGGGTGCAGATGCACTGTTAGTCATCACAGTGGGTGGCAGTGGCTCTACTCGCCTCTGTTGGCCTCCTTCGGTGAGCTGGGATTTCTATGAGTTCCTTGTGAGGCCCCACAGTTGGGGATCTTAAGTGTGGACAAATGATGAAGTTCTGAGGAATACTAGATAACATATAATTTCTTTCAGGGCTTTGCACCTTCTCCTGAGGGGTCCATGAGCGTTATTACTGTGTGTAGAACATTCTTGCCTCACCTCATGGCTTTTGCATGTGCTAGTCTTTCTGCCTGGAGGGCCTGTCCCCAAGGTCTCCGCACGACTTATTTCCTTAGTACCTTGAGGCAGCGCCCTGTGGACGGCTCAAGCGCAATCTCCTTAGTGATGTCTCCCCGACTCCCCTGTCCAGAGGGCTCCCACTTATTCTCTGCCCCTCTATCCTGCTTATTTGACTTTTTAGCATTTATTCAACATCTGACATATTGAGCATTTATTTGTTTATGTATTTATTGCCTGTCTGCTCTTTTAGAATACAAAATCTGAAAGAGGGTCTTTCTCTATTTAGTTCATTGCTTCACCCCGGGTCCCAGAAGAGTTCCAGACACATCATTGGCACCCAAAAAGATGTCTTGAATAAAAAGAGAAATGAAGCAATGCTTTTGCTGCCCAGCACCTTTGGAATACCCTTCCTACATCTGGGGGAGCTTTCCGCCTTGTCGGTCTTGCCTCCCCAAGAAGGCAAGTCAGGTTCTTGATTTGACTTGCTTGTAGCTGGGGCACAGATCAGATGTACCCCCTCCCCCCCTCCCCCGATATTCTGAATCAGAAGATAGCAACCTCTGGAAGTATGTACTAGGAGGAACACGTGTGTGTGTGTATGTTGTGTAAAGGCGCATTAGTGGTACATGTTCTAGTGGCCAAAGCCCAGTGCCCCTGGTGTGAGTTGTAGCTTTTGTGGCTGGTGGAGTTGACAGTGGATTTTTTTCTGTGGAACAGTCTGTATGTGTTTGGGGCTTGTACCTGGCTGCCCAGCCTCCAGGTTTTATTCCCTCCCCTTCCCACAGAGTTTGTAAGCGATGTAAGTTATTTTTGAAAAGAAATTTCTTTTTTTTTTTTCTACTTAAACTAGAGTTTAAGTGAGTTCTGTTGTCGGCAACTGGGAATCCTAACTGATTCACAGCTGGTTTGAATCTGAATAATATATCCGAAAGTCTATAGTTTTTAAAAGCGATTTAGGGGTTTAAAAGCCAGAACATTCTTTTGGTTAGACCTTCATGTTCATCTGGTCAAGTAATTTTCAATATATATTTTTTTTGCATAGAACTATTTCTTCACGTGAAATGTTACAAGCAGGTAGGCATCCAATATTAAAAACAGATAAAACTGAAGCCATTCGAGGGGAAAGGTGGGAGATGTAAGAATCCTT